>CM041632.1:44817315-44954258 GCA_023333625.1 Bothriochloa decipiens
GCACTCCCAGCATGCGAAAAATTGAAAGCGACGGCGGCCTGTCTCCCATGCGTGCATCCCTCCTTGACCAGCTGGCCAGTGAGGCCCCATGCCTGGCCTGCAGGAGTTGCTGCACTCCAGTTCTACCGCTCCACCGCCTCAGTCCTGCTTGGAGTTCTTCGACCCGGCGAGCCTCCACGTGTGGAGTTAGCGGGCGGCGCATGACAGCTGGTGGCAGCGATACTGCCGTCCATGTCACACACCTTTTGCGGCACCAATGCGGATGTGAACTGTGTTGGCCACGGCAGCCGTGTCGTGGTCTACATCAGCTCCTGCTCCCCCAGTGGTGCCAGCGGCTGCTTCATGTGCGATATCAGGACCAACTGATAGGAGGAGCTCTTGCGGTGCACCAGCAGGGATAGGGACGCCGCCACGAGCTTGGTGGCCCCTCCCCACGCGCAGGCTGTGCCCTCGGCGCTGGCTACCATGGGCTACTCCACACGCGCCGTGGCTCCTGGCCGCGTGCTGCACCGACCATAAGTGCCTGTGACTGGTTTGATGGCTCAGCTGACGGAATGGTAGTTTTAATTCACGGTGCCAACTTTCAGTTGTATTTTACAAGGCCGAGATCTTTCGGTGGTATTTTTCGGAGATGGTGATCTTTTGATGCTACCAGACCAATTCTCTGAAGGTTGAATATTGTTTTTTCTAAGACAGCCATTAGGCGAAGAGTCTGCTCCTGAGTGAGATTATCACTTATAATAACAGGAGACTCTGGATCATCGCCTAGAAAAGCATATCTAAGACCGGATGGTAAGGGTTTATGCTCAATAGGAGGTTTAGGTGGCAATGCAAACTCATCTAGAGGTACATCCTTAGAAGGGTCAGCTTCTTCTTCTATGAAGAATCTAGCTTCATCTTCTAAGTCTTTCTTGACTAAAAAGTCTAAGAAGTAGCTCTAAATTCCTCCAAAGGATCATATTGTGGATAGGACTCAGTCCTCGAATTTAAAGAGTGTGAAATGGACAGCAGGAACTGAAGTTTCTTGCCTAAGAAGATGTTCAATTTCCTAGTTTGTCCTTCATAGAGAAGTCTTCTAAATTCTTGTCCTATTAATAGGTCAAAGTCCCATGTGTAAAAGACATAAAAGCTTAAGTGAACTAGGTTTCCTTCTACCTGAATTGGTAGGACATGTAGAATTCCTAGACTAAGGATAATATGCCCTAAAAGACTTCTCATGAATTTCACTATTGGGGTTAATGTTATGTCCTTCAATAAATATTGTGCAAGTGACATAGACATTATATTTATACCCACAACTGGATTGTAAAGAGCATCTATGTGATCTATATTGATTAGCAACGGATTGGAAGAGAAGATGAATGCAAATGGATTACTTTAGAGGAAAGCTCTGATTCTCTAACCATTCATTGCTCATAACAGATATTAATTCTCCTAAGGTTCTTCCAAAGGGGATATCCTCAAAGGTATTTGAAAGCTCCTTATGAAATTTCCTATTCTGTGGTTTCCTCACAGAATGATAATTCATAACATTTCCAAAATTGGAAAAGAGATCAGTTCTATTTCTAGCATAAATTCTGGAAACAAAATTGCTTCCTTTCTTTGCTCAAGACATTGGCTAGCTAAAGTAGATGGTATATCTGGCAGAGAATTGGCTTCAGCTACTTGAGATTCTAGCTCTACATCTAGAGAATAATCTAATTCGGTGGATAGGATTTGATCTAGGATTAATCTTGCTTTCTCAGAGGAGGCATGCAAGAAAGATCCTCCAGAAGTTATGTCAAGCAACTTTTTGCTATCTCTACACAGACCTTTGTAAAAATGCTATAGAAGAATAGGGCCTGGTAGACTAAAGTCCGGGCCTGATGCTAAGAGTGTAGTGAAACAATTCCAGGATGAGGCCAAAGATTCTTTAGGTTCTTGCTTGATAGTCAGAACCTTGACTCTAAGGTCGATGATTTGGGAGATGGGATAGAAATCTAACATAAAGTTGGAACGTAAGGATCCCCAATCTCCTTGTTGCTTACCTACAACTCTATTATACCATTGTCTAGCTTTTCCCTTTAATGAGAAAGGAAATAGCTTCCAACAAAGAGTTTTGTCGAACATTCCCTCTATGCGAAGACAGTCACAAGTTTGCTCAAAGTCTCTAATGTGAAGTTAAGGGTTTTTGTCTCCTCCTAAAAAGGATAGGCTTTGGAGAAACGCAATCAACCACGGACTCGACCTATAGCTAGGTGATTGAATAGGTTGTGATGACACATATAGCACTAGGCTGGTCTCCGTGGGTGCGAAAAGTTGAATGATAGGAATAGAATTTAAATTATCCATAAGGATAGAAAAAGGTAAGATGAAATAAAAGGTGAGATAACAGAAAAGACAAAAGTACAGGTATAAGGTAGAGTAAGATTTAGGTTATCTAAGCAGACCGTCTTTCTCCTCTGCAACGGCGCCATAAATGCTTGTTGATATTGGTTGCGCACACGAAAGATAAGAGATGTAATCCCCAAGCACACAGATATCGGTGAGAACTTCACCCAGGAGATAAATCCAGATTATCGTATTTGTTTATCCACCAGGAGAAAATGTGCTAAAGACTAACCCGATCTTAACTACTACCCCTGGGTTGCAAGACAAGATAGCGAGAATTAAGCAATATAGAGAGAATTACCCGTCAGTCTTCCTCTAACCTATGGTACCTAGAGAAAAGAGACACCTCAGAGAATGCTTAACCCTAGCACACTAACTCCTACCAATCCTCCTAACATGACGTGGATTACAGAGACAATAAGAGACTGTCACTTCCCCCACTGCTACCACAAATCCGGCCAGATAGGGAGTATCTACGAGTATTCCTAGCCCAAGCACTACGCTTATGCTACGAATAATTACTCTATTCCCTACGTGAAGCAAATAAAGTAAACTCATAAACCAAAGAACAATAAGAACAACAAACTTACTAGTATTAGAAGTCAAATTGTCGAATGATCCTAGAACCAAGCCTCTGTTGATCCCACAAGTACAACTAGAGAGGAGACACTGACAAGCCGGGCTTCCTCCAATTCTACCTCCACCCTATACTCTCTCAATCTCTCTTGTTGCTAATACCCTAGAGAGGAGGATCCATTCAAGGGACCCCTCTCTAGCTAATTCTCTCTGGAAAATATGAATTAGGGTTTCTGAATTGGCTCTGATCCAGGGGCTATTTATATAGCCCTCAAAGATGCACCATAGCCCTCAGATCAAACCAACCTAAATAGACATCTAATATTCATCCTCAAAGTTAGTGGAGGCAGGCTCTAAACCTCATTGCTCAAGGAGGCTGGGCAGCCGCCCACTGCTGGCTGCCAGGTGGGTCCAGTTCCACAAGGGTGCCTCCTCGAGTTCTCTAGAATGTTCTTGAGTTGCTGGATGTGGTATTCTCTCTATGTAAATCTGACATGTGGACCTCTTTTGGTTCTCTTCCGATAACCCTCTGCAGAAATAGACAATCACCAAAACTCATGGAATTTTATTAGTGATAACCCTATATCTAGCAGGTGTTTGCATATAGGTCCATTTTCATGTCTAGTTGACAGTTAAAAGCATGAGTTATCTACCATCAATAGATACTCTACCTCATCTCACAGTTGATCTAGTTTAGAATGCCTAGCTCATTCAGCACATCATTGCAGAAGTCAAGGAAATACTGCCTCTAAGCCTTTGGGAACTAATCACAAAACTCTCCTCAATGGAATTTGAAGCCCAAGGATAAAGAAGTCCCAATATAATTTACACGAGCAATCCCTTCTGATTGAGCAGAAGTTTTCCTACGTAGAAAGGGTCAAAGCTTTGGGCTTTTCTCTAGAGAGTCTTTGGAAATCTGCTAATGATATAAAGACAACCCTTGAGAGCCTACAAGCTAAGAAGGCTTCACTGGAGAAAGAGCTAGCTTTAGGACATGAATGCTACTATTGCCTAGAATGAATAGCCTTGAATCTAATCACTGACAACCTGAAGCTCAAAAATATATATAATCTCAGATCAATTTTGCTGGATGGGTGCCTTTGATGCACTAAAAAACTTCTTTGAGTTGTAATTTGATAATTTCTATAGTAGCTTGGTACTCTACATTTCTGAATTAGCTTTGCTTTCTTTTTGAATCAGTGATATTGCCTTGTTTCATTTAGCCAATCCATAAATACCCGATTTTAATACTGACAGGTGGTCCCTTCAGATCTTTAGCGATTTAGCCAATCCATCTTCCAGATTCAAGTTACCTGACTAGGAAAGAATACAAAATGATTGGCTTTCTCAAGAAAACACACTCAAAGTTCATTTGACCAGCCACTCAATTACCTGCATGCACAGTGCCCCTCATCGATGGCAATTTATCGATTTATTTCCCAAGATGTATCCTTGGGCTATAAATTTGACTCCTCTACCTTTGTTGATGGTAGTTATACCATATTTTTACCCATTAAAATCATCAACAAGACATTCTTTCTGGAAGGAAACCACCAAACACATAGTGACTTAGGTACAAATAACTTAGTTTCACATGTACTTGTCATTATTTGATTGCAGGCACTCAGAACAGGAACTTTTCAGTGTCCGAAAGCTCCATATGTAGGTTGGGCAACCAACCAAGAATGGCCAATTATTAAACCAACTTCATAATCATCAATATCATAGCTTCTAGAGACAACGTGCAATAGATGGGCACAAGGGTGGGGTCAGCTGACCCCACCTTGGGCACACCAGGGCCTTGCTAACATGCCATGATCCATGACACACTCCCAAGAGTTAATTTCCACCCTTGGATCATAATTATGTTTTCTCTCAATGGCTTATAGTCAGCTCACATGGATTCATGGGCCTACAAAGGAAACAAACCGACCAACCCAATGCCAAACAAAGCTTACCCACACTCTATGATAGGTGGACCATGCTTCTAGAAGAAGGAGGAAGGTCCCACCTACCATAGGGGGGTCGGCCGACCCCTCCATGATGGCCTAGGGGTGTCCTCCCCCTCCACCTCCTTTTACATGCCTCCATGCAAAGAAGCACATGCTGAATTCTTCTCCACCCTTGATCTTATGATGGTTTGATCCAATGGTGGAGGATAGAAGGCACACGGATTGATGACATGACGTTGGAGTAGCCCCTACTCCACCTCCCCCTATAAATACCCCCATAGGCCTTCACTTTAGAGCATGAAAATTAGGAGAGAGCCACTATCTAGTATCTTTAGCTATAGTAGTAGAGGAAGAGTGAGAAGTCTCCAAGGGAGAGTCCCAGCCTATCAGGAGTCTTCTCCAAGTTGCGCCTCAGCGGATGCGAGTTTCTTGTAAGTATTACATCCAAGTCTTTTCTAGTATTTGATATCCTGGTTTTAGTACTTTAAGTATATGGTCTTGTTACAGGCACATTGCTTTACTTAGTAAAGTGCTCGAGTCTCTTACAAGAATTAGAGTAGTGAGATTAGTGTAGACATGGTGTCTAGACTATATCTTACTAGTGTGAGCTTCTTGTCACACTACAAGACACCTAGCAAAGGGGTGACAGACCTTGCTAGGCATAGAGTTCCTTGTATGTGTTGTTAGACAAGTTGACCAATAATAGCAGGGCTAAATAGGGTAGCTGCCTCGGTGATAGAGGAGGTGGAAAACCTCCTTAACTTGACTTGTCATTTCGACTATCGCCCCTAATAAGGGAGGAGGTGGAAAACCTTTTTATACTTAGAATACCATAACTAGATATATTTTGCTAGCTAGACCTCTCTATTCTATTATCCTAGACCCTTCATTTCATCACTGGATGAACTTGAGTCTAGTTAGTTCACTTCAAGTTCTCTGTGGAAAATAAGATTGTCGGGTACCTGGAAAAGGGGTACCCTAAACCCTTGATTAATCAGACTAATCCCCGAAGTCAGCAACGCAAACCCTCCAATGACATCCCTCACTATCGCTCGAAAGCCCATAGGCTAAGGCATATTGGGCCACCCCACAAACAGGCATCGATAGCCCAGAGCCACAGCTTGCTCGATGGGCTACCATGCGGACCAAGACTGTACGCTCGAGGGTACAACTCGGGGACCCCTGGAGGACGGAACTTCACTCGAGCGAACGAGCCCGCCCTCGAGGATGGAACTTCACCCGTGTGAATAGGCAGCCCTCGAGCATAGTATACCCCTCGACTACCTACCCCCCGTATGGATCCAGGCGCATTCAATGCATTTTACTTGCTCCCGCCTAACCGTATGGTCATAGTTATAGCAACAGTTGCGAGTATGGCAGTCGAATCCTGCTTCTACCACCCATACCCCAGAATCCCATGGATTGTACCACACTGTTACACCATACCAAGCACTGTGTCCTATCCGGCACCTCCTTGAGGCTCAAAAGTCAATACATTCCCCGCATCTCCCAGGATTCGGCCTTATCCGAAGGGCCTCGACCACCTTGACTCGACCTGAGGCCTCGACCATCGCCCCTCGGCTCTGTCACGCTGACCCTCGAGTGGGATTCAACAACTCTGGTCAACACTACAGCAACTCCCGATGTGATGGTTATAGGACTTCCCATGTCGACGTATAGCTCTACAGTGACACCGACATGATCGGCATCAGCATCATACGTCACCGACCATGTTAGCACTAAAAATATGTACTCCTGTGTCTCTCCTTTGTCTATAAAAGGAGGCGCCAGGGCTTGGGACAGAGGATCCGAGATCCGAAAGCATCACACGCTAAGGCTTAGATCACAGAACAACACTATGAGACAGTGTGAAGTAGAGAGCTAAGCACCCAAAACGCTTGAGCTCCAACTCATGCTTCTCACCCCTGCTTGTATTCACCCTGGTACAAGCACTTCGATGCAAGATAACATGAACTATACCCCCACTGGACGTAGGGCCTTCTTTGCCCGAACCAGGATAAATCGCCGTGTTCTTCTTGCATCACCCTCTGGATTAAGGGAACACACAATTACGAATTTACTCGTTGGTGTTGACCCCCGGGTCGAAACACCGATAGTTGGCGCGCCAGGTAGGGTTCCTGTGTGTTACCAACAATTTCCCGCCATTTTTTCTAGATGGGCAAATCTGTTTCACCGCTTTTGCACTATGGTGATCTTGTTCGGGAGCCTGAATTTCATGTCCCTTGGACAATGCTATCACATGACCCTGCTCTTGATCAGTGACCCAAGCGGAGGTCGCAGTGTGGCCCCACACTCAGGAGGGGCCACTCGTCGGTCTCACCACCATGCTACCGCAACCAGAAGGAGGTGTGATAGACGTCGTCACCGATGTCAACCTGAGTCAAGGTTGGTGCCCGCCGCATTCCCCTCGCTCCTGACCAGTGATGAGGAGCCCCTTGTTGGGGGATTATCTGACCTGAGTTCGGGAGCAGAGGACGGACCAGCAGGGCTCCATGATAACCCCGACTTCACCTTTGCGATACACTTATCGAGGGAGCCCGACATAACTCCCTAGTCTGCTTCTGCATGAGCCGTTCAAGCGTCATCGACACCATAGCTGAGGTGCTAAAGCCTAGAACGTACAAGCTAGGGAACAACAAGGGAAAAACCTTCACCAACACATGGAACATCGAACAGCTACATCATTTCTACCCCTAGGCCACTGATGCCCTTGTACATTCTCGCATGTTTCGTACATTTTCGCATGACAAATATAAAAAGTACTTTCGATTATAAGTTCAAACTTATTATTATACATGCAAGAGGTAGCCTCGACCCTATCTCGCCAGAGTCGAGCCTCCCTCGAGGGCTAACGGGGGGAACCCCCTAACTTCCTAAAAAATATTAATGATTTTTCAAAAAATCAAGCGTCTCCTTTTGCTTCGTAACTAAGTAGAAAACGCCTCGAACTCCCTCAAGGTCGATGAGGGCTGTCAAGACAGGAACTCTCCTACGCCCCAGGGCTATGGTACTTCCACTCACTCCCCCCTCGAGGGATACGAGCATGCGTCGAACACTTATCAAAAAGCAAAGGTCAAATGATCGAAGCTCGAGCGTCCCTTCTTTCCTTCGCTTTGATGCGCTTCGCGACTAAGAAGAAAAAGCCTTGAATTCCCTAAGGGTCGAGGGCTATCGAGCCGGGAGCAATCCTACGCCTCTGGGCTATGGTACCTCCACTCGCTCCCCCTCAAGGGATACGAGCACGCGTCGAACACTTAGTCAAAAAAGCAAAATCTAGGCGAAAGAAAATAGAGAAGGCTCAAACTTGATATATCCAAATGCATAGATGTTTTAAAGGCCCCCGAGGCCATACTGAATATATGTTACAAAAACTAACTTATTTACATGGGCACCTTCGCCCAGTTTTGTCCTACAGGCCCGCTTCGCCGTCTCCGTCGCCGCCCTCCTCGATGGTGTACCCTTCATCTTCAGGGGAGAGGACTTCATCCTTGAACAGCTTCGCCAGTGCTTCCCTCGGCCTCTCGGCATCTTGGATCAGCCCCCGGCATTGCTTCTCATTCTCGGCATCGGCCTTCGAGATGTCGGAGATGAAGCCTTGGGCAACGACATCCATGTAGAAGATGAAGCCGGAGGAAACCACCGCCAGCGCGCGCTTCACACCGATGTGGAGCACCTCCCGCACGTGATCCTGAAGGGTAGCGTCGAGGTGGTAGAGCTGGTCGACGAGCACGGCCCCCGGGACATCTTCTTCAGCCACCTCGATGGGCTCGACCTCCTAGGAGGTACAGAGCCTGTTGATGGCAACCCGAAACTTGCCGAGAAGCGCCCCCTCCACCACAAGGCTCTCCTGTAGCGCCTTGATGATGGCCTGGGTGGAGAGCAGCTTGGACTCAAGGCCTGAAAGACAAAACAAGAGTTAAACAAGTCACACGGAAAGAAAAAGGTCAAAGCCCATCAAGGAACTCACTGGCACAGCGGGTCTGGAGGACGCTATGGTCCTCCAGCATGGCGTCGCGCTCCTCCTGAGCCTCATATCGCTCCTGCTGGGCCTCCTTGAAAGCCTGAGTCAAGTCAATCTTCTCACACCAGAGGGTCTTGAGGGCACCACCAGCCAAGATGATGGCTTGCTCCTTCTCTCGAAGGGTAGCCTTCATCGCCTCGAGCTTGGTGTCTAGGCTGTTGGCTCGACCCTTCTCCTCCTTGACCAAGGCGGAGAGAGTGTCGCACGCCATGGAGACCTGAGCCAGATTGGCCTTGAGCGAGTAGATACGCTCCATGGAGCCTCGAGCCTCCTCCGCGAGTAGCTTGACATGCTCTTGAGTGTGAGTGCCATCGCTCTTGGCCTCCTCCGCTTTGCCCCTAGCTGCGTCGACCTCCTCCTTGACCCACCAGAGCTCCTCCTTGACTCGGGCGGCTTCACCTCAAGCTACCTCGGTGTCCTCCTTCGCCTGGGCGACCTCCTCCTTGGCCCCGGCGGCCTCCACTCTGGCCCGCTTCACCTCCTCCTCGACCTCGGCCACCCTGCTCTGTGCAAAATGGCCAGCCTCGAGTTGGCGAAGCACTTCCTCCTGACTGTTATGCGTTTCATGGAGGAAGTATGACTTGGAGTAGGAACGCCTCCGCAAGTCCTAGAAACAGGAAATCAAGGGCTAAGGCGATCCATACGGGAAAAGCCAAAAACTATATGTGATCTAAAGAGGGACTTACCATGAGACTCTGGTCGAGATCCCCAACGAGCTCGACACCTAGCTTGATGAAGTGTTGCAGCCACGCCCGGGATTGCTTCACACCCTCCCAGTGCTCGACCTCCGCCGGGTCATCCATCTCGATCCTAGGAGTGCTGGAGTCACCGAGCTCCCAGAGCAAGAAACGCTCCTTGCCCCAATGAGAGAAGAGCGTCTTGACCTTGGTTCGCGCCAAGGACTCGATCTCCTCTGCCACATCGCGTCGGACGCCATGGTGCTCCACCAACTCGGCTGAGGTGGGGAACTCTGACGTGGCGCCGGTGCCTCCCAGCCCAGGGTCGGACGTTGACCTCCTCCTCAATGGTCTAGGAGCCCCCAACATGATGGCGGCCACTGTCTCCTCTGGCCGCTTTGCCTACGGACCAGGAATTGCAAGCTCCTCCGACGGCGCAGCTGACGGCTGTGGTGGCTGGCTCGACGCTGGCTCAGGCGTCTCCTGAGGTGGCGGAGGGGATGAGGCCGTCACTTCCTCCAATGCCACGTCCTGTGGTGCCGACAGGTCCACCGTCGACACATCTGCTGATGGGCTCAGTGTCGAGGTCTCTTCCTCGAGCTGCGTCGAGGGTTTTAGTGCCGCTTCTTGTAGCAGCTCATCGAGGGTGATCATGAACACCCACTATTTTGGGAGTCCTAAGGTCTCCTCCCCTCCGACAGCTTGGGCGGCTACTGCACCGATAGGTCCGGTAGCGTCATGTCCCCCGGTGGAGTCCGCTGCTCCTGATTGTGTTAGGGCCGTTCCCCGATCACCTACTCCTCCTGCCGCTCCTGTGACTCCTCCTCCTGTTATGTCCACGGCAGCTCCTGCTTCCGCTGAGCCTCCAACTCACGTAGCCCTGTCGGCCATGGCTTTCACTCCCCCGTCGAACGGGGAGGGGTGATGGCCTCCTCACCCTCGAGGTCGATGAGGGCTACCTCCATTCCTGGCTCGTGGCTCTCGGGGGCTCCCACCTCGGGCATGGAAGCAGATACCTCGGGCTGGCCCAGGTCTGGGGCTCCCGACGCCGGGGCTCCACTCTCTGGTGCAGGGCTGAGCTCGGGGACCACGGATGTCAATGTGAGGGAGGTGCTCCCCTCCTCCTACGTCTTCCTTGGCATGGGGTCACCGCTCATTACGGTCCCCAAGTTGCTCGACCCTGCAGCAAGAACAGAACCCGTCAGCCTACCACAAGCCATAGTCCTGAGGGCTAAGGACAGCCACCTTGCCTCCCACAGTGCCAAGGGCCTCGACGTCACACCTATGGCCGAGGCCCTCATCTTCATGGCCACGTCCACCCTAAGCCACTTAGTCGGTGCAAGGGTCGCCCCCTCGATGCAGCGCTTTGGCCTGGACGGAAAGCAGGATAGTAAAGAACTTAATGAACCATAGAATGGGGAAGCAATGAGAAGAAACTTAAATTGACAACACTTACCCAAAGGGGATAGATGCCTTTCGATCCCCCTCAAGCTGCCAGCAGACCTCAAGGCCCCACCCGAGGCCGAGCTCTTCACAGGGCTGGGGCTGCTAGGGGCTGTCGGTGAGGTTGCCGTGCCTCCCTGCTCCGACGAGGCCTCCTGGGCATGACCCAGCTTTGCCCGCGCCGATGATCGGGACCGGGTCCCCCGGGTCGAAGTGGGCGGGGTCCCGCCACGAGCACGACGGGAGGAGGACGAACCCCCCAAGTTGGGGGTGGTCGACCTTTCCCCCACTGGCGCTCTGAGGCCATAGCCACCGGCTGAGGGGCGCGTTGCTCTGACGCACCTTCCTGCACCGGAAGACAGTCAGTACGGGAGGGACCAGACAGAAGGGGCTTGAGACATCCCGCCACCCCTTCAACATCATCATCGTCATCATCATCATCATCCTCGTCTCCATCATCCTTGAAGGGAGACTCCTCTGGGAGCCCATCGCGCCTCTGCTGCGCACGACGCTTCTCGCGCTTTTCGTGCTCCTGGAGCTTCTTGTCCTTTTTATTCTTCTCCTCATCCTTGCACCTCTTTTCCTGCTGGGCGTTGAAGCGTCTCACCTGACGATTGGGAGCATCCTCCCTCAACGGGTGCTTCGATCTCCGGTAGTCGATTCTCCCCTGCATGAAAACATTTGATCGCGAGGACAAGAGTAAGGAAGAAACAGGATGAAACATAAACACGAAAGGCATGGGTCGAGGCACTCACCAGGTCGAGGCACCCCTCCTCTGGCCACATGGGGAGGCGGTTGACGTCCTCTGTCCTAAATGAACCCACAACCATCCCCTTCACCCACGCAACAATCTTCGTGGTGGATATCCCCTCGCTGGACATCTGACACTTCTCAAGCACCTCGGGCGCTACCTCGGGGAGCATCTCGTCCAACCGCAGCGGGCGCTCCATCAGGGAGAGCACCCATCGACTGTGGAAGGCTGAGACCACCACACCCACTGTCGGCCCACCTCTCGAAGGGTCCTCATCGCGGTGACAAGGGGACGAAGTTGACGTTGAAGATCCCCCGTCACACCGTGTGGCCAGTTGAATGGTTGCTCAGTGATGAGCCGCCCGGTGTACGGCGGGAGGTAGCCTCCATCATTGCGGAGGTAGAACCATTGCTCGTCTCACCGGGAATGGTTGGACATCAACCCGGTGGGATGTACTCGCGCGGCACCTCTGACTTGCCTGTCTTTAACACGAAGTTGAGGCAGCCCGCTCTGATGATCTGCCTCATGCCTGACCCCACCAGAGAGGTGAACCACTCCCCCTTGTAGAGATGGAGCCACAGCTCCCAATGGGATGCCATCCCTAAGTAGCCCTCGCAGACGGCCGCGAAGATGCCGGTGTTGGAGATGGTGTTGGGGGAGAAGTGTTGGAGCTCGACGTCATAGAAGTTCATCAACCCCCGCATGAATTCACTCGGGGGCGCTCCAAGCCCGTGCCGGTGGTACTTGAAGAAGCTCACCAAATAGCCCTCCAGTGGGTTTGGCTTTGGGTGGCACCTCGGGGGCGCGATCCACTCCGGCCGAGTCGGATCGGTGATGGGGCGAAGAAGTCCCTCTCTTACCAGCTCGTTCAACCTCTACTGCGTCATAGATCGGTGACAGGTGCCAGGGTTCTGTCGGCTGAAAGATGGGGGCCATGGCAGCGGCACGGATCTGTTCGGTGGACGTGGCGGCGGCGGCGACGATGCAGATCTCCTCGACGGACGGGCGACCGGGAAGGTTCCCAATCATGATTTCTCGCTCTAAGTTCCTACCCTCGAACGCAGGAAAGCAGGGACTCGGGAGCACTAGCAGTGGTGAAGGCAGGGTGGCAAAGGTAGGGGTGAACGGCGCTTGTCCCCCTAGTTTTATACCCAGGAAGAGCAACGGGTGGATCTAGCAGCAGAAAAGGTAACTCCCCACAATTGATGCGCTTACCTACCCGTTCCCCCTCGATCCTTGGCCGGATACACGTGTTGCACCTCAGGCAACAAGCTATTGCTTGGGCCCACCATGATCTCCACCACTGCACCGTTTAAGCCTCCTCCTCAAAAGACGCATCCAACGGTAAGAAAAATAAATGTTGCTCACCGACGGACTCTTCCAGGAGAAGGTAAATGGGCTCTAGCCCCACAACAAGCCTCGAGGGAGTGAAGGCTGGCCCTCAACCAGGGTTCAACAGCCACCCTCGAGCACACAAGTCAGGGGTGACCAAGGGGGAGCCAACACGAGGCCCCACTCGAGACTAACTCTCAAGACCCCTTTGGACATATCCAAGGTGAAATGCTATGGACTTTTATTGAATCCCCCGAAGGGAGGCCTCGAGCTGCCGAGACCTATCGAATGGAATTGATATCCGTAGGTCCATTGTGTTTTGCTTTAATGAGACCGCCTCCGGGCCTCCAGTCAACCTCTATCGAACGAGGATCGGGCTCTCACTTGGATTCTCCTGTTACCAGCTCACGAAGAACTCGAGGCTCGCCTATCGAGGGTAGTCCGACGCTTCTCGCCTCATGTCCGATCGAAAGGACTCGTTTGATGAACGCCAAGGCCGGCAGTGGCCCAGCTGCATGAGGCTCGGGAGCCCGACCGTGTCCGCACCCCTCCATGAAAGAGGGTCGAAAATCCCCTAGGGGCTCGATGTTCCGACATACCCCTCGATAAAGCGCCATGACTCCAGTTTAGGTCCATACCTGACTGGATGAGCACCCCTCGACCAAAGACAAATAAAGCCCTCGAAGGAGTCTCCCAACTCCTCTGAGGCCTCGGGGGCTACCCCCGTGGGGGACGCTCATGTGCCCTCCATGGAAAGATCCAAACCACACCGCACTCCTGACTCCTGACCCCCTGCCCGAGTGCCAGCACTCGCGCAAGGGCCCGGGGGCTACTGTCGGGTACCTAGAAAAGGGGTACCCCAAACCCTCAATTAATCAGACTAATCCCCAAACTCAGCAACACAAACCCTCCAACGACATACCTCACTATCGCTCGAAAGCCCACAAGCTAAGGCATATTGGGCCGCCCCACGAACAGGCATCGACAGCCTAGAGCCGCAGCCTGCTCGACGGGCTACCATGCGGACCGAGACTGTACGCTCGAGGGTACAACTCGGGGACCCCTCGAGGACGGAACTTTGCTCAAGTGAACGAGCCCGCCCTCGAGGATGGAACTTCGCTCGTTTGAATAGGCAGCCCTCGAGCATAGTATACCCCTCGACTAACTACCCCCCGTACGGATCTAGCGCATTCAATGCATTTTACCTGCTCCTGCCTAACCGTATGGTCATAGTTACAGCAACAGTTGTGAGTATGGTAGTCGAATCCTACTTTTACCACCCATACCCCAGAATCCCGTGGATCGTACCTCATTGTTATGCCATACCAAGCACTATGTCCCGTCTGGCACCTCCTCGAGGCTCAAAAGTCAACACATTCCCCGCATCTCCCGGGATTCAGCCTTATCCGAAGGGCCTCGACCCCCTCGACTCAACCTGAGGCCTCGACCATTGCCCCTCGGCTCTATCACGCTGATCCTCGAGCGGGACTTCAACAACTCTGGTCAACACTACAACAACTCCTGATGCGATGGTTGTAGGACCTCCCATGCCGACGTACACCTCTATAGCGACACCGACATGATCGGCATCGGTGTCATATGTCATCGACCACGTTAGCACTAAAAATATGTACTCCTGTGCCTCTCCTTCACCTATAAAAGGAGGCGCTAGGGCTTGGGACAGAGGATCCAAGATCTGAAAGCATCACATGCTAAGGCTTAGATCACAGAAGAACACTATGAGACAGTGTAAAGTAGAGAGCTAAGCACCCAAAATGCTCGAGCTCCAACTCACGCTTCTCACACCTGCTTGTATTCACCCCTGTACGAGCACTTCGGTGCAAGATAGCATGAACTATCCCCCCGCTGGACGTAGGGCCTTCTTTGCCCGAACCAGGATAAATCGTCGTGTCCTTATGCATCACCCACCGGATTAAGGGAGCACGCAATTATGAATTTACTCGTTGGTGTTGACCCCCGGGGTCGACATACCGACAAAGATACTTGGAATACTCCCGATGAAAGATACATTGACTACTGTACACTTGCGGTATATCTGTTTGCCACTTCTATTATCAACAAGCTTTCTGGCATTGTTGATGGGAAACGATAGCTGTTCTAACTTAGAACAAAGTCATACGAGTTATCCTTCTTTTACCTTTCTTTTCTTTTTATCCTTTTCACACCATGAACCAGTCACCCATCTCTCATCTCGCCACTCCAAAGGGCACTCGTTTGGAGCCACCACCATCATCCCATCCTATTCTTTCACCTAGCTATGTGCTTTGCCCTAGTTTCGTAGCTATGGTTTAGAAACTATCTTTTGCTGGGGAAGAAGATAAAAACTCCTATACTCACTTACGTGATTTTGAGCAACTGTGCTCGTGTCTTCTTATTGAAGGCATGACACACAATACCTTGAAATGGAAGCTATTCCCATTCTCTTTGATGGGAGTAGCTAAACATTAGTATGCCTGACACGTAGAGAGTGTGCATGGAGAGTGGGAAAGCCTTCAATCCAAATTCTGCTTAGCTTTCTTCCCTATCTCTCATGTTGCTCATCTTCAAAGAGAGATCCTAAACTTCCAACAAAAGGAGAAGGAGTCTCTAGGTGTGGCATGGGCCTGTTTCATAAATCTAATATCCTTTGGCCATGATCTTGCTTTAACCGAGCCAACATTGTTACAACACTTTTACCTTGGTCTTAGCAAAAATTCCACACAATTCCTTGATATATCTTTTGGAGGAGAATTTCTTTGTCATACCGCTGGTGAAGGGAAGAAACTTCTAGATAAAATTCTTGAGAACACTCACCACAGTAATGTATATGATGAACCTCCTAGAGAAGAGAAGGAATCCATCCCCAAGCAAGGAGAAATCTTGATAGCCGAATCACCAACAATGCCATCCAAAGATTCTGCCATCGATCCTGAACCATAAACATCAAAAGAGGAAGAAACTCATCCTCTAAATCACTCCTTCAATTTTGAGGCCAAACTCTTAGATGATCCCACTAGTTTTGGGAATGCCCATAAGAGACCTTCCAAGAAATACTGTTCGAACCCTCTCAAGAAGAGATCTCTTTAGAAACCTCCCAAAATAGCACCATTTTATGCCTCGAGTTCTCAAGTAGCACATTGGTTAAAACCTAGAATCTTGGATGAACTTCCAAAAGAAATGCCTTTTGTGCCCATAGAAGAAGAACTAAGACACATAAAAGAAAAAGCTATCCTCTCTCTTCTATGTCCACATCTGGCTTGTCCTTTGAACTCGTCTCTAAACTCATCCCTGATCCTGATAATCCCAATGGTGCTCCTCCTTCTAAGTTTTATGATGATCCAATCATTGACTCTAGAGATTCATTAACACACCCAAGGCATGGGAGTCATGAGGGCCATAGATCTAACCAAGGAGAGAAACAACAATAGTTGGAGAATCCATCCACTGTTGTAAGTCAAGAATGGTTGGATAAGGCAAAAGATTCTAATGAAATTACTAAAATGCCTACTCATGTAAGAAGAATATCTTGCCAAGTCATGGGCATTTTTAGTGAAATTTGCTATGATCCTAGCCTTGGGATAAACATCATTCATCATTTTTATGTTCAAGGTTCATCAAAGAATCACATAATCCAATCCTAAAAATGTCTTAGCCTCCTAAATGGTCAAGTCCTTGATTGTTCAGGAGTTCTTCAAGGCGTACCTGTGGTGATTGATGATCAAAAAGTTCTCCCTAGATTTCCACATCTTTGACCTTCCCAGACTTTTCCTTCATCTCATTTTTATTGGAAGGCCAATTGAGCGAATCTTGGAGAATGCTTTAGGAAATAAGAAGCTTGGTCATAGAATAGGCAAAGAATATCTACCTATTTGGACTCCCCAACCTTTTAGCACAAGGGTAGAATCCAGTCTTGTTCTTGATCCAAGGGGTGAGCTTAATATGGTTTCACAAACAACCATGACATATCCAAGTCTTGAGGAGGATTTGGAATGTCATGAGAAGGAAAGCGCTCACCCACTCCTTGAGATGGAGAATTTCATCAATTAGCATAGAAGTTATCCTTTGATCTTCTCATCCAATCCTTGCTCATTTGAGAAATGTCCCAACTCAATCTTTCTTCCTCCTACTACCAAATAAGATATCTACAACTCCTTCAGTCTTCTTGTGTCTAAAATCTTTGTAGTAGAAGTTGTAGATGCTTTTGTTTATCATAAGTTCTCCAAATCTTGTAGTGCTAGTTGGCTTCAAATTAACATCATGCAACTTGTGTGCCTAACTTGAGTAGGTTAGTAAGACTTGTGGTTTCTGCTGGTGTGTTGCCACCAGTAGAACCCCTGCACTTGATGTTGTTTTAGTTTTCATGACTCAGGGCATACTTTACACCAAGTGTGGGGGGTCATTTGACCCCCTCGAACACATTTGGGTGTTGAAGGACATCCCGAGCAAAAAGTGTCAGTGTAAGAACACATCATTAGAGGTAAGAGTGCACAAGGAAAGAACCAATGTGGCTAGAGCCTCCAAGGTGGGGTCGGCCAACCGCACCACGGGCCCCACAACCCACTAGTCAACCTCCACTATGTTAAGCCATACTTCTTTACTAGTTCATCACTTTCCCTTCCTCTTGTTTAGTGCATTCCTCTTACTTTTGTCTTTAACCCTCTAAAATAAAAAAATGCATCTTGTCTTCACCACTCATTCTCTTATCTCTAATAGAATGAATTTTTATCATATCATGCTTCCTTTTTCTATGATAGCATGCTTTGGTTTGGGTGTACTGATCAGTCGACCGATCATACCTCCATAGTATTTTTAAATTAAGCATGGTGCTTAGGTTGAATAGACTACCTTAATCAAACAAGATGTGGAGTTAAGCTTGATTATTGAATCAAACATGCTTTCATGGAACTTGGTTGCACTTTTGGACTATCCCTTATAGCAAAAACATTCATATCTTAGTGGGATATAGTCATGACATCATTCATAGAGACATACCACTCTTCGTCCAAAATCTGGGCCTAGGAAGCTCCAAGACATGGGTCGGGTGATCCCCTCTTGGTGGCTAACCAAGCCCATGTTTGGCCAAATCATATCTGACATGTGGGAAAGTACTAATCTAGAACTCGTTCGCTTCGAACCTCCCAAACAGAGGTCGGGCGACCCGAGCATAGTACCCACTTGAGCCCAAACCATGCCCCAGCTGCAACTCTTATGGAAACAAGATTTTTAATCTTTGGCAATAGCTCCTTTTGACCTCTTCTCCTCTTCTTCTTCATCCCATTTCTCCTCATCTTAAATTTAACACCTTGTAGCCTCCTTTGTATCGCACATGTTACCTAGAGTAGCTTCACCATCGCCCCCACTAGCACAAATATCTTTAGTTCCTTCAGTGAGGACCCTTTCAATCATGAGGGAGACCTATTTGAGAAAACAGAGGTCACCATGGAGGCCATTGTGTTTGAGGAAGAGCCCTACATGCCTTTGATGCCCACCTTTTAAACACAAGGGTAGTTGGCAGTAAGCTGGGACAAGGGAAGTCTTTTTGTTCCCATGTTCACCTCAGAGGAGAAGAAGTAGCTATAGAACTCCACCAGCTCACCCAATGACCATCCAATGGAAGGTTAGTCCTCCATAATCAATGAGCCATTAAGGTGTTTTGAGGATGACTATTTGAGAAGAGAGTCATAAAGAAGGTCCTTAGTGCGGTTTGCACACTTAGAGACAACAATAGGGCACGAGGACCTCCTCCCTTGACCCTTTTCCTTAGATATCTCAAACCCATTCAAAAATATGCTAGGCACATAGATAAGTTCATTCAATCTTTATTATTGTAACTTGTGCCTATGATCCATTAAATAAAATGAGCACAATTTTGTTCTGCAGGTGTGTTGCCACCAGTAGAACACCTGCACTTGATGTTTCCCATGTCTTTGCAATTCAGAATACTCAAGAACCCAAGTGTGGGAGGTCGGTCAACCTCCCAGCTACGTCTCTGAACTTTTCTTAACATACCACATCATAGCACAAGACCTGACATGTTGGCATGACAAGATCTAACCCAAGTAGGGGGTCGGTCGCCCCCTATTTTGGCGGCCAATGGGAACACAAGTTTGCAGAAGTATGTGTTCAATAGAGGGGTTTCAAATGGTAGCAATGGGCAAGACCAAGTGGGGTCGGCCGACCCCACCTTGGAGCCCTGGACCCACTAGTCACATCCACTCGTCGTCTATATGCCTCCTAACTAGTTTGCCACTCTTACTCCCCCTCTGTTCTTTTATTTTTACTTTTATCTTTTATTTGCTTTCCTTAGATGAAATAAAATAAAAATTAAAATAAGAAGACTTGCATCTAAAAATAAAATGCCATGATTTATAACATTTAAAGGGTAAAAGCATCACAAAGTCTAATTCTTCATATGCTTATACTTGTGGGTCACACATGTTGATAGGAATATCATATTGACTTAGTTGTTGATGAATGTGATATAGTTCTTAGCTCACGGTTCATACCTTTTCTATTCAAAGTGCTTAGAGATTTATTTTTTTAAAAGTATCATAAAACCATAGTGTCGCTTACTCCTCAATAGTAAGAAATTCCCTACCAAAGCCATATATGTTCATACCATGTTCAAAACTCCTTCTACATATGCTACTTGTACTTGTGTTGAGTTTGGTCAAACCTTGTTGACCCTAGTTGAGAGTTATGTCATAGTCCTAAGATCAAGATCACATACTTGAAAGACAGAACAATCAAGTCAAGCACTAGGATCGAGTCTTTGATTGTCCCTTATTCTAGAGTTTTTGCAGGTTTTGAAAATAAAACTTAGAGATTCCTTATACATGACCCTTTCTAATCTCTCATATGTGTTATTTTTGGATCCTTTCCAAGGCATTGATGGTGTTTTGCCTTCTCTCAAAATATATAGTATTTTTGGAATAAGGCAGAATAACATCTGTTCCTTTCTCATCCTACAACTATAAGGCTTATGTTAAGTTGAATGGTATTTCTCATCCTACAACTATAAGGCTTATGTTGAGTTGAATGGTATTTCAAGGATATGGCATACTTACCCTGCATATGTTGCCCAGTCAAAATAGGATCCGAGGAGGGGAGTGACATACCCTTAAATCAAGATGTGCATGTGTATGGAAAATATTTGGTGGCTAACCTATTTCTACTTTGCTCCTGGAGAGATACCTCCAACTGAAGAATTTATGAAGAACTTTGCTATGGAGATATTGACAATACTTCTTTTCCTTTCTTTGATGAAAATGAAGAACTTCTTCAGGCATATGGGCTATCATATATTTATTATTATTATTTTTTGTCTCTTTTTTTAGCCTCATTCCTGGAATACAATGAACTTGGAGAAGAGATAAGTCACAATTTTTAAGCATTTATTAAAGAACCTAATAATATTTTTGGATCTTCTCCCAGTGTAGGATATAGATTTTTGGGGCAGAAAAAGCATATTTGTGCGTACTCCCAGGTAGGAGCAGCGAAGCATATGTGGGTGTAAATGAATCTTAATCTTGGAGATATGTCCCACCTCTTAACCAGGGTCTCACTCAGGTTGACCAAACTCAATACAAAATAAATAGCTTATGTCTGGTCTTCCTAATAAGTAAAATATATATGGCTCTGGTAGGAATTTAGCATTCTAGTCATGTAGGAACTCATCATGTGTTGATTTTAGTTTTTCAAATAAATCTTCCAAAACTTAGGTTTCACTTGGACAAGACAAATAGTAGCTCAAACCTTATTACAGCATATCTGTCAATTACCTAGACTTAGATTAAGCTCTTGCTACCCACAAGTTTCAAGTTCAAAGAAAATTCTTATATCAAAATAATCATTCTCAAAACTCGAGAAAATTCAAGGTTGAAAACTAGCTACTGAAAAGGAATTACGGTAGAGTAACTATTTATCATCTCCACTATTGCTACTTCAAGTTTTTGGGTTTTGTTATTTTATTCTAAAACAAAGCACACTTCTTTTTTTATTTTTTTAAATAGATAAAAGCTAATTTAATATATAAGTAAAGATAAATAAATAGATAACTAGTACGCAAAAGTACTACCTGGCTAATTGGGGGTCCTCCCCCACGCTGTCGGTGTTGCAGATCTTGGGGCACTCCCGCAAGATAGTGTTGAGACAGTCCTCAGGGGCTCCTCCCCCAAGGCAGGTGTTGCTAAAGCTGGTTCATTGGTAGGGTGGTCAGTAGGGGTGGTTCTCCGGTATATCCCAGAAAGCATCCCAGTGTTAGCCTTGGCGGTGCTGGGTCTGTTGAATGTCTTGGACAGAAGCTCCTAGTTGGGCATTAAACTATTGTTGTTGCTCCCATCTCTGGTTTTTTAGGGCTGCTCCCTCTTCTACGCGTGTATGGCTGGCGCTGATGCACTGGGGAGCCATCTAGTCATCATGGTAGCCATCACCTGACAAAGATTGTTGAGGTCGGTCCACATTTTGATGACTGGATGATTTTGGGTGATCCACTGAGTGTCTTGGTTGATAGTTATGATATCTAGATTGTCATTGCCAGTCTTCGCTTAGGTGGAGGTTGTCTTGAGGATCTAGCTCCATCTACATAGGCGGAGTAAGCTGGTCCTTCAGGAGTGGGATTTTCTCCATAGTACAGAGTGGGTGGTATGTTTGCAAATCTGGCGGATGCACTTCTCTGTATTGTTGGCAGGGGCTGCAAACCTACAAGATAATTTCTCACAGCATATATTCTGAGCCCTGGGTTAGGAAGTGGGATCTTGATATTAATGTTATGATAAATCATATAGAAAACAATACTATTCATCTTTAAGATTTGAGCCTGCCTAAAAAATTCATAAGTCATGACAGTGCGGTCCCAAATGTGATTAGTGAGACTTGCCTCTATTAACCCTAATCTAGTGGCTATCCTATACACCAAGGAGGCACACTCAATGTCTCCTTTTCTATTACCAGAAACCTCTAACCACTGATTCAACATGTAAACAATTGGGAATACCTTCTATTTTTTTATTATAGCAAAAACAAATTTTCAGCTCGTGTTCCCGTACATTTTGTGATTCTGGATGGGGAAAAGAGTGGCTGAAATGAATCTATGGATGAAATGAAAGGTGGGTAGTTGGATATCGCTATTTTTGAGCATTTGGCAGGTGTTGAGACCTGTGATTTCTCTCCAAAATTGCTCTTTATTGAAATCAGGTAAAACAACTAAAAGGTCAAGAGCACAGTCCATTTGGAAACCAAAAAGATTACTAAGTTCCCGCCATGAACAGTTAATCATTCTATTAAAAAGGCAGAAACTAACACCATTGTTGGTGTAGGACAGGGTGCAGAGAAATTCAATAGTAAGCAATCTAAACCCATTCTCTGGCACTAGTACTGCTTGTGACCAACCTAGATTCTTAAAATTTTGATTAAACTCACTATCCATACCTGTCTGTCAAAGAAGTTGAGGGTCGAAAATGGGTGTGAGCTTGAATGTTCTATTCTTCAAGTAGTTCAACTTGGTCTTCCCCTCATTCCCTAGGATCCTTCTCCTCCATCAGGGTGTTGATTTTTGGGCGGGGTGGAGTTGCTCTTGAAGCTGAAGAAGCCTTTGAAGGTGTAGGAGTGTCTACCTTCATGTTGGAGTCAGCTTGCGAGTTTGCTCTGCTTTGGGTTTGGGTCAAATAGCCTAGCCAACTCTTGCTCATCCTGTTCAATAGACAAACATAGACAAAACAAAAATAGAATACAAGAACGGGTTAAGATAAAGATGGTTAGTGGTTAGCCATTCTTGATTAGTCATTTGAGGGTTAGCACAACCAGAGAGGGTTTCTAGATCAAATTTTAGCAAGATTTCTCTCTTGTTTGCTTATCTGAAAAATAGGTTTTTCAACTGATCATTCCTCTAACACTATTTCTCTTCTTGTTTTTCTCACTTTTGCTCTTATTTTCCAAAACTTTTGAGCTAGCAAGCATTTTCATAGTGAAGGGAGATGGAAGGAGCTTGTGGTGCGACTTGTGATTGAGGGAGTGCATGGGCTTTTGTAGGAGAGGAGAAGACAAGTCGGCCGACCAAGTGGTGGGGTTGGCTGACCCCACATGTGGGCCCCACCTAGGTGGTAGGTCCTTATGGAATAAGTGGGTCCACCATGGTGAAAAATATTTACCATGCAGAAAAAATAAAATTACTTTCATGAAGTAGAAAATGCTCATGAATGCAAAGGTAATATTTTGGGCCTCCACAGTAATTATTCATCTAGAATTTTACTCATCGTAAAAATTATTTACATGGGGCATAGATTTTTGTTTTATATTTTTATTTGATTTTCATATGGATGCAAATGCTTGAAAAGTAAATATGCAAGAAAGTAAATATGGATAACTACCAAGTTACCTCCCAATGAAGGTTCAGGATTTTTAAGTCCATCGAACTGGACTTCTCCAAATTCTTGTCATTCTTCGGGGGTCTCCATCAGCCCAGAGGTTGATACCTCTGATGACTGGTCTTCTCTGTCTTCACTTATCACATTTGTTGTGGAGCTTAACTCAGGCCTTGGTCTGAATGGAAAACATTCCTCTTGTCCATTGATGTTGAATTTGAATTCTCTAATTCCAATGTCGATGTGGGTGTTTGCGGTGCTCAGAAAGGGTCTCCCTAAGATGAGTGACACTTTCGAGTCTGGCTGCATTTCAAGCACCACAAAGTCGACAGGTATGAAGAACTCTCTAATCTTGACTAGAATATCTTCAGCAATTCTTATAGAGTAGCGGATTAGCTGATCGGCTAGCTGTAGGCACATGGATATGGGGATGAGTCTTGAATGCTGGAGCTTGTCGTATACTGTCTTGGGCATTACACTGACACTTGCTCCTAGGTTGCATAGTGCATTGTTGAAATAGCTGGTTCTTGATGGCAGAAGATAAACCTTCTATCTTGCTATTTATGTTTTCCAAAAGTTTATCATTACTAATAATCTTTTTAGCAAGATTTTCGTTTATCTTCGCCTGGCCTAGAACAAGATCTTTCAAAGAAGGCTGATTTGAATTGTAATTGGATTGGTAATTCAAATTACTTTGGAATGGAGATTGCGATTGGTTGTTCCAGCCATTATTGCCTCCTTGTTGGTGATACAAGTTGTTGATGTATGCAACGTCTTCACGGGTCTCGGGGCAATCATTGGTCAAGTGGCCAATGTTACCACAGACCTCGCACGTCATACGAGCATCTATGGCATTGACGGTGCCAGATGTATCAATGGCACGTTTGTCAATCTTCTTAAGCAAGAGGTCTATTTTTGTGGCAAGCACATCTTTCTCCTTTATGGTATGCATGCCTTTTTGTGCTTTAGCGGGGGCCCTTTCTTCCCCCAAGCTTGGTTCTCCACCATCTTGTTGATCAGCGCCGTAGCGCTATCAATGGTGAGGGATAAGAATGCGCCACCAGTAGCAGCGTCAAGCTGCCCCTTTGACATGGGTGTTAACCCATTGTAGAAGTTCTGGAGCACCAGCCAGTCTTCCATGCCATGGTGGGGGCAAGCCTGAATGTACTCTTGTAGCCTTTCCCACGCTTCCGGAATGGGTTCTATTGAATTCTGCTAGAAGTTGGCAATTCTTCCCCACAGGGCATTGGTTTTGCCCATGGGGAAGAATTTAGCGAGGAATGCCATGGAGCATTTGCTCCATGTATCGACAGCTTCCTTGTCCTTGTAGAACCACTGTTTCACCTTCTCCACCAGTGAGAAGGGAAACAGACGGAGCCTGATGACGTTAGATGCGACATCCTTGATATCAATAGTGTCGCACAGCTCCAGGAAGTGCTGTAGATGGGAGTTAGCATCTTTGTTGGGCAGCCCACTAAATGGGCTCACCTGCACCATAGTGATGAGCCCGGTCTAAAGTTCAAAGTTCTTGTCCCCAATGTTGACAGCGGGCCTGGTGGGCACGTTGGCAATAGCTGGGGTGGAGAACTCGTGGAGTGGCTTCTGGACAATCTCACTGGCAGTGAAAGGTGTGGTGGTGACTGGTTCTTCTATCAACGGGGTGGCATGAGAAGAAATGGCACGAGACCAGTTCTTCCTAATGAGTGCCTCCAGATTGTTAATGAAGTTTTTCGGAGAGAGAAACCAGTCATACACTATCCTGTTTTTATCCACAATAGGAGAAAACATAAAAGTTAGCCTGCATAGACAATGGCCATTTCTAATGAAGTCATATATATGTTTTCTTTTTCTCATGCTAGAGTTAACTGTACCAATGTCTTCCCCAGCAACGGCGCCAGAAATGCTTATTGGTGTTTCTTAGTGCAAACACCAAGAGACAGGTAGGGAACCCATCTTTGGCGGTTATGCTAGAAACGCCCTTTGTAGGCAGGTCTCAATATCGTTACTAGAATTGATTCTCTAGTAACAACATAAGGAATGCCATGTGATAGATCTTAACCTTTTAGGAATATCTGCAAACGCACAAATCTATCATTGTAGCATTTCACCTAGAAGTATTATCAGGGTATCGTTATTTATATTTTCCCAAAAAAGGTGGGTACAGGTACCTCTAGCATAGAAATGTTATGACTTCATATCATTGAAGTGAGGCCAATTGCTATGCAGGGGTAAGATATAAATAGAAATAAAGAATAAATGAATGAAAGAAGAAAAGAACAACTACATGGAGCAGGCGCATCTTATACATATGCATTGAATAGTAAAGTCACATGATATACAGGCCAGGCAACAAGTCAGGGTCTAAGGCAATAGGGAGATCCCGGCAGCAGATCTGTTAGCCGATGGGGATGTTTACAAACTCCTACAGGACACACGAACATGGGGGATTACGAAGGACGAACAGGACTAGGTCACTCCCCACCGCCTACCCTCAACTGTAGCATGCCGTCATATCTGAAGGCCCCTTCGTATTCGGACACCACGTCCACATACTAGGGAACTACCTACATCCCCCCAGGACTCCCACCCTATGGATGGATGAGCTAGAACATAGGCAAACCTGAAGGAACATCAAACCATTACCCTATTCCTATCATCATCATTGTTCTTGCATATCATATGAATGATGAAGAACATGTATGAACATGATGAACAATTCTCATATGGACTATAGTCTAGTTCATAATAATCGAATATATCATGCTTAAGACTATACTCTAGTTCATATGCGATAATGTATATAAGAGTAGAGAACTTGAATAGGGAAGAACTCTCCATAGAAATATTACCAAGAGCAGCTTTGCTTCCCAGGAGACAAGCCCTCCTTGCTAGCTTCTAACCTTGCTCCAACAACTACTACTAAGCTAAAGAACAAATGTAGAGAGAGAGGTAGATTGCTCCAAATGGGGTGTGTGTGTGGTGGGTGCTCTCTTCCTCTTCTTATAGTTGGCCATAGGTGATTTGAGGGTAGATTCATCCAACACACAACCGCCTGAGCTCCACATGGAAGTTGCAAACCGCCTCCCAGAGGCTGGTCCCAATTTGCCTCCTAGGACGGGCACGCGCCAGGCCAGGGACGCGCGCCTCTGGTTGCCACCTCCCCATGACTAACTTTGGTTGGTTGGTTGTGGAGTAGGCCTAGACCATGCCCATGTGGTGCACTCAGCCCAGTTTGGCCCCGAGGTGGGCTTCTCTCCAATTCCTTGATTTTACACTTTCCAAAAGTGTATTTCTAAATATAATTTCTTGTACTATATATATTCCTGCAAAACAATATTTCTCGAAGTACAAGTGGAATTGGGTTAATAATAAATGTATATGTGTATGTAAATATATAATTTGCCCATTTTTGGTCTTTAATTAGTGGTGTAAAATAGCCGTTAAGGAGCGCCAACAAATCCATAGGGTGATCTCTTGCAATGTGTTGAGGTTGGAGCACTTGTACTTGATTGCTTGAACTGGTTGATCATTTGACCTATCTTCTTGAGATGAACTAGCATTTTGATCTTGCACTTTAGAGTTACTAGCTTGGTTGTTTGGAGATGTGAGTACTTGATCTTTGTCATCTTCTACATCAATCACTTGCTTTGCTCTAATGTCCCCAGTGTCCATGTTCTTCATTGCTTCCACCAACCGAGGTCCACCAACATCATCCAAGTTGTCTTCCTCATCATGTGACCCATTGGTTTCATTAAATTGCACATCATGGACTTCTTCAAGAACATCACTTGAGTTATTCCATACTCTATGAGCTTTGCTTATAGTTGAATAACCAAGGAGGAACCTTTCATCACATCTCTTATCAAATTTTCCTAATCTAGAGCCCTTCTTCAAGATGTAGCAGTTGCAACCAAAAACTCTAAAGTATGCAATATTAGGCTTTCTTTCATGAAGTAGCTCATAGGGAGTCTTCTCAAGTAAGGGATTACAATAGAGCCTATTGATGAAGTAGCAAGCCATGTTGATAGCTTCATCCCAAAAGGCTTGACTCACATTGTACTCACTAAGCATAGTTCTAGCCATATCAAGTAATGTTCTATTCTTTCTTTCAACTAGGCCATTTGATTGTGGAGTGTATTTGGCCAAAAATTGATGTCCAATGCCATAGTGATCACAAAGCTCTTCAATATTGTATTCTTGAATTCACTTCCATTGTCACTTCTTATTTTCTTGATTCTAATTTCAAACTCATTGTGACATCTAGTGATGAAAGCCTTGAAGGTGTCAAACACTTCACTCTTGTCACTAAGAAAGAATACCCATGTGAATCTTGTGAAATCATCCACTATGACAAAACCATACTTGTTGCCACCAATGCTAGTATATGTTTTTGGTACAAATAGGTCCTTGTGTAATAACTCAAATGCCTTGCAAGTGCTCATTGTGCTTTTCTATGGATGAGAGCTTTCAACTTGCTTTCCGGCTTAACAAGCACTACAAGGTTTATCTTTCTCAAACTCAACATCTTTCAAACCATTCACAAGATCATTCCTTAACAGTTTCTTCAATTACCTCATGCCAACATGTCCAAGCCTTCTATGCCATAACCAACCCATACTAGACTTTGAGATCAAACAAGTTGGCAATGATGTCTCTTTAGCACTAAAGTCCAATAAGTAGAGATTCTCATATCTAAATCCTTTGAATGCCAAGTTAGAACCATCCACACTCACAACCTCCACATCATTTGCACCAAATATGCATTTGAATCCTAGATCACATATTTGTGCCACCGAAAGAAGATTGAAATCTGAGCATTCAACAAGTAGCACATTTAATATACTCATGTTATTTGATATTTCAATTTTTCCAAGCCCAACGACCTTACCTTTCTTATTGTTACCAAACGTGATAGAATCAACACCACTATTATTGTCATTGATGAGTCGAACATTCTTGATGTGTCAGTCATGTGTTGAGTGCACCCACTATCAATAATCCAGTGCCTTTCTCCATCTTTGTAATTGACATATAAGCAAATCAATGAAGCTTAGGTACCCATACTTGTTTTGGTCCTTTTAGGTTAGTGACTAAGCTCTTTAGCACTAAAATAACTTTCTTCTTTGGGCCAACAATTGGTGTACCAACAAACTTAGCTTTTACACCCTTCACACCCTTGGTAAGCACATAGCAAGAATTAAATGGTATAGCAATGACAAATTTCAAGCTATTGTTCATTTATTGCAATTATGCTCTATGTGCCCAACTTGCTTGCATCTATGGCAATACCAACCATTGCTCTTCACAAAGCTAGGCCTTAGAGTTGCAAAGGCTGCCTTGCCCTTCTTGGGGGTATAGCATAATCCCTCTTTATTGAGAGAAAACCTTTGGCTACCCAAGTACTTTAGCAAGCAGGCCTCACCACCATAGGCCTTGCCTAATGCGTGAGTGAGCTCATCCACCTCCTTGTTGAGAGTCTAATTCTCAATCATTAGTGAGGCATCACAAGTGAAACCATCACTAGTAGTGGAGGTAGAGATGGTGGTGAAGGATGAAGAGCTACAAGAAGGGTTAGCATTTTGCACAATGATTGGATGATAGAAAGATTCATCAATTATATCACATGTTACACCTATATCACATGATACGACAACCTCTTCCTTTTCTTGTTGTTGAAGTAGCAATGAGTGAGCCTTTTTAAGCTTGGAATGAGCCTTGCCAAGATCCTCATGGTCGTCCACTAGACACTCATGAGTGGCTTTAACTCACTAAGAGCTTTGTTAAGAATTTGACCCTTCTTGGATAGCTTTTTACACTCTTTGCTTTAGAAATGGCAATATCTTTAGTTTATTGTATTATGTCAGATAATTGATCTTTAGTTGGTTCATGATCATCATCATCATTTTCATTATCACTATTATTAGCATACTCCATCTCACTATCATCATCACTATCATCATCTTTGGCCATGAAGCATGAATGTGATGAATCAAATAGTGAGGGCTTCCTCTTGATAGCAATAGAAGGAAAAGCCTTATTGGATGTATTTTCTTACTCATCATCATCTTCATCATCACTATCACAAATGACCACATAGGCACCATCTTTGCCTTTCTTGAATGTCATCTTGGCCTCTCTTTTCTTCTTCTCATATTTGTCCTTCATGTTCTTCTTCTTGTCATAAGGACACTCTGCTTGAAGATGTTCAGTGTTATCACAATTGAAGCACTTCCTTTGTGGCTCCTTACTCTTAGAGTTTTCACTTCTCTTCTTGAAGCCTCTTCTCTTGATGAACATCTTGCCAATTTTCTTGACAACTAGAGCAAGTGCTTCATCATCAATTTCCAAGTCCTTATCGTCTTCATTTTCACTTTCTTCTTGGACTTGAACTTTGCCCTTGCTCTTGGAGGAGGTGGCCTTGAATGCCATAATCTTCTTCTTTTCTTTCTCCTTCTCCTTGTCATCGGCATCTTGATCATACTTGTCATAGGTCAAGAATTCTCCAAGCAAGTCATTAGGCTTCTTTGTATCAAGCCCATCTCTTTACAACTTCATGATCAACATCTTAAAACTTCTAGGTAAGCTCAACAAGAACTTGTGCCAAAAATCTTGGTCTTGAGTCTTGTGCCCTAAGCTCTTGAGATCATTCACAATGACTTGAAATCTATGAGACATCCCCAACATTGTTTCATCTTCCTTTATCTTGAAGTTCTCAAACTCACACTTGAGCCCATATAGCTTGGCACTCTTGAAAACCATGGTGCCCTCATATGTTTCACTCAATCTTGTCCACACCTCACTAGCACATTCCAAATCTTTGATGCCCTCAAATATCTTTGACTCAATACCATTATAGATAGTATTGAGAGCGATTCTATTGCATGTTCTATTTGCTCTATCTTCATCAGTGAAATAATTGAGATTAATGATGGCATAGTCATTCTCGATGACTCCCAACACCCCCTCATGGATAGAACCAAGGTGCATGGCCATCTTTCTCTTCCAATGGTTAAAAGAACTAACACCATCAAAGAAAGTTAGTTTTCTCCCAACATAATTGAACACAATTTGAGCCATTTTTCACACCAAAGGATGTTAAGCCTTGATTGAAATGGTGACCATGGCTCTAATACCACTTCAAAGGTCCTAGATGGCTAGAGGGGTGAATAGCCTATTAAAAATTCTACAAAGATACTAAGCAAACTTGATTAGTATAACAATAGTGTAATGCAAGTTTTGCTTAGCCTACAGTTAAGAGCAAACCTTCTATTGATAATTCTAGTGAATTATGATATCTATATCACTCAAAGGCTATGTTGCTACTTTCTACACTAATAAGCTAGCAGAACAACTATTTCTACATAAGCTATATAAGATAAGCTAAGAAAGTAAATACTAGAGAGAGAATGATGATTCTTATACCGGTGGTGAAGAGAAGATGTTGCCAGTCATCAAGATAATGTACAATCAATCACAATAGACAACAATCACAATATAAAGACCAATCACCGGGAGACAATAGAGACACAATGAATTGTTCACCTAGAGTTCACTTATGCACTAACAAGCTACTCTCCGATTATGTCGATCAACACCTAGATGGTTCTTGGTTCTTGACCCTCAAGCCAAGGCCCCTCAAGGCATGCCTCTGAAAAGGCACCATAAGACACCACTCTCAAGTGAGATAACTCAATGACACTCATAATGTATTAGGGTTTCTTTTGGCACTCCACCAAGGAAAGCACAAGAACCTCTCACAAATCAACCGGAGGTGGCCAAGAACAATCACCTTCTCTTGCCAACACTCCAACAACCTCCAAGCTAACTAGGTTGCATGTGCCCTCCAAGAGTAATAAGAAATCCACTGACGAATTAACTCACAAGTGCCACTAAATGATCTCCAATCATGCAATGCACTAGGTTTACTCAATCTCACTTCGAATCAATCAAGCAAGCAAGAGAGATGAGAGGAAGGGGAATGCTTTAGCTCACAAGCATGTCAAGTATATCAAAAATCCATGAGAGTTGCCATGGAACCGGCCAACATCTATTTATAACACCCCTCAAGCAAAACTAGCTGTAGCTGTTACCCCTTCACAGCGCTTTCCATGGGACCATCGGACATGCTAGGCAGTATAGCATCTGATGTGTTCAAGAATGAGCACCAAACTTCTCAGTTTGAAAACTAGCCGTTATCCTCATCACTACACAAAAAACTTGAGCATCGGGCGCACCAGACGCTCAGGCATTGGGCGCATCCAACGCCACTTCTATGCACTGAAAAACTAGCTGTTGGACTGTCGGGCATGTCCTATGCCTAGAGTCTAGTGCGCTGATGCCAAAGCCTATTGCAAGGCTCTCTAGAGAGCATCCGACACTCTCCTTACGCGTCCGACACAGCGTTCGACGCTCTTTAGAGCAGCAGACCACCCCACGCTAAAACAGGCATATCTCTTAGCTCCGAACTACATTTTTGATGATCTTAGACTTGTTGGAAAGCTTACTCAAAGGGCTACACAACTCCTATGGCCACTTTTTATAATTCATAGTAGATCAAAGCATTATTCCATTCCAATAGACATCCTCATGTGTGGAGAACACCAAAAAACCTTTCTCTCTTGTCCAAGTTGATCACAATCAACTTCAACACCGCCTCCCTTGCAAATGTGCCAATACTAGCAAGTGTACATCACCATGTGCTCATGTGTTAGCATTTTCATAACCAATTTCAAGGGTTTTCCAATTAACACACTAGATCCTAAATGCATCAACATGAATGATGAGCCTAGTGGCACCCATGAATTGAACTGTCAATAAGATTTCTCCTCTTAATAGTATGGCTATTGATCCTAAATCACTCACACTCTCTGTGGTGTCTTGAGTGGAAAAAATGGCCCTATTTCTTTATACATTTGCCTTAAGCCCCTTTTGCTTTTCTATTTCCACTGAATGATATGATCCACTTCATATCATCATGCAACTTTCTTGGTCCATCGATCATGACCTCACTTTCTCTTCATAGTTGAGTCGGTCCATCGGTGCCAAGTCTTGCTCAAGCTTCAACATCACATGGTCCATTGCTTCAAAGCATCAACTTACCCTTCACACATCCAACCGGTCCATCAAACCAAGCCTCAGCTTGATCTTCTCCATCTTGGTTACATGATTCCATGTTATGTCTCATATTCAATAAGCTCCTTATATGGCTAGGACCACCTTATCTAAATCATCCACTTAGATCAAAGGTTAGTCATAGGGTTTCATCAATTAGCCAAAACCAAACTAGGGACTTTCACATGGCCAATGGTGGCACGGTGGCACATGTAGGCGCCACAGAGATCGTTGGCCAACTCCAGGGAGCGCATCGGCTCCATGGCGACGTGGCAAGCATGGAAAGGGCCAAAGTCACGATTGCAAGGTACATGGTGAGGCTTGGCTATGATGACAGTGGCATGGCCACAATGACGCATGGCGGCAATAGGGCAACGAGCCATCCAAGGTCTAATTGGGGCTTAAACTGGTTGATTAGCATTACAGGGCTTCCGTTCAGCTTGTCGGTGGTGACCATCCTACACGGCAGCGTCCGCACAGGTAGCGAGATCATGGCGGAGCTTCGATGAGGATGACGACTGTTGATGGTAGTTAAGTACCAATTTTTAACCGTCAACATAACATGAGAAAGGATTAAAACATAAATACCATCTAGTTATAGGGGTTACACTAATAGAATTCTACAAGTTTTGGTGATTATCTATTTCTGCAGGGGGTTATCAAAAAAGAACAAAAAGAGGTCCACATGTCGGATTTACATAGAGAGATTACCCCATCCAGCAACTCAAGAATACTCTAGAAGACTCAAGAAGGCAACCCTGTGAGGCCGGGGCTACCTAGTAGCAGCAGCTGGGCGGGCGCCCAAGCCACGTGGGCGGCCACTCGACCACCTGGACCAATCTCTACTCATACAGCCTTACCCTTGTCTTTTCTCCATGTTATATATCATATGCAGGGTAATGTATGATCAGGTTTCAACTTCAAGAAAACTACATTGATAATCCAAAAGCTTTAATCAGGAAGACCAAGGCCGAGTTATGGAAGCACCTATTATCATGATCAGCTCGACCTGCTGGTACTTCTGAATCAGAAGATCCACCTGTTCAAAATTTGACACCAGCATTCGACACCATGGACAACATGTCACTTCATGAGTTCTCAGCTCCCACTATGGACAACATCCATACTGGACCAGCTGCAGACAATGATAAAGCTTTTGAGCTCCAGCCTGCGTTGATACACATGATGCAAGCAAGCCAGTTCTGTGGGAAGGCCCATGAAGACGCTCGTGCTCATCTCCAACATTTCCTAGAGATTTGCAGCACTTTCACTATCAAGGATGTCCCCAGAGATGCTATACTACTTTGCCTTTTCCCATTCTCACTCTTAGGAAGAGCGAAGCAGTTGTTCTATGCCAACAAGTAGAAGAATACTACATGGGCACTATGTCCCATGGGCAAGACCAACAGCACTATGTCCCATGGGCAAGACCAACACTCTTCGTGTGAAGATATCAAATTTTAAGAAACAACATGAAGAGACAGTTCCAGAAGCCTGGGAGTGCTTTCAAGATTACATCCTCGAATGTCCTCATCATGGAATGGAGAATTTGTTGCTCATGCAAACCTTCTATCATGGACTTAGCAACAGCACTCATGAGACCATGGATGCTATTGCTGGAGGTGCATTCTTATCACTCACCATACCTCAAGCCACAATTCTGGTGGAGAAGATGGCCTCCAACTAAGCTTGGAGTGAAGAAAGAACTCAGTCCCGTAAGAGAGGTGGAGGAATGCACCAGCTCAAGGAGGTAGACATGTTGTCTGCCAAGATGGACCTGCTGATGAAGAGGCTCGATGAGAGAGCCACTGAGAAGAAAGAAGTCATGCACATAAATGATTGTCACATGACTTGTGAAGAATGTGGATAAACTAGGCATACAGGTGCTAACTGCCCGGAGCTAAAGGAGGACGTGAACTACCTAAACAAGAATAACAACAACTACTATCGTCTTCAGTAAAATCAAGGCTGGAATCAACAACAGAGGCCTAACTACTTGGGTAACTACTTAGATAACTACCAAGGTAATAATTCTTACAATAATTTCAATCAGCCACCTTTAAGAGAGTTAGTGCTTAATCAAGGTAAGTTAATGGATACCCTGACTAAGAAGCTAGCATCCAATGATAAAACTTTAGAAATAATTAATAATAGGATGGATAGTTTTTCCAATGCTATTAAGAATCAACTTAGCTTCAATAAGATGTTAGAATCTTAGTTGCAATAGCTTGCCAACTTTGTTCCCTCCGCCGACCAAGGTAAGAGGCAATCGAAAGGATTAGAAACTGCAAATCTTGTAGACATATTTAATGCAGGAAGCTATTGGAGTGACCTCCTAGGGGATCAAGGGATGACCCGACTCTGCCAATCAAGAAGGTTGATCTAGGGAGACCAGTTGTTTCGATCTCCATTGGAAGTGCAAACTTCAATGAGGCACTCTGTGACTTCAGCGCAAGCGTCAACGTCATGCCCAAGATGATATATGAGAAACTCTTCAATTATCCTTTATCATACACAATCATGTGCTTGCAGTTTGCAGACCAGTCACTCTGCTACCCAATGAGAATTCTAGAAGATATCTGTATGTGAGTAGGAAGCTCATATGTTCCTACAGACTTTATGGTAGTGGAAACGGAGGTGACGAGAGGCCCCCCATCATTTTGGGATGACCATTTTTGAATACTGCCGGATCCATCATTTACTCCAACACTGCCAAGATCGTCTTCAACATCAAGGGCAAGCGAGAAACTTTCTTTTTCAAGAACAGGGTGTTGCAATTTCTAGCACATCATCAGTACCTTTATGCGTTGGAGAGAGAGACCATCAATAGAAGCAACAAGGCCAAGATCAAAACCAAGACCAGGAATAAAGGTAACAATAAGAATGCCTAGAAGATGGAGACAATGAGGATGGTCACTGTAGTCCACAGAGAGCATGACCATCAGCTCAAGTCCCCGCATAGGACGATCCAGGTGTCTCAAACATTCAATGCTCCATCAATAGATGTTCCTTCAACAAAGCTGTCTGTGACACCGGATCGGGCGTTAACATAATGGCCAAGGTAACTTATGAATATTTATATGGTAATATGCCTTTGGACCCCACCTATGCGCAGCTGCGGATGGTGGACCAAACCTTTTGCTTCATGGAAGGGATCGCCAAAGATGTCCCTATCCAGATCGACGACCACTACATCTCCACTGACTTCTTAGTCATCGATATGGGTGAAGATGAGTATGATCCACCCATCATCCTAGGAAGGCCGTTCCTCAACACTACCAAGGACATCATCTACATTGGAGAAGGGGAGATCCACTTGTATTTCCCCTCGAAAAAGGTATGCCACTATTTCAATGATAATTATATAATCGATGAGGAGCCCAAGAAGAACAGATCAAGGAGAAGGCAGCGTACCCATCGCCAGAAGAAGAAAGTCACCATAGATGGATGGGCTGACTATGACAGAGAAGTGTCAAGATTCAAAGATCGGTACCATGATGAGGAGAACACCGCCGAAGAGGTAGAAGAGGTACCACCAGCAGAAGAAGAAATAGTGATCACAGAAGCTTCCTCCTCCAAGTCACCCTCACCAACAAGGCAGGTATGGAAACCAAAGGTAAAACTAGATTTAGATCCTGCACAAGAAGAAACACCAGTGGCGCCATCCGACGCGCCCCTTGAACAATGAGTGAATAAGAAGGTCATGTTCAAAGGACTTAAAACCACCAAACGCCGTGCTAAGAGGTAACTTGGTATTTATCTGCATTTACCTTTTTAGCATTGCATTTTCCTTCTGCATATTTAATTTTCCTTAAATGCATCTTTAGTTGCATCTTTACTTTAATATTTCTACATTAGAAAAAGAAAATAAAAATGTGTCATGCACTGCATCCTAAAAAATGCTAAGCCCCATGTGAACAGTGTGTGGTGCAACAGCTCATACAGTTATTCACTGTGGTGGCATAAAAATAATCTTTCTTCATATTTACCTTTTTCTGTCCGCATACCATAAATAGAAAACTATAAAAATATGAGATCCTGTTAAAAAATAAAAGGCTAGGAACATTCTAGGCATCCAAGGCTTAGATGGTTTATCACTAATGCTTAATCAGTTCCATAAGTTTTGTTGTCTATTTGAGCTTCATAGGATATGAAGGATCAAGAAGAGCTAGCAGGCAAAAGGACGTCCTGTCCCCTTTCAGAACGTTGTCTCCTACAATCAAGCATTGTTTACAACAGCAATCACCTATAACACTCTAGGAGGACCCGTATGCCTTTACTGTCAGTCAACAACATCAACAGACTATGTCAACACCTAGCTTGGGGGAGAGCAACCGCCGTACAACTGAGCTAAGTATCTCTCGCTCATCTTTTTATTTATTCTTTCAGCGTGCTATGATAAAACAACTAAAAAGATGAATAACCATAGAAACCCAATAAAGATTTCCCTATTTATTTTCTATGTGATATTAAATTTATAGTTAGAATAAAGGAGAGCTCATCAAAAGAATCTGTTACTAAAATGAACCCCTAGAATAAACTCTATATGAAAATGATGAATAGTTGCTCTACCGTAATTCCTCTCAAGTACCTAGTTTTTAACCTTGCGCTTTCCTGAGATTTAGACACAACTGTTTAGATTTGAGATTTTCTCTAAGCTTAAATTCTGTGGGTTGCAATGCTTGATCTAAGTCTAGGTAGTTGATGGATAAGATATGGGAAGGTTTTGAGCTGTTGTCCATCTTGTTCCTAGAGATACTAGAGTTCTGGAGAATTTATTTATGAAAATCTTAAATTGCTGCATGATGAGTTCCTTTATGACGAGAGTTCAAATTCCTACCACAACCATATTCTCAAGCTTACTAGAATAGAAAAGCCATCCACTTACATATATCACTTTATAGGCATTGAGGGTAGTTAAGCTGTGTTGACCCTTAGGGATTAGTCATGCGGTTAAAGTCAATACTGTGTGCTCTTCATCATTGATCTATGCTACTTCTGTCCTCAGAGGATTGTAGTCAATACTCCTTATTGCTATAATTGTATCAAGAGGATTGGTTGCTCTAAAAAAAGGAGAAAAGAGAAGAAACAGATAAAAAGAAAAGAAAGAAGAAAGAAAGAAAGAAAAGAAAGAGGACAAAAGTCCCAAGAGAATAAAGCAGCCAATTCCTCCTCTTCAAAGAATTTCAAGGTTACTAAATAAGGAGCTATATTATCCCCAAGGAGCAAAGTGTGGAATTAGATATTCACCATCATTGATCACCCCTCATGATCATCCTTATTCTTTACCATAATTCCTATCTTTTCTTCATTCACATGCACATAAGACTTGATTGTATGACTAGTTCCTCTGGATCCATGGTTTAACTATGCAATATATGCAAGTAGGTTCTAAATTATCTCCCCACCTATGAGCTCCACAAAATCCTATTAGATGTAGGGTGAGAGAGAGAAGGCAACCTCACTATGTCTTAGTTCCACAAATACAAAATATCCTGAGAGAAGAGAGAAGGCATACTTTACACTTGATCCAGAAATACCACAAATGAGAGACTTAAAAGGGTCATACAAGGAATCACTAAGTTTTATTTTGAAAATCTTACAAAAACTCTAGAATAATAGTTGATCAAAGAGCGAGAAACATAGCGCTTGACTTGACCATTCTATCTTTCAACTGCTCAAGACCTGAGTGACGGCTACAAGCCCCATGGTGAAAGGTAATATGGGTAAGTTTTGAGTCAAAATAGTTCACTCTAATCCAAAGGAGAGTTCTTGTTTGAAGTCATGTGAACTTAAGAGGCATGAAAGCATTGTAGCAACTCCTGATCCATTTTTGAGTCTATCTTTGCCCAGGGATGAGCAAAAGGTAAGCTTGGGGGAGTTTGTTGATGGTAGTTAATTATCAATTTTTGATCGTACACATAACATGAGAAAGGATTAGAACATAAATACCATCTAGTTATAGGGGTTACACTAACATAATTTCACAAGTTTTGGTGATTGTCTATTTCTATAGGGGTTATCAGAAAATAACTAAAAGAGGTCCACATGTCGAATTTACATAGAGAGAATATCCCATCCAGTAACTCAAGAATACTCTAGAAGACTCAAGAATGCAACCTATGAGGCTAGGGCCACCTGGCAGCAGTAGCGGGGCGGGCGCCCAAGCCACGTGGGCGGCTGAGCGGCCACCTGGACCAATCAGGTGCAACCTCGCGGATCCTGCCTCCACCGACCTTGAGGAGCAATCTTAGCCAACTATTCAAGTCAGTTTGATCCAAGGGCTACAGTGCATCCTGGGGGCTATATAAATAGGGCCCCTCGCCCATAGAGAAACCCTAATTCATTAGTGGTTTCATTCTTAAGTTCATTTGGAGAATTCCAGACAAGCCTTAGAGCCACCATCTCAATTAGAGCTCCATAGTTTAGTAGCATAGCTACATAGGAATAGATCTAGAAGGAGTCAAGCCTAGCTTGGAGTCTAGATCTATCATCGTTCTTGGTTATTTCTTATACTTTCATGTAATATTCATTATTGTTCTTGCTACTATGAATAGTACTTTATTCTATTCTAATATATCAGATATGACTTTGCTCTATTTGCTTATGTTCTTAATTATATTGTTCTTAGTTTACTTTGATTATATGCTTAGCGTAGTTGGATTAGAATTATGTTTATTCATAGGATCATATAGCGCTTACTGATTAGGCCAATGGGTGAGTGATAGATATTGTGTAGGCATGTGCCTATACTGTATTTATCTACAATTGCACCCTATATTCCGGATCGTAAGGTAGATCATGGAAGTGACAGTCCCATTGAGTCCTTCGTAGCCTTCCTCCCGAGTATAGGACTAGTAGAACACCACTATTATAGGGAAGAGATAGCTCTGTTCTTGATCTTCCTTGATAATATCACTATGCATAGGTGTAACCTTTTCCTGCCATGATTGCTAGGCATTATTGCACTAACCAATGTATGCTTTGATTTTATAGTTTGAATAACTTAGGATTTATTCTTGTAGATCATCCTAATCCATGCTAGTGTTGTAAACTTAGAGTACTCTATTGAGATGATTATCATTATTTTATGTGGCTATGTGCTCTCATTTACCCTTATTATTTATCATTCATATATCATTATTTTATGTGATACTTACCCTATATGAGAAGATAGATAAAGACATTGTTAAGCTCTCCATTACCACATGTAGTGCTCATTGCTCATTATTCCATAAGCATTCCCTTCCCAATGGTAAAAATATAAATAATGATACCTGGATTACTCCGGGTTAAAATGCAACATCGATATTATCTATGCGCTTGCGGATCCCTTACTTATTTTCTAGAAAGCATATGCATTTAATACAAGCACCTCTAGCGCCATTCTAGGGATGACAACTTAGCTTAAGTGGTGTTAAAGGTGTCAACAATGACACCATGGTTAGGGCAAGGCAAGGGTTGTTGGCATTTCATAGCATTACTACTAAAGATAGAGAATAAGTCAGTCCTTATAATAGTTCTAGAAACATATGTTGGCATTCCTAACCACCATTACTTTAGAAAAGTAATCCTCAGCCCTTAATGGCGCCGGCCTACATAATGCAGTCTGGTAATATTAGCTAGAAGTGTTGGATTGGCCTTCATAACCATCATTAATTACGATATGCAAAACTGTGGCACGGCGCCATGGGGTGCACAAGAATTACAATCCTTAAATAACGGTACTTAGGTACGCCAATCGATAGCTTTGAATGAAATAAGAATAAATCTGCAACCACACAGAACTATCATTGTAGCATTTCAACCCGTGAGTATTCAAGGGTGTCATATTTATAATTTCCCGTAGGAGGGCAATATGCATCAAGCGTGGCGTAAACATGATCACTTTTTAAGTGTAATGGTAGACATAGAGTAAACAGGAATAAGACATGATATTCAAGATAGTGGACACACATCGGGGTCAACCTCAAGGATAAAAGAGAAATAAAGAATAAAAGAATATAACTAACCAGAGCAGGCATGGGTCATATATAACTATGCAAAGAACTATTAGCAAAACATCTAACTAGCATGCCTAGCATTAGAACTAAGTTTGAGATGATAGGGAGATCCCCGCAGCTAGTCTACCATCCGATAGAGACTTTACGAAATCCTACTGAATACCCGAACATGGGGGAATGCTAGGGATGGACAGGGCTATCACCACTGGCCCACCTACCCCTCTGCCCATGGGGTACCCACATATCCACCGATCTCCACATACCTGAACACGATGTTCACGTACTTGGATAGACCATCAATCTGGTGGTTTTATGAGTTCTTGGGCGGTTGCAAGAAGAACGGTTATAACAGACTCACCATTCATTCATTCTTTGATAGACCATCAATCCGGAGGTTTTATGAGTTTTTGCAAAATAAAACAAGTTCCTCAAATGATTCTCTCAATCACTCAAAGTGTATGATTACCTTACCAAAGGCAATGTAGTGTTTTGCCTTTATGTCCTACCACTAAGGTTGAGAGTGGAGCTTTGGGCAGGTATAAAAGTGGGCATACTTACATCACCTGTATTGCTGAGTCAAAGACTGGACCATAAGGAGATACAAGTCATACACCTTGATTGAGACATGCAAGTCTATGGAATGGATGTGGTGGAAACCTATCTCTAATTTTTTTGGCACTCCATGCATCATGACTCTCTTTTATTGGAGGAAGAAAAACTCTTTGGAAAGATATGGGCTATAGAAACATCACACTTCTTTTCTTTTCTCTCTTTTTTTGAACGGGTATTTGATTTTTCTTTCCCGTTTATTTCTCATGCCCCCTTGGCTTTTCTCTTCTTTTTTTAGCATAGCCCATATCATGATGTATGAAAATTTCTAGAATGAGAGATGTCATGTTGGCAAATGCAAGGAGGGCCAATTTTTGTATAAGGGATGTGCGACTCTCTCAGGGTGAGAGTTGGCATTTTTATTTGGTGAAAAACTGTGGCGCAACTCTCAGGGTAAGAATTGGCGTATTTTTGGTGGATGAAATGGCGCATGTTGTGCACAACTCTTAGTATGAGAGTTGGCTTTATTTGGTGGGTGCATGTGAATCTCAATCATGGGCGCATGACCATAATCTCACTTAAGTCATAGGGATTTGACTCAACTGAAAGATCCGCAAGCAGCGTATGACTAAGCTTTATAAAAAGTAGAGCATATCATATGGCCTTCGTAGGTATTTCATAATCATTGAGGAACTTTTGATTTTTGAATTTTTAAAAAGAAAACTCCGGATGTCAAGTTTCTCGTAGAACAAAGTCATAGAAAAGTCTATTTGTACCATCTCATATCTCGCAACAACTTAGAGAAGGATCATGCATTTGCAACCCACAAGATTTTAAGTTTTCAGAATGAGACATTTTTACCCAATAAACTTAAATCTTGAGGAATACTAAGTTATAACTTAGACACAGGTGAATTATAGACAGAGCAACTATTTATCATTTCAACAGAACAGAAACTAACATATAAAAGCACACATGGGAGTGGAATTTTTTTGATAAAACTAAAATTGCAAAATTAAAATGCTGAATTTAAAGCGCAAGAATTTTAAAGATACATGTTACCTCTGTGGGGTCTTCTCCCCCAAGCTAGCTCAAGGCTGTGGTCCAGGGAACTGTCCCATAGACCACAGGTAAGCCATCATTGCCTCGTGCCATCATCGGTTTGCATCCTTGAGGTCCATGAAGTGCTGCTAGTACTACTCATGCCACTGAGTAGAGGTATAGATGTGAGCATTGGGCATACCTTGGATCTATCTGTTCTGCAGCTCTAGTCCTCCCATGTGTGTGTTGAGGATGTCTAGTGTGACTAGCTGTGGGTGAACTAGGGTTGGCAGGCCTTCTGAATCTGAGGAGTGTGCATGCTCGTGATGCCTTGATCCACCTGTCTTAGATGTGTGCTGCCATCTTGATCCTCCAGCCTCATGTGACTGCTGCCATCCTGATCCTCCAGCCTCATGAGGGTGAGGAATGTGTCCCATGCCAAATCCGTACCCAGGGGTGAATCCGGGTGTAGACATGGTAGGAGTCCACTCCATCCCTGGTGTCATGGTGGGCATGGCTGGTGGTGGAGTGTGCTGTGCGGGCTGTGCTGGTTGTGGTGGCTCCTCCTCCTGTCCTCTCCTCCGTGATCTCCTGTGGGAAATAGAACTCCTGCATCCTTCTTCCTTCTCAACAAGGTCAAAGGTGAGAGATGGGGAATTATATAAAGTGAGATCCGGGTTAGGTAATGGAATCTTGTTTATATATCCTAGAAAATAAAACACAAGTCTCCGTCCTGATTCATCACATTTTAGAATATGGGCTTGCCCAAAATAAAACTCATTAAGCATGATGTGAGGAGAAGAGAGATAAAGAATAGTGTTAGCACCATGAGGATCAACACTAGCAGCAAGATGTGTGATGAGTGAAGTGCACATGATAGGTGTTGAAATCTTAAAAGAACTAAGCCAATGCTTAACAAGATCATAAACAGGAGCAACTTTGACTTTCTTAAGCATGGCATAAAGCACTTCATCTCAATATCAAGAGCATGATGAGTATCCTCTCTCAGAAAGAAAGAATTGGCGATCCACATGTGCATAAGCCTCAAAGTGGGATGATGGATATTGTTGACATTGGGTTGGAATTTCCCAGTCACATTTTGTCCAGTCATCAAATGCCAAAAAGTATGACGATGATAACCTGAGAGGGAAAAACCCAAATCAGTAGAGCATCGCTCATGAAAACCCAAATGTGCAGCAAGATCCTTCCAAAAGAGGCTATGCTCTCTCCCAAAATAGCGGAAAGTAATACCATAGTCAATAATTTAGAGAGTGCCCAAGATTTGGATGGTCAAAAGACGGGATCCAAGCTCATGCACAGGGGCAAATCGACTCCAAGCAACATGCTCGAAAATGGTATTAAACTCATGTTCCATACCTGTCAGCTAAAGGAGGATCGGGTCGAAGGCCGGCGTGTGTAGGAACTCGCATTCCTTGAGGAGTTCGTATGCTTGGATCTCCTACTCGTTCTCCAAGTTGATGAAGGGGGCGTCGGCCTTGTCGATGGTGTGGCCTCTTGGTGCCTCCTCTCCTCCCTGGGTTAGTTCTCTTCATGAAGGGGAGCATCGTGGCTTGATCCCAGGCGGGAGCGATGACCTATCCGGAGCATATCGGAAACTTGATTCCTGATCCCACTCATGGTGAGTGAGCTTAGCACGAGAGCTTAAGCTTGCTTTGTGGTAGCAGTGAAAGAGGGTTTTTTTCTCTTGAGCTTTGTGGAAAATATTTGGAGAGTGGTGGAGCAAGAGAGTGATGGAGGGGGTGAAGAAATGTGAGTGTGAGAGGGGTGAGGAGCTCCACCCTAGGATGCTGGTATTTATAGAGCTGGCTGCAGGCGGGGTGGCGCTCCTTGCAACGGCTACTAGCCGTTGGCAAAAGGCTGAGCCGCCTGGCTTTTGCACAGGGGGCGGCTGCCCCTGGGACCGGCCGGTCCCCTGGTGGGGCTGGTTTTGTCCTGCCTTTTTACAGTGCCCTCCAACGGCTACCCCCAAGAGGTAGCCGGTTACGAATGACTCCCATTCGCAATCTTGCTCTAGATTTTGATTTTCCACAAATTTATTTGAAACTTTTTTGGTCTCCAAAAATTATTTAAAAATAAGATTTGAAAAGAACAAAATCTAAACTTTTAGAAAATAATTTTTATAAGATTTTTGAAGAAACTTTATTTTTGAACTAAAATAGAATTTTACAAAACTAGAGAGAGGGAAGCTCTTTTTGAAAATAAGAAAATAATTTTGTGAAATATTTATATACAAAAACATTTTTTAATATAGGATAAGAAATAATACCTGAGTGGGGGCACCTCCCCCATGATTGAATGATGGTGCGGGCCCCGTCAAATAATTATCCTTATTTATATATATTTTTCTAAGATAACTACCGATGACCTTCGGCAAGGGCTCAGCATTTATAGTCCGTTGGGAAGACTCTCCTTCCTTCACTGCTCCGCAACTGCATGAACAAACTTGAGAGAAGTCTCGGGTTGCCCCAGGATTTTTCCCGTGTTGTTGGCAGGAATAGAAGTAGCTATCTGAGCCATCTATGTTTCTATCATTTTGTTAAAACTTGCTTGATTTTTAACAGAAGAAGACAAAGTTTCAAGCTTTGCATTTATACTTTCAAACATTTTATCATTGAAGGACAGCTTTCTGGTAAGATTTTCATTGATCTTAGCTTGTCCCACAACGAGATCTCTCAAGGAAGGCTGGTTTGAATTGAAATTTGAATTAAAATTATTACCTTACGGGCGGTGCTGATTGTTCCACCCGTTATTACCTTGCTGTGGTTGGCAGAACCCACTGTTGACATAGGAAGCTTCTTCTTGGGTTTCGGGGCAGCTATTCCCTGAGCGCCAACATTTTCACAGACCTCACATGTCATGTGTAAGTCCATGGCCTGGACTCTGCTCATGGTAGGGTTGGTGGCACGGTCCTCCATCTTTTCTAGCAGCAAGTCTATTTTTGTGGCCAGCAAGTCTGTCTCCTTCACGGTATGCATGATATTTTGTGTTTTTCTTTCTTCTCCCCAACTTTGATTCGCCACCATCTTCTCAATGAGTGTGGTTGCATTCGTGATGGTGAGGGAGACGAATGCACCTCTAGCTATGGCATCTACATGCCCCTTCAACATGGCCATGAGCCCTTCATAGAAATTCTAGAGCACGAGCCACTCTTCCATTCCATGATGAGGACAGGCCTGGATATATTCCTAGAGCCTTTCCCATGCTTCGGGGATGGACTCAAGTGATGATTGCTGGAAGTTGGAGATCTTCCCCCTTAGAGCACTGGTCCTGCTCATGGGGAAGAACTTAGCGAGAAATGCTGCGGAACATTTGTCCCATGTGTTAACAACTTCCTTGTTCTGGTAGAACCATTGCTTCGCCTTTCTCGTGAGGGAGAAGGGAAGCAAATGGAGCCTGATGGTGTCGCACAGCTCAAGGAAGTGTTGCAGGTGAGCGTTCGCATCCTCGCTTGGCAAGCCACAGAACTGGCTTGCCTGCACCATTGAGATGAGGCCAGTATGGATCTCAAAGTTTCCATTCCCAACATTGACAGCGGGCCCAACAGGCACGTTGGCAACAGCAGGGTGGAGTATTCACGGAGTGTCTTGGCCATAGCGGTAGTAGCGGATGGTGCGGGAGTGACCAATTTGTCTGCCGGTGGAGTAGCAAAAGAAGAAATGGTACGCGACCTTCTCTTCCTTAGGAGTGCTTCTGGATTGCTAAGGAAGTTCTCCGGCAGAGCAAAACTGCTCATACACTATCCTGTTTTCATTCTAATAAAAAGAGAAAGAAAACAACAAAGTTAGGCTGCTTAAACTATGACTCCCAATGCTTATTAGGCAATCGATGTTTATGCCCGCATGATGTTTTCCCTCCCCGAAAATGGCGCCAGAAATGCTTGTTGGCGTTTCTTAGTATTACTACTAAAGATAGAAAATAAGTCTGTCCTTAATAATAGTACTAGAAACGTATGTTGACATTCCTACACCATTACTTCAGAAAGGTAACCCTCGGCCCTTAATGGCACCGGCCTAGATAATGCACTCTGGTAATAATAGCTAGAAGTGCTAGATTGGCCTTCATAACCATCATTACTTATGATATGCAAAACTGTGGCATGGCACCATGGGGTGCACAAGAATTATAATCCTTAAGTAACGGTACTTCGGTACGCCAATCAATAGCTTTGAATGAAATAAGAATAAATCGGCAAGCGCATAGAACTATCATTGTAGCATTTCAACCCGTGAGTATTCAAGGGTGTTGTATTTATAATTTCCCTAGGAGGGCAATATGCATCAAGCGTGGTGTAAACATGATGGCTTATTAAGTGCAATGGTAGACATAGAGTAAACAGGAATAAGACATGATATTCAAGATAGTGGACACACATCAGGGTCATCCTCAAGGATAAAAGAGAAATAAAGAATAAAAGAATATAAATAACCAGAGCAGGCTTGGGTCATATATATCTATGCAAAGAACTGTTAGCAAAACATCTAACTAGCATGCCTAGCATTAGAACTAAGTCTAGGATGATAGGGAGATCCCCGTAGCTGGTCTGCTAGCGGATAGAGACTTTATGAACTCCTACTGAATACCCGAATGTGTTGGAATGCTAGGGATGGACAGGGTTGTCACCACCTACCCACCTACCCCTCTGCCCGTGGGGTACCCACATATCCACCGATCTCTGCATACCTGAACACCATGTTCATGTACTTGGAAACAACTCCTAACCCCTGCAAACCCCAACCCTTTGGATTGACAGGCTAGGTTAAGAGCAACCAAAAAGGCACGACGAACCATCACCTCATTCCTAGTTCTTTCCCTATTCACACTAATTCGATGAACGATGAAGAACGATGATGAACAAGTCAAGAACATGATATATAAACCATATATTAGTTCATATATTGTGCTTATAACATGATCATAACTATACTCTAGTTCATATGCATGATCATATAAATATAATAAAAACTTGCTCATGGAAGAAGACGGATTGTATTCATACTGAGAAGATCCTTTCTTCCAAGGAGACAAGCTCTCCTTGATAGCTTTTGCCATGCTCACAAACTACTAAAACTATTCTAATGATACAAGTGAGAGGTGTGAGGTGAATGACTCCAAAATGATGTGTGTGTTGGAAATGGGGGAGCTCCCTCTCTTTTATAGCTAACTAGGACGGTTCGGGCATCTCCAGATATGGAAGGAGGTGAAACCGCCTATGGGATACTGCCTAGAGCACCGCCTCCAAAGGCCCGGGAGGGTCTACCGGGGACCGGCCTCCCCCGGGACCGGCCGCCCCCCTGGTGGGGCCATCTGGCCACCGCCTTCAGGTGGTCGGTTCCTTCCTGGGCCTGGACCTCTCCCGTGGTTGCGATCAGGCCCATGTATGCACCGAAGGTGGGCTTCTCTATTTTCCTTGTTTGCGCATTTTCTGAATTCATCTTTTGGCTTTTGCGCTTTCTTCATGATGTTGTGTATTTCCACTTGTTGCACCATAAAACCTGTAAAACATGAATACTAGGGGTACAAGTGGAACTTGTCAGCAGTAAAGGCATATGTGCTAGAATATGTTTGTCTTTCTTCCTTTTAGTCTAAGTTGGTGGTATATAAATGATCCATAATGATCACCAACAAGGGTCTTCAGGCTTTGTTGGTGGTCCTTATTGCAAATCTAAACCACCAATATTTTATCAAATTATGATCATAAAACTCAGAGAAAGGGCCTTATACCTAATATTTCCATGAGTTCTAGAATTTATATATTTTGCAAGGACTAACTCAGAAAACATCAAAATACACTTTCTAGAAGGCATACTGGGCCAAGTAATTCAAAAGAGAAATTCCAACTCTGAACAAGACCAAAGCACCGATGTGGGAGAGGTCCAGGTCCATCAAGCAACCGACCACACAAAGGACGGTGGTAGGTAGGGCCACCCTAGGTGTGGATGCACCTAGGAGCGCCCGTAACTCCACCACCGCCTATCGGGCATCCGTAAGTGGTTGGGCACGGTTTCCATGTTTTTCTCATGCAAACAAACCATGAAGCACTATATAAGAAAAGCCCCTCCCTCTCGTTTTCATGCATTAATTCATCAATAGAAGATGCCACAATGTAACAAGAAGAGAGAAAGAGCAAGTACATTTCCATTAGCTTCTAGCTAGACTAGAATAGGGAGTGAGAGAGGGAAAGAATTGGAGAAAGCACGGGGTCAAAGCAGTTCTACCTCAAGTGCTAGGTCACTCTAGTACTTTGGGTGGACGAAGTGTCGGACTTGTTGGCTTTCGCTTCAACTTGTACCTCAATGAACACTGTTGGTGTTCTGACCCTCGGGGGGTTAACACCAATGAGTAATATTCATAATTGCGTGCTCCATTAATCCGGTGGGTGATGCAAGAAGGACACGGCGATTTATCCTGGTTCGGGCAAAGAAGGCCCTACGTCCAGTGGGGGGAGGATGATTCGTGTTATCTTGCACCGAAGTGCTAGTACAGGGGAAAATACAAGCAGGTGTGAGGAGCGCGTGGTGGAGCTTGGGCATTCGAACGCCTAGTTCTCAACCTTACGCTGTCTCACGGTGTCGTTCTATGGTCTAAAGACTTAGCGTTTCTATCTCTCGATCGATCCTTTTTCCTTTCGTAGGTCCTGGCGCCTCCTTTTATAGATGAAGGAGGGGCATAGGGGTACATGTATTTTGAGTCCGCACAGCTAATGATGTACGACGTTGAGGCCGATCACGTCGGTGCCGCTGTAGTGATGTACGTCGGTATGGGAGGCCCTGCAACCGTCGCGTCGGGAGTTGTTGAAGTTCCGCTCGAGGGTTCGTTTGATGAAGTCGAGGGGCGATGGTCGAGGGTCTTAGCTGGAGTCGAGGGGGTCATGCCGAGGAGGTCGAGCTTTGCTGGATAAGGCCGAATCCTAGAAAATGCGGGAAACGTGCTAGTTTATACGTCTCGAGGTGGTGCTGGAGGTGGCACAGTGCTCGGTATGGTGCAACAGTGTAGTACTACTTGCGGGGTTCCGGGGCATGGGTGGTAAAAGCTAGATTTGACCGCCACGCCTGCAACTGTTACCGTAACTGTGGCCATGCAGTTAGGCGGGGGTAGATAGATCGCATTAAATGCGCTCGGGCCCGTACGGGAGAGTCGGTAAACCGAGGGGTGTACTCCCCTCGAGGGCCACCCATTCGCCCGAACGAAGTTCCGTCCTCGAGGGCAGGCTCGTTCGGCGGGCGAAGTTACGTCCACGAGGGGAGGCTTGTTCGGCAGACGAAGTTCCGTCTTCGAGGGGTCGCGTGAATTGTAACCTCGAGTGTACAGTGCTAGTCCGTTCGGTAGCCTCCCGAGTGTACAGTGCTAGTCCGTTCGGTAGCCCCATGAGTGTACAGTGCTAGTCCGTTCGGTAGCCTCCCAAGCGGGCTTTGGCTTTGGGCCGTCGTTGTCCGTTCATGGGTCAGCCCGATATGTCTCAGCCTGCGGGCCTTTGTACATTATCGCGGGAGGTTACTGGAGGGGTCGAGTTGCTGATTTTGCGGGGTTTAGTTTGGTAAACCAAGGGTTTGGGGTACCCATTTTCTGGGTATCGACAGTAGCCCCCGAGCCCCTGTGCGAGTGATGTCACTCGGGCAGGGGGTCAGGAATTTAGAAATGGGATGTGATTCGGATTTTTTCGTGGGGGGCGCGCAAGCGACCCCCGCGGGGGTAGCCCCCGAGGCCTCGTAGGAGTCGAAAGACTCCTGTGAGGGCTTTATTTATATTTAGTTAAAGGGTACTTGTCCAGTCGAGTGCAGGCCTGAACTGGAGTCGTAGCGCTTTACCGAGGGGAGCCCCCGGGGGATTTTCGACCCTCTTTCGTCAAGGGGTGCTGGGCACAGGCGAGCCCCCGAGCCTCGTGCGGCTGGGGCGTTGCTGGCCTCGGCATTCTTCTCACGAGTCCTTTCGATCGGATGTGAGGCGAGAAGCATCAGACTACCCCCGATAGGGCAAGCTACGAAGTTCTCAGTGAGCTGGTAACGGGAAAATCCAAGCGAGAGCCTGTTCCTCGTTCTATAGAGGTCGACAGGAGGCTCGGAGGCGGTCTCATGAAGCAAAATGCAATGGTCCTACGGATACCGATTCCATTCGATAGGTCTCGGCGGCTCGACGCCTCCCTTCGTGGGGATTCCATAAAGTCTGTAGCGTTTCGCCTTGGATGCATCCAAAGGGGTCTCGAGAGTTCGTTCTTGAGCAGGGCCTCATGTTGGCTCCCCCTTGGTCACCCCTGACTCGGGTGCTCGAGGGCGGCTGTCGAACCTTGTTCGTGGGGTCAGCCTTCGCTCCTTCGAGGCTTAGGGCCGGAGCCCGATTTTTTGGTGCTCTAGGGTGGCCGTTGAGCCCTCACTCGAGGACCGGCCTTCACTCCCTTGAGACTTTGAGGTAGGGTCAGAGCATGTTTTCACCTTTCGTGGAAATCTCCGTTGGCGAGTAACCGTTCTTTTTTGGCGCTCAAGGGCGGCCGTTGAGCCCTCACTCGAGGATCGGCCTTTCACTCCCTCGAGGCTTTGAGGTGGGGCCAGAGCCCGCATTTTTTTGGTGCTCAAGGGTGGCCGTTGAGCCCTCACTCGAGGACCGACCTTCGCTCCCTCGAGACTTCAAGGCGGGGCCAGAGCCCGTTCACCTTCTCCTTTTTTGGTGCTCAAGGGCGGTCGTTGAGCCCTCACTCGAGGACCGGCCTTCGCTCCCTCGAGACTTTGAGGTAGGGCTAGAACCCGTATTTTTATGGTGCTCAGGGGCGGTCGTTGAGCCCTCACTCGAGGACCAACCTTCGCTCCCTCGAGACTTCGAGGTAGGGCTAGAACCCGTATTTTTCTGGTGCTCAGGGGTGGTCGTTGAGCCCTCACTAGAGGACCGACCTTCGCTCCCTCGAGACTTTGAGGTAGGGCTAGAACCCGTATTTTTCTGGTGCTCAGGGGCGGTCGTTGTGCCCTCACTCGACGACCGACCTTCGCTCCCTCGAGACTTCGAGGTAGGGCCAGAACCCGTATTTTTCTGGTGCTCAGGGGCGGTCGTTGAGCCCTCACTCGAGGACCGACCTTCGCTCCCTCGAGACTTCGAGGTAGGGCTAGAACCCGTATTTTTCTGGTGCTCAGGGGCAGTCATTGAGCCCTCACTCGAGGACCAACCTTCGCTCCCTCGAGACTTTGAGATAGGGCCAGAGCCTGTTTACCTTCTCCTGGAAGAATCCGCCGGTAGTCGATGCTTGTTTTTCTTACCGTTGGATGCGCCTTTCGAGGAGGAGGCTAAAATGATGTGGTAGTGGAGATCGTGGTGGGCCTGAGCAACGGCTCTTTGCCAGAGGTGTGACGCGTGTGTCCGGTCGAGGGTCGAGGGGGAACGGTCAGGTAAACGCATTAATTGCGGGGAGTTACCTTTTTCCTGCCGCCGGACTCCGCCCGTTGCTCTTCCCAAGTATAAAAACAGAGGGGGCAAGCGCTGTTCGCCCCTACTTTTGCCATCCTGCTGAACCTGTGCGCCCGTTGCTTTCCTACGCGCGTGAGGGTAAAAGCTTAGAGCGAGAAGTCACGATTGGGAACCTTCCTGGTCGTCCGTCCGCCGAAGAGATTCATGTTGTTGTTGCCACCGCCGCGCCCACCGAGCAGATCTGTGCTGCCGCTGCCGCCATGGCCCCTGTCCTCCAGCCCGCCGAGCCCTGGCGCCCGTCGACCATGATGCGACAAAGGCTTAATGAGCTGGTGAGGGAAGGACTTCTCTGCCCCGTCACCGATTCGAATCGGCCGGAGTGGATCGCGCCGCCCAGGGACCACCAAGAGCCAAATCCGTCGGAGGGCTACGTGGTGAGCTTCCTCAAGTACCATCGGCATGGGTTCGGTGTGCCCCCGAGCGAGTTCATGCAGGGGTTGACAAACTTCTACGGCGTCGAGCTCCACCATTTCTCCCCCAACGCCATCTCCAATGCCGCCATCTTTGCGGCCGTCTGCGAGGGCTACCTCGGGATGGCGCCACATTGGGAGCTATGGCTCCACCTTTACAAGGGGGAGTGGTTCGCCTCCTCGGTGTTGCACGGAGTAAGGCGAATCGTCAGAGCGGGGTGCCTCAACTTCGCGTTGAAGACCAGGAGGTCGGAGGAGCCACGTGAGTACATCCCCACCGGGTTGATGTCCAACCACTCCCGGTGGGACGAGCAGTGGTTCTACCTTCGCAACGACGGTGGCTATCTCCCGCCATACACCGGGCGGCTCATCGCCGAGCGTCCATTCAACTGGCCGCATGGTGTCATGGGAGATCTTCAGCGTCGACTTCATCCCCTCGTTGTCGCGATGAGGACCCTTCGAGAGGCGGGCCTGATGGCAGGTGTGGTGGTCTCGGCCTTCCACAGTCGACGGGTGCTCCCTCTGATGGAGCGCCCATTACGGTTGGACGAGATGCTCCCCTCGGTGGCGCCCAAGGTTCTCAAGAGGTGCCGGATGTCCGGCGAGAGGCCATCCACCTCGAAAGTCATCGCAAGGGTAAAGAGCATGGTCTCTGGCTCGTTTAGGGTGGAAGACATCAACCACCTCCCCATGCGGCCGGAGGAGGGTTGCCTCGACCTGGTGAGTGGCTCGACCCGTGCCTTTCGCGTTTCCCCCTCCCCCTTTTTCTCTTGTCCCTGTGACTAAATGTCATTGTGTAGGGGAGAATTGACTACCGGAGATCGAGGCCCCCGCTGAGGGAGGACGCCCCCGACCGTCAGGTAAAACACTTCACCGCCCAACAAGAGAAGCGGAGTAAGGACGAGGAGGCGAAGAAGAAAGCCAAAAAGCTCTGGGAGCGCAAGAGACTTGCGAAGCGCCGCACTGAGCAGAGGCGCGACGGGCTCCCAGAGGAGGAGTCTCCCTCATCCGAGGGAGATGAAGATGATGATGATAGTGATGACGTCAAGGGGGTGGAGGGGCGCCTTGAGCGCATGTTGCCGGGTTCCTCCCATGCTGAACGCCCCTTCGTGCAGGAGGAGGTGGCGGAGCAGCGCGCCCCCCAGCCGGTGGCGTCGGCCTCGGAGCGTCGGCGTGGGAAGCGGGGGGCCGAGGCCTCGCCTCGAGGGGGTTCACCCCCCTTGCATCGTACTCAAGGCGGGACCCCACCCACTTTGATCCGGGAAACCCGGTCCTGGTCGTCGGCGCGGGCGGAGCAGAGCCGTGCCCAGGAGGGCCCGTTGAAGCAAGGAGGCGCGGTGACCCCACCGACGGCCCCGAGCAGCCTCAGCCCCGGGAAGAGTTCGGTTTCGGGAGGGGCCTTGAAATCCGTTGGCGGTTCGAGGGGGACCCGAAAGGCCTCTATCCCCTTCGGGTAAGCGTTGTTGGTTTGTTTTCTTTTCGTTGCGTCTGCTTCCCTTTCAGGCCCAATTTAATGAACTTTTTCCATTTTGCTTTCCTTTCAGGCCCAAGCGCCAGATCGAGGAGGCGTCTCTTGCGTTGGCTAAGCGGCTCAAGATGGATGCAGCTGCAAAGATGGCGGCTTCGATCACAGGTGCGACGTCAAGGCCCTTGGCTCAGTGGGAAGCCAAGTGGTTATCCTCAGCCCTCCGTGCTCTGGCGCGTGGTAGGCTGACAGGTTCCATTCTTGCCGCAGGGTCGAGCGTCTCAGGGTCCGCGGCGGGCTGCGACTCCGAGCCGGGGAGGACGCATGGAGGAGGGAGCGCCTCCTTGACGTTGTCACCTGCGGCCCTCGAGCTCGGCCCGGCACCAGGAGGCAGTTCCCCAACGTCAGGGGCTTCCGTTCCTAGCGGGCCGGAGGCTTCGATCCCCGCCCCCAAGGCGGGAGCCCCCGAGGGCCATGAGCCGGGTGAGGGGGTAGCCATCGTGGACCTCGATGGTGAGGAGACCACGGCCCTTCCCCCCTCGATGGAAGAGCGGCGGCCCTGGGCGACGGGGCTACGCGAGCTCGAGGCCCGAAGGGAGCAGGAGCAGGGGGCCCTGCTAGAAGCGGAGCTACCACGGCCGTAGTAGGAGGAGGAGAAAGAGATGTCAGAGCGGCAGGAGGAGGAGGAAACTGGGGGCCAGCCCCAGCATCAGCAGGCACAGCAGATGCCACTGGGGGACGCGGCGCTGCTGGACCCACCGGCGCAGCAACCGCCCGAGACGTCGGAGGCGGAGGTGACTTCCGGACTGCCCAAGCAATGGGTGTCCGTGATTACCCTGGATGAGTTGCTGGTCGAAGGAGAAACGGCGTCGAAGGCGTCGACGGTCCCGCGGCTGCCGGGGGCGCAACCGGAGGAGGCCTCCGTACCAAACCCGGTGGCGGACGCGTCGACGGTGGTCCTGTCGGCGTCACAAGTTGTGGTGTTGGGGGAGGCGACGGCCTCGACACCTCTGCTGCCGCCGTCGGAGGCGCCAGAAGCAGTGTCGAGCCAGCTGCTACAACCGTCGACGGAGCGGCCGAAGAAGACGGCGGCTTCTGGACTGCTGAGGAGGTCGTCCTCTGACCCCGGGCTGAGGAGTGCCGGCGCCGTGTCAGAGTTCAGCAGCCCGACGGAGTTGGTCGTGTGTTACGGCGCCCCACATGACGTGGTGGACGAGATCGAGTCCTTGGCGCGAACCAAGGTCAAGACGGTCCTTCCATGTTGGGGCAAGGAGCGCATCATACTCCAGGAACCTGGCGACTCCAGCGCTCCGGGGATCGAGATGAACGACCCGGCGGAGATCAAGTGCTGGGAGGAGGCCGAGCGGTCCCGGGCATGGCTGCGGCACTTGCTGAAGCTGGGCGTCGAGCTCGCTGAAGGCCTCGACCGGAACCTCGCGGCAAGTCACTGTGTAGGCCATATGTAGTTTTTAAAGTTCTTCCATACGGGATGCCTTAACCCTCGATTTCCTGCCCCCAGGAGGCGCAGAGGCATTCTTACTCCAAGTCAGACTTCCTCCATGAAACGCACAACAGCCGGGAGGAAGTGCTTCGCCAACTCCAAGCCGGCCGCTCTGCGTAGGGCAGGGTGGCCGAGATCAGGAGGAGCTGAAGCGGACCAGGGAGGAAGCCATGAAAGCCAAAGAGGAGGCCGCCCGGGTGAAGGAGGACTCCAACGCCGCTCGAGGGGAAGCTGCCCACCTCAAGGAGGAGCTCAAGCATGTGAGGAAGGAGGCTAACATGGCCAAGGCCAAAGCGAAGAAGGCCAGGGGCGAGAGCATCCGAGCCCAGGAGCGCGTCGAGCTACTCGTGGCAGAGGCTCAAAGCTCCGTGGAGCGCATCCGCTCGCTCGAGGCCAGCTTCGCTGAAGTCTCCGCGGCGTGCAACACCCTCTCCGCCTTGGCTAGGAGGAGAAGAACCGAGCCGCTGGCCTGGAAACCCAGCTTGGGGCAATGAAGGCTACCCTCCAGGAGAAGGAGCAGGCCATCATTCTGGCCGGTGGTGCCCTCGAGACCCTCCACTTCGAGAAAACAGAGGTGACCTGGGCCTTCAAGGAGGCCCAGCGAGAGCGGGATGAGGCTCGGGGGAAGCGCGATGCCGTGCTGGGGGATCGCAACACCCTCGAGACTCGCTGTGCTGGTAAGTTCCTTAAAGGGTTTTTGATCTTTGTTCTTTCCATATGGTTTGTCCAATTCTTGCTTTGTGTTTCAGGCCTCGAGTCCGAGCTGCTTGCAACCCAGATCGCTACCAAGGCGCTGCAGGAGAGCCTCACGGCGGAGGGGGCGCTTCTCGATCGGCTCCGGGTTGCCCTCAATGGGCTCTGCGCCTCCTGGGAGGTCGGGCCCATCGAGGGTGCCGAAGAAGACATCCCGGGTGCCGCGCTCATGGACCGGATCTACTACGTCGATGCCACCCTTCGCGATCGCGTGCGGGAGGCGCTTCATACCGGCGTGAAGCGGGCGCTTGCAGTGGTCTCCTCTGGCTTCGTCTTTGATATGAATGTGGTGGCCCAAGGCTTTGTTCCCGACATCTCGAAGACCAACGCGGAGAATGAGGAGCGATGCCGAGGGCTCATTCATGATGCCGAGAGGCCGGGGGAGCGCTGGCGAAGCTGTTTGAGGACGAAGTCCTCCCCCTGCAGTTGAAGGGTACCACGTCGAGGAGGGCGGCGACGGAGCGGGCCTATAGGGCAAGGCTGGGCGAAGGTGCCCATGTAATGAATTAGTTGTTTGTAACTTATATTCAATGTGGCTTCGCAAGCCCCTTTTTGAACATTAATGCATTTATCGTAATGCGATTTATCGTTTTACTTTCGAGCCTTTTCTGCTTTCTTTTCACCTAGACTTTGCTTTTTTGACTAAGTTTTTGACGCATGCTCGTATCCATCGAGGGGGGAGAAAGTGGGGGTACCGGAGGCGTAGGAGAGCTCCCGGCTCGACAGCCCTTGACCCTCTAGGGAGTTCGAGGCGTTTTCTACTTAGTCGCGAAGCGCATCGAGGCGTAAGAAGGAAGAAGCGCTCGAGTTCTGATCGCCTGACTCTTGCTTTCTGACTGAGCGTTTGACGCAAGCTCGTATCCCTCGAGGGGGAGCGAGTGGAGGTACCGTAGCCCGGAGGCGTAGGAGAGCTCCGGCTCGACAGCCCTCGACCCCTAGGGAGTTCGAGGCAATTTTCAACTTAGTTGGGAAGCGAAAGGGAGGCGTGCAAAAAAAAGTCGTTCGTATTTTTAGGAACTTAGGGAGTCCCCCCCATTAGCCCCTGAGGGAGGCTCGACTCTGGTGAGACAGGGTCAAGGCTACCTCTTGCATGTACAATAACAAGTTTGAACTTATAATTGAAAGTACTCCTTATATTTGTCATGCAAAATGTACAAAACATGCAAGAATGTACAAGGGCACTGGTGCCCTAAGGGTAGAAACGACGTAGCTGTTCGATGTTCCATGCGTTGGTGAGGATTTCGCCTTTGTCGTTAGCGAGCTTGTACGTCCTGGGCTTTAGCACCTCAACTATGGTGTATGGGCCTTCCCATGGCGGGGTCAGCTTGTGACGTCCCTTGTTGTTCTGTCGTCGACGTAGGATGAGGTCTCCAACCTGGAAGACCCTCGGGCGCACGTGCTTGTCGTGGTAGTGTCGAAGTTTTTGCTGATACCTCGTGGAGTGAATTAGCGCCATGTCTCGAGCCTCCTCGAGCTGGTCGAGGGCGTTTGCGAGGGCTTCTTCGTTGCTTTGCTTGTTGTACGCCTTTAGTCGAGGGGATCCATACTCGAGGTCAGTGGGGAGGACGGCCTCGGACCCATAGACCAAGAAGAATGGGGTGAAGCCCGTGGCTCGACTTGGTGTTGTCCTTAAGCTCCATAGGACCGATGGCAGCTCCGCGGCCCATTTTTTTCCGTGCTTGCTGAGGCGGTTGAAGATCCTTGGCTTGAGGCCTTGCAAAATCATGCCATTGGCGCGTTCGACCTGGCCGTTAGTTCGAGGATGTGCAACCGCAGACCAATTCACACGGATGTGATGGCACTCGCAGAAGTCCAAGAACTTCTTGCCGGTGAACTGTGTGCCGTTGTCAGTGATGATGACGTTCGGGACCCCGAAGCGATGGATGATGTCGGTGAAGAGCTCAACTGCCCGTTCGGAGTGGATGTTGTTGATGGGCCAGGCCTCGATCCACTTGGTAAACTTGTCGATGGCAACGAGCAAGTGCGTGTACCCTTTGGTTGTCCTCTTGAGAGGCCCCACAAGATCGAGCCCCCAGACCACGAACGGCCAGGTAATGGGGATCATTTGTAGGGCGTGAGCTAGGAGGTGTGTCTGCTTGGCGTAAAATTGACACCCTTTGCACGAACGGACAATGTTTGTGGCGCCGAAGATGGCGGTCGGCCAGTAGAAACCCTGTCAAAAGGCATTGCCTACGAGGGTCCTTGGTGCTGTGTGGTGGCTGCAGGCTCCCGAGTGTATGTCCTCGAGGAGCCTCCTGCCTTCCTCGATGCTAATGTAGCGCTGAAGAACGCCTGAAGGGCTTCGCCTGTAGAGTTCCTTGCCGTCACCGTAGATGATGTAGGACTTGGCCCGTCACGTGATCCGTCGAGCTTCGGTCCGGTCCTCCGGAAGCTCTCCCCGAATGAGGCAGTCGAGTAAAGGGGCTCGCTAATCCGGTGGCGGGTTTGACGGAGGAGAGGTCTCCTGGATCTCCATAACCTGGGCCCCGGTCGAGGGGGCCTCGGTCGAGGTCGTGGGGTGGAGCTTCGAGGGTGTAGTGCAAGCCCCCGAGCCCAAATCGACGGAGGGCTCGAAGAGGTCCCTCGAGAACATGTCCGGAGGGACTGTACCTTGAGTCGATGCGATTTTTGCAAGCTCATCCGCGGCTTCGTTGTATCATCGAGCAATATGACTAAGCTCGAGGCCGTGGAACTTGTCTTCCAACTTGCGCACTTCGTTGCAGTATGCTTCCATCTTGGCGTCATGGCAGCTCGAGGCCTTCATCACTTGGGCGATGATTAGCTGCGAGTCACCTCGAACGTCAAGGCGTCGAACCCCGAGTTCAAGGGCGATTCATAATCCAGAGACAAGTGCTTCGTACTCCGTGACGTTGTTAGAAGCGGCGAAGTGGATGCGAATGACGTAGCGCATGTGGACTCCGAGGGGTGAAATGAAGAGCAAGCCTGCGCCTGCTCCTATCTTCATGAGCGACCCGTCGAAGTACATCGTCCACAGCTCGGCTTGGATTTGGACTGGTGGCAACTGAGTGTCGGTCCACTCGGCGATGAAATCTGCCAGCACTTGAGACTTGATGGCCTTTCGCGGTGCGTAGGTGATGGTCTCGTCCATGAGCTCGACCGACCACTTAGCGATCCTTCCAGCGGCCTCCCAGTTATGGATGATCTCCCCCAAAGGGAACGAAGATACCACAGTGATCGGGTGGCTGAGGAAGTAGTGCTGGAGCTTGCGACGCGTAAGGACGATGGCGTAGAGCAGCTTCTACACCTGTGGGTAGCGGATTTTTGTTTCTGAAAGCACTTCGCTGACGAAGTAAACCGGCCGTTGGACTGGCAAAGTGCGCCCTTCCTCTTGCCTTTCCACCACTATGGCCGCGCTGACCACCTGAGTGGTTGCGGCGACATAGAGGAGGAGGGGCTCGGGTGGTTCAGTCGACGTCGCCGGTCGAGGAGGGACGAGAATCGGAGTGGATGTCAGCTTGGCTTTGAGTTTGTCGAGGGCCTCCTCGGCCTCCGCGGTCACGTGAATCGCTCGGATTTTTTCAAGAGGCGGTACAAAGGCATGGCCTTTTCCCCTAAGCGTGAAATAAAGCAGCTGAGGGCCGTAAGGCAACCCGTAACCCTCTGCATGCCCTTGAGATCCCGAATCGGCCCCATTCGCATGATGGCCGCCACCTTCTCGGGGTTGAGTCTTATATTTTTGGCTCGAAGGCAGCCGAACGTGATTTCGAGGTCTCGGATGAGGTTGTCCGCTCTTTTGGACTTGACCACGATGTCATCGACGTAGGCCTCGACCGTGTCGCCTATGTGTTCGCCGAAGACGTGTAGCATGCACCGCTGATATGTTGCCCCAGCGTTTCGGAGGCCGAAGGGCATGGTCACGTAGCAGTACATGCCAAAAGGTGTGATGAAGGAAGTCACTAGCTGGTCGGACTCTTTCATCTTAATTTGGTGGTAGCCGGAATAAGCATCGAGGAATGAGAGGGTTTCACATCCCGCGGTAGAGTCGACAATTTGATCAATGCGTGGTAAAGGAAATGAAACTTTGGGACATGCTTTGTTTGAACTAGTATAGTCAATACACATCCGCATCTTTCCATTCTTTTTCTTAACTAACATGGGATTAGCTAACCATTCAGGGTGATGGACCTCCTTGATGAATCCAGCCGCCAAAAGCTTGTGTACCTCCTCACCGATGATCCTGCACTTCTCCTCGTCGAAGCGGCGTAGGCGTTGCTTCACCGGTCTGGACCCGGCCCGGATTTCCAAGGCGTGCTCGGCGACTTCCCTCGGTATGCCCGGCATATCCGAAGGACTCCACGCAAACATATCGGCGTTCGCGTGGAGAAAGTCGACGAGCATGGCTTCCTATTTGTCCTCGAGGTCGGCGCTGATCGTTAGCACCTTCTCGCATGGGCAGCTCGGGTCGAGGGGGACTTTCTTGGTGTCTTGTGCTGGCTCGAAGTTGCCGGCGTGTCGCTTGGGGTCTGGCATCTCGTTGGCGAGGTGCTCGAGGGTCGCGGCTATCATGGCATTTTGCTCGACGGCCTCTCCATACTCGACGCATTCGACGTCGCAGTCGTAAGCGTGCTCGTAGGAGGAGGCGACAGTGATGACGCCCTTGGGCCCTGGCATCTTGAGCTTGAGGTAGGTGTAATTCGGGATCGCCATGAACTGCGCGTATCCCGGTCGGCCGATGATGGCGTGATACGTTCCGTGAAACCTGACCACCTCGAAGGTGAGGGTCTCTTTCCTGAAGTTGGCGGGGGTGCCAAAACAGACAGGAAGGTCGATACGGCCGACGGGGAAGGCCTTCTTCCCTGCTACGACGCCATGGAACCCCCCGGCGCTGGGTCGGAGTTGGTATCTCCTGACTCCCAGGAGGTCGAGGGTCTTGAGGTAGATGACGTTCAGGCTGCTGCCGCCGTCCATGAGGACCTTCGAGAGGCAGGTGTTGATGATGATTGGGTCGACGACGAGCGGATAGGCCCCGGGGTTGGGGACTCGATTCGGATGGTCATCGCGGTCGAACGTGATGGGCGCATCAGACCAGTCGAGGTAGTGAGGCATCGTGACACGAGCGGAGAAGACCTCTTGACGCTCCCGCTTACGCTGTCAGGGCGTGAGCTAGGTCGAGGGGCCCCCGTAGATCATGTAGCAGTCATAGACTTCGGGGAATTTTCCGTCTTCCCCGTTGTCTCCCTCACCACCGCCTTGGTCTTTCTTGTCATCACCTTTCTTCACGCACACTTGCTCAAAGTGCCTTCAAAGCATGCGACAGTCCTTAAGCTTGTGCCTTGCCCCATCCTTGTGATAAGGACAGGGCTCCTCGAGCATTTTTTCAAAGATGGCGCCCTCGGGGGGCGCGGGGGGACCTCGAGGTCTTTTGAGTTCGGTTGCTGCGACGAGATCGTCTTCTGCGGCCTCACGCTTGCCTTGCTAATTTTTCTTCTTCTTGTTATTTCTCTTCGGCCCTTTGCTCGAGCCTCCGGCGTTGTCGGCTACTGGCGTTTTTCCCTTGTCCTTCCCATCGCTGAAGAAGGCGTCGACGGCCTCTTCGCCAGCCGCGTAGTTGGCAACCACATCCATGAGCTCGTTGAGGGTGTCGGGGCAGTTACGCCCTAACTCACGAACTAGGTCCTTGCAGGTTGTACCCGCAACAAACGCTAGAACGACGTCGAGATCAGAGATGTGGGGTAGTTCAGTGCGGAGCTTGGAGAATTGTCAAGCAAAGTCGCGGAGAGACTCCCCTGGTTTCTGCTTGCAGTTGCGCAGTTCCCAGGAGTTCTCGGGATGCACGTAGGTACCTTTGAAGTTCCCCTCAAAGATCCAGACAAGGTCAGTCCAGCTGCGAATCTGGTCAGGGGGAAGCTCCTCAAGCCACCTACGCGCGGTGTCGGACAGGAACAGGGGAAGGTGACGTATGATGGCGTGATCGTCACGCGACCTGCCCGCCTGACAAGCCAACCGAAAGTCGGCTAGCCGGAGCTCGGGATTGGTTTCGCTGTTGTATTTGACGAGGCTCATGGGGGGTCAAAACTTGTCAGGCAGCTAGGCGCAGCGGATCTTCCTGCTGAAGACCCGGGGGCCCGGTGGCTCCGGGGCCTGTCGGTCTTCGTCGCTATCGTAACGCCCTCCACGATGGGCGTTGTACCCTCGATCCTTGGCGTCCCCGTGCTTGCGTCTGCGGTGCTCGACAATGCCGAGGCGCGCGTCGCGGGAAGCGCGGTCGTCGTTGATACGTTCTCAGGCCGGCTTCTTCTTCTGTCGGGGGGTCGCCCCGTGATCGACCGAGCCCTCCCTTTCGGGCCAGGAGGGCTCGACCTGAGGCTCAGAGGCAGCCCCTCGATGCCTCGAGGCTGAGCTCTTGGCTTGCTGGACGGTAGCAACTTGGAGGAGATCCTCGACCTCGCGTTGTATCCGCCGAGCTTGCGAGTTGGATGGTGCGGGCATATTGCGAAGGAGCATAGCTGCCGCAACAATGTTCTGGCTTGCTCAGGGATAACGGTTGGTGGGTTGCTTGGGTGCTCCTGCCTCGATGATCTGTCGGTTGACTTCTCGGGCCCTGGCTCGGGCTCTACCGCCGAGCGATCGCCGCTCTTGCTCGAGGGTCAGCTCGAGTAAGCGTAAGCGTTCCTGCTCGTCGGCAAGCTTCGCCTGCAACTCCCGAATCTGTGCCAGCTGCGCGTCCTGCTCGCCAGGACGAGGGCACGCTTCTCGGGGTGCGTCGGGTTGTTGTTCCTCTGCTCTAGGGGGTGCGTCACCCGCCACAGCTATAGCCATCACGGCCACTAGATCGACGGTGTCCTGATCAGAGTTGACATCACCATCGATGTGGAGACACTCGCGGGTAGGATCCCAATGATCAGAATCAGAGTCAGGGTCGCCGCAGCAGAAGACGGGGAATTGCCCTCGTGCCTCCTCCTGCAGCTGCCGTCGGAGTGTGCCGACGGTGTACCTCCGGGGGCCTGGCGCTCTCGTGAAGGCCGAACCCTCGGAGGCTGGTGTGACAGTCCCTACGTCCGTCATTGCACGAAGAAAGGTGCCTGAGCGGCCCTCTAACGTGCTCATGATGGAGCGGGTCACTGTCGAGATCGTCGTTTATCGTGGGAGTCGAACGAAGGCCGCTGATGACGCTCGAACAGCTCGTGCGGGAGTGGGCTTGATCGAGCAGGGACTTCGTCGTGGCTCCTCGATGATCATACGGCGAAGGTGGAGTCGGGGTTGTGGTGGGGTCCTGCTGGTTCGCCCTCTGCCCCTAAACTCAGGTCAGACAATCCCTCAACAAGGGGTTCGTCATCTCCGGTCAGGGGCAAGGAGAAAGCGGCAGGAACCCTCCCCGACTTAGGTTGATGGCGATGACGGTGCCGACCGTGACTCCTTCTGGATGGGGAAGCATGGTCGTGGAACTGGTGAGCGGCCGCCCATGAGCGTGGGGGCGTACCGCGACCTCCGCTCGGGTCACTGATTGAGAGCAGGGTCATGTCGTAGCCCTGGTCGAGGGTCATGAACTCTAGGCTCCCAAACCAGATCACCGTAGCGTGCGGAAGTGGTGAAACAAAGTCGCCCATCCAAAAAAATGGCAGGAAATCGTTAGTGACACGCGGCTCCCCTACCTGGCGCGCCAACTGTCGGTGTTCTGACCCTCGGGGGGTTAACACCAACGAGTAATATTCGTAATTGCGTGCTCCCTTAATCCGGTGGGTGATGCAAGAAGGACACGGCAATTTATCCTGGTTCCGGCAAAGAAGGCCCTACGTCCAGTGAGGGGAGGATGATTCATGTTATCTTGCACCGAAGTGCTAGTACAGGGGAAAATACAAGCAGGTGTGAGGAGCGTGTGGTGGAGCTTGGGCGTTCGAACGCCTAGTTCTCAACCTTACGCTATCTCACGGTGTCGTTCTGTGGTCCAAAGACTTAGCGTTTCTATCTCTTGATCGATCCTTTTTCCTTTCGTAGGTCCTGGCGCCTCCTTTTATAGATGAAGGAGGGGCACAGGGGTACATGTATTTCGAGTCCGCACAGCTAATGATGTACGACGTTGAGGCCGATCACGTCGGTGCCGCTGTAGTGATGTACGTCGGTATGGGAGGCCCTGCAACCGTCGCGTTGGGAGTTGTTGAAGTTCCGCTCGAGGGTTCGTTTGATGAAGTCGAGGGGCGACGGTCGAGGGTCTTAGCTGGAGTCGAGGGGGTCATGCCGAGGTGGTCGAGCTTCGCTGGATAAGGCCGAATCTCGGAAAATGTGGGAAACATGCTAGTTTATACGTCTCGAGGTGGTGCTGGAGGTGGCACAGTGCTCGGTATGGTGCAACAGCGTAGTACTACTTGCGGGGTTCCGGGGCATGGGTGGTAAAAGCCAGATTTGACCGCCACGCCTGCAACTGTTACCGTAACTGTGGCCATGCGGTTAGGCGGGGGTAGATAGATCGCATTAAATGCGCTCGGGCCCGTACGGGAGAGTCAGTAAACCGAGGGGTGTACTCCCCTCGAGGGCCGCCCATTCGCCCGAATGAAGTTCTGTCCTCGAGGGCAGGCTCGTTCGGCGGGCGAAGTTATGTCCTCGAGGGGAGGCTCGTTCGACGGACGAAGTTCCGTCTTCGAGGGGTCGCGTGAATTGTAACCTCGAGTGTACAGTGCTAGTCCGTTCGGTAGCCTCCCGAGTGTACAGTGCTAGTCCGTTTGGTAGCCCCATGAGTGTACAGTGCTAGTCCGTTCGGTAGCCTCCCGAGCGGGCTTTGGCTTTGGGCCATCGTTGTCCGTTCATGGGTCAGCCCGATATGTCTCAGCCTGCGGGCCTTTGTACGTTATCGCGGGAGGTTACCGGAGGGGTCGAGTTGCTGATTTTGCGGGGTTTAGTTTGGTAAACCAAGGGTTTGGGGTACCCATTTTCTGGGTATCGACAAACACCTTTCTACTTAAACTAAGAAGACTGTGTTTATCTTTCTATATTAATTTCTTAAGTACAAGTTATCCTTTGTTCACTATATACTTGTGGATTTGGCATTCATCCTTATGATGGGTGCTTTAGTAGAATGACCCCGGGGATGGGTAAGCCTTGTCAACACGCTAGCGTAGTAGTTGACAGCTTAGATGTGGTGTCTAGGCTAAGGCTACCTTCATTTGTTTCATACCCATGGGTAGAGTGGTAGGCAGCAGGTAGTGACAGCCCTTTCCGTCTATAGCATCCCTCCCATGTTCGGGTATGACATAGAGCTATAAGCCGAAGGTACCTGATAGACCAGTATAAGCCGGTGCCCGAAGTCAGTCTATAGTGGCAAAGTTATCTTCACTGAGGATCTCTACCATTAGAAACCTCAATACCAAAGCTAATATTCATCTCATCTTTATGGGCAAACTAGTTTAGAGACCTCTTACACCTTCGTCCCCTATGGAAATATGATATCCTGAATACCACCAAGTGAAGTGCTACAACAGTACTTTTGTGCACTTGCGGACTTTTCTTCTAATGCAAAGAAGCACCAACAGGCTTCATCAACCAAGTGACTAGGTAGGGCGGTCCAATGCATAGCTCGATGCCCAAATCTCGTACTACAAGGTGGCCAGAGTCAGTCAACATTAGCAAACCATGGCGGTGCATGGTGGCACACACTGCAACGGCATGATTCATGGCTCCACGGCTTCCAATCCTCTTGTCTTGGCGTGAGCATGGCATGCGCCATGCTAGGTAGGTCCAGATCCGAGGTTCATGGCTTCCAGGGCTCAATGTCAGGGCTAGAATGGGGCTTCACCACGACAGGGCATGGGCATGGTGATGGCATGTTGGTCCTATCCTCTTGGTTTGGCTTGGTCTGTGTGCGCGCACATTTGTCCAAGAGGCAGAAGAGGCCATAGCCTATGTGTTCCTTGGTGTGGTGTGCCAAAGCTGTGAGCATGGTTAGAGATGGGGAAGAGAGGCATGATGGTGGCATGATCGTGCAGATCTAGGGCATAGTCGTAGGCTTAGGGTTGATGGCTCTCGTGCGGTATAGCTCCTTTGGTGGTGCCGATGAGGTCGTCCTTCTTCTTTCCCCCACCTCCTTCTTCTGCTTTCCTCCTCCTTCTCTAATTGGTATGGCGTGGTGTGAGTGGTTGATGGCCACCAAGGTGGAGGCGGGGTGATGGGAACTCTAGGGAGCTAGGGCTCTACTCTTATTGGTGGGAGGCGAGCATGGTGTGCAGTGGATGGTGATTACGACATCAGGGGTGATCAGGCGACTGCAGGATGCTTGAGCAGTCATTGTCGTTCCTCGAGTGGGATCCAGTGGTATGCTTGAGTAGTCATTGTCGTTCCTCAAGTGGGATCTAGTGGTCAATTGGGGAAGGCTAGCATGGCTCGGTTGAGTGTAAGCAAATGCAAGTGGGGAATTGGCAATGGCGACAAGTGCATTTGCACGGCGCGTGCTAGAGGTTACGCAATTCGCGTGACTCGTGGATCCCATGGGCTACAAGGTGGAGGGCATGGGGCCGCTGGATCCTGTGAAGGTGAAGATGAGCGGCTGGCAAGGCTGTCATGGCTACCAGGGCACACGCCATGTGAGCGTGATGGTGCTCTGCTTCAGTGAAAAGCAGAGGTGGGAAAAAGTGGGGGCGATGATAGGTAGGGTCCACCACGGGGGCCACCCATCAGCGGTAGCGGCTTCTCCTGTCGCAACGTGGGTGAAGTTGGTCTGTAGTGTGGGGCTAGGCCACGGCTTCATAGGCCAGTTGGGCTAGTTCGCAGTGACGGAAAAAGAAAGGGGAGCAGGCCAAGCTGGGCTGGTTCGAAGTCATGGGCTAGTTTGGCCTTCTTCATTTCCTTTCCTTTTTCTTTTGATTATCTATTGTATTTTGTTATACTTTATACATATACATATACATGGTGGTCAACATTGGTCATAGGGCATGTTGAGATATTAGTTCCATAATAGTATATTTATTTATTATATAAATAACTGTTTGTTTTCTTTTATTTATCAATATATAAATCTCAATAAAAACCAAATCACATGGCTAAGTCAAATGCAACATTGATGCATGCTATGTGACAAAATGAATACAAGGTGATGAGAGGAGATGCTTGTGCAATTTATATGGGTTTGATGTTACAAGGCTTTGGGTGGTTTCTATATGACACTTCATCACATCATGGGTTTATAAAAAAATTATAGTTGGGATTTTTGGGTCGTTACAACTATAGTATTGATTAGTGTGTACATTGCATATATATTTTGCATACACACATGATGATTCGTTCATAGACATCATGCTAGAGCTACACGATGGACGACAGCTTATTTGAATAAATGAACATGGATGAATCACCTTTGCGCGCTCATCTCTTAGATTTCACCCGGGCCTACCAACAGTGCAGATAATCAATCTCACATCGAACGATTTGAATATAATGCGGGTGAGTGCATGGAAAACAGCATCAGGGCCATGGATCAGATCGTGGATATGGCCGGTGTGGTGTAGCAGCTTTTTTAGTAACAGAGCTTTCATTAATTGCCAGCAAGAGTACAATTAGCTATTGTAAGTTCGACTAGCCAGTCAAGGATACAATCAAGCCAAAAAAAGGATCGCTGGGTAGCCAAAACCATCACGGCACAAAGATGTGCCACTGAGTTTGCATCCCTCACACAATTAAAATCAAAATCTAGGAAACCCTTGCCTAGCTCCATAATATCAAAACATAAGCCACCAATGGATGGCCTCATGGCATTCGAGTCCTTCAAAAGATTGGATAGTCCCTGGCAGTCCACTTCAAGGAGAACTCATTCTAGACCAAGCTCCACTGTGAGTTCGAGGCCTTCCCTTGCTACCAGTGCTTCTGCGATTAGGGCGTCCTGCACGCCATCAAACCATCTCGCGGCTGCTCCTATGATAGCCCCAGAGTGGTCACGGATGACAACTCTAGAACGACTAGTGCAGGAGGCTTGATCAAACCCAGTATCGGTGTTTATCTTGGCCCATCCTAGTCGTGGCCTCTCCCATCTGGCCCGTGGAGCCGATGTTTTCACCCTCACCTCCCCTTTGAGCGATGCTAAATCCTTCATCAAAGAAGTGATATACCGAGCTGTAGCACCTGGCTCCCACACCTTTCAGCCATGCCGTCGAGCATTGTGACCTATTCATAAGGCCCACGAGCTGTACACCACCGTAGCAGCCAATTTATTGGTGCAGATCCCAGCTTGCAGAACATCTGATGCCCAGGATCAACATCACCCCTGTGATCTTCTTCACCTCAATTCAAAAACTTCTAGCTATTGTGCATTCAAAGATGTCACACCCAATTTTAAGGACAAAACCAGATATACACCATATGTGAGTCTTAGATGTCAAATCTCACATATAGCTACAAATAGTATCAATTACAATTCTTTAAATATATAACGTACATAGTACAAAAATATCACCTAAGGAATAATCAGTGAAAAGACGACTTCGAACTCTAAGTGCAGACTTTACTCCACTGGATCTAACTGATTGGTTGATCACAAGCCTAAAACTTTTCCTGAGGTGTGAGGGAATAGCAACAGTGAGTTCATGTCGAACTCAACAAGTATACCAATAAGGTAGCATAGACCATAAACTCATAATCAATGTAACATAAATAATATAAAAAATAAATGATAAATAAATGAGCATCTTAACATAAAAAGAATCATCATCTTTAATGTAAATGTCCACAAGGCCGCTCGTGTCCTTGAGCAAGGCTAATATACTAGTTTATTAAACTCTACGCAGAGGTGTACACGTTCACTGTGAGTCGTGATTTATCCTTTCACCCGAGGCAGCCAACCTCTTAGCCCACTACCAAGGAAGGCTGGTAGGGTTCACTATAAAGTCTTTCAAAGGTTTCTTCTAACAAGTTAGGGCGCCAGCCATTAGATGTAGGAACCTCTCTTCCAATATAGCACATTCCTTCCCGGCTATACACAAGAGGACAGAGGCTAAGAGGTACTGTAAATCCCGGATGATCACATACAGATAAGATCTTAATTTGCTAAAAGGTCATCTTTTAACATTTATTGTTTAAACATTAATCAAGTCATAAGATCATGGTTATAGAAATAAAACCCAAGCTATACTTACCTTAAACACTTGCTTTTCCACAAATAGTCATATCCTCTTGTAGAACCTTTGATCTTCTGATGTTTTTGTCTCCAACACTTACTGATAGCTCTTCTACTCGCATATCATAGCACGCCATCAAACATACAAGCAACAAATAGACACATCTAAGAACAATCATCAAACATAAAGAGACGCTAGAGAAGGAGTGACTAAACGGTAGAGCTCAATACTAATGATCGTGAGAGCATAAAGATGACCAACAACAAAGCCATTGCTGAGAGGGTACAACTAACAAGGTTGATCTAGGCTATTCGCATTTGAAAAGACATCGATGTTGATGTAAACATATAAACCTCTATTTATTACAAAAGATTGAAGTTGTTTTTAGTTCAAAAGAGGTATTCATAGATGATTAATCAACTAACAATTAGTTGCATTTCCAAAAGCATAGAACATGGTTATCATCACTGCTAACGCGTAGCTTATGTTGATACAATTCCAAAAAGTCTAAGATCACCTAAAACAGAGCTACGGTTAAAAAGATATGAGCTTTTAAAGTTTATGGTGGCATTTGTGTAAATAAAAGGATTTATTTATAAAACTATTATTTTTCTAGAATTATTTTATTTGTCAAAACATATTTAATGACATCATAAATATACTTATTATATTATCATTAATAAATTTTATAAGTGAAAACTAGTTTATATTTATTTTTATAAACCAAAAGAGAATAAACAATTATTAATAAATATATTGAAAACATTAATTATTTTATCTTAGTTTTATACAAGCATGGACAAGACATATTTTAGAGAAACTTCTGAATTTCATTTAAGCAAGTTTATATTCAAATAAAGAAAAATAAAGTAGAATTAGTCAATTAATATTTAGATATATACTAAAGCATGTGGCAATTAAACATCGATTGTTTTCTGACATGTAGATCACGTTGCCTCAATCATAAGCTACTGGAATGGACGTCTCACAATGAATTGATGATTGCAGGATATATGTATTAGCATGGTATTTCTGGATTTATTTTTCTGAGGGAAAACGGCCAGAAATCAAACCCATGATGTCATCAAGCTAGAAATGACATCAGCAATGCTAGGATTGACGTCATCAAGGCTAACAAGGCATGCATGGCATACGGTGGACTGGAGTTCGATCACAGCAACGTATAGGGCTCAGATTTCTGCGTTAAGTGCATAGGGATGGAACGGGCATCACGGAGAACTCACCACGGGGATTTTAGACGACCGGGAACGAACGATGATGATCCAGGCCTCGACAGGATGGCCGGTTGCTCTCAATGCAAAACGGCAGTACCAGGTTCCAGGCGTCGGACTTGACGATTTGCAGATCGATGGCAGCGCGCGAGACTTCGACGGGATGGGCAGCAGGCCAGCAGCGAGAGCTAGACACGAAGAGCGGCAAAGGTTCTTTACGACGGTGTGGCTGCAGCGGACGGCAACAGAGGCGGCGGGCGTGCGGATGGTGGCTCCCTGCGAAGTGGCGGTATCGTGAGAAAGACAGAACGAGAGAGGGCTAGAAGACGATCCTGTAGTTTCTTCACCTTGGTTCGGCGAAGTCCGGCAACGTGTCTTCAACGGCAGCGTCAGTGGCGGCGGGCGAACTGCTTCTCGATGGCGAGATCCAAGGCGACGGCAGGAAAACGCTTGGGCTCACGGTGGCTGTCGAAGGCGTCTAGGGCGTCGGCAGCGGGACGTGGTCTATGCGATGAGATCGAGTCCGGCTCGGTCTCGATGCTGCAATGGTGGCAGTGGTAAATCGTGAGGCCATGGGATTGCTTTGAAGGTCAGGGAGCGGAGAGGGCGCACGGGTCGGAGCTCGGTCGAGCCTCCATGCGGCCGCACGCGGTACAAGCGCATCGGTCAATCCGGCAAGTGAGGGTGGATCGAGGACTCAGCACGGGATTGGTCCTTTGTTGCTGGGTCTAGGCGGATCGGGAGGACAGAGCCGGAGGTGGTGGGACATGGCTCGTTCTGTACACGTAGACGTAGGCGTGCATGGTGGTTGCAAGTTGTGACGACGGCCTGATGTGGAAGATGCACGTTCAGCTTGTGCAGCAGTTGCTAGGCCACTTCGGCCAACGGAAGGAGAAGGCCACTCGGCCCAAAAGGGAGAAAGGGAGATTTTATTTTTTTTCATTTTTTTAGTTCAAAGTCATTTCAAAAGACATTTGAATTATTTTGAATTTTAAAAAAAAATGCACATTACAACAAATCATATGCACCAGCAATGTTGCTAAGCCTTAAGATATATTTTAATTTAATAAAAATAAATTATTTATCCTATATTTCATTAGCACAAAAAATCTATAATTAAATCATTTTAGCTCTATTTTCAGCAGAACAAAATTTAGGGTGTACAAAAGAACACATGATAGAACGACTCATCTTGATAGCCACACACTTTGCAAAAGCTTTCTCTTGATACATGCCACCTTTTCAGTTCCCACTTTGATGGCAAGGAACTGTGCAAGACCCTCCACTAGAAAACACATACCTTTGGAGGTACATCAAGCTTCCAGAGCAAGCCCTAGCAAACTGCTTCCCCAGAACCTAATGCCTCATTTGATGCTGCCATCTCTGTCTCCATCTACTCTTGTTTCAGTAGTCTATAGGCTAATTTAACTGAGTACATACCACTATGCTCATGTGCCCAAGCGAGAACATCTTACTCTAGCTTGACAGTAGGTTTGATTTTCAGCATTTCTTCTGCTTCGATCATAATGAAAGATTTATGGATGGCTTCCCCATCCCAAACTCTGGTACCTGGTATGAAAAGGTCATACACTCTATCCGCCGTTACCCTTGGCATACGGACCAACGGTTTGAGAGACCGGAGTCTAGAATCTAGGTGTCCTCTAAAATGCTAATATTTCCTGGACCAGCTCTTTTGATCAATCCTCGGGCTAGTACATCACAGCCAAGCAGGATAGTACGCCATGTTGCAGAGAGGAAGTTGCCATTAGGGTAATATTTCCCATTCAGCACCTGAGCACACAGCAAGTCTGGGCATGAAATCAGTCTCCAACCCTCTTGCAAAGCATCGCCTTGTTGAAAAGCGAAAAATCTCTAAAATCGAGCCCCCAATCATGCTTCGTCCTGGTGAGCTTCTCCCATCGGAGCTAGTGAAGCTTGTGGTTGTCAAGAGAGCTCCCCCACCGGTATTTTGAATGTGAGTTTCTAACAAATCACCGGCGGTAGCTTAAAGCACAACATTGGGTACGTGAACACCAACTGTGCATTGGTCTTCAATAGTAACTCTTGAGCAGCGCAGCTAAGGCACTTCTCGGCCCATCCACCCACCATACCTTTGACCCTCAACACCACATAGTTGAAGGTGCCCTAGATCCTCTTCCTACAGCTGTTGGCAGACCCAAATACTTCTTTCCCAATGCTTCTGATGGAATTTCGAGGCTGTCATGAACCTTTGCTTTGCATGTTGGATCGTAGTTGGGGCTAAAGAAAATAGCCAACTTGCGTTTGTTTACAAGCTGACCTAAACACCTATTGTACTCATCGAGGATCACCAACACCCTGTCAACACCCTGCTTGGACACCTGGGTGAAGATTAGACAGTCATTAGCAAAAAGAAAATGTGAAATCCGTGGCGCATTCCTGCTAACCCTAACTCCTCTTGACACTTACAAATGGCCAATATTTTTTAGCATACCTTTCAAGCCCTTAGAGCATAGCAGGAACAAGTAGGGCGAGATAGGATTACCCTATCTTATCCCTCTTGTTGGTTTGAAATTTTTCGAGAACATGCCATTGACCCGCATTGAAAAAGATACGGAGGTGATGCACTTCATAACCAAAGTGCATCAGTTTTGTGAGAACCCCAGCGCCAGCATGATGCTCTCCAGATACCTCCCCTCCTCATGGTCATAGGCTTTGGCCATGTTGAGTTTGACTGCACAGCCTCCACTTTTCCCCTTCCTGTTTTGAAGATAGTGGATGCACTCAACGCGATCAGCACGTTGTCAGTGATCAGCTGACCAGGAACAAAGGCGCTTTGTTCGGCCGACACTACATCCTCCAAAATGAGTCACAGGTGATTTGCCATGGTCTTATAGAGTACGTTGTACAGCAATATGGACCTATATTGTGATAAATCTTGCGGGTTACATACTTTAGCAATGAAAACCAGTAGAGTCTTCTTCACCTCCTTCGGCAGTTCACCCCATTCAAAAAAGCTAGCATAACCATCACCACGCATGACCTCACCAACTGCCAATGTGTCTAAAAGAACCCATCATGAAAACCATCCAACCCTGGCCCTTTACTTGGCGCCATCAAGAATAAAGTCAACTCCACTTCCTATTTAGTAAATGGTTTGGATAGTATATCACACATATCCTGGGAAACTTTCATAGGCACATGTTAGCAAATCAGTTCAAGGTGTAATTCATCTTGTGCTGTAAACAATCTTTGATAAAATTCACTCGCCAATTATTCTAGGTCCTCCTGTTCAATGAGCACCTGACCATCATCAACTCTAAGAAGCTTTATACAGTTAGTCCTCCCCCTCACACGCACCTTTGCTTGAAAAAATTCTGTGTTTCGTCCCCATCTTTAAGCCAAGAAATTCAGTAACATTGTCTCTCCTTGGCCTCTTCCCTGGTGAATGCCTCGGACAGCTGTGCATAATCACACGCTCACCATCCGCAGGGCCATGATACAGGGTAGTGGCCCTCTCCTCCTCCAGCTTCCCTCTAAGCTCCTTCACTTGCTTCTTAACTGAGCCAAACACCTCCCGGTCCCATGTCTTCAAGGAGTTTTGTAAGGACAACAGAGCATCAGCAACCGAGGCAAGATCAGTAGTTCCTAGTCCTAGATCCCAAACTAATTAACAAATTCCATGTACTCACCGTGGTGTTGCCACATGTTCTCATATCAAAAAGCTTTGGCCCATTGTCTGTCATGGAGCACATTCAGTTCCCTTTGCCTGACCTCCACTAGGAGTCTAGCAGGGTCAGACTCCACCAGCGGCAAGTGAAACACCACCAATTCACCCAAGGCATTCATAAACATATAATCAACCAAAGCATGATCCAATCGAACCTTCACATTGCAATCCGCTATTGACAATTGTCCCATGTGTAGGGAAGACCATGGAAGCTGAGGTCAGTTAAACCACAATCACTAACCATTTCCTGAAAAGCAGATATCTACCAATTCTCTCGGTCATTGCCTCCTATATATTACCCTGCTAAAAGTATCTCGTTGAAATCGCCAAGGCACAACCACGGGGCATTCGACTATGCCCAAAGAAATCTCATCAAGAACTAGCTCTTATTCCATCTCTCTCTCCTATGTTCCCTGTAAAACCCATGAGATGCCATTGGGAGATGCGCAAATGGTCACATGACAAGATGACGTCAATATGCAACCTCGATTTGCTCATCTCCACAACCATGACATCATGTCTCCACAGTAGCATCAAACCACCACTAAGGCCCTCAGACTTGATGACAATTGCATTTGGAAAGCCAAGGTCTCATTTGAAGCCTAGGGCATGCTCCTCACCTATCCTGGTTTCCATCAGAAACACCACCACGGGTCTTCCTTCCTCCACCACCTGGTGGAGTTCTTGAACTGCCTCAGACCACCCACAGCACTAGTAGTTCATGCTTAAGAAATTCATTGTGCCCAACAGGGGTTGTCCTCTACAGCAGCTGCAAATCTTGCATTTGGGTTGGTACCACACTTTTGTTTCTTCAGGGTTTTGATCATGCTAATACCTCTACTCTTCTCACCTGCATCCAGCTAGCTAACCCATGAGTTTACCAGCCACACAAGCACAAGAGCATATGACCCTCCAAAGGGGATGTTGAGGTTAGGAATCTGCGTGATTGGGGTTTTCACCTATGAGTTCCTCTTGTAGGGTTGGTGCTGACATGGCCTTCCTCCTCATCGTGTAGGTCCAAACACCTGCTAGCACTCAGCCCATCATCAGCAGCAACCGATGGATCATTCTTGGGGTCTTGCTTCATCAGAGATTGCACTTTTGGATTGTCAAAATCACAAACAATACTATCTGAGTGGTGGGGCTTAAGACTTGGATCCACACCCCCAAAATGGTTGTACTATGCTAGTGACTTAAAACCCTGGATGAGCCACTCCCAAAAGTTTCAGCAGCTACCCATGCAAAGGATTGCATCGAGTGGCGCCGATCCTCAGGATCCTTAAGCTGTACATCATATGAGAGTTTGCCATCTTTATCCCACTCAGCCGGTGTAGGACATTCCAAATCAGAGTGCCCCATCCTTCCACATGAGAAACAAATATAGGGCAGCTTCTCGTACTGCACCTTGAACCACTTCAGTTCTTCATCTTTTTTCAAATGAAGAAGCACCTTCCTACGGATCGGTTTATCCACTTCAATTGCTACATGAGCCTGAAGGAAGGCACTATCAGACTTGCCATGTGCATCCACATCCATTGTTAGTGTTGGTGGTCCTTAACTCATATTTTATACCACCAACAAGAATATAAAAAGCACATAAAAATACACCAAACTTAGTGAATAGGGTTTATGCTAATGATTTTCATGAGTTTTGGTGTTTCACTTATTTAGCAGGGCTTATATAGAAACACATCTAAAGTGGTACAAAAGTAGAGAAATATAAAAGAAATAACTAATCCTACTTTGGCCCCTATCAAGACAAGATAAAGAAGGCCTAATCATTCATCATATTTGGGCCAAGGACCAAACCAGGGCTGGTCCACCGTCCAACTAAGGCCCAGACTCAGAAGGCCTAGTCACCCAAAACTAACATCAAACAAGCCCATCTCAGCGAACACACACAAGGGCTAACTCAGGATGCCAAGAGGAGCACGTCCACCAAAATTGGGCCAGTTTGGCTTCGGACGAGGGGTGCGACGCAAGCCTGTCTCGTGCCCAACTCCTATGCCCGTTTAGGCCCAAACTTCTCCAAGAGGTCTATGCCGATGTGCCAAAGGCGGTTCTGGTTTGCCCCTTTCCATGCGGGGATGACCCTTTTGCATGGAGCCTCCTCCTCTCCACCTATAAAAGGAGGACCGTTCCCCTCACATATCATCAACACACTTGGGATTCTTTCTCTCTACTCATTCTCTCTCTCCCCCATACTTTAGGCTAGACTCTTGAGATGTGAGGGTAGAGCAGGGAGTTCGCCGGGCTTGTCGGTGCCTCCCCAACCTTGTACCTCTATGGATATTTTGCTTGGCTCCATCACAGGATCTTGGCTAAGTGAGTATTCATGTTTCTTATAGTCTGATAAAATTTCTTTGTTTAGCTGAGCTTTACCTATACTTACTTGCGGGATCGTCGTTCGTCCTTGTGGCGATTGCTCTAGTAGAAGGACCCTGGGGATAGGTAAGCCTTGATATTATGCTAGAGTAGTAGTTGACAGCTTAGACATGGTGTTTAGGCTCGAGGCTACATTCATTTGCTCCGTTCTCGTATGGTTGAGGAGGTAGGCAGTGAGGAGGGACCTAGTCCCATCCGTCCTTTATAATCCCCCACATCTGGGTTTGGCGTAGAGCTGTATGCCAGTATCGCTTGGCAGACCAAGTGCACTCCGATGCCCGAACTGGCTGTAGGAATCCATCTCTACCCCCATTTATCTATCTATCCCCATCTACCCTTGTGTTGTTCCTTAGGCAAACTATCTAGGAGAAATACCTCCATTCCCTATGGAAAACATGATACCCTAAATATATCCGGGTGAAGGATAGAATGGTACTTCCGTACATTTGTGGATTCCCTACATACATTACGAAATACCTACAGTTTGCACCTTGCCAAGCATCTCCATGGCTCAAGAACCTCTGGCGCTGTTCATCCATCCAAGGGGAGATTTATGATCTGTGCCCACATCCATATGGTCAAACACAATGTCTGAAGCACGAAGGGTTCCATCGTACTCTTGGAGCAGCATGACGTACTTCACCAACAATGGTGCTCCTAACAGCACCCTCTCCTTATCGCAGGCACTGCCAAATTCTGCCACAAACATGTTGTCACCCCTTTCTCCAATGGACCGGATCTTGAGACTAATCGGGTTCCCTCACGCGGACTTCATCGCCATATGTATAGTATCGGCATGGATCGCTATCGGGGATAGGATCTTTCCCAGCAGCGCGGGCGTCATGGCGTCGATCTTCATCTTCCTCCTCGCTGAAATCCACCACTTCCTCTTCCTCCTCCGTGAGGTTGAGTCTGTGGAGCATCTCTTCAACGTTAGGTTTTGGGGCGTCACCCGCATCACTTCCTCCTCACACTCCTGCTGCTGCCATGCAGAGAAACAGGGGGAAACAACACTAGTGCGCTGTGCTCATGATGGCACAGCAACCATGGTGAAACCCGACTCAGGGACCTAAGCGGCAAACCCTAGCAGTAATCTTTGTCGGCGGCGCCATGAACGGCTAACCGATGATTTGCAGGGCCGGCACCAAGATTGCGAACTTGATGGCGGGGTGTGGACACCGTGGCCGAGTGGCCATGGCGTGGCAAATTGAGATCGCCTGCGATGGCGACCTAGATCAGAGTCGGGGTGGGAATCGCCCTCGCGTTCGCCAGAATAGGAGCTCCGTTAATTACGGGCATTCTGTTTGTGCGGTGCAGCAGCTGGGCACGCAACTGATGATCGAGACAAGTTTGGCATCAACTGAGATAGCAATGGAAGCATATGGAATAGACTGGCGCGAGACAATTAAACTCTCGCATCCCTGATTTCTGTGATTTGAGATGCAATTTGTTAAAATAAAAAAATAACAAAGAATCAACAATCCAGCATTATATTTGGGTCCAGAAGCGTCGACGGCAGATGGATCATTGGATGGAATAGCTTTGCCTTGCAATATATGGCTGGTCCAGCAACCAGCATTCGACCCATCATATTCATATGCTACGGAACTACATGGAAGTGGCGACGACGATGACGACGTTGACGGGTCGCCCATCAGCTGGATGAGCAGCATAGCAATCAGATCGATCCGATTCTGATCCCCCAGCCCAAATCTCTATCCTTCTTTTTGTAAAGGCCCAATCGGTGGCCGTTCGGACCTCATCACGAATTTCTTCGTCGTCAGGATTAGGACAATAATGCATGGTATGGACAGGCAACGTGGTGTGCCCAACGTGCCACGCATCTCCGTCCTTGGCCAGGTCATGCCCACATATATGACCTCGATCGATCACTGGCCGCATATATAGGTGGAGAGTATGTCTTGTCATTTTCTATGCCACTCATCCTAAAGATTAGCTAATTCCCCAATTGACTGCATATATACTCTAATACTGCTGCAACATTTGTTAGGTTCAGTGTCAAGCTGCTGCACGTATTACGCCTTACACACCCCTAACTATCTATATCTATATCTAATAATAAATCATCAAATTTCCTTCTGCCAGAAAATTTCTGTCTGCTCTCCTCGGTGGTACGTGGTCTTGGTCGTGGTCGTGTCCGATTAGAAGTACGTAGATTAGAAGTCGGTCCTAGGAAGCAGATTAGGAGAGAAAAAAAGTAAAAAAAACAGGGTTCTACATGTAAAAATGCAAGAGAAAGAAAAGGTGCAAGGACATTAATAATTTTTAAAATATATCAGGGTTCTTGTCGCAAAATTTAATCATTTCTTTTATTTTTTCTTTTTTTCTATAAAAACATAGAGCTTATAAAATTCATAAAAAATCATAAAAAATTAAAAAAAATGTCAAACCAGTTTTGTTAGCTTCGTAAAAATATGATATATCCATAGATTTTATGAATGTTGTTAGAATGTGCATTGACTATAGGTGCGTTAAATCAGTCTTGCATATGTTGCATGCATATATGTTTAGCGATGATCGAGAATATGCACTAGTGGAAATATGACCTTCTATGATGAATTGTTTTTGTCATAAAAGGTGCAAAAATTCATCACTATTTCAGTTCCATGACGAATCTATGGCTAAAACTCCACCGTCGTGGAAGCCGCGTCACATATGTGCTTATGATGATCTTAAAAATGGCATCGTAGAAGTGACACCTTCGATGACCAACATGTGGTCATCATAGAAGTTTCTAGGCATGCATGGGCCGGGGCTGCCACGCTGGTAGGTTCTTCCGTTGGAGATGCTCAGTGACGTGACAGCTATTATGGGCCTCTCCCATTCTTGCACGTGTCCTGTTTTGATTGGCCCACGTGCCCATGGCTGATTGTTCCACTTGTCTTGTTTTTATTCCAACACATGTCATGTTACGGTTGCAGCATGTGTTGCTCATTCATTAGACCATGTGTCGTATTTTTATTGTATGACGTGGCGGGACGACAACTACTCACATGTCTTTTGCTCAATGGACCACGTATCACTCTGGAGTGCGTTCGCGTGTTGGGTTTTACTGGACAATGTGTCGAGCTCTGAACTACCCACATGTATTTTTCTAATCTGAGCACGTGGCTTGATTGATTTCAACCACGTCTTGGATTATTATTAGGCCGCATGTCCTATCCTAGATCGAAAATGTGTCCGTCACTGATTTGTCACCTCTCATAATTTTAATTGATGTGGGCTGTGCGGGATCATATGCAAAGCAATCATTACATCACAACACTACTGTACAATATACTAAATGAATGATAATAATGTTTACATCTAAATCAAATTACAGCAGCTTAGGTCAATAGCAAGCCATTGATAGAGTTCACATAAGAAGCAGCCACGAATTCAAATTAAAATAGCAAACAAAATAGACATGTTCACTACTCATCATTATCAAGACCTTGAGTTACCAGTATAGATGTGAAAGAGCCCCCGGATCATATTGCAATCCTCCTCATGTAGCTTTTTAAACTCCTCTAACTTTGTTTTAGCCTATTCATTCGACCTCCTGAGTTCACCCAACTATTCAACGAGGGCAGCTGAAAATTGCTTTCGAGCTGCATGTTGCTCCTAGAGCAGCATCATGGATGATCTCCGTGTTCTTCATGTTCTGGAAGAGATTTCTCAGGAGGAGACTATTGGTACTTGTTGGCATTTCTTAGTGTGAACACCAAAAGACAGGTAGGGAACTCCTCCGGCGGTCACGCCAGAAACGCCTTTGTGTAGGCAGGTCTTAATATCGTTACTAGAATTGATTCTCTAGCAATGACATAAGGATTACCATGTGATAGATCTTTAACCTTTTAGAAATATCCGCAAGCATATAGATCTATCAATGTAGCATTTCACCCAGAAGTATGATTAGGGTATCGTTATTTATATTTTCCCAAAGAAAGGCTGGTACAGGTAACTAGCATAGAAATGTTATGACTTCATATCATCGAAGTATGGCCAATTGCTATGTAGGGGTAAGCAATAATCATTTAGATAGATAGTGGACACACACTTGGATCTACCATAAGGATAATTAGGAAATAAAGAATAAATGAATGAAAGAATAAAAGAACAACTATGTGGAGCAGACACATCTTATACATATGTATTGAACAGCTGAGTCACATGATATATAGGTCAAGCAACAAGTCAGGGTATAAGGTAATAGGGAGACCCTGGTAGCTGATCTGTCAGCTGATGGGGACATTTATGAACTCCTACATGACATACGAATATGGGGGATTATGAAGGATGGACGGGACTAGGACACTCCCTATAGCCTACCCCTCAACTAGGGCATGCCGTCATATTCGAAGGCCCCTTCGTATCTGGACACCACGCCCGCATACTAGGGAACTACCTACATCCCCCTAGGACTCCCATCCTACAGATGGACGAGCTAGGACATAGGCAAACCCAAAGGAACAATGAACCGTTACCCTATTCCTATCATCATCACCATTCTGTGTATCATATGAATGATGAAGAACATGTATAAGCATGATGAACAATTTCCATATGGACTATAGTCTAGTTCATAATCATCGAATATATCATGCTCAAGACTATACTCTAGTTCACATGCGATAATATATATAAGTGTAGAGAACTTGAATAGGGAAGAACTCTCCATAGAAATATTACCAAGAGTAGCTTTGCTTCTTAGGAGACAAGCCCTCCTTGCTAGCTTCTAGTGTTGCTCCAACAACTACTACTAAGCTAAAGAACAAGTGTAGAGAGAGGTATAGCACACCAAATGGGGTGTGTGTAGGGGTATGCTCTCCTCCTCTTCTTATAGGTGGCTGAAGGCAGTTTGAGGGTAGAAATGTCCAACGCACAACCGCCTGTGCCTCAGATAGAAGGCAGGAATCGCCTTGTTGAGGCTAGGCCCCATTGGCCACCTGGCACGGGCACACGCCAGGCCAGGCGTACATGCCCCTGGTTCGAGCCTTCCCCTGACAGACCTTGGATGGTCGGTTGTGGAGCGGGCCTGGACCGTGCCCACATGGTGCACTCGGCCCAGTTCTGTCCCAAAGTGGACTTCTTCCCAATCCCTTGACTTTGCGCTTTCTGGAAAGCGCATTCTTGAGTGTGATTTCTTGTACTTTATTATATATTCCTGTAAAATAATATTTCTCCAAGTAGAAGTGGAATTAGGTTAATAGTAAATGTATATGTGTATGTAATTATATAATTCGCCCCTTTTGGTCTTTAATTGGTGGTGTAAAATAGCAGTTAAGGACCGCCAACAAGATCCCCAAGTTTACCCTTTGCTCATCCCAAGCAAAACTGGGCTTTGGTTTGTTGATCATGAGTTGCTGTGATACTGATCATATTTCAAATTTACCAAGATTATAACAAAGTTTACAACTTTAATTCGAATAAACCAGCATGTTATCCACCATGTATTATCTCAAAACTGATAGGGCTTTTTAGCTATTTCAGGTCTTGGTGATTGCAAGATAGAACAGATCAACAAGCATTGCTTATCATTCATCCCAAGATCAACCATCTTTCTGGTGGTTTTGAAAGTTTTTGCAAAGAAAAGTAAGTTCCTCAATTGATTCTCTCAATTGCTCAATGTGTATGATTACCTCTCCAAAGGCATTATAGTGTTGCCTTGTATAACCTACCACTAAGGCTGATGAGTGGAGTTCTGGGTAGGTATAAAGGTGGGCATACTTGCATCACATATATTGCTGGGTCAAAAACCAAATCACAAGGAGATACGAGTCATACACTTTGATTGAGATGTGCAAGTGTGTAGAATATGATGAGGGTGGAATCCTAATTCTAAATGTTTTTGGTACTCCATGCATCATGACCCTCTTTTATTGGATGGAATGAAACTGTTGGAGGAATATGGGCTATAAGATCATCATTCATTCTTTTTTTAATGGATATTTTGGAATTTTCTTTCCTGTTTATTCTCTCATGCCCCTTGGCATGGTTTTCTTTCTTTTTTTAGCATAGCTCATATCCTTTACTGCCATATGAAGAACTTTTTAATGGAGAGATGTCATGATGATGAATGCAGGGAGTAGAGTTTTGTATAAGGAATGCACGACTCTCAGTGTAAGAGTGCATTTTTATTTGGTGGATGAAAAATGGAGCGCAACTCTCAGGGTAAGAGTTGATGTATTTTTGGTGGACGGAGGGATGCATGTTTTGCGCAACTCTTAGGGTGAGAGTCAACTTTATTTGGTGGGTGCATGTGAATCTCAATCATGGGCATATGACCATAATCTCACTAAGGTCACAATAATTTGACCCAACTCAATATTCCACAAGCAGCATACGACTAAAGGTTTTTGCAGAATTGAAAACATGTCATATGGCCTTGATAGGTATTTCGTAATCATTGAGGAACCTTTGTTTTGAATTTTTAAAAATAAAGCTCCAGATGTCAAGTCCTACTCAGAACAAAGTCATAGCGAGGCCCATGTCACCATATCATATCAGGCAATAACTTAGACAAGATCAAGCATATGCAACCCACTAGTCCAATTTTTTTAGGATGAGACATTATTAGCTGATAAACCTAAATCTTAGAGAAAACTCGACTATAACATGGGTACAGATGAAACACAAGATAGAGCAACTATTCATCATCTCAACAAGGGTTGAACTAGATATTTACATAGCACATATTTATAGAATGGAATAAATATTTTTGTTCTTTTTAACATTTTGTATTTTTTATATATAAGTGCATGATTGCAGGAATTTAAATATGCTAAAAAGAAAATAAGTTGTGAAAGATTAAATATGCGATGCAGATACCTGACTGGGGGTCCTCCCCAAGCTAGCTCACAGCTCATGGTCCAGGGTAGAAGCCCTAGAATCTGTAGAATGCCTCCTCTTGCTCTTGCTGCTGCTGCATTTGTGCAGTCAGCATGTCTCACCTCTGGTCCTGCTGGTACTGCCAGTGGATCGTGTTGTGTGCAAACTCATTGAATGAGGTTTGCAGCTCTCCTGTCTGAATCTACAACTCTCCAACATGGGTGTTGAGGGCTGTTGGCGGTCCTTAACGCCCATTTTTACCACCAATGTTTATATAAAGAGTATAGTGATAGGATTTTATAACTAATATTTCCACAAGTTTTGGTACTTATATATTTTGTAGAGACAAACATGGAAAACACCAAAATACGCCTCTAGGAAGACATATTTTGGCACAAGTAAAATAAGCCCAATCACAAGGATGACCAGGGCCCTATCAAAGAGAAAAATAGACCCAACATGAGCCATAGAAGCAATGACCCAAATAAAGTTTGAGTCCATTTTAGGACTACAGAGTAGGCCCAAGTAATTTGGCCATAACTCACTCATCCAAACTCTATTTTGAGCCATCCACTAGGCGTTGGAAAGCTAATAACAAGGCCTACGTGCTCACAAAAGATGGCCTTGAAAAGGCCTAGCTAGGGGACTAGCCGCCCCGGGATCGGCTGTCCCCTAGTGGGGCCTCTCAGGCCCAATTTTCTCAGGCGGTGTGTAGGACGGTTTCCCAAGGACGGTCCCACCTATGATTAGTGCAGAATACTTTCGGGTGAAGGCTGCAATGGTATTTTCGTGCACTTGCGGACTTTTCTACTAATGCTAAGAAACACCAACAAGCTTTCTGGCGCCGTTGCTGGGGAACAGTTGTTATTTTCATTGAACCTAGTTCTCCCTCGTATCTGTATCCTTATTTTAAAAAAAATATTTTATATTTTATTTTATAAAACAAAATATTTTCTTCTATCTAATCCTACTACCATGAAGCCAACTTCAATTCAAATTCTTCTGCTTCAAAGGGGAAGTTCTTGGAGCAACAATCTTTTTCAAAAACAAACTTTTCATCTAGCCATGAACTCCACCCAATATTCAAAGCCATGGTTTGGACAAATCCCTTTTTTGGTCATGACAACGAAGATTCTTTTGAGCACTTGTGAAAATTTAAGGAAATGTGTTCATGCCTAAGGATTCCTAGCATGACACAAGAAACTCTTAAGTGGAAGTTGTTTTTGTCCTCCCTCAAAGGGGAGGCAAAGCAATGGTTCATTAATGCCGTAGGAAGTATGAACGGGAACCGGGAAGAACTTAAAGACAAGTTTTGTCTTACATTATTTTCTATGTCCTGTATCAACTCTCTACTACGGGCAATCCTTGATTTTAAGCAAGACAAGGAGGAATCTATAGGTGTTGCCTAGGACAGGTTTACAATGTTAATACATGCCGGCCCAGATTTGTCCTTATCTGACAGCTTGCAATTGCATCTCTTTTATTTGGGTCTAGACGAAGATGCCGCCCTATGCCTTGACACGGCTACTGGAGGGACGTTTTCACATAAAACCACGGTGGAACAGAGGAAAATCCTCGATCACATCCTAGAGAAGCATGCTTTCCCCATCGTGGAAGCCAAAACCCTCTAGGCCATAGTCATGTCAAGTGTGGGGGAGCCCCCATTAATCGAATCCAACCTTATACCATCAATAGATTTGACTAATGAGCCACCACCCAAACCATGAACACCAAAGGGGATAGTTCTCCATCCTTTGGAGTTCCTCATAGGAAATTCCTTGGATGAACTTTTCGAAGATAAATTTTCCCAAGGGAACCCTAATGAGAAGTTTGGGAACATTGCTCCCACCACTCACCTCGAAATTCCAATGGTGGACCATCTTCCTGAGAAGAACCCGTTCGAGGAGGTGAAGTTTAGTTCTCCGTTCACTTCTCATCCTTTTGAAATTGAACATCCTTTGTCACCCTCACTCAAACATAATCCATGTCCCTCTGGCCTTGGAAATGTTGCTCTTGATAATGGCCGAGATGCAACATTAGTTCCACACGAAAACATCCATGCCACGGACATGCCCGAAGCAGCAACTCTAGAGACCAAGCAGCAACCTACTAATGGGCATGCCAACATCCCTTATGAGACATCTCATGATTCATGCTCTATTTTAGGGTCCCTAGAGTTTGTTCTGCTTCTAAACTTGTGCCCCTATGAGGATCAAAACCTGCTCTTAATCCTTGTTGTCAAGCATTTTAAGAGGCTGGTTGTCGATGCCTATGTTTACCATAAGCATTCTAGATCTCGTAGTAGCACAATGGTGCTTACCTCGTAGCTTGAATATCATTGCCCAATTCTTGGTGGTGAAGTTGGGAACTACCCCTCCATTGATAGCTGCAAGAAGAAATTCCCACATGTAACACCCCAAATTTTTGACCTGTTTTAAAAATCACTAAAAATTTGAACCTTTTTAAAATTATATACGTAGGTTTATTTTGTGTTGCGAATGGATTTTATAAAATAAAATAATCTTGCTTGAGTAAAGTTGTGTGGTTTGTTTTTCCTTTTTGTTTTTTTGAACTTATGGTGGTACCATTCCTTGATATCCTTTTTAATTTCTTTTGAATCATCATCACTGTCTCTTAAATAAATTCTAGGAAAAAGAAAGGAATTACAAAAGAGCATCACAGACTCAATCTCCTTCACTCTCTCACGTGGGCCAAAGTCACGACCACGGCGTAAACAAGGCACAACAGCCACAGCCATTCTCTCCCTCTTTTCTCACGAATGAGCAGGACTGGGCAGCATCTCTTCTTCCTCGCAAATCTCAGGACCGAACTCGCAGTGCCGACCCTGCAGTGGCCCGTCCTGGCATTGAAGAAGATAAGCGCACGAGCACCAGTTGGCAACAGCCTTGAACCGTCCTATCATTGCTTCTCCTCCTCGTGCTTCATTGAGCGATCACATCCATAGGGACGACCGGCACACCAATCCCGCCGGCGTCAAGGACGTGACTGCTCGAAGCATTGACCTCGCCGGGGCAACTGGACTAGTAGGCGACCAGCTCAGCTCCCGGATACTTCTCAAACTCATCCATGTGCACTCGGGCTTGGGAAAATATACGCCGACGGATGAAAATATCGCTGCCGTCGTCGCACAGCCATTGGCGCCTATAAATAGGCCGACGAGGTCGCCGCAGCTCGAAGCTCACCACTCCTAGCTCCATTGGAGCCTGGAACACCACATCTCCCCATCCATTCCCATCCTCCACCTCCAGACTGAGCTCAAGCCCATCTATTCCCAAGTCCACCGCTGCCGCCGCCATTGGAGCGAGCCCCTGCCTAACTCTACCGTGAGCCTCTCCAGCTGATTTGGAGAGTTGAGGTGAGTCCCAGATTGATGCTATTACTATTCTAGCCATCTCTAGCTTTTCTCCTTTACTCGCTGAACCCTGCCACCGTATGGCTCCGCCATGCCAGACGGCAAGGCCTGGCCAAGCATGCACACTCGTATACACCACCCGTATATATATCACACACACATACATATACCACACACACCCGTATATACATATAACACACACATTAGGCACACACCATGCACACAGGCCAATGCTTCATGCAAGGGCAAGCACATCACTGACCTGCCGCGATGGAAGCCGCCGCTGGAGCTATGGTCGGCACCGCTCCCTCCCAGCCACTCAAGGTCGCTACGCTGGAGCCATGGCCGGCACCGCCGCCGCCCAGCCACTGGTGTGCCTCACGTCACTGCACCAAGCATCGCCGAATGCCTGAGTAAAAGTTGCTTCTGTTGCATTCACCACAGCGAGCTCTCACCGCTATCGCAGACTCACATTGCCAAGTCAGCCCCGGCGAACTCACGGACTGCTCCGCTGGTGTCTGCATGCACATAATGCTGTTCACGCGTATAATGGCTAGAGTCACACGTGGAATGTACACGTAGTGATGAAAAGCTATTTTACTTATAGAGAATAAATCCCAGAAAAATTCCTAAAAATACTAGAGTCACCCCAGAGCTTACGCACAACCTTTCACGACCATTTGCTCATTGGAATACTCCCAGAAATTCTGCTCACATTCCACACTATATATATTAACTTCTAAAAATCGTAGCTCATCCATTTTAATTCTGTTTTCCACAAAACCACCACTTAAATTCCTATATAATCTTGCTCTATTTATTTGACCTATTACCACCATATAGTTCCTTGTTTGTTTTGTGTTTCCTTTTATGCGGTAGTCTTATTCGTTCGCGTCGATCGACAGAGGACGACGACTACCAAGAAGGCGAGGACCTGGACTACGTGGGATTGGAAGGTGAGTTCAACAAAGGCAAGTCCTAACTCCCCCTTTTCCACCATCATCACCTTATACCATGTTTATTATAAACTTGAATTTATGATATTGAGAATTATTGTGATTTATGAATACAAGCTGAGTTATGTGAATATATGAGATGTTAATGAAACCAAACTTGTTGTGACAGAAGTGAATAGGGTAATTTATGTGGTATAAATTATTTTGGTAGGTTCGCCTGTGTGGGTTCCTACGGAGATACTCGTTTCATTCATATAAGGATCGGTTCATAGGCCATCTCACCTAGTTTGATATACGTACAACCACATGTCTATATGGATAGACCTGATCTCACACCCCGTTAGGTAGAAGTATGATATCCACTAGGAGGCTGGAGTGGCAACGGACTAACAGGAGAGGACATGGTTGCCGAGTGATCTTCCATGGTTTGATCCGCATGGTTGCTGAGTGATCTTCCATGTAAAACTTATTGTAGTGCCATGTGCGAGCACCTTTCTATTAAAAACGGGATGCTGAGTGATCATCCCAATGGATGCTGTGTGATCATCCAACGACTAAGGATTTTGGGATGTTGTGTGATCATCCCTAAAGCTATGTGGGTTCCGACCCCTGAGTAGGCGGTAGTGGAAATTATATGAACACTTGAGGTCGCACCATCCGGGTACGAGGTCTTGTTGGGCCTGTCTTAATCACTGATCATGATTGGACTATGTCCATCATGTGGGGAAATTTATACCCCTCTGCAGAGTGTATTAATCCTATTCGAATAGCCACGTCTTTGGTAATGGGAAACCGCTAGAATGAGGTCCCCTTTGATTAGATCTTTCTATTATTAAATATGCTAATGATTTTAATTGGTTTAATATGCTAACCCGGGAACTGGCGAGAATGGTGTCACACCCCAAAATTTCAATTTTGGGATGTGAACCGAAAACACTAAATAAACTAAAGGATTTACTAATTTCTTTAAAATTAGCCAAGACTTTATTCTTTTGTTATCATTAGGAAATGATGAAAAGTGTGGCTTTAAAACTTTTACGAAGATAATAAAGATGGGTTTGTGCTTGGTGCCTTGTTTTGTTTTGCTGGTGTTTGAAAAAGAATTTCTAAAACCTGAGCAAGACACGGCTAGGTTCTTTTCGTGTTGAAAATAAAGCTTTGAAAACCCAAGTTTGCCTCAAGAAGGTTTTAGAAAACGTTTTTAGAAAACCCTTTCTCTTGCATAGATAGAGAGAGAGAGCCTTTCCTTTCCCTCTATAGTGTTGACCATCGCTCTAGTAAGACACCATCCTCTACCTAGCTTTCGCAGGCCTAGTTCAGTCTCTAGATATCCCTGGCTTACCCTAGCCTATCCTGGCCCAACCTGGCTTGCTCTGGCCTATCCTAGCCTTAACTGGCCAGCCCTAGCCAGCCATGGCCACCCCGGCCAGGCTAGCAGTAGCCGCAGCCGGCCACCAGTGAACAAACTTGGCCATCAGCCGCATAGTAAGGCCAGCAGTAGTCCGGTCTAGCAACCCTTTGCTAACCTCAAGGCATCCTAGCTTGCTTTGGCCAGCTCCTACCTAGCTTGGGTCTCTCCTAGTCTCACACAGCCTCCTCTGGCCAACCACAGCCAGCTACAGCCACATGTGGCCACTCTCAGCCGGCCACGGTCAACTTCGGTCGGTCATAGCCAGCACTAGCTTGGCCATAGCAGCCACAAGCAGTCATAGCCTTCCCCGGCCATGTTGGGCTCTCTCTGGCCAACCCTGGCCAAGCCCGACCAATTGCAGCCGGCCATGGCCAAATTTGACTGGCCATAGCCAGCCAGCCCGGCCACCAGCGGCCATACGTAGCCACAGCCAGCCCAACGGGCCAAGCCCAGCGGCTTTAGCCCAACCGGTTCCCCATCGGCTATAAAGAGGCCCAGCCGCAGCCCCTTAGCCAACCCTAGCCGCACTTAGCCAATCCTAGCCGCACGCAGCCAACCCTAGCCCGCCACAGCCAGCCGTCGCCGGCCAATGCCAGTCGCCGCCGGCCACAGCCAGCCGCTGCCGGCCACAGTCGGCCGCTGCCAGCCAGCCAAGTCCCGGCCGAGACCCGTGGTCCTCCATCTCCCGCGCGACGCTTCTGGCCACCACCGGCCACATCTGGACGCCACTGCTAGCCGTAGCTGGCCGCAGTCGGCCGCAGCCGGCTGTAACAGGTCGCCGCAGGCCGTAGCGGGCCGTAGCCGCACGCCACCGGCCGTCCAGCAGGCCAGGGCCGAGGCCCCTTGCCTTCGGCGCTAGTGCCGTGGCACCATGGCTGCCATGGCCACGATCTTCAACAGCCAGAGGTGGAAGATGATGGTAATTATGAATCTGCCACCCAGCAGTTATTTATAGTTTTGCCATTATTTTTAAAAGCTTATAACTTTCACGTTTTAACTCCGATTTGGTCCGTTCAAATTTTTTTAGATTTATAATTTCATAATCTACGTAGTGGTGCTACTTTTGAAGTATTTTGAAAACTTTATATTTTTAGTCTATATTTAATATATTTATTTATCAATAGGAAATCTTTGAAAATTCATATCTTTGCCGTTATAACTCCGATTTCGGTGAACTTGATGTCTGTGTGATCGTAGAAACGAGTAGAATAGTTTTATAACCTTTTTATTCTATTTTGATGAGATTGATGTACTGTTCCTCTAATAGCTCGTTGTTTGCTTCATGTATGTATGCTCGATTGGATTGTCTGGTGTTGAATGTTAATGTCAAGTTCAGACGGTGAGGTTTTTGCTGAGCAAAGCTATTTTGAGGATCAGCAGGATCAGCAGGATTTTGTGAATCAAGGCAAGTATAGCATGGATCTTCCTTGTTACCTATTCACTATAAATAACAATACATACGCATGTGTCTGTTTGATGACCTAGAGATTATAACTAGCTTTGATATCCTGATTCCTTGAACCTTTTGGGTGCATTGGGTAGCAAGATGCTAGTGCTTAATGATATCATGATCTTGTAGCTTGATGAGTATTTGTGACATGAACAGTAATAATGACTTTTAACCACCTGAGGATTAATCAGTAACGTACCTTCCGGGATTTACAGTACAACTGTGAGGGCTATATGGCTCTAGTTTTAGCTCAGTATGAGGACCTTTTCTAGCATGTTAGCGGTTCCCTTTATGGTGCAAGGGGGTGTGTTTCGGGTTGGGTGTAGTTGGACCTCTGTCTGTATGAGTATAGGCTGCGGTCGTGTGCCATCAGAAGGGGGGATACTACATCCGTAGGGCACAGAAACCTCAGTGGCCCTAACTTGTTAGACTAACCTTTGAAAGGCTTCATAGTGAACCCTGCCGGTCCTCCTTGGTAGTGGGCTAAGAGGCTCATCTCCTCGGGCGAAAGGGCAATTCACGGCTCACAGTGAAAGTGTACACCTCTGCGCAGAGTTTAATAAACTAGTATACTAGCCTTGCTCAAGGACACGAGCGGCCTTGGAAACTCCTTACACTAATGATGATCTCTCTGGTCATGTTAAATTGTTCATACATTTGCTGTTATGTTTACTATTCATTTACGTTACATTGATCATGATGGTTTTGGGAAACACTTGCCACCTTGATGCTGCTTAACTGATCAACTTGATTAACATATAAAAGCTAAATGCAGTCAAACCGTGTCAGCTTACTTGAGCCTCATTAACCCATGTTATGCTTGTTGAGTACGGTTGTGTACTTACGCTTGCTTTACTTTCAATTTTAGAAAATCCTGGATGGGTAAAAGATGAAGGTTGGAGTGAGAGCTATCGGGATGAGTACTAGGCTTGGTGTTCACCAGTCGACGTGTCTCTGTGGGAGCTTCCGCAATAATGTTATCTTAGATTTTATTGTTTATGCGTAATACTCTATAAAAAATAATGGTACGTTATGTAATAAACAGGGTGATGATACTCTTTGTAATTTATCATTCTATATGTGCGACTGTTCCTGGGGCACATATAAGGCAATTTATGCATTCTACTTTTATCCTTAAAAGTGGGGTGTGACAAGTTGGTATCAGAGCTGTGTTGACTGTAGGACGCAAGCCTAGTTAGCACTGGTCGATTTGGAAAACATATTTTGCTATAAAACTATTTCGCCACCTCCTTGGCTCATTGAATTGACTATTTCTCATCCTTGTCATGTTATCACCTCCTTGAATAGCTTCCTTCGAGCTATTAATTTCTTATCCCCTTGAACTTTTAATTTGGTTGGTTTACTAAAGCTTTCTAACCTTATCTTATTCAAAATTTTTGATGGCCTTTTACCACATCTATCATGCCCTTTAGGATGACTACCATTGTTGAAGAAGCACGTGTAGCATCGGTGTTGTGATGTGTGCTTATGATGCATGTTGTAATGATTATGTGTCATCTCTGTCCCATGTTCTAAAGTAGACTCTGAAAGAGAAGTGCTGGGAAGTGTAGCTTTATCCTTGTTAAGTGGGGTAGAGTCCTCTCTTATCCTACCTATCCCCTACTTTTGATCTCGCTTCTCATTAAATCTTTATCTACCATGATATCATGCTTCATATCCATATTCCCTTGCTCGTTCTACCTTTGCCCAACATCAGATGATGAATCCAAGTGGTGGTGCAAGTGGAAAAGATGATATCGATGAACAGAATCAACAAATAATTTCGGCAACTCCAATGGGTAGTGAACAAATGATTGCTTGGCAGACTCAAACCCTTGAGATGATAGTTGTTCAGATGACCAAGCTCCAAAATCTATTAATTATGCAAGCTTCACTTCTCTAAGGTGACATGGAAGGAGCTCTCATCAAGTGTCAAGAAGATCCAGCCATGCTACACTCATCCTTGACCAACAAGTTAAAGTCAACCACCACATCGGATCATAAGTCAGGCGGAGAGGAAACACAGAAGGATTCTTAGCTCAATTCGGTAAGGTCCCCAATCAAGGATCAATGAAAAGACAAGCAAAAGAAGTCAGGAAGAATTTGCAATCCAATGAAGGCAACCACGATGAAGCACTTAGAATTCTAGAGCAGTGTCAGTGCTGTAGACACTATGGATTACCCTGCCTTCAGAAGCAGGCAAGTGAGGGAAAGATGAAGACCATATGCGGGAGTAGAGATATCTCAACGCCGAAGCGATTCCAGAATCTAGAGTGGAAGCTTAGGTGAATTGAGGCAGTCAGAAGAAATCTGAAGCACTCAAGGTCACATGAGGAGTCAGCTATGTTCTTAGGTTTTAGTATACATGTTTGTGGATTAAGAGGATGCTCACTTACATAGTTTGTGCTTTTGTTAAAGTGGGTAGCATTCGCTACTATCACCGACTGTCGTGACTCAAGTTTCTAGGCGTGAAAAGTTAGAGGATTGAGCCTTATCTTACTTGACCATTTTTGACCTCATCAACCTTTGACCCTTACCGTTCAAAGTATGGATTAGGAGTTGATGAAGTGCAAAGTCTTGAAGTCAAGCAAAGTTCATGTTAAGTGGGGTAGTGTGCTCTACCCTATCTATCTTTTGATCAATCCTTGTTATCTTATTTCCTACACTATGCCATGCTTTATTTCCACCATCTTTGCTCAAGATTTGTTTCAAGTCTTCTCCCCTTCCCATCTCAATGGAGGAGTCAAAATTCAAAGCAGACATCATCATTATCAAAGGAAGTGTTGTTTCCAACATCATCGCTACGTGGAACAAGATCTTTGTTAATTGGGGTAGCATTTGCTACTACCCTCATTGCTCTTGAGCGTCATAAGTTACAACATATGAAGACCCAAGTGTATCTTATTATCATCTCCCCTAGTCCTTGCTCCTTGTCACTACACCTCATAATGTGAAGGCCCAATGATCAACCTTTATTTATTCTTTCAATCTATGTCAGTCTTCCATCGTTGGATCACATCTCATAAATCTTTAAACAAAAGATCAAACCTTATCTTGTAATAGATTTTGGCTATTTTCAATCCATGTCTTATACCGCATTCTGATCAATCTCAAATCAGGGGAGCATGAAGACTGCAAGATTGGTCTTATCTATCTCTCTAGTCCATCTAAATCTCATTTCTACCTTAATCTGTCTTTCAGAGCAGTTCATCTTCCTCAGCATATATCTCTATTTCTCGGTCACCCAAAAAAATGTCTTGGGAAAATTCTGTATATTAGTATACTTCACTATCTTCCTCTGACCACAAGAATCACCCTGATACCTTTTACAATTTGAGAGTTATGAAAATCACAAGGTGATGGACCTGTGCTGCTCAAAACATATAGTAGTTTTGGTTGTGAACTGTTTTTGGCTACCTTAACTACATAATCTAGAAAAGTATTATAGACAGGAGTTATAGAGAATTTCATAAGATTTCCAACAATGTAAACTATGACTTTATTGGATTAACAAAATAAGAGATATGGATGTTTTACTGCACCAGGATTTTTCTGCTCATGAGGAATTAAAGGTTACCTGATCCTCTGATGCACATGAGTTTCCCTGGTATATCAGAAGGCATCAATATGACACCATGCTTGGAAAGTGAGTTTTGGGTTAAACGAAGTTCTCTTCTTGACTATGACATCTCTGATGGTGGAATCATGCAGAACTTAAAAGAAGATGTTTGAGATGGAATCCACTAAGATTGTGAGATACAGAGTTTCACGAGGTTCATGGGAAGCATTATAATCATGGCCGTAAGAGAGATATATATTTGGATCATAAGAATCTAGAGGTCACTTCCACAAATTTGGTTTTGATCTTGTTGCATCATCATTGGATAAGAGCTAATCAAGGAAGTGTGAAGACATGCAGGATAACTTTATCTTTCTCCAAGTCTCTTCGAATCTCGGGACGAGATTCATGTTAAGTGGGGTAGATTTGTCACACCCCAAAATTTCAATTTTGGGATGTGAACCGAAAACACTAAATAAACTAAAGGATTTACTAATTTCTTTAAAATTAGCTAAAACTTTATTCTTTTGTTATCATTATGAAATGATGAAAAGTGTGGCTTTAAAACTTTTACGAAGATAATAAAGATGGGTTTGTGCTTGGTGCCTTGTTTTGTTTTGCTGGTGTTTGAAAAAGAATTTCTAAAACCTAAGCAAGACATGGCTAGGTTCTTTTTGTGTTGAAAATAAAGCTTTGAAAACCCAAGTTTGCCTCAAGAAGGTTTTAGAAAACGTTTTCAGAAAACCCTTTCTCTTGCATAGATAGAGAGAGAGAGCCTTTCCTTTCCCTCTATAGTGTTGACCATCGCTCTAGTAAGACACCATCCTCTACCTAGCTCTAGCAGGCCCAGTTCAGTCTCTAGATATCCTTTGCTTACCCTAGCCTATCCTGGCCCAACCTGGCTTGCTCTGGTCTATCCTAGCCTTAACTGGCCAGCCCTAGCCGGCCATGGCCACCTCGGCCAGGCTAGCAGTAGCCGCAGCCGGCCACTAGTGAACAAACTTGGCCATCAGCCGCATAGTAAGGCCAGCAGTAGTCCGGTCTAGCAACCCTTTGCTAACCTCAAGGCATCCTAGCTTGCTTTGGCCAGCTCCTACCTAGCTTGGGTTTCTCCTAGTCTCACACAGCCTCCTCTGGCCAACCACAGCCAGCTACAGCCACATGTGGCCACTCTCAGCCGGCCACGGTCAACTTCGGCCGGTCATAGCTAGCATTAGCTTGGCCACAGCAGCCACAAGCAGTCATAGCCTTCCCCGGCCATGTTGGGCTCTCTCTGGCCAACCCTGGCCAAGCCCGACCAATTCCAGCCGGCCATGGCCAAATTTGACTGGCCATAGCCAGCCAGCCCGGCCACCAGCGGCCATACGTAGCCACAGCCAGACCAACGGGCCAAGCCCAGCGGCTTTAGCCCAACCGGTTCTCCGTCGGCTATAAAGAGGGCCAGCCGTGGCCCCTTAGCCAACCCTAGCCGCACTTAGCCAATCCTAGCCGCACGCAGCCAACCCTAGCCGGCCACAGCCTGCCGTCGCCGGCCAATGCCAGTCGCCGCCGGCCGCAGCCAGCCGCCGCCGGCCACAGCCAGCCGCCGCCGCCCACAGTCGGCCGCTGCCAGCCAGCCAAGTCCTGGTCGAGAGCCGTGGTCCTCCATCTCCCGCGCGCCGCTTCTGGCCGCCACCGGCCGCATCTGGCCGACGCTGCTGGCCGTAGCTGGCCGCAGCCGGCCGCAACAGGTCGCCGCAGGCCGTAGCAGGCCGTAGCCGCACGCCACCGGCCGTCAAGCAGGCCAGGGCCGAGGCCCCTTGCCTCCGGCGCTGGTGCAGTGGCACCATGGCTGCCATGGCCACGATCTTCAACAACCAGTGGTGGAAGATGATGGTAATTACGAATCTGCTACCCAGCAGTTATTTACAGTTTTGCCATTATTTTTAAAAGCTTATAACTTTCACGTTTTAACTCCGATTTGGTCCATTCAAATTTTGTTAGATTTATAATTTCCTAATCTACGCAGTGGTGCTACTTTTGAAGTATTTTAAAAACTTTATATTTTTAGTCTATATTTAATATATTTATTTATCTACAGAAAATCTTTGAAAATTCATATCTTTGCCGTTATAACTCCAATTTCGGTGAACTTGACGTCTGTGTGATCGTAGAAACGAGTAGAATAGTTTTATAACCTTTTTATTCTATTTTGATGAGATTGATGTATTGTTCCTCTAATAGCTCGTTGTTTGCTTCGTGTATGTATGCACGATTGGATTGTCTGGTGTTGAATGTTAATGTCGAGTTCAGACGGTGAGGTTTTTGCTGAGCAAAGCTATTTTGAGGATTAGCAGGATCAGTAGGATTTTGTGAATCAAGACAAGTATAGCATGGATCTTTCTTGTTACCTATTCACTATAAATAACAATACATATGCATGTGTCTGTTTGATGACCTAGAGATTATAACTAGCTTTGATATCCTGATTCCTTGAACCTTTTGGGTGCATTGGGTAGCAAGATGCTAGTGCTTAATGATATCATGATCTTGTGGCTTGATGAGTATTTGTGACATGAACAGTAATAATAACTTTTAACCACCTGAGGATTAATCAGTAACGTACCTTCCGGGATTTACAGTACAACTGTGAGGGCTATATGGCTCTGGTTTTAGCTCAGTATGAGGACCTTTTCTAGCATGTTAGCGGTTCCCTTTATGGCACAAGGGGGTGTGTTTCAGGTTGGGTGTAGTTGGACCTCTGTCTGTATGAGTATAGGCTGCGGTCGTGTGCCATCAGAAGGGGGGATACTACATCCGTAGGGCACAGAAACCTCAGTGGCCCTAACTTGTTAGACGAACCTTTGAAAGGCTTCATAGTGAACCCTGCCGGTCCTCCTTGGTAATGGGCTAAGAGGCTGATCTCCTCGGGCGAAAGGGCAATTCACGGCTCACAGTGAAAGTGTACACCTCTGTGCAGAGTTTAATAAACTGGTATACTAGCCTTGCTCAAGGACACGAGCGGCCTTGGAAACTCCTTACACTAATGATGATCTCTCTGGTCATGTTAAATTGTTCATACATTTGCTGTTATATTTACTATTCATTTACGTTACATTGATCATGATGGTTTTGGGAAACAGTTGCCACCTTGATGCTGCTTAACTGATCAACTTGATTAACATATAAAAGCTAAATGCAGTCAAACCGTGTTAGCTTACTTGAGCCTCATTAACCCATGTTATGCTTGTTGAGTACGGTTGTGTACTTACGCTTGCTTTACTTTCAATTTTGGAAAATCCCGGATGGTTAACAGATGAAGGTTGGAGTGAGAGCTATCGGGATGAGTACTAGGCTTGGTGTTCACCAGTCGACGTGTCTCTGTGGGAGCTTTCGCAATAATGTTATCTTAGATTTTATTGTTTATGCGTAATACTCTATAATAAATAATGGTACGTTATGTAATAAACAGGGTGATGATACTCTTTGTAATTTGTCATCCTATATGTGCGACTGTTTCTGGGGCACATATAAGGCTATTTATGCATTCTACTTTTATCCTTAAAAGTGGGGTGTGACAGCTTCTCATTTGTATTGCAAAAGGATATATATTTATATATTAACAATTATGCTAAATTTTTGCAGCAAATGGAAGACAACTGGATCCGTTTGGACTGTATGACCGTTGAAGGATTTTCACAGCTCCTTTGGGAGACACTCCAACGTTTGCGGTATACTAATCCTCCTATGTACTATGGCCGTGAATACGAGGAGGAAGGTATGCTCAATTATGAGGTACACCTCCATGTTCTAGAACATCCACATTGCCCAGGAATTAAATCTCGGTGCATCCCAGTTATTGGAAAAGAATTGAGTGACACTTGCCAGCTTGCAGCACGACAAGCCCTTAGGGAATATTGCCAAATATTTGAACAAGACATTCAGCATACTCCTGCAAGGTTTTTCCCTGTGCCAGATCAGACTACTCCAGTCTGGTGTGAGAAAATTCAAGCTTTAGAAAACATTGGACGACAGATGCCCGAATCTATTATGCCATCCACCGTCAGGTACCTGCATGCGCTTGACTCACTATATGAAGACCAACGTAAGGAGTTGATGAGATGGATAAAAAGTCCAAAAAGACTGAAGTCAAGGTACGAGACCTGAAGCTTGAATTAGAAAAGGCACGTAAACAAATGGTAATCATAACAGACAGGATGGAGTTCTATCGACGGGAGTTGCAAGATACTCTGGAACGTCCACACTACAAGGACCCGTCAATGAAGATTACTAAAAGAAGGAGGACGTTTGCCATTCCAGCTGATCGCAGGATAGAAGTTCCTGGAATACCAAGAATTTCTCATGAGGCAATGAGAGCTATAGATGCTCTGGGAAAGACATCTGTGAACCCAGAATATGATCCAGAACACCCTGAGTTTAATCCGGACAGATACATCGAAGAAGAGTCGCGCCCCGACCGTGCTAGAAGCATTGAGACTGAAGAATCCGTCGCTGACAATTTTAACAACATAAAGACTACTGGGGATGCCATGACCGCAGGACCTTCACAGGTTCTTCTCGAGCTGGGTGTTGCCGATGAACATGCCAATGACCTCTACACGCTGTGAGAAGATCAGCTAGCCTTGACAAAAGGCAAAACCTGTGTGTTTTGGACCTTCACTAGGATACAGTTCATGTGTAAAATAAATAATCCGAACTGTCACGCTTAGCTGTAAAATAAGTGCGTTTAGCTAGGACCATGCGCTTGTACCATATGTCGTTGTGTAGCAATCATAGTAGCAGTCTGTACATGCGTATATGACGCAACTCTGTATCATATTGTGTACTATCGGAAGTGGCTGTACGATGCTCTGCAATGCAATGCATGTGTGTTTGTTTTATAAATAATTTGCTTGCTTGCTTGTGTATATGTGTTTTCTTGTTTGCTTTTCTTTTCCTTCCTCTGTTTAAACGCCAACGGGACGACTTCTTATTCTTGCTGTTTAAATACAGCAGATGGAGAGGAGATCGGCCTGGATCCAGCAACGCCGCCAACGGCGAGCTGAGAGGCAAGAAACGGATGAAGAGGAACATGTCGAATCACCGCCAAGAGGCAGACGAAATCGTGGAAATCGCGGACAGCAGCTAGAACATGGGCAAGAACAACCACAGGGCAATAACGTTCTAGAACCACAAGGCAATGATGCTCAAGCACCACAAGGCAATGACGTTCAAGCACAAGGTGGAAATAATATAGTAATAGAAGAAGTTAACCAAGGAAATAATGAAGGAGAATAAGAACTTCCACCACCTCCTCCACCTACCTTAGCAGAAGTTATGGATCGCCAAACGCGTCTTATGGAGGCACTTGCTCAAAGGCGTGATAATGGAAATGGACAAGGAAAAATGGCCCAATTTATGAGGCTTAGACCGCCCACAGTTGACAGCTCTGAAGATGATCCCTTAGTGGCAGATGACTGGCTACGTGCTATTATCAAGAAATTAAACGCAGTAGGAACCACAGACGAGGAAAAAGTCACCTTGGCCACACACCAGCTAGTTGGACCTGCAGGCGAATGGTGGGAAAATTACCAAGATGCCATTGATGATGTCATCACTTGGGAAGAATTCAAGGAAGCATTTCGCAGCTACCACATTCCCGAAGGAGTAATGGAAATGAAAGCTGAAGAATTCCACTATCTAAAGCAAGGTGCAATGACAGTGAATCAATATATCCGGAAATTTATGAAGCTATCCCGCTATGCACCTGATGCTGTCGATACAGATAAAAAGAAGCAAATATGTTTCAGAAGAGGTCTTAACTCACAATTGAGAACATAAATAGTTAGCACTGTCTATCCTAATTTTAATACTATGATGAATCGGACCATCTTGCTGGAGGCAGAACAATTGAAAGCTGAAGGAGAAAAGAAGCGTAAATTTAATAAGATAAGTGCACGTCAGCAAGAAAGGACACAACGGATTAAGACCAACAAAGCTCCAAGATATCAACCCACCATGCAGTACAGGACGCCTGGATCATTTAACAACCAAGAGGCAGCTTCCACTTTTCGTAACAACAGCACCGTTAATCAGCCCAAAAATAGTAACAGCAATACAAACTCATCCTCAGATCAAGTATGCTTCAAATGTCGACAACCTAGACACAGGATAGCCCAATGCCCATACGCCAATCAAGCAGCTGCCCCTGCTCCCGCACCTTCCACAGGAAGCAATCGAACTGCAGCCTCAGAGTTGGACGAAATGGACCTCAAAACTTGGGTCAACAGAGAAAAAATATCCAAAGTTTTGGGCGAGGTGGAGTCAACCACGTTAGTGCGGAAGAAGCATATCATGCACCCGATGTTGTGTACGGTGAGTTTCTCATTAACTCTGCTTCTGCAAGCGTGTTGTTTGATTCTGGAGCTTCGCATTCTTTTGTTTCTGCATGTTTTGTGTCTAAAAATAATTTAAGAACGGTGTTATTAGCCACCCCTCTATTGATTCGCACCCCTGGAGCTGTTCTCAAATGCTTCTTAAAATGTCCTCGAATAAAAATAATGATAAATGAAATTGAGTTCCGAGCACATCTGGTAGTACTAAAGACTGAAGGGTTAGACGTAGTATTGGGAATGGATTAGTTAAGGAAACACAATGGTAATATATCTTGCCGAGATAAGTCTGTGACTTTAATAAATCATGATGGGATAAAGGTTGAATGTCACCCCCAAGCTCCAAAAGTTGAACCAATGGTTTGCAGCATGGAAGCGAAGACTGTTGAAGAAGTACCAGTAGTATGTGAGTATCCCGATGTATTTCCTGAAGATCTCTCTAGTATGCCACCAAATAGAGATTTAGAGTTTATTATTGATTTGATGCCTGGAACCGCACCAATAGCAAAGAGACCATATCGGATGGCAGCTAATGAACTAGAAGAATTAAAGAAACAACTACGGGACTTACAGGAAAAAGGCTATATCAGACCAAGTTCTTCACCATGGGGATCACCAGTTTAATTCATGAAAAAGAAGGACGAAAGCCTCCGAATGTGTATTGATTATCGCTCACTAAATGAGGTTACCATCAAAAATAAATACCCACTACCAGGATTGATGATTTATTTGACCAATTAAAAGGGCCCAATTTTTTCTCAAAAATAGATCTAAGGTCAGGCTATTATCAATTAAAAATCTGACTTAGTGATATACCAAAAATGGCATTCGTCACCTGTTATGGACAATATGAGTTTACGGTAATGCCATTTGGATTAACAAATGCGCCCGCATATTTTATGAACTTGATGAAGAAAGTATTCATGGAAGAATTGGACAAGTTCGTGGTAGTATTTATTGATGATATTCTCATATACTCAAGGAGTGCTGAAGAGCATGAACAACATTTGAGAGTAATATTAAATAAGTTGAGAGCCCATGAGCTATACGCCAAGTTTAGCAAATGTGAATTTTGGCTACAAGAAGTTGCTTTTCTAGGACACATTATTAATGCGGATGGAGTTAATGTAGATCCAGAGAAGGTGAAAGCAGTATCAGAATGGAAGCAACCCACAAATGTGACAGAAATTCGTAGTTCCCTAGGATTAGCCGGTTATTACCGAAGGTTCAATGAAGGATTTTCGAAAATTGCTAGACCTATGACAGCCTTAACTCAAAAAGGAAAGGAGTTTAAATGGACAGAAGTGTATGAGAGGAGTTTCCAAGAATTAAAAACAAGGTTAACTACAGCCCCTGTACTCACATTGCCGGATATCCATAGAGATTTTGTGGTATACTGCGACGCTTCTCGACAAGGGTCAAGATGCGTCCTCATGCAAGACGATAGAGTTGTCGCGTATGCCTCAAGACAGCTAGAGAAGCATGAAGAAAATTATTGATGCATGATCTTGAATTAGCAGTTGTAGTGCACGCGCTAAAAATATGGAGACATTATCTTTTTTGGAAATAAATGTAAAATATTCACCTATCACAAGAGTTTAAAATATATTTTTACACAATCAGACCTCAACTTAAGGAAAAGGAGATGGCTAGAATTAATCAAGGATTATGACATGAACCTATAATATCATCCAGGTAAAGCCAACGTAGTTGCTAATACGTTAAGTAGAAAATCTTATTGCCACCATATGAGCACTCTGAACCGAAGACCAGAAATAGCACGAGAAGTACGCCAATTAAATCTACAGATTGTACCATATGGCATATTAAATACTCTACACATATGCCCAACATTGGAAGACCAAATAAAGGAAGCCCAAGTCAAGGACAAAGAGATACAACATCTTAAGAAGAGACGTTCCGACAAAGAAATTCAAGCATTTAAAGTTGATGAGCAAGGAATATTATGGTACGAAAATCGAATATGTGTACCGAAAGATGAGAAGCTCAGGAAGCTGATTTTAGATGAAGCCCACTGTTCAGCATACTCTATCCATCCAGGTTCGACAAAAATGTATATGGATCTCAAGCAAAAATATTGGTGGGATGGAATGAAGCTAGATATCGCGGATTATGTGGCCCGTTGCGATACGTATCGAAGAGTGAAAGCAGAACATCAATGACCAGTAGGATTACTCCAACCATTGCACATCCCAACATGGAAATAGGATGAGATCAGTATGGATTTTATAGTGGGTCTACCTAGAACACAAAAAGGAAATGATTCAATATGGGTTATAGTGGATAGAATAACTAAAGTAGCTCACTTCATCCCTGTGAAGACCAAAGACCGAGGAGATAAACTAGCCCAGCTATATATAGATAATATTCTTAAATTACATGGTATCCCAAGCTGAATTGTGTCGGACAGAGGCACACAATTTACATCCCGATTTTGGAAAAGCCTACAAACCGCTTTGGGTGCTCGCCTAGACTATAGCTCAGCATACCATCCGAAAACGGACCGGCAGACGAAACGAGTAAATCAAATATTAGAAGATATGTTACGAGCATGTGTACTCACATACGGCAAAGATTGGGAAAAGAGTTTGTCCTTCACTGAATTCTCCTATAATAATAGCTACCAAGCAAGTCTAAAAATGTCTCCATTAGAAGCGTTGTACGGAAGGAAGTGCCAAACACCCTTGATGTGGTCTGAAGTTGGTGAGCGAACTCTATTTGGACCGGATATGATCAAGGATGCAGAAGAACAAGTAGCTAAAGTCCGAGAAAATTTAAAGGCCGCACATAGCAGACAGAAAAGCTATGCAGACACGCGACGAAGACCGTTGGAATTCCAACCGGGAGATTTTGTCTACCTGAAAGTGTCCCCGATCAGAGGTACCCAAAGATTCCAAGATCTTGAGGAAAATTGGAGCTGTAGCATACCGTCTAGAATTACGTCCAGAAATGTTAGACGTACACAATGTGTTCCACGTATCACAACTAAAGCAATGCCTGAGAGCGCCAGAAGAGCAAGTACCCAAGGAAGTAATGGACCTACAGCCTGACTTACAATACCAAGAGAGATCGATCAAAATTTTGGACATCGCCACGTGGCAGACATGAAGAAGAGATTTAAGATTTTGCCAAGTACAGTGGAGGAACCACACCGAGGCTGAAGCCACATGGGAAAGAGAGGATGACCTTAAGAAAGAATTCTCATACCTATTCGAGGAACAGTATGAATCTCGAGGACGAGATTCTCTTTAAGGGGGTAGGTCTGCAACACCCCCAATTTTTGACCTGTTTTGAAAATCACTAAAAATTTGAACCTTTTTAAAATTATATGTGTAGGTTTATTTTGTGTTGCAAATAGATTTTATAAAATAAAATAATCTTGCTTGAGTAAAGTTGTGTGGTTTGTTTTTCCTTTTTGTTTGTTGAACTTATGGCGGTACCATTCCATCGTATCCTTTTCAATTTCTTTTGAATCATCATCATTTGTCTCTTAAATAAATTCTGGGAAAAAGAAAGGAATTAAAAAAGAGCATCACGGACTCAATCTCCTTCACTTTCTGGCGTGGGCCAAAGTCACGACCACGACCCAAACAAGGCATAGCAGCGGCAGCCATTCTCTCCCTCTTTTCTCATGAATGAGCAAGACCAGGCAGCATCTCTTCTTCCCCGTGAACCTCGGGACCAAACTCGCAGCGCCCACCCCGTAGTGTCCCGTCCCAACGTTGAAGAAAATAAGCGCACGAGCACCAGCTGGCAACAGCCTCAAACTGTCCTATCACTACTTCTCCTCCTCGTGCTTCATTGATCGATCACATCCACAGGGACGACCGGCACACGAATCCCACCGGCGTCGAGGACGTGACTGCTCGAAGCACCAACCTCACCGGAGCAACTGGACGAGCAGGCAACTAGCTCAGCTCCCGGATACTTCTTGAACTCATCCACGTGCACTCGGGCTTGGGAAAATATTGGCCGGCGGATGAAAATATCGCCGCCACCGTCACACCGCCATTGCCACCTATAAATAGGCCTGCGAGGTTACCGCAGCCCGAAGCTCACCACTCCCAGCTCTGTTGGAGCCTGGAACACTACATCTCCCATCAATTCCCATCCTCCACCTCTAGACCAAGCTCAATCCCATCTATTCCCAAGTCCACCGCTGCCGCCGCCATTGGAGCGAGCCCCTGCCTAACTGTACCGTGAGCCTCTCCAGCCGAATTGGAGAGTTGAGGTGAGTCCCAGATTAATGCTATTACTATTCTAGTCGTCTCTAGCTTTTCTCCTTTACTTGCTGAACCCTGCCATCGTATGGCTCTGCAATGCCAGACGGCAAGGCCTGGCCAAGCATGCATACTCGTATACACCACTCGTATATATATCACACACATACATATACCACACACACCCGTATATGTATACCACACACACATTAGGCACACACCATGCACACAGGCCAATGCTTCATGCAAGGGCAAGCACGTCATCGACCTGCCACGATGGAAGCCGCCCCTGGAGCTATGGTTGGCACTGCCGCTGCCCAGCCACTCAATGTCGCTACGCTAGAGCCATGGCCAGCACCACCCAGCCATCAGTGTGCCTCACGTCACTGAATCAAGCACCGCCGAGCGCCTGAGTCGAAGTTGCTTCCCCCGCATTCACCACAGCGAGCTCTCACCACTGCCGCAGACTCACATTGCGAAGTCAGTCCCAGCAAACTCACGGACTGCTCCGCTGGCGTCTACATGCACATAATGCTATTCATGCGTATATTGGCCAGAGTCACACATGAAGTGTACATGTAGTGATGAAAAGCTATTTCACTTATAGAGAATAAATCCCAGAAAAATTCCTAAAAATACTAGAGTCACCCCAGAGCTTATGCACAGCCTTTCATGACCATTTTCTCATTGGAATACTCCCAGAAATTCTGCTCACATTCCACACTATATATTAACTTCTAAAAATCATAGCTCATCCATTTTAATTCCGTTTTCCATAAAACCACCACCTAAATTCCTATATAATCTTGCTCTATTTATTTGACCTATTACCACCATATAATTCCTTGTTTGTTTTTGTGTTTCCTTTTAAGCGGTAGTCTTATTCATTCATGACGATCGACACAGGGCGACGACTAACAAGAAGGCAGGGACCCGGACTACGTGGGATCAGAAGGCGAGTTCAACGAAGGCAAGTCCTAACTCCCCCTTTTCCACCATCATCATCTTATACCATGTTTATTATAAACTTGCATTTATGATATTGAGAATTATTGTGATTTATGAATACAAGCTGAGTTATGTGAATATATGAGATGTTAATGAAACCAAACTTGTTGTGACAGAAGTGAGTAGGGTAATTTATGTGGTATAAATTATTTTGGTAGGTTCGCCTGTGTGGGTTCCTACGGAGATACTCATTTTGTTCATATAAGGATCGGTTCATATAGGCCATCTTACCTAGTCTGATATATGTATAGCCACATGTCTATATGGATAGACCTGATCTCACACCCCATTAGGTAGAAGTATGATATCTACTAGGAGGCCGGAGTGGCAACGAACTAACAGGAGAGGACACGGTTGCTGAGTGATCTTCCGTGGTTTGGTCGTCATGGTTGCTGAGTGATCTTCCATGTAAAACTTATTGTAGTGCCGTGTGCGAGCACCTTTCTATTGAAAATGGGATGCTGAGTGATCATCCCAATGGATGATGTGTGATCATCCAACCACTAAGGATTTTGGGATGTTGTGTGATCATCCTGTTGATGCAAAAAGGCGTTGGATCTGTAAACACACCGGGCTAATACCCAAGTTCGATATCAAGGCGTGCCAGTCGATTTCACCTGTTAATCGACAAGGATGATAAATTTAAATAAAATCCGAACGAGACAACAGCGATACGCCCGGACGTCAAAGCTCAGAAGGTATTCGATAACTGTTGAACAGATCAGACGAGACGACAGCGATACGCCCGGACGTCAAAGCCTGAATCGTGCTCGGTAGACGCAGAACCTGCAAGGTCACCGGAGATCAAGTTGATGCAGCCCGTCGATTCTTGAAAGAACTCATTGAAAAAGAAAAGGTACTGGTGACGAAGTTGTCGAAAAGTAGATTGCTTGAAAAGTAGATAAATGTAATAGATTTGTTGTATTTGATTGATTGACCTTTTCTACATTACCTCTCGGTACATATTTATACCTTGGTACTATGAGTCCTAAACAGACACGACAAAGTATTACCTAAACAAGTCTTATGTCTAAGGAATAAAAAATAATGACTCGTACCAAGGTCGGACTCAAAAGTAAATTACTAAAATATTGGCATAAATATTGCCAGTTTCCTTATCCATTGCTTACGATGAAACCTCTATCGGCACGCTCCTCATCTCTGTAGATTCCATCGGCAAAACCCATCGATAATGATTCAGCTCTGCTTTCCACGTTCTTCAGCTCTGTTTTCCATCGGCAACCATGCCTCTCTCTCCATCGGCAACAGCCTTCTGCTCTCATCGACAAGATCATATTAACCTTCATTGGTAACCATCTGTTTAGCCATACTTCAAAGCAAAGTAAGCTTAAAAGCACAACCACTCCCTTGCCGATCGGCACAGTTTTCGGCTTATATTGACACGTGTCAAAAAACGGTGTCAACACATGCCCCCAATTTTGGAGTATAAAATATCTTATGCGCCGAAATTTTCTCTGAGCTATGATTACCTCCTGTCAAAATCACCTGTACAACTCCTTGATTATCACGCGTATAGGCACCATACCTATCCCGGCGCTTCGATTCACCCGCTGGTAATGAAGGATAAGTGTGAAACACCCCTTTATTCCTGCATTTTATGCATCCATCCAAATACTAGGGTAATATTTCTTTAAATATTTTCCATTTAATGCTCTGGGACATATAACTCCTTCGAGGGTTTCTAAGATGTATGCGTTACCAGGAGCAGACTGATTTATCCGATAAGGACCTTCCCAATTAGGGGACCACTTGCCGAATTTTGCACTCTTAGTCCCAATCGGCAAAACCAATTTCCAGACTAAATCTCCATTTGCAAATTCTTTTATTTTCACCTTTCTATCATATCACCTAGCAACCCTTTTTTTATTTTCTTCAACGCTAATTAAAGCCTTTAGCCGATGACCTGCTAAATCTTCTAATTCATCTCTCATAAGCGTATCATACTCATTGGCTGTCAACTGATCCTGAGAAAATATACGCCTTGAACCAGTCTTAATTTCACAAGGCAAAACTGCATCATGCCCATATACCAACTGATATGGTGAAACCTTAGTTGCACCATGACACGCCATCCGATATGACCATAAGGCTTCATTTAAAAGAGTATGCCATCTCCTAGGATGTTCCTCAATTTTCCATTTAATAAGCTTGATTATTCCTTTATTAGATGCCTCAGCCTGACCGTTAGCTTGAGCATAATAAGGAGAGGAATTTAGAATTTTAATCCCCATACCGATGGCAAAGTCATCAAATTCTCCCGATGTGAACATAGTTCCTTGATCGGTAGTAATAGTCTGAGGAATACCAAATCGGTAAACAATATACTCTTTCACAAAATCAATCATATTTGCCAAAGACACTTTCTTTAAAGGAATTGCTTCAACCCACTTTGTGAAATAATCGGTAGCAACGAGTATGAATTTGTGTCCTTTACTCGATGGCGGGTAAATCTGACCGATGAGATCAATAGCCCATCCTCTAAACGGCCAAGGTTTGATTATAGGATTCATTACCGATGCAGGTGCTCTTTAAACATTACTGAGTTTCTGACATGACTGGCACCCTTTGAAATATTTAAAACAATCCTCAAGAATTGTCGGCCAATAATACCCATTCCTCCTAATCATCCATTTCATTTTAAATGCCGATTGATGTGCCCCACACACTCCTTCATGAATCTCACCCATTAGACTTTTCGATTCCTCTTCACTAAGGCATTTGAGCAAAACCCCATCTAAAGTGCGATAATATAATTTAGTATCAAGGAGCACATACTTGGTAGCTTGAAACCTTATACGTCTCTCCACTTTCTTAGATGGATCTTTTAAATAATCGGCAATATCCCTTCTCCAGTCATCGGCATCAATTACCGATGTCAGCACTTCTCGGATCAGTTGATATCTCAAAGCATGCTGTGCTAGCCAATTAGCTTCTTCATTGTGCAATCTGGGAATGTGTTCAAGGCAAAAATCTTTAAACTCCTTTAATATTTGCAGGCACCATGATAAGTAATCAAAACTTCACTTCGGCATTCATATGTTCCGATCAATTGATTAATGACTAGCATGGAATCCCCAAAGACCTCAACTGTATCGGCACGTATTTCTCTGAGCAATTCTAACCCTTTCAGTAAAGCTTGATATTCAGCCTGATTGTTTATTGAAGTGCCAGCAATCGGCAACGAAAATTCATATTTCTTTCCTCGAGGCGAGATTAACATAATACCGATTCCTGCTCCTTCGCCACAAGTAGATCCATCAAAGAAAAGTGTCCATGGAGCAATCTCAGCATAATCTACCACACTGCAATGTTGAGTAACAAAATCGGCCATTACCTGTCCTTTAACCGCTTTAGCCGATTCATGACGCAAATCAAATTCTGATAATGCTAAGATCCACTTGCTGATCCTTCCTTTCAAAATTGGCATCGACAACATATGCTTAACCACATCGTCTTTGCATATAACAGTGCATTCAGCCGATAACAAATAATGTCTTAACTTTGTGCAAGAGAAATATAAACACAAACATAATTTCTCAATGGCCGAATACCTGGTCTCAGCGTCTATCAGTCTTCTGCTCAAATAATATATCACACGTGCTTCCCCTTCAAACTCTTGAATTAATGCTGATCTGATAACATTATCATCGGCAGACAAATACAACTTGAAAGGTTTCCCGTGTTGAGGTGGAACCAATACTAGAGGATTTACCAAATATTTTTTAATTTCTTCTAAGGCTAATTGCTGCTCTATTCCCCATACAAATTCCTGATCGGCTTTTAATTTTAATAAAGGACTGAAGGCTTTGATCTTTCCCGACAGATTAGATATAAATCTTCAAATAAAATTAATCTTGCCGATCAAGGATTGCAACTCAGTCTTATCGGCAGGAGCAACAACCTTATTAATTGCATCAATAGATTTCCTGCTGATTTCAACACCTCTTTGATGTACCATGAAGCCTAAGAATTGACCTGCCGATACACCAAACACACACTTAGTAGGATTCATCTTTAAACCATGCTTTCTAGTGAACTCCAAGATTTTTCACAGATCAGCAAGATGACTCTCAAAACCTCCAGATTTGACCACCACATCATCTATGTAGATTTCAACCAATGTGCTGATGTATTTATGGAAGATAAAATTCATAGCCCTCTGATAGGTAGCACCGGCATTTTACAAGTCGAAGGTCATGAAAATCCATTCAAATAAACCCACATGACCTGGACACCTAAAAGCAGTCTTGGAAATATCTTCTTTAGCCATGAAAATTTGGTTATAACCGGCAATACCATCCATGAAGCTGATGATCCGATGTCCGGCTGCAGCATCAATCAATAAATCGGCAACAGGCATTGGATAGCCATCCATCGGCGTAGCTTTATTAAGATTCCTGAAATCAATACACACACAAAGTTTTCCATTTTTCTTATAAACAGGAACCACATTAGAAATCCATTCGGCATATCGACGTTGCCGAATAAAGCCAGCTTCAATTAACCTTATGATTTCGGCCTTAATATCAGGTAACGCTTTAGGATTACGTCGGCGTGCGGGCTGCTGATGAGGCCGAAATCCTGGCTTAATAGGCAATCGATGCTCAACTATTGACCGATCTAGTCCAGGCATCTCTGTATAATCCCAAGCAAAATAGTCTTTATATTCCCTCAAAATATCAATCATTTGCTGTTTACACTGAGAATCTAACTTAGCACTAATAAAAGTTAGCCTTGGCCTATCACCGTTACCAATATCTATTTCTACTATATCATCAGCCGATGTGAACCCATGACCAAGTTTTCCACCATCGGCAAACCGATCCATTAAAATTCATCTTCAGAACCGACTGCTTGGATTGGTGTGAGCTCATAATCGGCCACCCTAAGAAATTTCGTATCCCATGCTTCTCCCGATATGCACTTTGTCTGTTCATAGGTCTCAGAATCAGCCGATGCGATTATATAAGAAGAATCACCAGGGATAACCTCAACCTTGTCTCCAACCCACTGTACAAGGCACTGATGCATCGTAGAAGGAACACAGCAGTTGGCATGGATCCAATCCCTTCCTAGGAGCAAATTATAGTTACCTTTGCCGCTAACGATGAAGAAGGTGGTTGGCAAAGTCTTGCTGCCGATAGTCAATTCAACACATAATGCCCCTTTAGCTGGAGACACATTGCCTTCAAAATCTTTAAGCATAATATCCGTCTTGGTTAAATCCTGGTCCCCTTTTCCAAGTCTTCGAAACATGACATATGGCATAATATTAATTGCCGCTCCTCCATCTATGAGTATTTTTGACACTGGCTGTCCATCAACCCGGCCTTTAACAAACAAAGCTTTGAGCTGTTGCCTTTCATCATCGGCAGGCTTTTCAAACACAGCCATCATTGGATCCAGAGTTAGTTGAGCTGCTTCATCGGCAAAAACTGCTTGTTCCTTGTCATCTGGCGCCAAGAACTCCATCGGCAACATGAAGACCATGTTGACATCTGCCGATGGACCTCCACCCTTGCGTTTTGGTTGCCATACTTGAGTTGTTACCTTTGGGATGCTTTCTTTCGGGCATTGTAAATCCTATTGACGCATACGCTGTACCCTTCTTTTTTGAGTTTTCGTCAATCCTTCAGGGCACCATTGGGGAAGCTTTGTTTTCCAAATAGGCTGATAATGCTTTGTGTTCTGCTCATGGAGGCCTATGTTTGGATCCCTGCAAAATATCCCTTCATCAGGAACCCTTTCGTTAGCCATCTCTTCAAGCTCTGCCTGACCCCTTGGAAAACAATCAATATGCCCGCCAAGCCTGTCATGCACACTAACTCTGCCCCCTAGCCGATCAAGTGTGGACACCTTTTCTTTGATCGGCTTATTGATGCGTACCCCTCGATTACTAGAGTGATGTTGTCTCTCTGCCCGATCATTTAAATAGTAACCATTACATTCAGGGCAGGTACCGGCAGTGGGCAATTTAATGCCTTCTTCCCAGCAATGAATGAAAAATGGGCAATTCCAGTGATCTTCATGCCGACGTAACTCTTCCTGTTGCTGCCGATACCGATCCTCATATGGAGCAGGCCTCAGGGGTCTTCTGAAGCTACTACCTTCATTAACAATTATTTTCCCTTTAGCGCCATCGGCAGGTTCCTTTCCCTTTACGTCATCAACAGTTATTTGATTTTTAGGGTCTACCGATGCATTTCTTCTAGCAGCCTCCGATGTTAACACTTTGGTTTTGCCTTTAGCCTCCACCATGTTTGCAGGGAACGGATGTTGATCAATTTTCATCGGCTTCTGAGCTTTTAAATTATCAAATTTGATCTTCCCGAATTTGATAGCCGACTGCAACTATTGCCTAAACACCTTGCAATCATTGGTACTGTGTGAGGTAGCATTGTGCCATTTGCAGTGCCTAATCTTTTTCAACTCTTCTGCCGATGGAATCACATGATTAGGAGACAGCTTAATTTGACCCTCTTGGAGCAAAAGATCAAATATCCTATCGGCTTTGGTGATATCAAATAGAAACCTTTCTGGCTCTTTCTGACGAAAAGGACATGATATCGGCTTCTTATTCTTTACCCACTCAGCCAAGCCGATAATTGGTTCGTCATCAGAGTCTGAATCTTCTGCTTCTTCTACAAAGGACACCTTTTTATTCCAATTCTTTCTGGGTTCAAAAACCCTAGTGTCCTGATCAGAAATCCTTTGCACTATATGACTCAAACTTTCAAACTCTTGTGACCCATATTTTTCTCTGATGTGTGGCAGTAACCCTTGAAGAGCTAAATCGGCTAACTGCCGATCATCAAGTACTAAGCTGTAGCATTTATTCTTTACATCTCTTAGCCTGTGTATGAAACTTTCTACCGATTCATCACTGCGTTGTCTCAATTTTGTCAAATTAGTTAGCTTCTTTTCATGTATTCCAGCAAAGAAGTACTTGTGAAATTGCTTCTCTAGATCGGCCCATGTAATAACAGAATTAGGTGGTAACGAAATAAACCACGCAAAAGTCGATCCAGACAATGATGAGGAAAATAATCGAACCCTCAATTCATCCCTGTTAGCTGCTTCTCCACATTGAATAATGAAGCGGTTGATATGCTCCATTGTTGAAGTATTGTCCTGCCTAGAGAATTTAGTAAAATCTGGTACCTTGTACCAATTTGGGAAAGGAATCAGATCATAGGCTGGAGGGTATGGGGTCCGATAAGAGTAAGTATTAAGCTTAGGCTTAATCCCAAATTGCTCTCTCATCACTTCTGCAATTTTATCAGTCCAATATGCATCTTGACCTTGCCGAGGCACAAGCTGAACTTCTGCTGGAGGTGCTGGCTGATAGGCTTCGATGTGTCCTTGTGACAAATGAGCCGGAGCAATCGGCACATTTGTTATTGCTGGTCCACTAATTTGCTGCACAGGGTTCATCGGCCATGGTGCCGATGCAGGATTCTGAATATCTGCTTGCATATATTGCTGTTGAACCCCTGCCATCTGATACCTAGGCTGAGCAGAGTGCTGTTGAGCTGGTAATGGACCCGTCCAACTTGGATTAGGCCTCATCGGCACATGACTCGCCGATGGTTGATAGACTGCAGCCACCTGTTGCTCTTGCATCCTTGGATGATAGACAGCATAATTCCCTTGATTTGTAGGAACTCCAGCTAGAGGAACAATTGATGCCACAGGTTGGTTTGCAGTTGAAAACCCTTGTTGCATCGGCAGAGGGTTTGCCGATGGACTTGTGTATGATGCCTGATAAGGTGACATGTGGAGTCCTCCTGATGGCAACTGTGCGGTAGGTGGCGTTGTAGTATAGTGTGTCACCTGAGTCATCAGCCGAACCAGAGTAGCTGACATCATGGGGGTTTTACCCGCTGTATCATGCGTCTGATTTAATCCAGAGTTAAAAGCAGGTAGATCTGGAGACATCCCATATCCCCACCAATCGGCAGGAACTCGTTGATTTTGAACTGAAGGACCCGACATTGCCGATGCCATTAGATCTGTACTTAATTGAGTATTCTTTACTGAACTTGACATCGGCGGTGGAGATTCAGCAGCAGGCAGATCTGTATGAGGAGCAGAAACCCATGGAGCCACAGCGGCTGTAGTAGCCGATGGAGCTGTAGAAGATGACATCCCAGGCTGATGATATACTGGGCCAACATAAGCTGGTACTTGTCCTTCTTTTAACGATTGAATAACAACATTATAAACAGTATTGGATAGTACGCTAGAGTGATTAATCAATGCATGATTTAATGCAGAGTTAACCATTGATTGTAATTTACCAGGATTGGAGTCAAAAGTAACCTGCCAAGGCAACGGCGGGTCTTGCTTCTGTACCACTTCTCCGCTCCTATTCTTGCTGTAGGATTTCAGGTAAAGCTGCCTGTAATCCTCCATAGCTTTCTCCATGGCTTGCCTCTGTTCTTCCTTGAGATCCGCTTCTGACACAGGAATTACATTCTTCGGATTGATCTCAGAAGAATTCAACATGATGATTTTAGTATTGGTCCCACCGGGCGTGCCAAAAGATGTGTTGATGCAAAAAGGCGTTGGATCTGCAAACACACCGGGCTAATACCCAAGTTCGATATCAAGGCGCGCCAGTCAATTTGACCTGTTAATCGACAAGGATGATAAATTTGAATAAAATCCGAACGAGACGACAGCGATACGCTCGGATGTCAAAGCTCAGAAGGTTTTCGATAACTGTTGAACAGATCAGACGAGATGATAGCGATACGCCCGGACATCAAAGCCTGAATCATGCTCGGTAGACGCGGAACCTGCAAGGTCGCCAGAGATCAAGTTGATGCAGCCCGTCGATTCTTGAAAGAACTCATTGAAAAAGAAAAGGTACTGGTGATGAAGTCGTCGAAAAGTAGATTGCTTGAAAAGTAGATAAAAGTAATAGATTTGTTGTATTTGATTGATTGACCTTTTCTACATTGCCTCTCGGTACATATTTATACCCTGGTACTATGAGTCCTAAACAGACACGACAAAGTATTACCTAAACAAGTCTTATCTCTAAGGAATAAAAAATAATGACTCGTACCAAGGTCGGACTCAAAAGTAAACTATTAAAATATTGGCATAAATATTGCTAGTTTCCTTATCCATTGCTTACGATGAAACCTCTATCGGCACACTCCTCATCTCTATAGATTCCATCGGCAAAACCCATCGATAATGATTCAGCTCTGCTTTCCACGTTCTCCAGCTCTGTTTTCCATCGGCAACCATGCCTCTCTCTCCATCGGCAACAGCCTTCTGCTCTCATTGGCAAGATCATATTAACCTTCATCGGTAACCATCTGTTTAGCCATACTTCAAAGCAAAGTAAGCTTAAAAGCACAACCACTCCCTTGCCGATCGACACAGTTTTCGGCTTATATTGACACGTGTCAAAAAATGGTGTCAACACATCCCTAAAGCTGTGTGGGTTTCGACCCCTGAGTAGGCCGTAGTGGAAATTATATGAACACTTGAGGTCGCACCATCTGGGTACGAGGTCTTGTTGGGCCTGTCTTAATCACTGATCATGATTGGACTATGTCCATCATGTGGGGAAATTTGTACCCCTCTTCAGAGTGTACTAATCCTATTCGAATAGCCACGTCCTTGGTAATGGGAAACCGCTAGAATGAGGTCCCCTTTGATTAGATCTTTCTATTATTAAATATGCTAATGATTTTAATTGGTTTAATATGCTAACCCGGGAACTGGTGAGAATGGTGATGCTCCCCCAGGGCCCAAACCCCCTTTATTAAAATCATGTTACCATCTCTACCATCCACCCCTTGTTGGGACTTGCTGAGTACTCTATGTACTCACCCCATGTTGACTCACAGATAACGATCCCGAGGAAGACTACAACTTCAACGTGGAGGCGAACGACGAGGACTAGGAGGCACGAGAGGACGACCTATTGGAGATGCTAGAAGGAAGTACTAGGACTTAGGTTTTCAACCGCGCTCAAGCATGCCTATGGAGTAGTGTGTATCGCTTCGCTGTAGTTTCCGCTATAGTAGTTACCACCCCCATGTAATAAAACCGCTGCGATGCGGCAATGGAACATCGTTAGTTTTGTAAGGCCTATGACTATGTCATTTGAACATTGACTATTGTAAGACCTTATTTCTATTATCAGTAAAGCTCAGATTTTATATCATATATATATGTGTACCATTTCTGTTTGTGTGCGTATTTGTGCATGATCTTGGCGCAAATACGAATACTTTTTGACTCCTAAAATTAGGGGCCAACACCACAGGCAAGCTTAAGACCGTAACTTAAGCACTGTCGAGAGATAGCCTGGATTATCTCAAAAAAACTTTTATACATTTATTGTTGTTATTATTATTTTAAAAAACTCTTTAATAAAAGTAAGGACATGTTTTTGAGTTAGTATGCACGCTCGGGTATTTCTATGCTAACCATTTTAGCAAAGATAAAGAACAACTCGGATCATATGATGCTTGACAACATAGAGCAACATCAACTACAGACCTTGATGCACTCCTAGGTGATGGAACACACTCGTAAGAAGACCCTGACTCTACACTTGACTTTTACGCAAAAGTCTAAGTGTGGGGGGAGGATGGTGAGAAACCCAAGTTCCATACACACCAAGGGGTCATTGAAAAAAATTTTGATGATGATGTCAGCCTCACCTTGCTAAAAAAGAGAGTTGAAAAAATATTGAAAAAAGGGAGAAGTTATGAATGAAAGAAAGAATAAAACATCAGAGATGAGGGAGACTTTAAAAAGAGAGAACCAAAAAAAGAGAGGATTGGGAGTCTCCCTCTTCTAGACCTTCCTATCACCAATGGCCCATGCATACTATGTGTGGCCTAACCTGAGTTGGAGTCCAAGCCATTAAGCCACCACTACAGTAGGCCCAAAGTTTCCATCCATACACGCTGCAGGTAAGATCATTCAGGTATAAAAAAAGAGTTTACTGACTTCTTATACTTGTCTTCATTTGATCAAACAATTTCAAGCTTCTTTTGCTTATGTCATATGCTCTAGTTTGGGTGTATTTTAATTAGATATGCCCATAGGCCTTTTGAATTAAGCATGGTGCTTAGATTAAAATGACCTTCTTTGATCAAAATTTAACATGGTGTTGAATTTTGATTAATGAATTTTGAGTTGTTGACATAATCAATGAAAGTAATCTGATATGGAGATAAGCTAAGGCATATTTTTCTCTACATCTTTATCTTGGCCTTTTTTGAGTTTGAATAAAAAGTTGAGTGAACAATTTTTTGTAATAAATAAATAATAATAATACTTTCTTGCTCCTTGATTTTATAGCCAGTAGAGCCCTTTCTTGTTTTTGTTTCTCTTGTTTCGTTTTCTTCAAAATAAAGTAGGTACAAGAACAAGTTTGGGGGAGATCTCAAGCATACCTATCACACCTTCAAGATCTCCCCAGCACGTTGCATAACATCGAGTGACTCATCACACAGAGGGACAAAGACACATGACTTTCGTTAACTCCTTCATCTCCAATAGTGGTTTGTGCAACTCTACCTTCACATCTCCCTAAGTCTTGAAGTTTTAAATTTGATAAACTAAACATGCAAAACTTTTGACACACCATCTTCATGCTATCCTTTGACAAAATTTGCATACTCCTTATTTACTTATGAACAACTATCATAGGGACCCCATGTTATCTAGGTAATTGGAATATGTGATATAGCTGGATGACTTGAACCTTGCTCTTTTTATGATGAACCTGGGATTTATTTTACAAAATAAAAATGCAATAGCATGCTCCTCAATGATAATGAATTTCCTACCAAGGCCATATGACATGATTCTTTTATGCAAACCCTTAATCATATGCTACTTGTCGGATCATTGAGTTTGGTCAAATTGTTGTGACCTATGTGATATTATGGTCATGCACCCATGATTGAGATTCACATGCACCCACCAATAAAATGCCAACTCTTACACTAAGAGTTGCACACAACATGCACCCTTCCAACCACCAAAAATGCCAACTCTTACACTGAGAGTTGTGTACTCTTCCACCAAATAAAAATGTTGACTCTTACCACGAGAGCCACGCATTCATTCTCCACCATATAAATACTCCTCACATTCCATCATGACATCTCTTCATCCAAAGTTCTTTATATGTTGACAAGAGATATGGGCTATGTTCAAAAAAAAGAGAGAAGAAAGAGAAAAAGAAAAAAAACCATGCTAAGGGGCATGACGAAAAGAGTGTCCATGCCAAGGGGCATGAGAAGAAAAAATCCAAGCAATAAACAAAGGGAAAGAAAATTTGAAGCCCCGTTCAAAAAACACATGAATGTTTTATTTTATAGCCCATACTTTTCAAAGAATCATCCATTATCTAATAAAGAGAGTCATGATGCATGGAGTACCAAAAATATTTAGAATTAGGAATCATCTTCCATTCCACACACTTGCACATCTCAATCTGTGTATGACTTGTATCTCCGTGTGGTTCGGTTTTTGACTTGACAATATATGTGATGCAAGTATGCCCACTTTCATACATACCCAAAACTCCACTCAAAAGCTTTAGAGATAGGTTATGAAAAGAAGGCATTTTCAAAATGCCTTGGTGAGGAACTAGACACATATATGAGCGATTTGAGAGTGAGTATCATTTGAGAAGCAAGGCTATCTTTTCTTTTTTCAAAATCTTATAAAAACCCAAGTTTCAGAGCTAACTGATGCAAGGGGATTTGAATCCATGTTGTTCCATTATTCAATTACCCAGGACAATGTGGTAGACAATTTGAAGTTCAAAAGTGTAGGTGAAGCTTGGAATAACTTGTATGCTGGTTTTCAAATCAAGGAGATGACCCATCTTAGTCCTTTAAAACCTTTACTTGAGGACGAGCAAAGGACTAAGTGTGGAGGAGTTGTTGGCGGTCCTTAACGCCCATTTTTACCATCAATGTTTTACATAAAGAGTATAGTGATAGGGCTTTATAACTAATATTTCCCTGAGTTTTGGTACTTATATGTTTTGCAGAGACAAACTCGAAAAACACCAAAATACGCCTCCAAAAAGACATATTTTGGCACAAGTAAAATAATCCCAATCATAAGGATGACCAGGGCCCTATCAAAGAGAGAAATAGACCCAACACGAGTCATAGAAGTAATGACCCAAATAAAGTTTGAGTCCATTTTAAGACTATAGGAGTAGGCCCAAGTAATTTGTCCATAACTCACTCATCCGAACTCTGTTTTGGGCCATCCACTAGGCATTGGAAAGCTAATGACAAGGCCTACGTGCTCACAAAAGATGGGCTTGAAAAGGCCCAGCTAGGGGACCGGCCACCCCTGGGACCGGTCACCCCCTGGTAGGGCCTCTTGGGCCCAGTTTTCTCAGGTGGTGCATAGGACGCTTTCCCAAGGACGTTCCCACCTACAATCAATGCAGAAGGAAAGTGCAAACCACCCTTTTGAGGTTAGTTTGGATCCTTCCATGTGGAGATGGTCCTTTTGCATAGAGCCCCCTCCTCTCAAGCTATAAAAGGAGGCCTCCTCTCTTCACACCATTCATCAACACATCAAGGGAGAAGAGCACTACACACTTGAGCATCATTTCAAAGGGGCTATGCCCTAGTAGCTACCTAGAGTTAGAAAGTGAGATGTGAGGGAAGAGAGCAGGAAAGTGCCAGGCTTGTTAGCGTGTCCCCGAGCTTGTACCTCTACGAACAAGTACTTGGCTCCTTCATGGGATCTTGGCTAAGTAAGTGTTTGTGTTTCTTATAGTTTATTAAGTCTTTTGTTTAGTTGAGCTTTACCTATATTTGTTTGCGGGTTCGTCGTCCACACTTCATGGCGGATGCTCTAGTAGAAGGACTCCGGGAATGGGTAAGCCTTGAATTCATGCTAGAGTAGTAGTTCACAGCTTAGACGTGGTGTCTAGGCTTGAAGCTATCTTCATTTGCCTCGTAGCTCAATGGACAGAGGGGTAGGCGGGAAGGTGGTGACAGCCCTGTTCGTCCCTAACATTCCCCTACGTCAGAGTACGGCGTAGAGCTGTATACCGGTATCGCCTGGCAGACCAGGTGCGCTCCGGTGCCCGAAGCGAGCAAATATAAGTTTAGCAATGCTATTCTAAGAATGAAAAGCTATAGAAATCCATCTCTATACTCTTTCTATCTCTACCCTTGTGTTGTCCTTGGACAAATTAGCTAGGAGGAGTACCTCCATTCCCTATGGAAAATATGATACCCTAAATACTTCCGGGTGAAAGCAATAACGGTATTTTCGTGCGCTTGCGGACTTTTCTGCTAACGCTAAGAAACACCAACAAGGGCCTCTAGCTCTAGGTTGTGAGGGCGCTGGACAGGCAGTGGGTAGCCATCAGAGTTGTATCCATGCCTATGTGGAGCCCACTCATCTAAATTTACTTCTGCCCATCCTACATTATTAGCCTGAGGTGGGGGTATGAATTGCTTCCACCCAATCTCGTCATCCTACTGCTATGTAGGTGGGGCCCACTCATGGGAGTGCTCCTCCTGGTAGCTAGTGTTAGCTACATCTTCCTCCTGATAGCTGGGCCCTGCTTCATCAATACCAGCTCAATGTGTGCTCCAGGCCAGATTCTCCCTGTTGACTTGTTCAGGGGTCTTAAGATCAAAGGTTAGTACCTAGCAACTATACAAATTAAGTTCCAAGTTAGGTAACCGGTACTTATTTTCATAGCCAAGGAAATAATAAAAGATTTCTTCACCCTCACCCTCTGTCTTTAATGTGTGGCCCTAAAACAAGACAGCATAATCACACACAGGGTCTAAGATGGTGATGAACTCCATAGGCTCACCATCCAACACGCCAAGAGCATTGGCAATATGAGTAATAAGGGAGGTGCAAGAGATAGCATGGTCATATCTAATGCTGCCTAGCCAGCGCACAACCATCTCCTTGACAGCAGAAACCTTGATCTTCTTAACAATGGAATATAACAAATTTAGCTCTATTTTGTCCACCCATCTAATTTTGCAAGCACGGAAGAAAGTCATGTAGATCCAACAATGCATAAACCTTAGGGTAGGATGATGAATCTTGGTATGTAATGCTCTGAAAGTACCAATTTCTACCCAAGGGCTCAAAACCAGAAATAGCATGATCAATCTCAACTGAACACCTATGATTAAATCCTAGATGCCTACTAAGTTCTCTCCATGGAACATGATGTTTTTGATTATAAAGGTAGAAAGAAACTTCATCATCATGCATTTGCAAGGTGCAAAGAAATTGAATGGTTAGGAGGTGAGAACCATCTTCATCCATGGGTTCAATGACCTCCCAACTGACATGCTTCCAAATGGTTTCGAATTCATCATCCATACCTATGGCTTGGAGGAGGGCCGAGTCAAAGATCTGTGTGTGGAGGAAGAGACAGTGCTTGAGGTGGCGCTATGCTTGCATCTTCCGCCCTTCCTGCAGCTTGAGGTATGGTGCATTGGCTTCATCGGTACCCTCCTCTTGGGGTATCTTGACCTCCTCGTCTCTTGTGGGGTCCTCCTCCACTGGCTCTCCTTGCACAAACTCATCAGGAGCTTCATATTGAGAACTTAATTCTCCATGGAGATGCTTGGAGCGCCTCCTGAAAGCTCGCCCGATGATCTTCCCTATCTTCACCATGGTGGAACAAAAGCTAGTGAATTCTCAGGTCTAGAAAGGGTTAGGGGAAAATGCTGTCTTTCCGCACCTGAGAATCATTCTAGTGCTTGCACTACTCAAATTTGTTGGGAATTGCATGAAAGAGATGAAATAAGAGAGTGAGAATGGAATGAGTGAAGCTCACCCAGGTTACCTGCTATTTATAGGCGAGTGCACCAGCTGGAGGGGTGGAGGGCGCGGCCGCTAGCCATTAGGCCTTGCTCCACGCTAGCAGAGCCAGGACGGGGGCGCGCTCCAGGTCTGGTCGGCCTACTGCCCAGCTTTTGGCAGGTGGCTCCACCGGCTATTTCAAAATTGTGGCCGTTGTGCACTCGACTATTCCCGATATTCTCATCCAGATTTTGAATTTCCAACAAAATTGATGGTATTTTGAATTTTCAAAAATTATTTAAAAATAGTTTTGATACTGAGAATTTCAAAAAAATGATTTTTAGGTTTTTCATAAAAAACTTTTTGAAAGCATTTTATTGTGAAAAATAATTTTTTATATATAAAGAAATTATTTATTATCTATTTATATATATATTTATTATGATAAATATATTTTTTGAGCAGATAACTTACCAGTTTTATCTGTCGGTCAGGGCTCACCTTTTTAAGTCCGCTGAGCAGGACTTTCTTCCTTTTTCATTAGGTGATTGTGGATGGCCCACCTGTCTCAAAACAAGTGTGGTTGGATGGTGCAGCTTTGACCCGCCATACCTGTTTGTTAGTGACAGGAGGCTCGAGTTGCCTTTCTGGTTGGTTCTTTTTATTTTCAATATTTTTATGATAACCATTAAAAGGCAGGTTTATAACTTTGCTCTTAAAGTTCAGGGCAATACTTCACTTTCCTATGTCGATTGCCGCCTTGATAGTGTACAGGAAGGGCCTCCCCAGGATGAGTGGAGGTGCGATGCTATCGCCCATGTCAAGAAACAAAGTCAACAGGGACATATTTGTCCCTAATTCTTACCAGTATGTCCTCAGCCAGCCCTTTGGGATGCCTGGTGGATTGATCTGCCATCTACAACCTGTAAGACATGGGGGACAAGGGTCCACCTAGGATCTTGTCATATGTCACTTTGGACATCACGTTGATGTTGGCCCCAAGATCACAATAGGCGTTGTCGATCGTGTGGGGGCCGATGGTGATCGTGATTGTAGGACGGCCGGGATCACCCATTTTGTCAAGAACAGATATACCCCATGATGAAGGTTTATCAAGCCTTGTTGAGATCATGTTAATAGATTCGAGGAGACCTTGAGTTGCCCCAGGATCTTTCCCGAACTATTATTAGCAGGTATAGCAGTAGCTATCTAAGCTAACTGGGTTTCTATCATTTTATTAAAGCTCAGCTGGTTCTTGATGGCAGGAGATAAACCCTCTATCTTGATATTTATGTTTTCCAAGATCTTATCATTATTAAGCAAATTTTTAGTAAGGTTTTTGTTTATCTTTGCCTGGCCTAGAACAAGATCTTTTAAAGAAGGCTGATTCAAATTGTAATTAGATTGGTACTTCAAATTACCTTGGAATGGAGGAGGTGATTGGTTGTTCTAGCCATTGTTGCCTCCTTGTTGGCGATCCTGTTGTTGATCTATGCGGTGTCCTCATGGGTCTTAGGGCAATCATTGCCTGAGTAGCCAACATTACCACAGACCTCGCATGTCATGCGAGTGTCTATGGCGTTGATGGTGTTGGACGTATCTCCGGCAGCACATTCGTCAATCTTTTTGAGCAAGAGGTCTATTTTTGCGGCAAGCATATCCATCTCCTTTACGGTATGCATGCCTTTTTGTGCTTTAGCGGGGGCTCTTTTTTCCCCCCAAGCTTGGTTCTCCACCATCTTATTAATTAGCATTGTAGCATTGTCGACGGTGAGTGATAAGAACGCGCCACCAGCAGCGGCGTCGGGGTGCCCCTTCGACATGGGTGTTAACCCATTGTAGAAGTTCTAGAGCACTAGCCTATTCTCCATGCTGTGGTGGGGGCAAGCCTGAATATACTCTTGCAGCCTCTCCCATGCCTCCTGTATGGGTTCCATTGTTGTCTACTAGAATTTGATGATTCTTCCCCTCAGGGCATTGGTTTTGCCCATGGGAAAGAACTTAGCGAGGAACACTATGGAGCATTTGCTCCATGTGTCAACAGCTTCCTTGTCCTTGTAGAACCACTATTTTGCCTTCCCCACCAGGGAGAAGGGAAACAGACAGAGCCTGATGATGTCAGGTGCGACATTCTTGATAACAATCGTGTCGCACAGCTCTAGGAAATGTTGTAGATGAGCGTTGGCATCCTCGTTGGGTAGCCCACAAAATGGGCTTGCCTACACCATAGTGATTAGCCTGGTCCTAATTTCAACATTCTTGTCCCCAATGTAGATAGCAGGCCCAATGGGCACATTGGCAACAGCCGGGGTGGAGAAATCGCGGAGTGACTTCTGGGCCATCTCGCTTAGCGTGGAAGGTGCGGCAGTGGCTGGTTCTTCTGTCTGTGGAGTGGCAAGAGAAGAAGCAGCACAAGACCGGTTCTTCCTTAGGAGTGCCTCTGGATTGCTGATGAAGTTTTTTGGCAGAGAGAAACCAGTCATACGCTATCTTATTTTCATCCACAACAGAAGAAAACATAAAAATTAGCCTGCATAGATAATGGCTATTTCTAATGAAGTCATGTATATTTTCTTTTCTTTCTTATGCTAGAGTTAACTGTACCAATGCCTTCCCCGGCAACGACGCCAGAAATGCTTGTTAGCATGTCCTAGCGCGAATACCAAAAGACAGGTAGGAAACCCATCTCCGACGGTCACGCCAGAAATGCCTTTTTCTAGGCAGGTCTTAATATCATTACTAGAATTGATTCTCTAGCAACAACATAAGGATTGCCATGTGATAGATTTTTAACCTTTTAGAAATATCCACAAGCGCATGGATCTATCGTTGTAGCATTTCACCTAGAAGTATTATCAGGGTATCGTTATTTATATTTTCCCAAAGGAAGGCAGGTATAGGTACCTATAGCATAGAAATGTTATAACTTCATATCATTGAAGTGCGGCCAATTGCTATGCAGGGGTAAGCAATAATCATTTGGATAGATAGTGGGGACACACTTGGATCTACCATAAGGATAAATAGGAAATAAAGAATAAATTAATGAAAGAATAAAAGAACAACTATGTGGAGCAGGCACATCTTATACATATGCATTGAACAGCTGCGTCACATGATATACAGGTCAAGCAACAAGTCAGTGTCTAAGGAAACAGGGAGATCTCGACAGCTGATCTATCAGCCGATGGGGACATTTATGAACTCCTACATGACATACAAACATGGGGATTATGATGGATGGATGGGACTAGGTCACTCCCTGCCGCCTACCCCTCAACCAGGGCATGCCGTCATATTCGAAGGCCCCCTCATATCAGGACATCACGCCCACATACTAGGGAACTACCTACATCCCCTAGGACTCCCACCCTACAGATGGACGAGTTAGGACATAGGCAAACCAAAGAAACAATTAATAATTACCCTATTCCTATCATCAACACCATTCTTGTGTATCATATGAACAATGAAGAACATATATGAGCATGATTAACAATTCTCATATGGACTATAGTCTAGTTCATAATCATTGAATATATCATGCTCAAGACTATACTCTAGTTCACATGCGATAATGTATATAAGTATAGAGAACTTTAATAGAGAAGAACTCTCCATAGAAATATTACCAAGAGTAGCTTTGCTTCCCGGGAGACAAGGCCTCCTTGCTAGCTTCTAGCCTTGCTCCAACAACTACTACTAAGCTAAAGAACAAGTGTAGAGAGATGTAGAGTGCTCCAAATGGTGTGTGTGTGTAGGGGTATGCTCTCCTCCTCTTCTTATAGGTGGATAAAGGTGGTTCAGGGGTAGAAATGTCCAATGCACAACCGCCTTAGCCTCAGATGGAAGGCATAAACTACCTTGCCGAGGCTAGGCCTAGTTGGCCACCTGGCACAGGCGTGCGCCAGGCCAGGGGTGCGCGCCCCTAGTTTGAGCCTCCCCCTGACCGACCTTGGATGGTCGGTTGTGGAGTGGGCCTGGACCATGCCCACATGGTGTACTCAGCCCAGTTCTGTCCCGAAGTGGACTTCTTCTGAATCCCTTGACTTTGTGTTTTGTAGAAAGCGCATTCTTGAGTGTGATTTTTTTACTTTATTGTATATTCCTGCAAAATAATATTTCTCCAAGTACAAGTGGAATTGGGTTAATAGTAAATGTATATACGTATGTAAATATATAATTTGCAACTTTTGATCTTTAATTGGTGGTGTAAAATGGCAGTTAAGGACCACCAACAGTACTTTTTAATGTACGCAGAGAATCCACAAGCGTACAGAAGTACCATTGTAACTTTTGCCTAGAAGTATTCAAGGTATCGTATTTTCCACAGGGATTGGAAATATTTCTCCTAGCTAATTCGCCCAAGGGTAGAGGTAGAAAGGGAGTAGAGATGGATTCCTATAGCTTTAGGGTCCTAAGGATAGCATTGCAATACCTCTCCATGCTTACTTCAGGCACCAGAGCACACCTAGTCTGCCAGGTGATACCAGCCTATAGCTCTACGCTTCACCCAAACATGGGGGATTATAAGGGATGGACAAGACAAGGTCACTCCTTGTCGCCTACCCCTCAACCGGGGAGTGTGAGTCAAACGAAGGTAGCCTCTAACTTTTACACCACGTCTACGCTAGCGACTACTACTCGTGTTGTACAGGGTGATCCGTCTTTATCAAGGACCCTCTACTAGAGCATCCATCATGGGGACGGATGACAAAACCATAAACAATAGAAGGTCAAGCTTAGCTAAACAAAATACTTTTATCATACCATAGGAAACATGAATACTTTTATCATACCATAAGAGGAGGTCAACTTGACATCATCCTTTATATATTTTTTCTGATGACCGCTTTGTGTGTATGGAACTTGGGCTTTACACCATCCTCCCCCATACTTGAACTTTTGCATCAAGGTTTCCTTTATCACCTAAGAGCATCAATATTTGTAACTGATGTCATTTCAAGTATTGTATGACCCATGATCTTCTTAACCTGAAATGGTTAGCAACAGTGCATACCAACTCGAAAACATGTCCTTGCTTTTATTAAAAAAGGAAATTTTTGATAATAATAATAAAGTAATAATAATAACAATAATAATAGTAGTAGTAACAATAATAGTAGTAGTAGTAATAATAAGTGAATTTATACATATAAATATATTTTTTCAAGATAATCTGGGTTATCTCCCAGTAGTGCTTCAGTTATGGTCTTAAGCTTTACCATGGGAACTTCATCTGGTAGCTATCAATGGTGGTGTAGTTCCTAGCTTTACCACCAAACATGGGCATGAACATTCAAGTTGCAAGGTTGTCACCATCGTGCCACTATGAGATTTGTAATCTTATGGTAAATATAGGCATCGACAACCAACCTCTTAAAAAGTTTAGAAATAGAAGTTAGGAGATGGTTGGGATTCTGATAGGGGCACAAGGTTAGGAGCAGAATTAACTCTAGAGACCTCAAAAGTGAGCATGAATTGTGAGAAGTCTCAAAAGAGAATTTGACATGCTCATTGGCAGCTCTTTGCTTGGTCTCTCGGGTTACCGCTTTGGGCATGTCCATGGCATGGAGGTTTTTGTGTGGAACTAATATTACATCTCGGCCAATATCAAGAGCAATATTTCCAAGGCTAGAGAGATGGCTTATGTTTGAGTGAGGGTAAAGCCTTTGAAAGTAAGATCACCACTCCTAAACTAGGCACCATGCTTTATTTAAGAGATATATTAAACTACTCCAAACCTAAATATATACTATAGCAAATGATGGTAGCATGAAAGCATTATAGAGATTTACTCAAATAGTGAAAGAGCATGATTAGTGTTTAGCAAATTGAGCATGTCTTAAAGGTAGGGACAACCAAGATAATGTAGGAACACGGCAAAAGATGTTTTTATAGAAGTCTATCCCCCAAGCTTGAATTTTGCAGATTCATTGGATGAATGTAATTCAATACTGCATACCTTGCATTTGTCATTCTTTCATTCTTCTTGCTCCAATCCTAGAAGGTTACTAACAAGAATACCCAAAGAAGTATTTTTGCAATTATATTTCTATGTGCAATCACAAGGGAAATATAGCAAGAAGGTGAACACTCATGTTATCGTCAAAAAGTGCTTGTTTAAGTAATATAGCAAGAAGGTGAACACTCATGTTATCGTCAAAAAGTGCTTGTTTAAGGACACTAAGCTTGACCGTGGGAAAACCTTCAAGATGTACTTTGGTGAAGTGGTTCCCCTCCAACACCAATTTATGTGCACCTATCTTAAGATTAAGCCAACATAACAAGATCTATAATAAGGTGATTCATCAAAGATTTTTCTCAAATCATTAGACCCCTGACTAGCCTTTTAACTAAAGATGCAGTTTCATCGACAATGACTGCCATGAAGCCTTTCAAATCTTGAAAAGGGCACTCATTTTAGCTCCAATCATCCAACCACCTAATTGGAAGTTGCCCTTTGAGATCATGTGAGAAGCTAGAAACTTTGCGGTTAGTGCTATTTTGGGCCAAACAAAGGATAAAAAGCATCATGCTATATGCTGCGCTAGCAAAAATTTATCTGGGGCATAGCTGATTTATGCCACAACTGAGAAAGAGTTGTTGGCTATGGTCTTTGCAATAGGCAAGTTTATTTCTTACTAAGTAGGGCAAAGTAATTGTTTATACAAACCATGCTGCTCTCAAATACCTCCTCACTAAGAAAGATGCAAAACCCTAGCTAATCTGATATATTCTTCTACTCCAAGAGTTCGACATAGAAATAAGAGATAAGAAAGGGGTAGAAAACTCGATAGCTGATCACTTGTCCAGGCTTCGTCATAGGGATATGCATGAGTTACCTTATAAAGATTATCTAAGGGACAACACACTCCTAAAGGTAACAGCCTTGGATCCATGGTATGCAAATATTGTCAACTATATAATTGTAGGATATATTGCACCAGGGGAGGATAGGAGAAAACTCAAGCATCAAAGTTGTTCCCACCTGTGGAATGACCTGTACCTCTATCGAGTCTATACTGACGGGTTGTTGAGGAGATGTGTCCCAATGGTTGAAGCCACAAAGATAATGGAAATATGTCATGCATCACCCTATGGAGGACACTATGGAGCATTTTGAACACACACACCAAGATCTGGCAAGGTGGCTTCTTCTGGCCAACAATGTACCAAGATACAAAAGAATTTGCCAGAAGATGTGCTAGGTGCTAGAAACATGGGAACATCAACGCTCGGGATGCAATGCCACTCATGAATAACCTCCAAGTGGAGTTGTTTGATGTCTAGGGATAGACTTCATGGGACCATTCCCAAAGTTTGGAGATGTTGAATACATCTTGGTAGCAGTGGACTATGTGTCCAAATGGGTAGAAGCACTACCCTGCCGATCTACAGATTCCAAGCACTCCAAAAAGATGTTCAATAAGTGATATTCCCATGGTTTGGAACACCCCGATTGGTCATAAGTGGCAGAGGGTCACACTTCATTGACAAGTCCTTTTGGCAGTTCTTGTCCAAATATGGAGTCAAACACAACTTTGGAACTCTGTACCATCCCCAAATAAACTATCAAGATGAAACATCAAATAAGTAGATCAAGAACATTCTACAGAAGACCATGAATGAGATAGGGAAGAAATGGAAGTACTAACTACATGATGCACTATGGGCATATCGAACAGCATATAAGACCCTCATAGGCATGTCACCATATTAGCTGGGATATGTCAACACGTGGGACAAATGTTCCACGGCATTCCTCGCCAAGTTCTTCCCTATGAGCAGGACCAGTGCTCTAAGGGGGAAGATCTCCAACTTCCAGCAGTCTTCGCTTGAGTCCATCCCCAAAGCATGGGAAAGGCTCTAGGAATACATTCGGGCCTGTCCTCATCATGGAATGGAAGAATGGCTCATGCTCCAGAACTTCTATGAAGGGCTCACAGCCATGTCGAAGGGGCATGTAGATGTCGCAGCTGGAGGTGCATTCCTCTCCCTCACCATCACGGATGCAACTGCACTCATCAAGAAGATGGTGGTGAATCAGAGTTGGGGAGAAGGAAGAAAAACACAAAAAGGCATGCATACCGTGAAGGAGACGGACTTGCTGGCCGCAAAAATAGACTTGCTGCTACAAAAGATGGACGACCATGCCACCAACCCTACCATGAGCACAGTCCAGGCCATGGACTCACACATGACATGTGAGGTCTGTGGAAATGTTGGCCACTTGGGGAATAGCCGCCCTAAAACCCAAGAAGAAGCTTCCTACGTCAACAACAGGTTCCGCCAACCACAGCAAGGTAATAACGGGTGGAACAATCAGCACCACCCACAAGGTAATAATTTTAATTCAAATTTCAATTTAATTCAGCCTTCCTTGAGAGATCTCATTGTGGGACAAGCTAAGATCAATGAGAATCTTACCAGAAAGATGTCCTGCAATGATAAAATATTTGAAAGTATAAATGCTAAGCTTAAAACTTTGTCTTCCTCTGTTAAAAATAAAGCAAGTTTTAACAAAATGATAGAAACACATATGGCTCAGATAGCTGCTTCTATTCCTGTCAACAACATGGGAAAAATCCCAGGGTAACCCGAGACTTCTCCCGAGTTTGTTCATGCAGCTGCAGAGCAGTGAAGGAAGGAGAGTCTTGCCAACAGACTATAAATACTGAGCCCTTGCCGAAGGTCATCGGTAGTTATCTTAAATATATATATAAGGATAATTATCTGACGGGGCCCACACCATCATTCAAGCTTAGGGGAGGTGCCCCACTCAGGTATTATTTCTTATCCTATTTAAAAAAATGTTTTATATATATTTCACAAAATTATTTTCTCATTTTCAAAAAGAGTTTCCCTCTCTCTAGTCTTATAAAATTTTATTTTAGTTCAAAAATAAAGTTTCTTCAAAAATCTTATAAAAATCATTTTTTGAAAGTTTAGATTTTGTTCTTTTCAAATCTTATTTTTAAATAAATTTTGGAAACCAAAAAGTTTCAAATAAATTTGTGGAAAATCAAAATCTGGAGCAAGATTGCGAATGGGAGTCATTCGTAACCGGCTACCTCTTGGGGGTAGCTGTTGGAGGGCGCTGCCAAAAGGCGGGACAGAACTAGCCCCACCAGGGGACTGGCCAGTCCCAGGGGCGGCCACCCCCTACGCAAAAGCCAGGCGGCTCAGCCTTTTGCCAACGGCTAGTAACCGTTGCAAGGAGCGCTCACCCCTCTCACACTCATATTTCTTCACTCCCTCCATCACTCTCTTGCTCCACCACTCTCCAAATATTTTCCACAAAGCTCAAGTACAAGAAAACTCAGCTAAAACCTCTTGCACTTCCACCACAAAGCAAGCTCAAGCTCTCATGCTAAGCTCACTCACCATGAGTGCGATCGGGAATCGGGTTTCGGTATGCTCCGGATACACCGTCGCTCCCACTGGGGATCAAGCCATGATGCTCCCCTGCATGAAGAGAACCAGCCCTAGGGAGGAGAGGAGGTGCTAAGAGGCCATGCCATCGATGAGGCCAACGCCCACTTCATCGACTTGGAGAACGAGCGGGAGATGCAAGCGTACACCCTCCTCAAGGAACGTGAGTTCCTACACACACCGGCCTTTGACCCGATCCTCCTTCAGCTGACAGGTATGGATTGTGAGTTTAATACCATTTTTGAGCATGTTGGTTGGAGTTGAGTTGCCCCTGTGCATGAGCTTGGATCCCGTCTTTTGACCATCCAAATCTTGGGCACTCTCCAAATTGTCGATTATGGTATTACTTTTCGCTACTTTGGGTGAGAGCACAGCCTCTTTTGGAAGGATCTTGCTGCACATTTGGGTTTTCATGAGTGATGTACCACTGATTTGGGTTTTTCTCTCGTGGGTTATCATCGTCAAACATTTTGGCATTTAATGACTAGATAAAATATGACTGGGAAATTCTAACCCAATGTCAACAATATCCATCATCCCACTTTGAGGCTTATGCACAAGTGGATTGCTTATTCTTTCTTTCCAAGAGAGGATACTCATCATGCTTATGATATTGAGTTGAAATTGTTTTATGCCATGCTTAAAAAGATTAAAGTTGCTCCTATTTATGACCTTGTTAAGCATTGGCTTAATTCTTTCAAAACTTCCACACCTATCATGTGCACTCCACTCATCACTTGTCTTGCTACTAGTGTTGATCCTCATGGTGCTAAGACTATTGTTTATCTTTCTACTCCTCGCATTATGCTTAATGAGTCTTATTTTGGGCAAGCCCATACTCTTAAACGTGATGAATCAGGAAGGAGATTGGTATTTTATTTTCTAGGATGTATAAACGAGATTCCGTTACTAACCCGGATCTCGCTTTATATACTTCCCCATCTCTCACCTTCGACCTTGTTGAAAAGGAAGAAGCACGCAGGAGTTCTGTTTCCCACAGGAGATCACGGAGGAGAGGACAGGAGGAGGAGCCAGCATAACTAGCACAGCCCACGCAACACACTCCACCACCAGCCATGCCCACCATGACAACAGGGATGGAGTGGACTCCTGCCATGTCTACACCCGGATTCACCCTGGGTATGGATTTGGCATGGGACACATTCCTCACTCTCATGAGGCTAGAGGATCAGGATGGCAGCAGTCACATGAGGCTAGAGGATCAGGATGAAGCACACATCTGAGATAGGTGGATCAGGGCATCATGAGCATGCACACTCCTCAGATTCAGAAGGCCTGCCACCCCCAGTTCACCCATAGCCAGTCACACTAGACGTCCTCAACACACGCATGGGAGGACTAGAGCTGCAGAACAGATAGATCTAAGGTACGCTTAATGCTCACATCCAGACCTCTACTCAGTGGCATGAGCAGTACCAGCAGCACTTCGTGGACCTCAAGGATGCGAACCGGTGATGACACAAGGCAATGATGGCTTACCTACGGTCTATGGGACAATTCAATAGACCACAGCCTTGAGCTAGCTTGGGGGAGGAGACCCCGCAGAGGTAACATGTATCTTTAAAATTCTTGCACTTTAAATTCAGCATTTTAATTCTGCAATTTTAGTTTTATCAAACTCCCATGTGTGCTCTTATATGTTAGTTTCTCTTCTATTGAAATGATGAATAGTTGCTCTGTCTTTAATTCATCTGTGTCTAAGTTATAACTTAGTATTCCTCAAGATTTAAGTTTGTTGGGTAAAAATGTCTCATTCTAAAAACTTGAAATCTTGTGGGTTGCAAATGCATGATCCTTTTCTAAGTGGTTGCGAGATATGAGATGGTACAAATAGACTTTGGTATGACAAATAGACTTTGGTATGATTTTGTTCTGTGAAAAACATGACATCCGGAGTTTTCTTTTCAAAAGTTCAAAAATCAAAAGTTCCTCAATGATTATGAAATACCTACCAAGGCCATATGATATGCTCTACTTTTTATAAACCTTAGTCATATGCTGCTTGTGGATCTTTGAGTTGAGTCAAATCCCTGTGACTTAAGTGAGATTATGGTCATGCGCCCATGATTGAGATTCACATGCACCCACCAAATAAAGCCAACTCTCACACTGAGAGTTGCGCAAAACCTGCACCCTTTCATCCACTAAAAATACGCCAGTTCTTACCCTATGAGTTGCGCACAACATGCACCCTTTCATCCACCAAAAATACGCCAATTCTTATCCTGAGAGTTGCGCCCTAGTTTTCCACCAAATAAAAATGCCAACTCTCATCCTGAGAGAGTCACGCATCCCTTATACAAAAATTATCACTCCTTGCATTTTCCATCTTGACATCTCTCATTCCAGAAATTTTCATACATCAAGATATGGGCTATGCTAAAAAAAGAAGCAAAAAGCCAAGGGGGCATGAGAAATAACAGGAAAGAAAAATCAAATACCCATTCAAAAAAAGAGAGAAAGGAAAAGAAGTGTGATGTTTCTATAGCCCATATCTTTCCAAAGAGTTTTTGTTCCTCCAATAAAAGAGAGTCATGATGCATGGAGTGCCAAAAAAATTAGAGATAGGTTTCCCCACATCCATTCCACACACTTGCATGACTTGTATCTCCTTATGGTTCGGTCTTTAACTCAACAATACAGGTGATGTAAGTATGCCCACCTTTATAGCTGCCTAAAGCTCCACTCTGAGCCTTAGTGGTAGGACATAAAGGCAAAACACTACAATTCCTTTGGTAAGGTAATCACACACTTAGAGCGATTGAGAGAATCATTTCAGGAACTTGTTTTATTTTACAAAAACTCATAAAACCTCCAGATTGATGGACTATCAAAGAATGAATGAATGGTGAGTCTGTTATAACCATTCTGTCTTGCAACTGCCTAAGAACATGGAGAAGCTACAATCCCATGAGAAATCAAGGTAAAGAGTGGATAGAATGCCAACTTATTTAAATTGCGAATGAATGCTTTGTTATAGGTATGACACTTATGAATTATATCGGCATAGTAGCAACTCCTGATCAACAACCATACTTAGCTATTTGCCCGGGACGAGCAAAGGTTAAGCTTGGGGGTCTTGTTGGCAATCATTATGGATCATTTATATACCACCAACTTAAACTAAAAGGAAGAAAGACAAACATATTCTAGCACACATGCCTTTACTATTGACAAGTTCCACTTGTAACCCTAGTATTCATGTTTTACAGGTTTTATGGTGCAACAAGTGGAAATACGCAACACCACGAAGAAAGCGCAAAAGCCAAAAGATGAATTCAGAAAATGCGCAAACAAGGAAAATAGAGAAGCCCACCTTCGGTGCGTACCTGGGCCTGACCGTAACCATGGGAGAGGTCCAGGCCCAGGGAGGAACTGACCACCTGAAGGCGGTGGCTAGATGGCCGCACCAAGGGGGCGGCCGGTCCCGGGGGTGGCCGGTCCCCCGATGGACCCACCCGGGCCCATCCTTCGAAGATGGTACTCTAGGCGGTATCCCATAGGTAGTTTCACCTCCTTCCATATCTAGAGATGCCTGAACTGTCCTAGTTAGCTATAAAAGAGAGGGAGCTCCCCCATTTTCAACACACACATCATTTTGGAGTCATTCACCTCACACCTCTCACTTGTATCTTTAGAATAGTTCTAGTAGTTTGTGAGCAAGGGAAAAGCTATCAAGGAGAGCTTATCTCCTTGGAAGAAAGGATCTTCTTGGTATGAATACAATTTGATCTTTTTCCATGAGCAAGTTCTTATCATATTTATATGATCATGCATATGAACTAGAGTATAGTTATGATCATGTTATGAGCACAATATATGAACTAGTATATGGTTTATATATTATGTTCTTGACTTGTTCATCATCGTTCTTCATCGTTCATCGAATTAGTATGAATAGGGGGAGAACTAGGAATGAGGTGATGGTTTGTCATGCCTTTTTGGTTGCTCTTAACCTAGCCTATCAATCCGAAGGGTTGGGGTCCGCGGGGGTTAGGAGTTGTTTCCAAGTACGTGAACATGGTGTTCAGGTATGCGAAGATCGGCGGATATGTGGGTACCCCACAGGCAGAGGGGTAGGTGGGAAGGTGGTGACAGCCCTGTCCATCCCTGCATTCCCCCACATTTGGGTATTCAGTAGGAGTTCATAAAGTCTCTATCAGCTGGCAGACTAGCTGCGGGGATCTCCCTTTCATCCTAGACTTAGTTCTAATGCTAGGCATGCTAGTTAGATGTTTTGCTAACAGTTCTTTGCATAGTTATATATGACCCATGCCTGCTCTGGTTAGTTATATTATTTTATTCTTTATTTCTCTTTTATCCTTGAGGTTGACCCCGATGTGTGTCCACTATCTTGAATATCTTGTCTTATTCCTGTTTACTCTATGTCTACCAATGCACTTAATAAGCGATCATGTTTACACCACGCTTGATGCATATTGCCCTTCTGCAGGAAATTATAAATACGACACCCCTGAATACTCACAGGTTGAAATGCTACAATGATAGTTTTGTGCGCTTGCAGATTTATTCTTATTTCATACTGAACTATCGATTGGTGTACTAAGTACCATTACTTATGGATTGTAATTCTTGTGCACCCCACGGCGTCATGCCACAATTTTGCATATCATAAGTAATGATGGTTAGGAAGGCCAATCTGGCACTTCTAGCTATTATTACCAGACTGCATTACCTAGGCCGGCGCCATTAAGGGCCGAGGGTTACCTTTCTGAAGTAATGGTGGTTAGGAATGTAAACATACGTTTCTAGTACTATTATTAAGGACGGACTTATTGTCTATCTTTAGTAGTAATGCTAAGAAACGCCAACAAGCATTTCTGGCGCCGTTGCCGAGGATGGACTTTTAGTCTATCTTTTGTAATGATGTTAAGAGATGTCAATAGCCACTAGTGCCGACTGACAAACTCTTCAGGGTTCATCATTGAGTGTTGTGGGATTACTAGGGCCGTGCCAATTGAAATTCATGGAACTGAGGTTTGCATAAACTTCCACATCTTTTTCATCCTTAATTTTGATCTCCTCATAGGTTGTCCCTTGGATGAACTTTTTGAAGATAAATCTTTCCAAGGGATCCCTAATGAGACTTTTAGGAAAATTGTTTCAACCACTCACCTAGAAACTCCAATGGTGGAGCATCTTCATAAACATAACCCATTCGAGGAGAAGTTTAGTTCTCCATTAATTTATCATCCTTGTGAAATAGAATGTCCATCATCACCCTCGCTCAAATGTAAGCCGTGTCCCTCTGGCCATGGAAATATTTCTCTTGAATATGGCCAAGATGCTACAATAGTTCCACATGAAAACTTTCATGCCATGGACATGCCTAAACCAACAACTCTAGAGACCAAGTAGCAACCCACTAATGAGCATGCCAACTTCTCTTCCGAGACATCTCATGTTTCATGCTCTCTTTTGGAGTCTCTAGAGTTTGTTCCACTTCTGACCTCGTGCCTCTACGAGGATCCTAACCACCTCTTCTTTATCATTGGCAAACTATTTAAGAGGTTGGTTGTCAATGCCTATGTTTATCATAAGCATTCTAGATCTCGTAGTATCACAATGGTGCTTACCTTGCAGCTTGAACGTTAATGCCCTATGCTTGGTGGTGAAGTTGGGAACTACACCACCATTGATAGCTGCAAGATGAAGTTCCTACAGTCAAGCTTAAGACCATAACTTAAGCACTGCTAGGAGATACCTCGGATTATCTTAAAAAACTTTACATTTTTATTATTTACTATTACTATTATTTATTATTTTCAAAAAAATATTCTTTAATAATAGTAAGGGCATGTTGTCAAGTTAGTATGCACCTTCACGTATGTCGCTAACCATTTTAGGAAAGATTAAGAAGAACATAGGTCATATGATACTTGACGACATGAAGCGACATCAACTATAAATTTTAACACTCTTGGGCAATGGAACACACTCATAAGGAGGCCCTGACTCTGCACTTGACTTTTACACAAAAAGTTCAAGTGTGGGGGGAGGATGATGAGAAGCCCGAATTCCATATATACATACCAAGTGGTCATGGATGATGTCACCCTTGACATAAAAAAGAGATGCTATAAAAAAAGAAGAAAAATAATATATATAGAGAAAAAAGAGACAAAAATTGAAACAAAGAAAAAATGAAGGGGAGAACTTAAAAAAGATTAAAACAAAAAGGAGTACCCCCCTCTTCTGGACCTTTGCAATTACCAAGGCCCATGGCCCATGCACACAAGTGTCTATGACCAAGCC
>CM041632.1:44954268-44979001 GCA_023333625.1 Bothriochloa decipiens
TGCAATAGTATGCTCCTCAATGATAAATAATTTCCTACCAAGGCCATATGACATGATTCATTTATGCAAACCTTTGGTCATATACTGCTTGTCAGATCATTGAGTTGGGTTAAACTATTGTGACCTATGTGAGATTATGGTCATACACTAATGATTGAGATTCACACACATCCACCAATAAAATGCCGACTCCTACACTAAAAGTTGTGCACAACATGTACCCTTCTACCAAAAATGCCAACTCTTACCCTAAGAGTTGCACACTCTTTCACTAAATAAAAATGTTGACTCTTACCCTAAGAGCTTGTTGGCAAATCTTAATGCAACCATCGAAGATTGGTCACAGTGCCAAAAATGCCTGAGGGGTACTTCTATAACTATTGGATGATTTCACAAGCGCACAGAATATACCACAGTAGCACTTCACCCGAGAGTATTCCAATGTATCATAATTTATATTTTCCCAAGGGAAAGCAGTAGCTAGGAATATTTAATAAAAGAGGAAAGAGATCCTTGTGTCTACTACAACCTAGTATCAACTAGTGTAGGAAGGGGGTAAATAAATAAATAGGAAGGATAGGTAAATGATCATAAGATCCTAATCTAAAGATAACTGGTAGAGAGCTAGCTAGGTGGAAGGATCACAAGTGAGTTAAGGACTCCTATGTATCGTACTTTACTCCTATGTACTTAATCTTAATAGATAGAGGACTCAACTAGATTGTTGCCTTACTACTTGCGTGGTGGGGATAGGTGAGAAAGCAGGAGACAAAACTCCTACTAAAGCGGCTATACTCTTATGAGCTCCCTGTGTTTTAAGAACTAGTCCGAACATAGTGAGAAAACCCTAATGCCCCCCAAGACCTGTCACCACTCGGGAGTGTGCTCATGAACCGTCTATGCGGACCAGCGGCAATCAAAGGTAAGACTAAGTCTAAGCACCACGCTCACACTTACTCCTACAACTCTAACTAATGATCAGATAGCTAGAGCTCCTATGCAAGATAGGATAATGATACACACACAAGGAAGTTGGTTATAGGAAGCCAATCCAGCTAAGGCAACTACACTACTAAGACAAGCACACAATAATACTATAAAGACTATAGACTTGCATTACGTAAATACTAAATAAAGTAAAGCAAGAATAAATATATTAATAAAAGTAAAGTCTTACAAAAGAGAAAAGGTACAAGAGCTATACCAGACTCTCTAGAAGACAACTCCGAAGACCCCGAGCTTCACTCGACTCGACTCTAACTCTCACTCTAGACTAACTACTACTACTCTAGCTTGAGCTTGGAAGCTTGTAGTGTCTTTGTGATACTTTCTGTCGTTACCCAGGAAATGGGTACCCCAAACCCTTGGTTTACCGGGCTAAACCCCGCAAAATCAGCAACATGAACCCTCCAGTGACCTCCCATGATTGACGTTCGAAGGCCCGCAGGCTAAAAGCATATTGGGTTGACCCACGAACGGGCTACGACGGCCCAAAGCCAAAGCCTACTCGAGGGGCTACCGAGCGGACTGGGACTGTACATTCGAGGGTACGATTCGGGCGACCCCTCGAGGACAGAACTTCGCCCGGCGAACGAGCCTGCCCTCGAGGATGGAACTTCATTCGCGCGAATGGGCAGCCCTCGAGGATAGTGCACCCCTCGGCTACCGACTCTCCCGTACAGATCCAGGCGTATTTAATGCATTTTACCTACCCCCGCCTAACCGTATGGCCATAGTTACGGTAACAGTTGTGGGAGTGGCGGTCAAATCTTGCTTTTACCGCCCATGCCCCAGAATCCCATGGGTCGTACTTCGCTGTTGCGCCATGCCGAGCACTATGCCCCATCCAGCACCCCCTCGAGACGCATAAGTCAGCACGTTTCCCGCATTTCCTGGGATTTGATCTTATCCGGTGAGGCTCGACCCCCTCGACTCGACCCCCTTGACTCGAGCCAAGCCCTCGACCGTCGCCCCTCAACTTCGTCGGATGAACCCTCGAGTGGGACTCCAACGACTCTGGGCTGCACTTCAACAACTCCCGACGCGACGGCTGCAGGGCCTCCCATACCGATGTACATCACTGCAGCAGCGCCGACGTGACCGGCCTCCACACCATGCGACACCAGCCATGTGAACTCTAAATATATGTACTCCTGTGCCCCTCCTTCACCTATAGAAGGAGGCGCCAGGATGTTAGGAAAAAAGGGACAGAACGATAGGATCCAGAGCATAGAAACGCTAAGGCTTTAGATCACAAAACAATACCGTGAGACAGTGTAAAGTAGAGAGCTAGGTGCCTGAAACGCCCAAGCTCCAGCTCATGCTCCTCACACCTACTTGTATTTTCCCCTGTACTAGCACTTCGGTGCAAGATAACACGAACTATCCTCCCCCCGCTGGACGTAGGGCCTTCTTTGCCCGAACCAGGATAAATCGCCGTGTCCTTCTTGCATCACCCACCGGATTAAGGGAGCACGTGATTACGAATATTACTCATTGGTGTTAACCCCTCGGGGGGCAAAAACACCGATAGTTGGCGCGCCAGGTAGGGGAACCATGTGTCACTAATGATTTCCAGCCATTTTTTCTGGATGGGCGACTTTGTTTCACCACTTTCGCGAGCTACGGTGATCTGGTTTGGGAGCCTGGAGTTCATGACCCTCGGCCAGGGCTATGACATGACCCTGCTCTCGATCAGTGACCCAAACGGAGGTCGCGGTACGCCCCCACGCTCATGGGGGGCCGCTCGCCGGTCTCACCACCATGCTTCCACATCCAGAAGGAGGCACGATCGACACCATCATCGCCATCAACCTGAGTCAAGGATGGTTCCCGCCCCTTTCTCCTCGCCCCTGATCGGAGATGAGGAACCCCTTGTTGAGGGGTTATCTGACCCGAGTTCAGAGGTAGAGGGCAAACCGGCAGGACCCCACCACAACCCCGACTCCACCTTCGCAGTACGCTCATCGAGAAAGCACGGCGAAGTCCCCGCTTGATCAAGCCCGCTCCCGCATGAGCTGTTTGAGCATCATCGGCGGCCTTCGTTCGACTTCAACAATGCCACGACGACGATCTCAACAGCGACCCACTCCAACATGAGCATGTTAGAGGACCGCCCAGGTGCCCTTCTCCATGCAATGACGGACGTGGGGACTGTCACACCAGCCTCCGAGGGCTTGGCCTTCGTGAGAGGTCCCGGCCCCCGGAGGTACACCGTTGGCACACTCCGACGGCAGCTACAGGAGGAGGCGCGGGGACAATTCCCCATTTTCTGCTGCGGCAACCACGACTCTGACTCTGATCATTGGGATCCTACCTGCGAGTGCCTCCACATTGATGGTGATGTCAACTCCGATCAGGACACCATCGATCCAGTGGCCGGGGCAGCTATCGCTACGTCGGGAGGTGCTCTCCCCAGAGCAGAGGACCAACAACTAGACGCACCCCGAGAGGCGTGCCCCCGTCCTGGTGAGCAAGAGGCACAGCTGGCACAAATTCAGGAGTTGTAGGCGAAGGTCACCGAGGAGCAGGAACGATTGCGCCTGCTCGAGCTAACCCTCGAGCAAGAGCGATGACCACCCAGCGGCAGAGCCCGAGCCAGGGCCCGAGAGGTCAACCGGCAGATCAACGAGGCTGAGGCACCCGAGCAACCCACCAACCGTTATCCCCGAGCAAGCTAGAACATTGTCGCGGCGGCTATGCTCCTTCACAATATGCCCACGCCATCCAACTCGCAAGCTCGGTGGATACAACGCGAGGTCGAGGATCTCCTCCAAGTTGCTGCTGTTCAGCAAGCCAAGAGCTCAGCCTCGAGGCGTCGAGGGGCAGCTTTCGAACCTCAGGTCGAGCCCTCCCGGCCTGAAAGGGAGGGCTCTGTTGATCAGGGGGCGGCCCCCCGACCGAAGAAGAAGCCAGCCCGAGAACGTATCAACAACGACCGCGCTCCCTGTGACGCGCGCCTTGACATTGTCGAGAACCGCAGATGCAAGTACGGGGATGCCGAGGATCGAGGGTACAGCGCCCATCATGGAGGGCATTACGACAGCGATGAAGATCGATGGGCCCTGGAGCCACCGGGTCCCTGAGTCTTTAGCAGGACGATCCGCTACGCCCAGCTGCCCGACAAGTTTCGACCTCCCACGAGCATCGTCAAATATAATGGCGAAACCAATCCCGAGCTCTGGCTAGCCGACGTTCGGCTGGCTTGTCAAGTAGGCGGGGCACGTGACGATCACGTCATCATACGTCACCTTCCCCTATTCCTGTCTGACACCGCGCGTAGGTGGCTCGAGGAGCTTCCCCCTGACCAGATTTGCGGCTGGGTCGACCTTGTCCGGATCTTCGAGGGGAACTTCAAAGGTACCTACGTGTGTCTCGGGAACTCCTAGGAACTGTGCAACTACAAGCAGAAACTAGGGGAGTCTCTCCGTGACTTTGCTCCATGATTCTCCAAGCTCCACACTGAACTACTCCACATCTTCGATCTTGACGTCATTCTAGCATTCATTGTGGGTACAACCTGCAAGGACCTAGTTTACGAGTTGGGGCGTAACCGCCCCAACACCGTCGACGAGCTCATGGATGTGGTCGCCAACTACGCGGCCGGCGAAGAGGCGGTCGGCGCCTTCTTCAGCGACGGGAAGGACAAGGGAAAGGCGCCAGTAGCTGACGACACCGGAGGCTCGAGCAAAGGGCCGAAGAGAAACAACAAGAAGAAAAATCAACAAGGAAAGCGTGAGGCTGCAGAAGATGATCTCGTCGCAGCAACCGAACACAAAAGACCTTGAGGTCCCCCCGAGGGCACCATCTTTGACAAAATGCTCGAGGAGCCCCGCCCATATCACAAGGACGGGGCAAAGCACAAGCTTAAGGACTGTCGCATGCTTCAAAAGCACTTTGAGCAAGTGGGCGTGAAGAAAGGTGACAACAAGAAAGACCAAGGCGGTGGTGAGGGAGACAATGAGGAAGACGGAAAATTCCCCAAAGTCTATGACTGCTACATGATCTACGGGGGCCCCTCGACCCAGCTCATGCCTCGACAGCGCAAGCGGGAGCGTCGAGAAGTCTTCTCCGTCTGAGTCGCGACACCTCACTACCTTGACTAGTCTGACGCGCCCATCACATTCGACCGCGATGACCATCCGGATCGTGTCCCCAACCCCGGGGCCTATTCGCTCATCGTTGACCCAATCATCATGAACACCCGCCTCTCGAAGGTCCTCATGGACGGCGGCAGCAGCCTAAACGTCATCTACCTCGAGACCCTCGACCTCCTGGGAGTCAGGAGTCTGACCCAGCGCCGGGGGACTCCATGGCGTCGTGCCGGGAAAAAAGGCCCTCCCCGTCGGCCGTATTGACCTTCTTGTCTGCTTTGGCACCCCTGCCAACTTCAGGAAAGAGACCCTCACCTTCGAGGTGGTCGGGTTTCACGGAACGTATCACGCTATCATCGGCCGACCGGGCTACGCGCAGTTCATGGCGATCCCGAACTACACCTACCTCAAGCTCAAGATGCCAGGACCCAAGGGCGTCATCACCGTCGCCTCCTCCTATGAGCACGCGTATGACTGCGACGTCGAATGCGTCGAGTATGGACAGGCCGTCGAGCAAAATGCCATGATAGCCGCGACCCTCGAGCACCTCACCGACGAGGTGCCAGATCCCAAGCAGCACGCCGACAACTTTGAGCTGGCACAAGACACCAAGAAATTCCCCCTCGACCCGAGCTGCCCCGGCGAGAAGGTGCTAACAATTAGCGCCGACCTCGAGGGCAAATAGGAAGCCATGCTCGTCAACTTTCTCCGCACGAACGCCGATATGTTTGCGTGGAGTCCTTCGGATATGCCGGGCATACCGAGGGAAGTTGCCGAGCATGCCTTGGAGATCCGGGCCGGGTCCAGACCGGTGAAGCAATGCCTGTGTCGCTTCAATGAGGAGAAGCATAGGATCATCGGCGAGGAGGTGCACAAGCTTTTGGCGGCTGGATTCATCAAGGAGGTCCATCACCCCGAATGGTTAGCTAATCCCGTGCTAGTTAAGAAAAAGAATGGAAAAATGTAGATGTGTATTGACTATACTAGTTTAAACAAAGCATGTCCCAAAGTTTCGTTTCCTTTACCATACATTGATCAAATTGTTGACTCTACCACGGGATGTGAAACCCTCTCATTCCTCGATGCTTATTCTGGCTACCACCAAATCAAGATGAAAGAGTCCGACCAGCTCGCGACTTCCTTCATCACACCTTTTGGCATGTACTGCTATGTCACCATGCCCTTCGGCCTTCGAAACGCTAGGGCGACGTATCAGCAGTGCATGCTCCATGTCTTCGGTGAACACATAGGCGACACAGTCGAGGCCTATGTCGATGACATCGTGGTCAAGTCCAGAAAAGTGGACAACCTCATCCATGACCTCAAAATCGCGTTCGGGTGCCTTTAAGCCAAAAAAATAAAACTCAACCCCGAGAAATGTGTCTTCGGAGTGCCTCGGGGCATGCTCTTCGGATACATCGTCTCCCAGCGCGAGATCAAGGCCAACCCTGAGAAGGTGGCGGCCATCATGCGAATGGGGCCGATTCGGGATCTCAAGGGCGTGCAGAAGGTCACGGGCTGCCTCACGGCCCTCAGCCGTTTCATCTCACATTTAGGGGAGAAGGCCATGCCTCTGTACCACCTCTTGAAAAAATCCGAGCGATTCACATGGACCGCGGAGGCTGAAGAGGCTCTCGATGAACTCAAAGGAATGCTGACATCCACCCCGATTCTCATCCCTCCTCGACCAGCGACGTCGACTGAACCGCCCGAGCCCCTCCTCCTCTATGTCGCCGCAACCACTCAGGTGGTCAGCGCGGCCATAGTGGTTGAGAGGCAAGAGGAAGGGCACGCCTTGCCCGTCCAGCGGCCGGTTTATTTCGTCAGTGAAGTGCTTTCGGAAACAAAAATCCGCTACCCACAGGTGTAGAAGCTGCTCTACGCCATCGTCGTTACACGTCGTAAGCTCCAGCACTACTTCCTCAGCCACCCGGTTACCGTGGTATCTTCGTTCCCCTTGGGGGAGATCATCCATAACCGGGAGGCCGCTGGAAGGATTGCTAAGTGGTCAGTCGAGCTCATGGGCGAGACCATCACCTACGCACTGCGGAAGGCCATCAAGTCCCAAGCGCTGGTGGATTTCGTCGCTGAGTGGACAATGTACTTCGACGGGTCGCTCATGAAGACAGGAGCAGGCACGGGCTTGCTCTTCATCTCGCCCCTCGGAGTCCACATGCGCTATGTCATTCACATCCACTTTGCCGCTTCTAATAACGTCGCGGAGTATGAAGCTCTCATCACTGGATTACGAGTTGCCCTTGAACTCAGGGGTCCGATGCCTTGATGTTCGAGGCGACTCGCAACTAATCATCGACCAAGTGATGAAGGCCTCGAACTACCATGATGCTAAGATGGATGCCTACTGCAACGAAGTGCACAAGTTGCAAGGCAAGTTCCACGGCCTCGAACTTAGTCATATTGCTCAACGATACAATGAAGCCGCGAATGAGCTTGCAAAAATCGCATCAACTTGAGGTACAGTCCCTCCGGACGTACTCTCGAGGGACCTCTTCGAGCCCTCCATCAATTTGGGCTTGGGGGCTTGCACTACGCCCTCAAAGCTTCACCCCACGACCTTGACTGGGGCCCCCTCGACCGAGGCCCAGGTTATGGAGATCCAAGGGACTCCTCCTCCGTCGAGCCCGCCGTCGGATTGGCGAGCCCCTTTCCTCGACTGCCTCATTCGGGGAGAGCTTACGGAGGACCGGACCGAAGCTCGCTGGATCGTGCGACGGGCCAAGTCCTACATCATCTTTGGTGATGGCAAGGAACTCTATAGGCGAAGCCCTTCAGGTGTTCTTCAGCGCTGCATTACTATCAAAGAAGGCAGGAGGATCCTCGAGGACATACACTCGGGGGCCTACGGCCATCACGCAATGCCAAGGACCCTCGTAGGCAATGCCTTCCAACAGGGTTTCTATTGGCCGACCGCCATTTCCGACGCCATGAACATTGTCCGCTCGTGCAAAGGGTGTCAATTTTACACCAAGCAGATGCACCTCCCAGCTCACGCCCTACAAATGATCCCCATCACCTGGCCGTTCGCGGTCTGGGGGCTCGATCTTGTGGGGCCTCTCAAGAGGACAACCAAAGGGTACACGCACCTACTTGTTGCCGTCGACAAATTCACCAAGTGGATCGAAGCCCAGCCTATCTGCAACATCCGCTCCGAACGGGCGGTCGAGTTCTTCACCAACATCATCCGTTGCTTTGGGGTCCCAAACATCATCATCACGGACAACGGCACACAGTTCACTGGCAAGAAGTTCTTGGATTTTTGCGATCACCATCACATCTGTGTGAATTGGTCCACGGTTGCACATCCTCGAACTAACGGGCAGGTCGAGCGCGCCAATGGCATGATTTTGCAGGGCCTCAAGCCTAGTATCCTCAACCGCCTCAGCAAGCATGGAAAAAAATGGGCCGCGGAGTTGCCTTCGGTCCTATGGAGCTTAAGGACAACACCTAGTCGAGCCACGGGGTTCACCCCATTCTTCTTGGTCTATGGGTCCGAGGCCGTCCTCCCCACTGACCTCGAGTATGGTTCCCCTCGACTAAAGGCGTACAATGAGCAAAGCAACGAAGAAGCCCTTGCAAACGCCGTCGACCAGCTCGAGGAGGCTCGAGACATGGCACTAATTCACTCCGTGAGGTATCAGCAGAAACTTCGACACTACCACGACAAGCACATGCGCCCGAGGGACTTCCAAGTTGGAGACCTTGTCCTACGTCGACAACAGAGCAGCAAGGGACATCACAAGCAGACCCCGCCATGGGAAGGCCCATACACTGTAGCTGAGGTGCTAAAGCCCGGGACGTACAAGCTCGCTAACGACAAAGGCAAAATCCTCACCAATGCATGGAACATCGAACAGCTACGTCGTTTCTACCCTTAGGACACCAATGTCCTTGTACATTCTTGCATGTTTTGTACATTTTTGCATGACAAATATAAGGAGTACTTTCGATTATAAGTTCAAACTTGTTATTGTACAAGCAAGAGGTAGCCTCGACCCTGTCTCGCCAGAGTCGAGCCTCCCTCGGGGGCCAACGGGGGGAACCCCCTAAGTTCCTAAAAATACGAACGATTTTTTTTAAAAATTCGAGCGTCCCCTTTCGCTTCGCAACTAAGTTGAGAACGCCTCGAACTCCCTAGGGGTCGAGGGCTGTCGAGCCAGAGCTCTCCTACACCTTCGGGCTATGGTACCTCCACTCGCTCCCCCTCGAGGGATACGAGCCTGCGTCGAACACTTAGTCGAAAAGCAAAAGTCAGGCGATCAGAACTCGAGCGCCTCTTCTTTCTCACGCCTCGATACGCTTCATGACTAAGTAGAAAACGCCTCGAACTCCCTAGAGGTCGAGGGCTGTCGAGCCAGGAGCTCTCCTACGCCTCTGGGCTACGGTACCTCCACTCGCTCCCCCCTCGAGGGATACGAGCATGCGTCAAAAACTTAGTCAAAAAAGCAAAGTCTAGGTGAAAGAAAGCAGAGAAGGCTTGAAAGTAAAATGACAAATTGCATTACGATAGATGCATTAATGTTCAAAAAGGCTTTCGAAGCCACATTGAATACAAGTTATAAAAAACTAACTTATTACACGGGCATCTCCACCCAGCCTTGCCCTACAGGCCCGCTCCGTCGCCGCCCTCCTCGACGCTGTACCCTTCATCCGCGGGGGGGAGGACTTCGTCCTTGAACAACTTCGCTAGCGCTCCCCCTGGCCTCTCGGCATCATTGATGAGCCCTCGGCATCGCTCCTTGTTCTCGGCGTTGGTCTTTGAGATATCAGGAACGAAGCCTTGGGCGACCATGTCCATGTCGAAGACGAAGCCGGAGGAGACTACTGCCAGCGCCCGCTTCACGCTAGTATGAAGCGCCTCCCGCACATGATCACAAAGGGTGGCGTCGAGGTAGTAGATCCGGTCGATGAGCGCGGCAGCCGGGATGTCTTCTTCAGCACCCTCGATGGGCCCGACCTCCCAGGAGGCGCAGAGCCTGTCGAGGGCTACCCGGAGCCGGCCGAGAAGTGCCCCCTCCGCCACGAGGCTCTTCTGCGGCACCTTGGCAGCGGTTTGGGTAGCGTGCAGCTCGATCTCCAGGCTTGAAACACAAAACAAGAGTTAGACAAACCATACGGGAAGAAAAAAGATCAAAAGCTCTTCAAGGAACTCACCAGCACAGCGAGTCTCAAGGGCATAGCGATCCCCCAGCACGGCATCACGCTCCCCCCAAGCCTCGTCTCGCTTCCGCTGGGCCTCCTTGAAGGCCCGGGTCACCTCCGTCTTCTCACAGCGGAGGGTCTTGAGGGCGCCACCAGCCAAGATGATGGCCTGCTCCTTCTCTTGGAGGGTAGCCTTCATCGCCCCGAGCTGGGTTTCTAGGCTAGCGGCTCGGTTCTTCTCCTCCTGGGCCAAGGCGAAGAGGGTGTTGTGTGCCATGGAGACTTTAGCGAGATTGGCCTCGAGCGAGCGGATGCGCTCCATGGAGCTTTGAGCCTCCCCCACGAGTAGCTCGACGTGCTCCTGGGCTTGGATTCTCTCGCCCTTGGCCCTCTCCGTTTCGGCCTTGGCCACGTTAGCTTCCTCCTTGGCACGCCTAAGCTCCTCCTTGAGTTGGGCGGCTTCCCCTCGAGCAGCCTTGGTGTCCTCCTTCGCCCGGGCAGCCTCCTCTTTGGCTTTGGCGGCCTCCTCCCTAGTCCGCTTCAGCTCCTCCTCGATCTCGGCCACCCTGCCCTACGCAGAGCGACCAGCTTCGAGTTGGTGAAGCACTTCCTCCCAGCTATTGAGCATTTTGTGGAGGAAGTCTGACTTGGAGTAGGAATGCCTCCGCACCTCCTGGGGACAGGAAATCGAGGGTTAAGGCATTCCATACGAAAAAACACAAAAAACTGCATATGGTCTACACAGGGACTCACCGTGAGATTCCGGTCGAGGCCTTCGGCGAGCTCGACGCCTAGCTTCAGCAAGTGCTGCAGCCATGCCCAGGACCGCTCCGTGTCCTCCCAGCACTTGACTTCCACTGGGTCATCCATCTCGATCCTCGGAGCGCTGGAGTCACCAAGCTCCCGGAGTATGATGCACTCCTTGCCCCAATGTGGAAGGACCGTCTTGACCTTGGTTGGCGCCAAGGACTCGATCTCGTCCACCACATCGCGTGGGGCACCGTAACGCTCGGCCAACTCCACCAGGGTGCAGAGCTCTGATGCGGCGCCAGCATCCCTCAGCTCGAGGTCGGAAGTTGACCTCCTCGGCAAGCCAGAAGCCGCTGTCTCCTCCGGCTGCTCCATCGATGGTTGCGGCGGCTAGCTCGACACTGCTTCTAGCGCCTTTAGAGGCAGTGGAGGTGTTGAGGCCATTGTTTCCCCCAACGCCACGTCCTCTGACACCGGCAGGTCCAACATCGACGCATCTTCCGGTGGGTTCGGTACCGAGGCCTCGTCCAATTGCACCCCCGGTAGCCGCGGGACCGTCGACGCCTTCAACGCCGTTTCTTGTTCGGCCAGCAGCTCTTCCAGAGTGATCACGGACACCCATTGCTTGGGCAGTCCCGAAGTCCCCTCTGTCTCCGACGTCTCGGGCGGCTACTGCGCTGGCGGGTCTAGCGGCGCCGTGTCCCCCGGCGGCGTCTGCTGCGCCTGTTGATGCTGGGGGCTGGCCCCCAGTTTTCTCCTCCTCTTCCTGCCGCTCCAGCGGCTCTTTCTCCCCCTCCTGCTACGACCGCGGCAGCTCTGCTTCTGGCTGGGCCCCCTGCTCCTACTTCCTCTGGGTCTCGAGCTCACGTAGCCCCGCTGGCCAGGGTCACCGCTCTCCCCTCGAGGGGAGAAGGGCTGTGGTCTCCTCGCCCTCAAGGTCGACGACGGCTACCTCCTCTCCTGGCTCGTGGCCCTCGGGGGCTCCCGCCTTGGGTGCGGGAATCGAGGCCTCCGATCAGCTAGGAGCGGAAGCTCCCGACGTCAGGGCTCCGCCCCCTGGTGCCGGGCCGAGCTCGAGGACCACGGACGATGACGTCAAGGAGGCGCTCCCTCCCTCTTGCGTCCTCCCTAGCTTAGAGTCACCACCCATCACGGCTCCCGAGACGCTCGACCCTGCAGCAAGAGCGGAACCCGTCAGCCTACCGCGCGCCATAGCTCCGAGGGCTGAGGACAACCACTTGGCTTCCCACGGAGCCAAGGGCCTCGACGTCGCACCTGTGACCAGGTCCTCCATCTTCGCAGCTGTGTCCACCTTGAGCTGCTTAGCCGGTGCAAGAGACGCCTCCTCGATTTGGCGCTTGGGCCTGGATGGGAAGCAGGGCAGCAAAAAGCTTATTAAACTGCATGAGGAGGATGCAACGAAAAAGAATTGAATCAACAACACTTACCCGAAGGGGATAGAGGCCTTTCGGGTCCCCCTCGAACCGCCAGCAGATCTCGAGACCCCTCCCGAAGCCGAGCTCTTCTCGGGGCTGAGGCTGCTTGGGGCCATCGGTGGGGTCGCCGCGCCTCCCTGCTCCGACGGGGCCTCCTGAGCATGGCTCTGCTCCGCCCGTGCCGACGACCAGGACCGGGTGTTGATGCAAAAAGGCGTTGGATCTACAAACACATCGGGCTAATACCCAAGTTCGATATCAAGGCGTGCCAGTCGATTTGACCTGTTAATCGACAAGGATGATAAATTTGAATAAAACCCGAACGAGACGACAGCGATACGCCCGGACGTCAAAGCTCAGAGGATATTTGATAACTGTTGAACAGATCAGACGAGACGACAGCGATACGCCCGGACGTCAAAGCCTGAATCATGCTCGGTAAACGCGGAACCTGCAAGGTCACCGGAGATCAAGTTGATGCAGCCCATCGATTCTTGAAAGAACTCGTTGAAAAGGAAAAGGTACTGGTGATGAAGTTGTCGAAAAGTAGATTGCTTGAAAAGTAGATAAAAGTAATAGATTTGTTGTATTTCATTGATTCACCTTTTTTACATTGCCTCTTGGTACATATTTATACCCTGGTACTATGAGTCCTAAACAGACACGACAAAGTATTACCTAAACAAGTCTTATCTCTAAGGAAAAAAATAATGACTCGTACGAAGGTCGGACTCAAAAGTAAACTATTAAAATAGTGGCATAAATATTGCCAGTTTCCTTATCCATTGCTTACGATGAAACCTCTATCGGCACGCCTCAGCTCTGTAGATTAAAATAAGCTAACACGGTTTGACTGCATTTAGCTTTTATAACTTAATCATATTAAAGCATAGCATCAAGGTAGTGATAATTCCCATATTCTCATGATCAAAATAACATTAACCAGTGTGTAGCAATAACGACATTAAGATGCACACATTAATAATTTGAGAACCATTATCTTTTGTAAATGTGTCAAGGCCGCCCTAACCGAAGGGCACGGACAATATATTGATTTAAACTCTGATCAGAGGTGTACACTTTCACTGTGAGTCATGTTTTGGAACTGAGTGGACTTATAACTTCCAAACCACCACAAAACATATAAAGCCTCCTATAGGTTCTCCTAACCAATCGGAGATACGAAAATACCGTTGTGTTAGGAACTCCCCTTCCAATATGGCACACACCTACCCGGCTATACTCATAAGGACAGAGGCAGTCCTAAACCCCAACTTCCAGACCACCAACCAGCTAGAAAAGGGCCTACAAGTGACTAGAGCCAGAGCCATATAGCCCTCACAGTTATACGGATTCTCCATGATAAATCACTTACAGACAAAAGTCCATGTTTGTTAAAAGTCATCGTTTTCGTTGATAGCATAACACACATCAAGTTATAAGATCATGATCATTAGAGCACTAGCTTCATAACTACCCAATGCAACCCAAAAGGTTCAAGGAATCAGGATATCAAAGCTAGTTATAATCTCTAGGTCATCAAAGGCACATGCAAATGAATGATTATTTATAGTGAATAGGTAAGAAGGATGGTCCATGCTATACTTGCCTTGATTCTCAAAGTCCTGCTGATCCTGCTGATCCTCAAAATAGCCTTGCTCAGCAAAAACCTCACCGTCTGAACTCAACATTAACATTCAACACCAGACAATCCAATCGAGCATACATACACGAAGCAAACAAAGAGCTATTAGAGGAACAGTACATCAATGTCATCAAAACAGAATAAAAAGGTTATAAAACTATTCTACTCGCTTCTACGATCACACAGACATCAAGTTCACCGAAATCAGAGTTATAACGGCGAAGATATGAATTTTTAAAGATTTCCTGTAGATAAATAAATACTTTAAATATAGACTCAAAATATAAAGTTTCCAAAATACTTCAAAAGTAGTACCACTGTGTAGATTATGAAATTATGAATCTAACGAAATTTGAACGGACCAAATCGGTGTTAAAACGTGAAAGTTATAAGCCTTTAAAGATAATGGCAAAACTGTAACTAAATAAAAACGTATTCTGAACTGAAATAGGAAAATACGTTTTCTAGAGAAGAAAACGTATTCTAGAAGCAGTTATAAAGGAAATACGCTTTCCAAAGAACAAAGCGTAATATGAATCTATTGAACAGAAAATACGCGTTCCGGTGGAGAAGACGTATTCTGTCAAAGGTGTCAAGGACTCTTAAAAGATTAAACAGAAACCCAGGGGTTTTTTTGCTAAATTGCCACGCGAAGCGGTACGGTGTAATTCTGGCCGTCCAAATCAAAACCGACGGCATAGATTCAAGATGACCGGTTGGACGACGGCGTCGGCCGGAGAAGAACCCGACCGCGGCGGCGACCATGGCCGACGGCATACGGAGCTCGCCGGAGTTCTGGAAACTCGTGATCCCGGCCATCATTTCAAGCAATACCGGTACCATTGGAACGAGGAGCTCACACCGCGCTCATCTGTGAAGTCAATGGAAGCCGAGGCGATGCGAGGACGGCGTGTGGCTCGAAGCGGCGGACGGCGACGAGCTGCTCACGGTAGGAGCTCGAGTTAGATGGGATTGAGTCAAATTGATGACGCAAACGTGCTCAGGAGAGCATGGCGAAGCTCAAGACCAACTTACACCAATAAATACGCTGCGGTCGCAGAGAATTGCGAACCCCGGCGATGACGACAATGGCGGCGGCTAGGGTTTCGTCGATTGCGGCAACTCGAGGTGAGGCGGCTGGCTTAGGGTTTTCGGTAGGGGTTGCAGCGTGGAATCAAAGGCTTAAATAGCCCGGGGCATGAGGCACTGGACCGGGCGTGGCACGGACGTCGAGTCGGTTGGTCGCACGGGATCGGGCTCGGAGCTCCGACTCGTGTCCCGGTCGGATGAAGGAGAAGGCGACGCGGGGTCCACCTATCGGCGACAGCAAGAGAGGAAGGCGGACGCGTGGACAGACGGCGCGCCTTGCTGGGCTTTGGCTGCGGCCCATCATGAAGGACGGAGCGGTCGCGGGGTGGGCTTGACGAGCCTTGACCTTTGGCCCAAAGAGAAGGACGGCAGCGTGGCGGCTGCCTTGGCAGGCTGGTGGCCGGCCGGCCCAAGATAGAGGGAGGAGCGGCCTCGCGTGGAGAGAGGGTGGGCCGCCGGTTGGGCTGCTTAGTCGGCCGGGTCAAAAACAGGAAAGAGGGGAGAGGGAAAAGAATTTGCTTTTCATTTATTCAAACACTTTTTCAAATGGATTTTTGAATTCAAATTCAAATTCAAACTGCATTCAATAAAAATATGGACCAGCATGAATGCTCAAGCATGTTTCTACCATGTTGCAACTTTATTCTCATGAAATATTTCTTTTACCTATTTATTTTATTTACCAAAAATGCATTTTGACTATTTTTGCAATTTTGAAAAATTAGGGTTGTAATCTACCCCCTTAAGAGAATCTTGTCCTCGAGATTGGATGTTGCTTACTCAAACAACTGCGGATAAGTTGCCTTTAGTGCATCCTCTGTTTCCCAAGTTGCTTGAGCCTCTGAGTAACAGTTCCACTGCACCTTACACATCTTAATAGCCCGGCTTCGGATAACCTTTTCTGCGGTATCCAAGATCCTTACTGGAAACTCTTCATACGTGAGATCATCTTTAATAGTAAGTTCCTCCAAAGGCAAATGTTCCTTCTCGGGTACACGCAAGCACTTCTTAAGTTGCGACACATGGAACACATCATGCACTCCAGCTAAACTCTCAGGTAACTCCAATTGATAAGCCACTTCACCACGTCTCTTCAAAACTTTAAAAGGACCAACATACCTTGGTGCAAGTTTCCATTTCTGGTTAAACCTCTTCACACTTCTCATAGGAGATACCTTCAAATACACGTAATCACCTTCCTTGAATATTAATTCCCTTCTCCGGGTATCTGCATAACTCTTCTGGTGAGATTGTGCTATCCTCAGATTTTCCCTAATGACTCATACCTATTCTTCTGTGGTTCTCAGAACATCTGTCCCAAACAATTGACTTTCCCTAGTCTGGTTCCAAAACAAGGGTGTCCTGCACTTACGCCCATACAGAGCTTCAAATGGTGCCATCTTGAGACTCTGTTGATAACTGTTGTTGTATGAGAACTCTGCATAACACAAATTCTTATCCCAACTGGTATCATACTGTAATGCACAAGCTCTCAGCATGTCCTCTAAAATCTGATTAATCCTCTCAATTTGTCCATCAGTTTGTGGGTGATATGCTGTACTAAAATTCAACTTTGTTCCCAAAGAACTATGCACTGCTTCCCAAAAATGAGATATGAATTGAGTACCTCTATCGGACACGATCTTCTTTGGAACACCGTGCAAACACATGATCCTTTCCAAGTATAATGTAGCCAACTGAGATCCAGTATAGGTGATCTTCACAGGCAAAAAGTGAGCGACCTTAGTCAGTTGATCAATTATTACCTAGATGGAATCATAACCACTCCTAGTTTGAGGTAAACCTATTATAAAGTCCATACCGACCTCTTCCCACTTCCATTCAGGTATCTTCATTGGCTGCAATAAACCAGCTGGTCTTTGATGTTCTACTTTCACCCGTTGACAAGTATCACATAAAGCAACATACTCTGCTACATCCATCAAACCAATCCACCAGTACTTTTCCTTGAGATCCATATACATCTTAGTACTTCTTGGATGGATAGAATAAGCCGACTCATGTGCCTCACGCAGAATCATCTGACGAAGAGCTTTGACCTCTGGAACACATATCCGGTTACCATACCATAAGGTACCTTCTTCATCAATGCGGAAACCAGGTGCTTTCCCTTCTGCTAACTTCTTTGCTATATACTTGAGATCCTCATCTTCCAACTGACCCTTACGAATCTCTTCCTCCAAGGTTGGTGTCACCTCTATTTCCATGGCATTAGTAATGAGAGTGAGGTTCAAGTGAGCAAACTCTGCACACAACTCCTCAGCTTCAGGTGTCGTCTGAGGCTCATTAACGTGCTTCTTTCTACTAAGTGCATCAGCCACGACATTTTCCTTCCCAGGATGGTAATACATATCAAAATCATAATCATTCAACAGTTCCAACCAACGATGTTGTCTCATGTTCAAGTCAGACTGGGTAAAGATGTACCTCAAGCTCTTGTGATCAGTGAAAATATCAGTCTTGTGCCCAATCAGATAGTGTCGCCAAATCTTCAAAGCATGCACCACAGCTGCTAGTTCTAGATCATGAGTAGGATAATTAAGCTCATGTTTCCTCAATTGCCTTGAAGCATAAGCAACAACTCTACCTTCTTGCATAAGAACACACCCCAATCCCAATCGAGATGCATCACAATAGATTGAGAACTTCTTGCTTAGATCTGGCAATACCAACACTGGAGCTGTTGTCAACCTCTTCTTGAATTCTTCAAAACTAGCTTGACACTTGTTGGACCACACAAACTTGGCATTCTTTTCTAGTAACGCTGTTAATGGCTTAGCAATCTTCGTGAATCCCTCAATGAATCTCCTATAATAACCAGCCAATCCAAGAAAACTACGAATCTCACTGACATCTGTAGGTGGCTCCCAATCCAACACATCCTTCACCTTGCTTGGATCAACTGCTATTCCTCCATTGGAAACAACATGGCCAAGGAAAGAGACTTCCTCCAACCAGAACTCACATTTTCTCTTCTTAGCATAAAGTTGATGCTCTCTACCTTCTACAAGACTAACCTCAAATGTTCTACATGTGCTTCCTTGTTCTTTGAGAATACCAAGATATCATCAATGAAAACCACAACGAACTTATCCAGGTACTCCATAAACACCTTGTTCATCAGGTACATGAAGTAGGCAGGTGCATTGGTCAATCCAAAAGACTTAACTGTATACTCATACAACCCATACCTGGTAGTGAATGCCGTCTTTGGTATATCTGAATTCCGAATCTTCAACTGATGATAACCAGAGCGTAAATCAATCTTGGAGAACACACAGGCACCTCTCAATTGATCAAACAAGTCATCAATCCTGGGTAAAGGGTACTTGTTCTTGATGGTAACCTCATTGAGAGAACGATAATCAACACACATTCATTGAGTTCCATCTTTCTTATCAACAAAAATCATAGGAGAACCCTAAGGTGATGCACTAGGTCGAATAAAACCTTTCTCTTCTAATTCCCTTAACTGTTTCTTAATTTCTTCTAGTTCATTAACCCCCATTCTATATGGACGTTTAGCTATAGTTGCAGTGCCAGGTAATAACTCAATAATAAATTCAATATCGCGGTCAGGTGGCATACCTGGCAATTCATCAGGGAACACATCCGGGAATTCCTCCACCACCTGGTTCTGAGGATCTGCAATGTCATCAAGCTGGTTCAGGGTAGCTGTAGGTGGTGCTTGCATTATGACATCAACACTGATTCTATCTCCTTTTGGTGTAGTCAGATCCACAACCCTCACTTTACACTTTATCACAGCTTGGTGAGCTTCCATCCAATCCAATCCTAGAATTAAATCAATACCAGATGCATTCAACACTACAGGGTTTGCTGAAAAGTCTACCCCCCTTAAGAGGAGTTTAGCTAAAGGACAGTAGTAAGAAGCTGGTATAGCACCCCCTGGTGAATTTACTATCATTTGGTTCTTCATGGCTACAACTGGTATGCTATGATTTCTAACAAATGCTTGTGAGACAAAGGAATGCGAAGCTCCAGAATCAAAAAGTACAGTAGCAGAGATAGAGTTGATGTTGAATGTACCCAGCATAACTTCTGATGCTTCCTGAGCTGTCTCAGTGGACACATGATTCACTCTTCCATGATTGGCATAGGACTTCTAATTACCATTCTGCTGCTGAGGTGCGTGTTGGTTTGATTTTTGGGGGCAGCGATTAGCATAATGCCCAGGCTCACCACAATGATAACACAACTGAGGAGTACTGGGACTACCCTTAAGAGGCATGTTGTTGGGCGCAGTAAGATGTGGAGCTTGATTTCCAGATTGCTGCGATGGCCGTTGATTCCCTTGCTGCTGGTAATTCCTATTCTTGCGCTGAGCATGCTGACCCTGGTATCTCTGACTGATAGGTCCCTAGAACCTTTGCTGGAAACCTTGGTGAAAGTTAGAGCGGAAATGAGAATTGTTTCCAATGCCCTATCCGTTCATCTTCCTCTTCTTGTCCTGTGCCAGGAGTTCATTATCCAGCACAATAGCACTATTCACCAATTCTTCAAATGTGTCATACTTGTTGCCCTTCACTTGTAGCCTGAGCTCATAGTATATGCCATTCAGGAAATGATGCCGCTTATCAACGTCTCTTATAACTTCATGGGGAGCATAGCGAGCTAGCTCCTCAAACTTAGCATGGTACTCGCTCATGGTCATCGAGCCCATTCTGAGATTCCGGAACTCCTCGGCCTTTTGTTCTATCAAACCCTCGGGGATGTGGCGAGCCAAGAAATCCTCTTTAAACCTATCCCAGGTGATAGCAGGAGCATTATGGGGACGTGCAGCTTGGTATGAATCCCACCAGTTCTGGGCAGCTCCCTGGAGTTGCCCCGTAGCATACAACACTTTCTCAGCATCATTGCACTGAGCCAGGTCTAACTGCCTCTCCACAGCACACAACCAGTCATCAGCATCTAAGGGATTTGTAGTGTGGGTAAACACAGGAGGATGACCTTGCATGAACTCTCTGCGTTTATCCCTTGGTGGCTGTGTGTGAGGTAGCCCTCCAGCTTGCATGGTCTGCACAAACTGGGTCATGGTCTGCATCATCTGCACTTATGCCTCCATCACTTCCTCATTAGTGATGTGACCAGCACCACGGCCATGGCCTCTAGCACCATGGTTACCTCTTCCTCCCCAAGCGGCCATCTGTATTCCAATAAAATCAAAGCTTAGAGTTATTCAAGTTACAAATCACTTATATAATAATAAGGCTTGCAAAACTGAAAATTTTGGGCGAGCTTCAATTTTAGCAGTATAGAAAAACCTTCATATCTCGTGATCCAGATGTCAAAACAGGACTTTCTATACATGGTTGGAAAGGTTAAGAAATTCTCTACAACTTCTATACAGACCATTTTACCAGATTTTGTCATCTAAGCAGTCAACTTAACTCAACAAGAGGAACTATTTAGAAGTTCCAGACAGCATGTTACATCAGATTGCAATGAGCATAACTTCCAACTCAGAATTGATATTGACCTGATTCTTATGGGAATTGTTAGATAAAGAAGTCTAGTTTGTCCTAGAAAAATCTCATAGGCATTGGAATAACTGATTTCGAGATATAACCAAAATATTTAAGGATTGATATTTTAACTTTAAACTCAATATACTTAACTAAGGAACTTGCGGACAGGCCCACAAAGCTCCAGCACTCACACAAAAATCCAAATCATCCATATTACATAATCATAATTCATCAAGCACTCAAGGTTCACACACACTAGAATGACACGACTAACTTTACTCACGATACTAATAACATGTCTATTACATAAGGATTTTCAAGTAAGGTCGAAGCTCATGGTCCAGCCGTTCATATATCTTTGGTTGCCCAGTCATGGTTCTGAGTCTATCAATCTCTTTTTGCTTCTCCTTAAGCTTCTGCTCCAGCTGCTCCACCATGCTTACCATGCTCTGATGCTTGAGCATCATGTCACACGCAAAGTGTGCCAATTCCCATGACTCAGGTGGCAAATCATGAGGACTCTTCATACCCCATCCAGCCTCCATTCTGTGATCAGCGCAAGGCAAATAGTGAAATTCATCATCTCGCATATTCCCAAAGCGATGGCCATGGAGAGCGATCCAGGCTGTAAAAGCAGCACCCTCAATGCCATCCTCTTGAGTTGGGCTAGGACCAAGATGCTCATAAATCATCTCTATGTTGTAAGAGTTCTGCATCCCTCTGGGGGAACATATAGCCACATTTGTCTCCCAGTAGGTACCTTCCAACGGATGGGTATGTTGGAAGCAAGTGTACTACACAGCAGGGTCCCAATCAGCATAATAGTCATGGAGAAGCTTCATGAGTCGTAGATACGATCTGGTGTGGCACTCTGGCATGCGAGAGATATTCATAGTCCATCCCATAGGAGCGTGCGGTCCACCTCCTCCAGCAGAACCACCAGCAGACGACGGTGGGGATTGACCATTATCTTGAACTGCTTCTAGCTCTTCTTCTTCAGAAACTTCCATTGGTTCTTCTTCTTCTTCAGCTTGAGGTGACGGAGGCACCGGGGTTGGTGATGGTGGAACAGCTTCCCTAGTCTCCAGGTGGGTGAACAGATCACGATACGCAGCAGCAGTCATGCGGCGAGTATAAGGAGGCATCTACAAGATTTAGACATGAGTTAGAGTAGGGTCAAGATTTTCTCAACTGAATGGACTTATAACTTCCAAACCACCACAAAACATATAAAGCCTCCTATAGGTTCTCCTAACCAATCAGAGATACGAAAATACCGTTGTGTTAGGAACTCCCCTTCCAATATGGCACACACCTACCCGGCTATACTCATAAGGACAGAGGCAGTCCTAAACCCCAACTTCCAGACCACCAACCAGCTAGAAAAGGGCCTACAAGTGACTAGAGCCAGAGCCATATAGCCCTCACAGCTGTACGGATTCTCCATGATAAATCACTTACAGACAAAAGTCCATGTTTGTTAAAAGTCATCATTTTCGTTGATAGCATAACACACATCAAGTTATAAGATCATGATCATTAGAGCACTAGCTTCATAACTACCCAATGCAACCCAAAAGGTTCAAGGAATCAAGATATCAAAGCTAGTTATAATCTCTAAGTCATCAAAGACACATGCAAATGAATGATTATTTATAGTGAATAGGTAACAAGGATGGTCCATGCTATACTTGCCTTGATTCTCAAAGTCCTGCTGATCCTAAAATAGCCTTGCTCAGCAAAAACCTCACCGTCTAAACTCGACATTAACATTCAACACCAGACAATCCAATCAAGCATACATACACGAAGCAAACAAAGAGCTATTAGAGGAACAGTACATCAATGTCATAAAAACAGAATAAAAAGGTTATAAAACTATTCTACTCGCTTCTACGATCACACAGACGTCAAGTTCACCGAAATCGGAGTTATAACGGCGAAGATATGAATTTTCAAAGATTTCCTGTAGATAAATAAATACTTTAAATATAGACTCAAAATATAAAGTTTCCAAAATACTTCAAAAGTAGTACCACTGCGTAGATTATGAAATTATGAATCTAATAAAATTTGAACGGACCAAATCAGAGTTAAAACGTGAAAGTTATAAGCCTTTAAAGATAATGGCAAAACTATAATTAAATGAAAACGTATTCTGAACTAAAACAGGAAAATACGTTTTCCAGAGAAGAAAATGTATTCTGGAAGCAGTTATAAAGGAAATACGCTTTCCAAAGAACAAAGCGTAATATGAATCTGTTGAACAGAAAATACGCTTCCCGGTGGAGAAGACGTATTCTGTCAAAGGTGTCAAGGACTCTTAAAAGATTAAACAGAAACCCAAGGGGTTTTCTGCTAAATTGCCACGCGAAGCAGTACGGTGTAATTCTGGCCATCCAAATCAAAACCGACAGCGCAGATTCAAGATGACCGGTTGGACGACGGCGTCGGCCGGAGAAGAACCCGACCGCGGCGGCGACCATGGCCGACGGCGTACGGAGCTCGCCGGAGATCTGGAAACTTGTGATCCCGGCCATCATTTCAAGCAATACTGGTACCATTGGAATGAGGAGCTCACACCGCACTCATCTGTGAAGTCAATGGAAGCCGAGGCGATGCGAGGACGGCGTTTGGCTCGGAGCGGCGGACGGCGACGAGCTGCTCACGGTAGGAGCTCGAGTTAGACGGGATTGAGTCAAATTGATGATGCAAACGTGCTCAGGAGAGCATGGCGAAGCTCAAGACCAACTTACACCAATAAATACGCTACGGTCGCGGAGAATTGCGAACCCCGACGGCGGCGACAATGGCGGCTGCTAGGGTTTTGTCGATTGCGGCAACTCGGGGTGAGGCGGTTGGCTTAGGGTTTTCGGTAAGGGTTGCGGCAAGGAGTCAAAGGCTTAAATAGCCTAGGGCATGAGGTGCTGGACCAGGCGTGGCACGGACGTCGAGTCGGTCGGTCACGCGGGATCGGGCTTGGAGCTCCGACTCCCGTCCCGGTCGGATGAAGGAGAAGGCGACGTAGGGTCCACCTGTTGGCAACAGCAAGAGAGGAAGGCGAACACGCGGATGGACGGCACACCTTGCTGGGCTTCGGCTGCGGCCCATCATGAAGGACGGAGCGATCGCGGGGTGGGCTTGACGAGCCTTGACCTTCGGCCCAAAGAGAAGGACGGCAGCACGACGGCTGCCTTGGCGGGCTGGTGGCCGGCCGGCCCAAGATAGAGGGAGGAGCGGCCTCGTGTGGAGAGAGTCCTGAAACAAACTTTTTATCAACTTTCAGATTAGAAATAGCTGACTCTACCTGTTCACTCATTTTCCACGGGGCTAGGTGTTTAAATGGATGTTCAAAGTGTTGATAAATAACGTAGAGTGATTAGTTTTTGACATGGAAGCATTTTGATCCTGGGAGTTGTCGCAAATCATCAAAAACTGAGTCCTGAAACGGATTTTTATCAACTTTTAGATTAGAAATAACTGACTCCACCTGTTCACTTAGTTTCTTCGGGGCTAGGGGATTAAATGGATGTTCAAAGAGTTCATAAATAACCTAAAGCGATTAGTTTTTGACATGGAGGCACTTGGATCCTGGGAGTTGTCTCAAACCAACAAAAACTGAGTCCTGAAATGGTATTTTAATCAAATTTTGGATTAGAAATAGCTGGCTACACCTATTCACTCATTTTCCATGGGGCTAGGGGTTTAAATGGATGTTCAAAGAGTTCATAAATAACCTAGAGTGATTAGTTTTTGATATGGAGGCACTTCGATCCTGGGAGTTGTCGCAAACCAACAAAAACTGAGTCCTAAAACGGCCTTTTTATCAACTTTTGGATTAGAAATAGCTGACTCCACCAGTTCCCTCAGTTTTTGTGGGGCTAGGGTTTTAAATGGATGTTCAAAGTGTTGATAAATAACCTAGAGAGATTATTTTTTGACATGGTGGGATTTTAATCCTGGGAGTTGTCACAAACCACAAAAACTGAGTCCCGAAATGGAATTTTTATCAACTTTCAAATTAGAAATACCTGACTCCACCTGTTCACT
>CM041632.1:45027777-45306918 GCA_023333625.1 Bothriochloa decipiens
ATTTGAAAATGAAAAAGAAAAGGAAAAAGAAAAGAAGGAACCGGCCCGAGCAGCCCAACCGCTCGAACCCCCTGCTCGCCGCTCGAACCCCCCTGCTCGCCGCTCGAACCCCCTGCTCGCCGCTCGAACCCCCCCTGCTCGCCGCTCGACCCCCCTGCTCGCCGCTCGACCCCCTGCTCGCCGCTCGACCCCTGCTCGCTGCTCGACCCCGCGCTGCGCGGCCCAACCAGTCCGACGGCCCAGCAAGAGCCGCGCGCGTCCGCGCGCCGCACCGAGCCTCCGTTGCCAAGGAGTCGCTGACGATGGGGCCTCGAAGTGGAACCCACGTGTCATCACGCCCGCTGAGGTCACCCGACCAGCCGTGCGTGCTCGCGTCAGCACTGTTCCCCGGTGTCGCTCCTAAGCAACCTCCCTCGACCGCTCGATCCAGTGTCGCCCCGCATCGACGCGCGCCCGCAAGCCACCTGGACCGACCAGCCCACGTAAAGTTCCCACGGCCGCAGGCAATATTCTCTGCGCGCGCGCGCACCTGCGCTGTCGCCGCAGTGGAACGCTGCCGCCATAAAGAACTTCGACACCCAGTGTTACCTAGCCCCCTCTCGCTGTTCTCTGACCCAATTCGAACCCCAGCTGCTGACTTGGACATCCCTTGACCGCTCGATCAAGCAAAGCTGTGATCGGCCGTCCGTCTGCTACCTACCACCGCGTCCGCCCTATAAAGCAAGCACCCCGGCACCCTAGGGTTCCCAGATCGCCGCCACCGCTCTGGTGAAGCCCCATTCCACCTTACCAGCCTCGTTTGGAGAAGAGCTGAAGGGGAAAGAAGGAGTCGGGGAAGAAGAAGACGCCGCCGCCGGAGCTGAGGAGGGAGACCGTCGACTCGGAGCCGCTGCTGCTGCGTCGAGGGCAGGAAGGAGGAGCAGTACCGCGAGCCAGAGCCGCTTGGACTTGTACCGCACCTCCATCCTCTTCGACCGTCGGTGAGCACCGCCATCGCCACCCTCTCGAACCCTCCGCCGTGCTGTTGGCCATGGCGCTCCGCCGTGAGCGCGTAGGCCCAGGTCACTACCGACCTCACTGGACACACCCGCACACACACACGAGACTAGCCGAGCCCCTCGGACCACGGCATCGGGAGGATGCCGGAATGGAAGCCGCCCAGTTCATCGCCGCGCGCCAAGCTCCGCCGTGGCAAGATCACCCAGTCGCCTTTCTGTTGAGCCTCGACCTCCGTTGTTTCCGGATCCGCGCTCGCCTTGATGAGACGGACCCCGTGCACACCCTAGCTCTGCGTTTGCCTCACCAGAGCATCGACCCGAACCACCTTGTCGTCGACGTGTCAGTACGTTGCCGCTCCAGAATGCCATCGTTCACCGTCGTTCCTGCCACCATCGACCACCCTCGAGGAGCATGAAGAAGCCAGGAAGCTCCGCCGTGACGAGCTGCATCGAGTGGGCAAGATGGAGACCGTGGACCCTCTCGGAGTGCCGTTGCCGTGCACCGAGGACCTATCGAAGCTCCGCCGTGGGAGTTGCTGCCCGCACGGACTCCGCCGTGTGTTTTGGTCACCGCTGGCACCTCGAGCAGATGTTGCGTGACTCCAACCGTCCATCGACGCCACCAATTGGAGCTATAGTGACTCGGTGTGAAGTGTACATCGAGCACCGTCGCCATCGAGCCACCGTCTGCCGTCGAGCTCGACACGGAAGTGAAGCTGTCGCCCTGAAGCCCGTCGACGTGACCGTCGTGAAGACCCGAAGCCGATGGGCGGGTTAATAGCACCAGAGATCCTTTGTGGCACCAGGAATCGAGGGTTCTTCCGCCGTCGATCACCGAGGAGGAGCTCCGCGTTCGAGCCGATCTCGTCCGAGACAGATCACGCCCTCGAGTTTGACCCTTCGACAACCGAGCCTCGAGTTTGACCCGTCGACAACCGAGCCTTGAGTTTGACCCTTCGACAACCGACCCTCAAGTTTGACACCTTGAGCACCATCACCCTCGAGTTTGACCCTTCGAAGAACCGACCCTCGAGTTTGACCCATCGGAGGACAGACCCTCGAGTTTGACACCTCGACGCGTCGACCCTCGAGTTCTACACCTCGAGCACCGTCACCCTCGAGCCGCTGTCCGCCATAAAGCATGTCGTCGGAACCAAGCTCCTGACTCGATGACCGCCTACGTGTTCGCCTTGACAACCCGAGGACGATGCACGAGTTAGCGAAGTCCTGGAGCAGCCCCTCGCCGGATGTTTAACCTCGCCATCACCGCCCGAGCTCCGCTGTGGGAGAAGAGCAGTCTCTCCGCCTTCGAGCGTACCCCTCGAGCGCATAACCCTCGAGACAGTACCCTCGAGAGCGAGCACCGTTGTGGGAGCAGAGCTGTTTCTCCGTCTTCGACAGTACCCCCGAGACCGTACCCCCTCGAGACCGAAAACCTCGAGACAGTACCCCTCGAGACCTAAACCTCGAGACCGTACCCCCTCGAGTTCTAACCCTCGAGATAGTACCCTCGAGAGCATACCCCTCGAGAATATACCCCTCGAGAGCGTAACCTTGAGACCGTAACCCCTCGAGCCCTTTCTCTTTTCAGAAAATGGTTAAATCTTTAAAAATTCATATCTAATTCATACGAGCTCAGAAAATTATGATCCACATATCCAAATTTTCTATAAATCGAGCCCTATCTATCTAGGCTATGTTTGAGTGTATTTGGATCTTCTATTTTGCATTTGTTCTTTGTGCTAATCTATAGGGGTCGCTTCCGCGACCGTTAAATCTCGTTACAGGCTCGAGCGAGGACAAGCTTGACGACAGTGACTACCAGGAGAAGTCCGACAGCTACGTCAGTGAAGGTGCCACCCACCATCCAACCTCGTAGATCCCATTACGCATGACAATTATAGTATGGCTAGTGCTTTAAATTCATGTTGCTATAATGCTATGCCTGTGCTAGGACTGCATGATAGAGTATTTATTTGATGAGCCCTACCTTGTTGTAAACTATCACCTGCTTACCCGCTGTTATGATAGCCACCTGCTTATCTGCTATACTTATAATTTCTATACTTCACTCGCTTACATTTTGATGCGACGTGATGAACCTGGGGAAGGCCTGGAGGGTGCCAGGCTGGATGTGTGAGTTGATGTTTCAGATGAGCATCGAGCTGATGATGTTATATCCGGGTTTGGGGTGGAGCTTACGGCAGGGAGTAGGGTGAGGGTTGAGTCGATCGAGCCGGGATCTACGATGAGCTTTTGGAGCAAGTCTTGCCAGGGAATGGTTCTGGACATTCCCATGAGAGGAGCCTGTGGCGGGCTAACTGAGATGTGATGGTGGTCCTTGGGTGTGATCCTCGGAAAGGTGGAGCCCGGGATGAAGGTGCCGTGGTAGCACGTTAAAGATAAACCCTGATGAAGATATCCCGGTTTGGTCAAATCTAGGAACTGTTGCGCTGGTATCCGGACCTAGGAATCTCTTGCTTTCCACTCGCTCTCCGTGGGGGGGGAGACGGCCGAACCGCTGGATAGGTCGATGCCACTACTGCTAGGCGAGAAGTGATAGGAAGGTATATGCATGGGATGGAGCTAACACCCTACCGAGACGATCATGGCACCCCCTTCGGGAGTGGGTACATGGCATGGCATCCTCTTCGGGAGCGGATACATGCTCTCTTCACAGTTCCAGTGATCCAGTGCTGGATGGTAGAGTGGCATCGCCTATGGCAGTAGGCGCCCGGAATCTGCCTAGGCGCGCGCGTGCATCGATGATGGTTATCTGGTGGATTAGTGAAACCTCTGCAGAGTGTATGGTTGATCGATCGATACATATGCCGAATCTTCGGCTATGGACCTTTCCTATGTTTCGCATGCACCGGACTAGTGAGTGGAGTGTTCTACCTTCCTCTGAGTGTGTTTTCCGGCCGTGAGCCAGTTTGAGGGCTGCGGGCCGCTGAGGCAAGCCAAGAGGGAGTTGGCTTGTCGACCAAAGTCTGAGAGGGTGTTGGAGATGAGATGAGATGATTCTACAGATACGGATGGAGATAGATGAAGGGAATGGGTTTGTGTTTAAAACCTGTTTATTATACTTTTGTTTTATATACTTGGACATTGCATAGGAAAACCCAGCCTTTATAGGTTCCTTTTGAGATACCCTTATTTTGCACCCACTTCCACAAAGCAATGCATAGGGTGGGAGTGTGGCCAGTACAAATCGTACTGAAAATTTGGTTTCAGGTTCAAGGAGTGAGTACTCATCTGGGGAGTACAGCGATTGAGGGTTTCGTGCCTACGCTCAAGTTGGAGAGAAGAAGATAGCTTCCGCACCTCAAGCTTTTATTGTTATGCTGCATGAACTCTGATTCCGCCCTGTGGCGATGTAATAAGTTATTGTAACTCCCTCTATTTGCACTCTTTTGTTCGATGTATGGATTATGGATTCAACTGTTATCGGGTAATGTGATTTAAATGATCATATTACACTCCGACACTGTGGATTTCCCTTCGCGGAAATCAAGGTCGTTTCATCTTTCATAACAACCTCTCTCATAGCGTTGTTAAGTCTCCGCTGTGGTTCCCTTGAAGGTGTAAAATTGGGATCAATGGGAATGCAATGAGTGCAGAGAGCGGGATTAATTCCCCTGAGGTCTTCAAGTGAGTAGCCTATTGCAGATCTATGTCTTTCAAGAACAGTGATAAGTTGTTGTGTTTCAAACACAGAGAGCTTGTCACTGATGATGATAGGAGTTTCTGGTTTGTTGTGAAGAAAGACGTATCTAAGGCCAGGAGGAAGAGGTTTCAACTCTATTGATGGGCTCTACCAATTCTTCCTCTTCTTGAACGAAGTGTTCTTCGTCGAAGAATGGTTGAGTCATCTCTTCTTGAGACAATATTAAGACCTTCTCAATAGGGTCTGGTTCAGGTTTGGGTTCCATTATCATGTTAATTGATCGGGCAAGAGGAACAACAATAGTGGAATTCCCAATCTTGAAGTCTAAGTGACCTTGTTGTGGTTGTTCTTGTAGAAGTCTCATGATTGGTCTACTAATCAAGAGAGGAATCTCCAGGATGTCAAAGATATGAAAATCTAGACATATTTCAGAGTTCTTGATTCTAACAGGAACTGCCCTCAATACCCCATGGCTCTCAAGAATAAATCCTGATGGACCATGTAAAAGTTTTTGCGATGGGTTTAAGGATGTGTTGGGATAAAGAGCGTCAGCTAATGCCTTGGAAATAATATTTATCCCAACAGAAGGATTATAATGAACCTTCCTAGCAGACCTCTTAATTTGGCATAGATGAATGGTTGAAGGACGGATGATTCGAGCTACCTTAGGAGATAACTCTGCTTCTGTTAGCCATTCATAACTCATGATTGCCGAAAGGCTTTCAATGTGTTCTAAGGCCATTGATTCTTCATGTGGATTAGATGGAGTGATTTTTGCTTGAGGTCTCACTTGGATAGGAAAATTTGAGGCATTTCCATAATCTTCAAAAATATCTTCCTTGAATTCAAAGGGAAGCTCTAAAGGAGATGGTTCATCATCCTCTAGCTGGTTTTGCATTCCCTCAATGGGAGGTTTATCAACAACCAAATTACTAGAAGTTACAATTGGAATTTCTAATTCGGTTGTGAGTTCCTCCTCTTGTGGTTCAGGGCTAGTCTTGACTTCTTTTTTCTCTTCAGGAAACTCATCATAAATGCTAGTGTAAGGGGTGTTCTCAAGAATTTTCTCAAGGATGCTTTCCCTTCACTAACAAGTTTATGTGAGAATGAACCTCCAGAAGCGATGTCGAGATGTAGAGTAGCTTCCTTGTTAAGACCACGATAGAAGTGATAATGCAGGACATGTTCTGGCAAGGCAACGTTTGGACCAGAATTGGTAAGGCTAGTGAATCTAGCCCAGGCTGCTCCTAGTGTCTCCTTCTCTTTTTGTTGGAATTGAAGAACTTCTATTCTAAGGTCAGTGATTTTATAAAGAGGGAAGAAAGCAAGATAAAACTTGTCTCGAAGTTCAACCCAATTGCCATTTACGCCTACCATAGAATGAGCATACCACTTTTTTGCTCTTCCCTCAAGGGAGAACAGGAATAATTTCCATTTAAGGGTCTCTTGTGTCATGCTAGCAATAGCCCGACAAGAACACAACTACTCAAATTCCCTAAGGTGGGTGTATGGATCTTCATCTGCTAACCCAGAGAAGGATTTCTCCTGAACCATGGCTATTAGACTAGGATGAAGGTCATAGCCATCTGTAAGATCGAATAGGGTCTGATGATGGTGGAGGCTCCGACAAGTCGCCCTTTGGAGCAAAGAATTTATAGATAGGAGTAAAATCCATGTGGTATGATGGTAATGGTAAAAAGGTGGTAAAAGGGAAAAGGATAAAAGGATGAACTTGGCTCGAAACTAGCACAGCTACCATTCCCCGCAACAGTGCCAGAAAGCTTGTTGGGTATTTTAAACACACACAGATAAATCCGCAATTGCACGGATACCAATGTAGTTTTCACCCGGGAGTATTCCAAGGTATCGATTTTCCACGGGGAACGCAAAGTGCACTAATTGAGGATTGATCGCCCAAAGATAACTATATATGTTTTCTGTGGGAGGAGAGGATGTTTCCTAAGAGTTCTCTAGTTGATCTAAGAATCAAAGATACTTCAAGATTACTTACATCGGGACATCAGAGCACTAGCCATGGAAAGAGATGAGAAGGGGGCTAGGAAGGTCTGACTATGGTTCTACAGACACCAACCCGAATGAGGTGGAATACATTGGCTGTCAAGGCTGTCACTACCCTGGGGCTACCACAACAGTTCGCAGGATTGTGTGCACTTCCAGGTAATTGCAAGACTAAGCACCACGCCTAATCTATTAATTACTACTCTACATTGCAAAGACTAGAGCACTTGATGCAAGCGAGAATAATATAAATAACTTGAAAGTAAATAGAACTTATGAATTATGAATTGAAGAACCTAGAGAACACTGAAGGATGAACTAGTTGCTGCAAAAGTATAAAGTTGAGGAAGATCTGACAGGCCGGCTCCTCCTCCGCTATCCTCTTCTCTCTCCCTCTACTTTTCTAGATAGATACAACTAGATGAACTAGAACTAGAACTAGAACTAGATGAACTAGGGCTAGAACTACATGAACTAGAGGGACATCTCTTATACTTGGATGAATAATGAAAACCCTAGCTTTTGATCTATAGAAGAGATATGGCTCCTAAGCCTGGTTGGGGTGTCCTTATATAGGCCTGGGAGGAGGTGCCACGTCATCAATCCGTGTCAAGTGCCACGTCATCGATCCACATCAAGCTTAACGATAGCCCTTGGATCAAACCGACCAAAATAGGTGGCTAGGATTGCTCCTCAAGGTCGGTGGGGCAGGATCCGCAAGCCTGGACCTGATTGGTCTAGGTCAGCGGGCGCCCGCCCAAAGGTGGTGGGCGGCTGCCCAGCCACCAAGCCGGCTCAGGCTCATATTTAGTGGGCTCATAGATATCATTGTTAGCTTTCCAAATTATCTTGGATCACCCCAAAGAGATTTCGTATGTGTCCTGGGAAACCGTTTTACTCCGTACTGCTCCTCGAGCCCATTTGCAATCTTGTGAAAGGTGTAACTTTGTCGTCCGGACTCCGATTTGGGTGAATCAAAACTCCATTTGATGTGTTTTAATGAGCTCTATGCAATGGTTCACTTTATTTCATCATTTGATATACATCTACCTAGTGATTCTGGTACTATTCTGCTTTAACCCCTGCAAAATATAGATTCACCAAAACTCATGGAATTCTGTTAGTGTAACCCCTATATCTAGATGGTAATTATATTTAGGTCCTTTTTCATGTCTTGTTGATGGTTAAAAATTGACGTTAACTATCGTCAACATATGGCTTGCTCAAGATGTCTCCACCTTGTTGTTTTGATCCTCCCCCACACTTGGGTTTTTGCATCACTTGGTCTTCTCCTATACTCATGTACATTCTTACAATTTTTGTTAATTGAGCATGCTCTGATTGCCTCAAAGCACCAGTCAGAGTAATTTATTCAAAGCAAACTAACAACCATTTATTTAAGGTGAACTTAGGTTATTGAAAGCAAACTTTTTTAATTAATCAAAGCATATTGAGGATGAAACAATAACTAAAGAAGCATGGTACACACCAGATCAAAGCAGGAAAAGGGAGATGACTAAGTCACTTCTATGAGCTCAAAGACATCTAATTCCTCAAGTTGAGGCACCTCAGGCTTAAGAAAGATTTTCAAACATTGCCCATTAGCCTTAAATACATTACCTTCCTCATCTTGAAGGGTGACGGCACCATGAGGGGATGAGGCAAGAACACTATATGGCCCGTCCCACTTACTCCTAAGCTTACCTCTACCAAAAAGCTTAACACGAGAGTTAAAGAGAAGTACCTTGTCCCCTGGATTAAATTCTTTGATCTTGATTCACTTGTCATGCCACCGCTTGGTTCACTCCTTGAAGAGCTTGGAGTTGTGATAAGCATTTTCTCTCCATTCGTCTAGCTCAGCAAGTTCCATCTGTCGTTTGATTTCTGTGGTTGGAAGGTCCATGTTCCATTTCCTGATTACCCAATAGGCCTTGAATTCCAACTCCACAGGCAAATGACACATCTTTTCGTAGACCAGTTGACATGGTGTCATTCCTATTGGGGTCTTGTACACTATTTGGTATGCCCATAGTGCATCAGATAGTTTGTCCTTCCACCCATTTCCTATTTCATTGACCGTCTTTTGAAGAATATTCTTAATTTGCTTGTTTGAAGTTTCTGCCTGTCCACTCGTTTGTGGATGATAAGGAGTGGCAACTCTATGGTCTATCCCCTGATCAGAGAGATACTTCCAGAAGGTATGGTCAATGAAATGAGTTCCTCCGTCACTAATCACTATTCTTGGAGTGCCAAAGCAAGGAAAGATAACTTCATGAAATAGTTGCTTGGCATTCTTCGAATTGGCTGCACGACAAGGCATGGATTCTACCCACTTAGAGATGTAATCCAGTGCCACTAGTATATATTCATAATCTCCTTAGGGAACGGACCCATATAGTCTATTCCCCAAAAGTCAAAGAGTTCAACCTAAAGATTATAGTGGAGGGGCATGGTGTCTCTTGAGTTGATGTTCCCATGTTTTTGACATCTTGGACACCATCGGACAAATTCCATGGCATCCTTATACATGGTAGGCCAAAAGAATCTGCATTGCCATATTTTAGCATGAGTCTGAAATGCACCATAATGTCCACCATATGGTGATGCATGACATCTCTCAAGAATCTTAGTGGCTTCACTCATAGGCACACAATGCCTAATAAACCATCGGCACAAACTTGATACAGGTACAGATTATCCCACATGTGTACCTGACTTTCCTGTATGAGTTTCTTCTTGTCTACTCCAGGTGGGACATACCCAGAAACCATGAAGTTGATGATGTTGGCATACCAAGGTTCTGATGTTGTGATCTTAAGGAGAGTATCATCTCACATATAATCATTGATCAAAAGAGAGGAATCTGCTTGCGGTTGCAGTCATGACAAGTAATCGGCCACTAAATTTTCTACTCCTTTCTTATCCTGAATCTCTATGTCAAACTCTTGGAGTAGAAGAATCCACCGAATGATTCTTGTCTTTGCATCCTTCTTGGTGAGGAGGTACTTGAGAGCAGCATGGTCTGTGTAGACAATCACCTTTGCCCCCACCAAATAGGATCAGAACTTGTCAATGGCAAAAACCACTGCCAAAATTTCTTTCTCGGTGATAGCATAGTTTAGCTGAGGGCCAGTTAGAGTTTTTCTTGCATAGGCTATAGCATGATGCCTATGATCCTTAGATTGACCCAAAATAGCTCCTATGGCAAAGTTGCTCGCATCACACATGATCTCAAAAGGGAGACCCCAGTCTAGTGGTTTTATGATGGGCACAGAAATGAGTGCTTGCTTGAGGTTATAGAAGGATGCATAGCACTCTTCATAAAAAACAAAGGGGGTTTCATTGGCAAGAAAGCTAGTGAGAGGCCGGGCTATCTGAGAAAAGTTTTTGATGAAGCACTGATAGAACCTGGCATGGCCTAGGAAACTCTGAATATTCTATGTCCAAGAACTATCACTTCTCTCACCATAAAGTGACACTTTTCCCAATTCAGGACAAGATGCTTCTCCTTGCACCTTTGCAAAACCTTCTCCAAATTCCTTAGGCACTCAACAAAGGTTTTTCCATAAATAGAGAAGCCATCCATGAACACTTCCATGATGTTTTCTATCATGTCCATAAATATGGACATCATGTAGCATTGAAAGGATGCGGGGGCATTGCATAGCCCAAAAGACATTCGCCGATAAGCGAACGTCCCATAGGGGAATGTAAAAGTTTTCTTAGTTTGGTCATCTAGATGGATTGCAATTTGGTGGTAACCAGAGTAACCATCGTGGAAGCAGAAGAAAGAGTGTTTAGCTAGCCGTTCAAGCATCTCATCGATGAAAGGAAGAGGGAAATGGTCCTTTCTGGTGGCTTTGTTGAGTCTACGATAGTCAATGCACATACGCCAACTAGTGATGGTGCACTGAGGGATGAGTTCATTCCTCTCATTGTGAACTACTGTCATTCTTCCTTTCTTTGGAATGACGTGACCAGGACTAACCCAATCACTGTATGGTACTAGGTAGATGATCCCAGCATGAAGCAGGATGAGAACTTCCTTCTTTACTACCTCTCTCATGGCATTGTTTAACCGTCTTTGCAGTTCTCTTGATGGTGTGGCTTCAGGATTGATCGGGATTCGATGAGTGTAGAGAGTAGGGCTAATCCCTCTTAGATCTTGGAGCGAATACCCCAAGACTGATCGATGTTACTCTAGGACAATGAGAAGCTATCTTGTCACAACTAGAGTCTCTTGATTACCATGTAGAAAGGAAAACTTAAGACCAGGAGGAAGTGGCTTAAGCTCGACAGTAGATGGTTGAAGAATTTCGAAGGTGTTGAGCTTAATGGGAGGCTGAGAACTTTCTTCCTCACTAAAGTCCTTGAATTCCTCCTCTAGATTTGGTTGAGCCATGTCCGTTAGGGTGGCTAACATAACCTCCTCTATTGGATCCGGTACAGGATCAGTTTCTACATGTGTCTTGAGTGATCATGAGAAAGACACGGGTAGAAACTCCTTGCCAACCTTAAACTTCAAAACCTCCTTTCCCAACACTGTCTCTAGGATTTTCATAACTAGCCTTTCGATGATGATAGGATGGGAAGAATCTACTGGAAGGTCAAAGACATGGAAGTCTTGGAGGATTTTGGGGTCATCTATCCTAATTGACACAGAGTGAAGAACTCCTATGCAGTCAAGAATTTGGCCAGATGGGAGTTTGAAACATTTTTTTGATCTAGATAGGCTAGATCTTGGGAAAAGGCTTTGGACAAGGAGATGAGAGATGATATTGATCCCAAGGCTGGGATCATAGCCAATTTCATCGGTTATGCCCATAACTTGACAAAATATCCTTCTTACTTGAATGGATAGTTTGACAACTTCTCTTAAGGCTTCAGCCTCATCCAACCATTCTTGACTCATGACAGCTGATAGATTCTCAATATATAGCTTCTGCTACTGTCAGTCTTCTCGATCGGGTTTATAGACCTCTACACACCCATGTTGTGTGTGTTTATCCTCTAATGATTGTGTTGATGCATTTCCAAAATCTTCAAATAACTCATCGTAACACTCATAGGGAAAGACACTTGGGCTATCATCAAGGTCTAGGTTGGGTTGAAGAATAGGTTCGGGCAATGGTTCAAAGGTGGGCTCAGAAGGAGGGTCAATGGATTTGGCCTCTAAAGGTTGTGGCACTTCCTTTGTTGGCTCTTCAGGTACTTCATCAGGAAACTCATCATGAATCCCAGTGTAATGGGTGTTCTCAAGGATCTTATCAAGAATGGTTCTTCCTTCACCCTCAGATAAAGGAAAGCACCTCCACAAGATGTGTCAAGGAATTGGGCAGAATCCTTGGTAAGACTCTTGTAAAAGTGTTGTAAAAGGATAGCAAGGTCAGGGCCAGAAGAAATGAGGTCTGTAAATTAGGCCCAAGTTGCACCTAAAGACTCCTTCTCCTTTTGCTTAATGGTTAAGACCTCCAATCAAAGATGGACAACTCGAGAGATAGAAAAGAAAGCTAGACAAAATTTGGTTTGAAGGGTTTCCCACTCTCCATGTACACTCTCCACATGATGAGCATACCAATGTTTAGCTACTCCCATCAAAGAGAATGGGAATAGCTTCCATTTAAAAGTATCTCTTGTCATGCCTTGAATGTGGAGGCACGAGCACAATTGCTCAAACTCACACAAATGAGTATATGGACTCTCATCTTTTCTCCTAGAAAAGGGGTTTGCCTGAACCATCACTATGAAAGCTAGGTGAAGCTCATAGAGAACAGCCAAAATGGCTTTGGATGATTTAGGTGGTTCTAAACTATCGCCCTTTGGAGCACCATATTGAAAGATGGGCTTTTGGTTCATGATGAAGGATGAATGGGGTAAAGAATGGATGAATGGATTGATGGACTACTGGACCACTAGGTTCTAGATCAAGAACAGCTACCATTTCCTAGTAACGGTGTCAGAAAGCTTGTTGGCAAATCCTAGCCTAATAGATATAATCCACAAGCGTATGAATACTGATGTAGCTTTCACCCAGGAGTATTCCAAGATATCGTAATTTTCACGGGGAACGTAAAGTGTTCTAATCTAAAGCCAAGTTGTCCAATGGTGGTGGTGATGTAATGATGGAACAAGAGAGTGATGAATAGATAGGTTCTTGGTTGATATAGCTTTTTCTAGATAATTAAGCAGGGTAGCTATTACTAAAGTGATCTACTTCGAGCATCTAGGACCAACCAACTCGCAAGAGCAGGCGAGTCCACCCCTAAGTCCTATAGAATAGAACTAACATGGTAGAATACGTAGGCTGGACAGGGCTGTCACCACCTGATGCTACCACTGCGATCCATTGAACTAAATGCAAACCAGGGTAATTACTAGCCTAGACCTCATGTCTACACTATTAATTACTATCTTACTTACCAGTAAAGCAAGGCACTCACACACGTATATACTATGCAGTAAATAAATACCAAATAGTAAGTACTAAGTAGTAAGTAAGGAACCAGCAAATACTTAAATAAATACTAAATGCTCGATTAAATATTCAAACCTGAGCTGAACTTACAAGACCTGGAGAGGTAGAAGTAAGAGAGACTCCGACAGGCCCGGCTCTTCTCCCGAACTCGCCTCTCTACAACTGGAGGAGAGAAACCTCCAGAGGGACAATACTACTAATGATAAAGAGTGTAATGTGTGTAGGTGCTTACAAATGAGGGAGTGAGGATATATTTAAAGGTGGGAGACGGAGTAGGGGCTACTCCAATGCCACCTCATCAATCCGTGTGATGTCGCATAGCCTTCGTAGGATCAAAACCATCATTGAACCAGCGGCTAGGATGCTCCACATGCATGCAGCTGACCTCTGTAGGTCAGTGGTGAAGTCCTCCATGTGCTGGCACCAAAAATCAGAGAAGAACCAGACCAAAACCGATGGACTAGGCGCTATTCTGCATTTCTAGAAAAGAATCTATGACCGCGGACGATTGAACTGGCTGGTATGGGCCCAAACCCATGGTTCCCACACGTCTAAACCACACCAGTCGGAAACCGCCTTCGCTCGACCAATCGGCCTGCACCACCTGTCCTTGGCTGGCTAGGTGAACCGCACCTCCGCCCGCCCATGTGGTGCGTGCACGTGCTGCATGCCTGAGTGCCACCACGTGGCTTGACACCATTCACCAATTCAAACTCATGCTGCTGCCCCTCGCTCCACACGAGCACGCATGAATGCGGTGAGGCCGGGGACACGGGTCGCCGCAGGAGTGGCTGGCCCGATCGGTTGCTGCCTCCACTGCTAAACAGCGCCTACCGGTGGGATAGCTGGGTCCCATGAGGGCCCGCTGTTAGATGGTGCTGTCAGCATTGACTTCCGGGGTGCTGACGTCAGCGATCACATCAACACTCCTTTCTAATTTGCAAATTTGATATCTTTTTGCTGCGAACTCCAAATATAGCAGATAATGTATTCGTTTTGATCAGCGCGACAAGGCCTTTGCAATGGTGTACTCTAATTCATCATTTGAGACACTTTTATTTGATGAAATATTTACATTCCTATAACACATGTGATGATAGCAAAACTCATGAAACTTGTTAGTTTAAAAACCCTATAACTACCAATTGTGATCCATTTCATTTTATTCCATGCAATTGTTGATTGTTATAAATGGGGTTTAATGACCATCAATAGGAATAAAGTAGAGGGACCCTCGTTTATCTCATGCAACTCCTCATGGGAACGGAGTGTCTCATCACCAAGCTCAGGGGTCTTCTCTCTCCCTTAGTTCCATTTGGTCCTAGAATTCCTTCTACTGAACACTTGGGCGACTTGGGCTCAATGACAGTAGCTTCCTTGCTCTAGTTCATCTACCTTTTTAGCCTTTTTAGCTCCTTGTTTAAAGCACTACAGTGCTTCCTAAGACTCTTACTGATTGATTCATACTTCTTGCTCTTGTGGAGTTCACATTTTAGCTCAGTGATCTTCCTTCTCATCTTCCTTTCTTGGTCCTGATAGGCGGCCTCACGTTGCCGGTAGGAGTGTAGATCTGAGTAGATGGTCTCTAGTAGGTGGGTGATCTCCCATTCCTTAGCTAGGGATGCCTTATTAGCATGACACATCACGTCACAGTAGCCACGCCTCTATTCTTCCAATTCCATGATGTACCTGTCTTGATGAAGGATGTACATTGCCAAGGACCGAAGGCAGGGTTCCCTCTGGCTGAAAGCAAGTTTGTCAGCAGCAATTATATACTCTCGACTATCCCAAGTGAGGTCCAAGGCTTGAGGAAGTAATCAGTACAGGCCTGTCTTGAGTTGCTCACGGGCATCACGCATCACACGACAGAGGGCCAATCATGAGACTATCTGAATTGCTGCCTCAAGTGACATACCCTTGCTTGCCTCAGTGAAGCCTTACACTTCTAGCATGGTTATGCTTGGAGGGACCCTGAGGTGGATGTTGAAATGTCCCTGAAGTTCATTTGGTCCCAGCTCAGCTCGATAGAAGTACTTGATGTTCTCAACATGAACACCAAGCTCTGGGAGAGCATTAGTGCAAATCCTCCAGAACTTGTCGCATCGATCAGGTGTCCATGAGTTGCCATCAGCATTTGGGTCCAAGAACAAAGTTAGAAGATGAGTAAAAGAGGTGAGCCATGCATAAAAGCGTTACGCAAGGTTGGTAAATAACCAAAAATAGTTCAAGATCTTCCTATTCTATCTTCCAACCTATGGGTCTCGTCCTAGTGTCAAGCATAGCTCTGATACCAACTAAAACTTCCTCCATTTTCTATGAAGGGAAAATCCATAGAATGATGAATAAAATGATAGTCCAAAAGGATCAAACCATCATAATATTCAATAACAGTTGATACAAAGCCATACATCAAATAAAAGAGTACAATAGAGGGGTTTACAAAAATATTATATTGCCACTTGGTGGAATCATTAGAGTGTCTAGCATCTAGAACACCTACAAAAGTAGAAGGGATATCACGGAAGCAACGTCTTAAACCATCTTGAGCATAGGCACAAGACCATCTAATCTTTTCGTCCTTCAGGGGCGCCATGGTGATCAATCCTCCAAACCTGATTCCAAATTTATCAGTATGATTTGTACTGGCCACCGGCTCCCACCCTATGCTTTGCTTATACTTTGTGGTAAGTGGATGCATATGGGGGTATATCAAGAGGCCTATATTTGGCTATAGTTTTCCTATACATAAGTAAATCAATATTGTATAATAATAGTTCATCAATTTATATATCATTCTCATTCCCATCCTCAATCTCACAGCTCAAACCATCTCTCATCCAACTCTCATAACCCAACATGCTCACATGTGGGGTGGCAAGGACATCTCCCTCTCATCCTTGCCTAAGCAGCCATCATGTCATAGGGGTAAACGGAGTCCTCTCACTAATCGGGAGACGCGTAGGTCACGGAGTGGCCATACCGAAGCCGCAGACTATATATAGATTCAAACAACTTTGCAGAGCGTGTACACCCATAACCACCAGATAGCCATCATCGATGCTTGTAATTATCTAAGCAGATACCGAATGACCTCAAAGCCTAGAATGACGCCATCCTACCTCCCAACCCTGGAACCATCGGCTTACCAAACATGTTGAGAATGGGAAGAGCAATACCGGGCCCAACAAGTGGTACTGTTGAACAGAATAGCACATGCAGCCATAATATCTCCCACCCTATTGCCTTACTCCAAGGTAGTAATGACATATTCTAGACTACTCAGACTTCCATCTCCCACCGAAGTAGGAGCGAGTGGTGTGCATGAAAGGTCCATGGTTTTGATTCTCATGATATATTAGTTCCTAGGTGGGATCAGATAGGATATCTCCTCTATATTTGAGATGCTCCATCCCACGTTGCTAATCGCTCCTCCATCTAGGGCCCAACACCACAGAGGCAATCCTCCTCGGATCACTCCTCTAGTCCATGTACCCGCCACAGGTACCTCTTGTGGGGATGCCCAGGATGGATCCCCTGGAAAGACTCGCCCTAAGGCTCATCATAGATCCTATCCAATCGACTCAACCCTAATGTCTCATGCTCACTAAGACATACATATATGTGGAAATCTGCTCACATCCCGACAAGGCCATTATCCCAAGCCAAGCCGTTCCCAGGGTTCACCACCAGCATCACATCATAGACATAATGCAGAGTAGAGTATAAATAGCAAGTAGAAAGTAACAAGCATATATATAAGTGTGTCTATCCAATAAGTGGGTGAGCAGGGTAAAGGTTACAACAAGGAGTAGGCATACAAGTAATCTACCATGCAATCCTAGCATATCATAGCATTATTGTATAAATGTAGAGCACTAACATTCTGTCATGTTGCATGCGTAATAGGATCTATGAGGTTGGGTGGGACGTGGCACCTGCAAGGTCATCACCAAACTCCTGGTACTCCTGGTCCTTCTCATCGGATTCGTAGGATCTAAAATCGAGACATAATGGTCGCGGAAGTGACCCCTGTAGATTAACAAAAAGAACCAAATAAAAAACAAGAAATCCATATGCACTTATACATAATCCTATGACAAAGAGCTCGTTTTTATGAAAATTTGGACACTGGTTTATATTTTTTAGAGTTTGTATGAATGAGTTATGAATTTTTGAAGATTAAATCATTTCTCAAAAAAGAAAAGGGAGAGAGAAAAACCAGGCTTCACATGTGGCGTGATGTCATTGGCAAGAATGACTGAGTCATTGAAATGTGAGGCCACAGTCAACAGTCAGCGTTGACTGGTCAATAGTCAACCCAACCGGGCCCACTTTGAGTCTTTGCGGGTGGATAGGGCCGGATTTAGGTCAGGTAGGGCTGTGATGGGCTGGTCGGGCCCGACACATATCGCCTGCGTGGTCTGGCCATGTGGCGAATCTAGATCTAGATGGGCCGTGGCTTTCTTGGTCCCGGTCTACGGTGGACTGGAGGCACTGGTCTATGGACTGACCTCTAGGTGCATGGTACACCATACCCATCTCCTCCTCCTATGGCACGGTTCACAGTGGATTGGCTCTACAGGATAGCAAGACTCTCCCTTCTCCCCGACTACCTCATGCGGCTAGTTGTTGACACTTCTAACGCCACTTAAGCTAAGTTGTCATCCCTAGCATGGTGCCAAAAGTGTTGGTATGAAAACTGCTCCTCTAATAAAATAAACAAAGGATCCGCAAGCGTACAGATTAAATACCATTGCATCACTTCACCGGGAAGTATTTCAGGTATCATTATTTATATTTAGCTCAAGGGAAAGAACTAAGGACTTAAACAACAAGATAAACTTGAAAAACATGACTACTTATGAGTGATTGATTGCACAGTCACTTACTTTGGCAGGGAGTAAACCATAATAGATAAATAAGATAAACTATAAAGCTCAAAGAATAAATCACACAGAGAATAGAAATAGACTACACAGCAGAGGGTAGGTTGACATCTGATTTGTTCAAGGAATAGAACACCTAGGTAGGTTCTAATCTACCAAATCATTCATCTACTCTAACGCTACACTATCATATATAGCACAAAAGACTCTTCATCTATGTATAAGGATCATTGCTATAAAAAGCCAAGACATAGCAGGACATTCTACGCAACTTTGGTTCTGCTAGTCCTATCAACAGGGGATGGAATACAAAGGACTCAATGGAACTGTCACTTCCGTGATCTACCACATGACCCGGCCAATAGGGTGCATTTGCAGGTAAACAGCATCTAAGCACCATGCTTACATGAAGTCTACCACCTAACCCTCCCACGAAGAGAGCTAAGCGCTTTGCAAACATATACATAAACTCATTATCAATCATAACTATATCAAATGTAGAACTAGAATAAACTAGGAACATAATAAATAGAAACATAATGATATTAGAATAAAGTCTCAAGAAAAGATACAAGATAATACCAATCCTTGATGATAGAGTTCTGAAATTTCATGCACAGGCGCCCGATTCTTCCTCTATCTAGTCTAAACCTATATAGAACTTAAATATTTGGAGTAGCTATTCTAATTCTCTGGTGGAGATATCTCTAAAACCTGGCTCTTCTGATGGCTACCTCTAGAATGAATTTTTGAATGAATTAGGGTTTCACCCAGGGGCCAGGGGTCTTGCTTATATAGCCCCTAGGATGCACCATAGCCCTTGGATCAAACCGGCCTATATAGATGGCTGAGGTTGCTCCTCAAAGTCAGTGGAGGCAGGATCCATGTGCTCGCACCTCATTGGTGGAGGTAGGGGTGGGCGCCCATAGGGGCTGGGTGGCCGCCCAGCCACCTGATAGGTGGACCCTCCTCCTCAGGGGATTGCCTTCCCAAATCTTCTAGATTATTCCTAAGTTGCTAGATGTGGTATTCTCTCTATGTAAATCCAACATATGGGCCCTATTTCGTTCTTTTCTTGATAACCCCCTACAAAAATAGCCATTCACCAAAACTAGTAGAAATGGTTAGTGAAAGCCCTAAGTCTATGGTGATGTTTATTTTATACCCATTTTCTCTCCTTAGTTGACATATAAAATTGATGGTTAACAACCATCAACAAACTCCCCCAAGCTTACCTTTTGCTTGTCCCTGAGCAAACAGCTACAAGTGATGGATCAGGAGTTGCTACCATTCTTTTATGCCTTTGCAAATACACATGCCTTAAACAAGAGTTCATCCCTAGACTAGAGTGGACTATCATAACTCCCAAACTTACTCATGTTTCTTCCAACCATGGGGCTTTTACCTGTACTTGGGTCTTGAGCAGTTGAAAGACAGAACAATTAAATCAAGCACTGTTGTCTCATGCTCTATTGTTCCACCTCTGTTCTGGAGTTTTTTATAAGATTTTCAAAATAAAACTTAGAGTTCCTTAGTTTGACCCTTTAAAGTCTCTCAATATGTAGTATTTTGGATCCCCTCTAAGGCACTGAAAGGAGTGATGCCTTTTCTCATGCTCTCAGAATATTGTGGCACAAGGCATTTCACAAGAGCCTTTACTCTCTCTCACCCTATATCCAGTAAAGCTTATGTGGAGCTCATAGGTGTGGAGACAGCTAATGCATTAGGCTCGATCAAACCGCAGATCCAGAGGAACTCATCATATAACCAATTAGTTGTGCATGTGTGGTTTTATATGTGGATGATAGAATAGAGAAAAATATTTGTGGAAGAAGAAGGGGTGCAAAGTATTTCTAATGCTCCTTTATTTGAAAATGATTCCTCTATCTCTAAAGTTTGGAGAACTGATGAAACAAACTAGGCTCTTAAATCTCTTTCTTTTTACTCTTTCTTCTTCTTCTTTTTTTACATACAGGACTTTTATCCACTTTTTCCTTGCAGACCATAATTCTTTTGTAAATGAAACTTTGTAGAGGAATGAAGGATGAAACTTGGAGCATCAAACTTAAGGTAATTAGCTAGCAAGTAGGCAGGGGAAATATTTTTGGTGTTCACTCTCAGTGCAAGAGTGGAACTTTTTTAAATAGGTGAGGATGGGATATAAATGTGGTGCGTACTTCTAGAGTAGAAGCAGCAAGGGGTGAACATGAGTGTGTGATACTAGGATTTAGTCATATGATGAGTCCCTAAGGGTCAACACATCTCGAGCAAACACAAGCCCTATAAAAATATAGAGGCTTTCTATTCTAATAAATATTCAATTAAAGTTGTGGTAGGAATTTATACTCTCTGTCATATAAGGAACTCATCATGAAACATTTTAAATTTTCACAAACAAGTGTCCAGAATTTAGCAGTACTAAGAAAATAATAAACAACAGCTTAGACTATATCATATCATATCTGTCAACTACCTAGACTTAGCTTAAACATATGCTCCCATAGGTTTAAAGTGTAGAGTAAATTCAGTTGTCAAACAGTGTATCCAATCCTTGGGAGAACTCAAGTTTAAAACTAGATACTTGAAAAGAATTACAGTAGAGCAACTATTCATCATTTCCATCATGTATTCTTCAAGTCTATATGTTTTTATTTAAAGCAAACATAACTAGAAACTAAATCAAACTTATACACTCTTTTTATTTGTTTATTTTTAAGCAGACTCAAGTCCTGGTGCAGTTCCTCTTCTTCTGTCCTCATACCATAGGCATCAAATGAATGCCTTGGTCCTGCGCCTGAAGTTCCCTCTCCTATGGGGATGAATGGCGATGGCTGGTAGTACCCATAGGATGGTTGAGCTAGATGGTAGTGAGGGTACACCCCTAGGATCAGTGCATGGTAATGGCGCGCCTGCCAGTCTTCATAGCTGGCATGTGCCCGCTCCTCCTTAGTGGGGTCAGCATCTCATCATACTGGCCCATGTTGGCGTGCAATCCTCTCAGAGGCTATTCTCTGAGGTGCCCTTCTGTTCACTGGCTATGCCTGTGGCACAACATGCAAAGTTTGGACAAAATATAGTGCCATCTTGGGATTAAGCAACCAGAGCTTAGCTTCTCAAGCTCTTTCTCTAGATCTGCCATGGTCTTGTAATGCTTGCGTGGAGTCTCGGATGCAACAAGTGCGCCTTTAGGAGCTTCCGGAGGTGGTACCAATCTGACTTTGGTAGGATGAGCATGAACTCCCTCAATGTAGGTGTGTTCTCCTAAGCTGTACTTCACGCTGATGATCTCCCCTCTCTTTTTGGTCTTCACTCCCATGAGCACCTCATTGTGCTTGGGAGGCCGGGTCTTGGTTCCTTCCAGCACCGTGATGATGGGGCCCTTCAGTGGAGTGTCTTTCAAGAGGAGAGGCTTAGGCGGTGCCGTGAGAACAGGCTGAGCAAAGTAGGAGCTGCCAAAGCTACAAGGTTTAGGCAGAAAGGTGGCGAGATGTATAGGCTAATTGACTGGGATGATGGCATTGCACTCGGGCTCCTCCTTCGGGATAGTGTTGAGGTCAATCCCATAGCGGATCATCCTCCTATCTAGGTTCTCGGACTTCATGGCTGCATGGAGGGGTGTAGCAAGCTTCTAAGGAGGAGAGGAGGACTATGGTAGAATGAGATTTGACTAGAGGCATGGGTTGTTTATATAGGGGGTAAAACGGCATCGAAGGAGCATCTTCAAGGAATGACGTGAGTAGAAATGCACAAATATGCCGAGCATCTACTTTTTACTGATGAGGGTTATGGAAGGGTCGCGAGGGAGAAAGGCGGTGGCGATCGTATGCCATAGCTAGGTGGGTGCCCAAGGGGGCTAGGCGGCTGCCCAGGCCTTGAGCCCTTTCCCCTCCAACTTTTTTGCAAAAATATTTATATATTTTTAGTGTTCAGAAAAGTTACTGGACCCCAAAAACTCAAAAGTAAAAAGTCAGGCCTAAACACCCCTAATTAAATGAAGAAAGTAACTATGTCCACTTGCTTAAAATTATTATTAGGCTCAAAGAATAATTTAAGGCATTGACCATTTACCTTGAATAACGTACCTTTGTTGTTGTGAAGCGTGACGGCTCCATGCGATGATGAGATGACCACGTCGAATGGTCCTTCCCATTTGCTTCGAAGTTTTCCATGCCCGAAGAGCTTCACCCAAGAATTAAAAGTAATATCTTATCTCCAGGGGCAAACTCATTCTTCTTGATTTTCTTGTCATGCCATCTCTTCACTCTTTCTTTATAAATCTTGGCATTATGATAAGATTTTTATCTCCACTCTTCTAGCTCAAAGAGTTGCATCTTCCTCTTTTCTCCAGCTACATTTAGGTCCATATTCGATCTCTTTATGGCCCAATGAGCTTTGAATTCTAGCTCAACTAGTAAGTGACAAGTCTTTCCGTACACCAACTGGTATGGTGACATCCCAATGGGTGCCTTGTATGCTGTTCGATATGCCCAAAGTGCTTCATGAAGCTTGCCCTTAAATCCTGTTCCCATTTCATTTACTGTCTTCTGTAGAATATTCTTGATTTGCTTATTTGATGTTTCTACCTGGCCACTTGTTTGAGGATGATAAGGAGTAGCAACATTGTGACGGATTCCATGCTTTGACAAGTATTGCTCGAAGCGCTTGTCGATGAAGTGTGGTCCTCCGTCACTTATTACTATCCTTGGAACTCCGAACCTTGGAAATATTATTTCTTCAAATATCTTCTTGGAGTGTACGTTATTAGCCTTTCTGCATGGCATGGCTTCTACCCATTTGGAGACATAATCCACTACCACCAGAATGTACTCATAATTCTTCGATGGTGAAAATGGTCTCATGTAGTCAATCCCCCAGACATCAAAGAGCTCAATCTCAAGATTGTTGATAAGTGGCATGTCATCTCTTGAATTTATGTTGCCATGTTTTTTACATGGGCCACTCCTTCGAATGAATTCTCTTGTGTCTTCATACATTGTTGGCCAGAAGAACCCACATTGCCAAATTTTTGCATGTGTTCGGAATGCTCCATAATGTCCTCCATATGGTGATGAATGGCATCTTTCAATGATTTTAATTCCTTCTTCAGTAGGCACACATCTTCTGAGTAAGCCATCAAAGCAACTCGGAAGAGGCACGGTTCATCCCATATGTGAGTGCGGCTTTCCTGGATGAGCTTCCTCTTGTTGCCTCCTGGTGGTACATAACCTGTAACCATAAAATTAACAATATATGCATACCAGGGGTCAGATCTATTGATTAAGTAGAGCATGTGGTCTCGGAGCGAGTCATCGATGGGTAGATCCTGTGGATTCTCAAACTGCATTCTAGACAAGTGATCGACAATAGAATTTTCTACTCCCTTTTTATCTTTTATTTCTAAGTCAAATTCTTGGAGCAACAAAATCCATCTTATTAAACAAGGTTTAGCATCTTTCTTAGTAAGCAAATATTTCAAAATAGCATGATCAGAATAAACAATCACTTTAGCTCCCACTAAGTAAGATCTAAACTTATCGATAGCAAAAACAATAGCCAGGAGCTCTTTCTTAGTAGTAGCATAGTTGAGCTGAGGTCCTGTCAGAGTTTTGCTAGCGTAAGCTATTGCATGATGTTTCTTATCTCTAGTCTACCCCAACACAGCCCCCACAGCATAATCACTTGCATCACACATGATTTCAAAAGGTAAAGACCAATCAGGGGGTTGAATGATTGGTGCAGAAATAAGCGCCTTTTTAAGAATTTCAAAAGCTTGCAAACAAGCATCATCAAACTCAAAAGGAACATCTTTGGCCAGCAAATGAGTAAGAGGTCTAGCGATAAATAAGAAATCTTTTATGAATCTACGATAAAAACCAGCATTGCCATGAAAGCTTCTAATTCCTTTAACATTAACAGGAGGAGGTAACTGCTCAATCACTTCTATTTTAGCTTTGTCCACCTCAATGCCTCTTTCAGAGACTAGGTGACCAAGCACTATTCCTTCTCTAACTATAAAATGGCACTTCTCCCAATTAAGGACTAAGTGCTTTTGTTCACACCTTTGCAAAACTCTATCTAAGTTTTTAAGACAATCATCAAAGGTTTTTTCATAAACAGAAAAATCATCCATGAAAACTTCCATAATCTTTTCAATCATATCAGAAAATATAGACATCATACATCTTTGAAAAGAAGCAGGTGCATTACATAACCCAAAAGACATTCTATGATAGGCATAAGTTCCATAAGGGCATGTAAAGGTCATTTTGCTTTGGTCATCCAGATGGATAGGGATTTGATGATACCCCGAATATCCATATAGGAAGCAGAAGAAAGAATGGTTGGTTAAACATTCGAGCATCTAGTGATCTTTCCTAGTTTCCTTATTAAGCATTCTATAGTCTATGCACATCCGCCACCCTGTGATGGTTCTCTGAGGAATTAACTCATTCCTCTCATTTCACACAACAGTCATGCCTCCCTTTTTAGGCACAACTTGCACAGGGCTTACCCACTCACTGTGTGGCACTGGATATATAATCCCTGCATGCAAATAGCTTTAAACTTCCTTCTTAACAACCTCTCTCATCGCATTGTTGAGTCTACGCTGAGGTTCTCGAGATGGTGGGACATTAGAATCTGTAGGAATGCGATGGGTGCAAAGAGCAGGACTGATTCCTTTGAGGTCCTGGAGTGAGTAGCCAAAGGCTGAGTGATGTTTTCTAAAATAGCCATTAGGTGAAGAGTCTGCTCCTGAGTGAGATTGTCGCTTATAATCATAGGAGACTCTGGATCATCGCCTAGAAAAGCATATCTAAGACCGGATGGTAAAGGTTTAAGCTCGATAGGAGGTTTAGGTGGAACTGCAAACTCATCTAAAGGTGGATTCTCAGATGGGTCAGCTTCTTCTTCTATGAAGAATCTAGCTTCATCTCCTAAGTCTGGCTTGGCTAGAAAGTCTAGAGAAGCAGCTCTAAATTCCTCCAAAGGATCATATTGTGGACAGGGCTTGGTCCTAGAGTTTAGAGAGTGTGAAATGGACAGCGGGAACTGAAGTCTCTTGCCTAAGCAGATATTCAATTTCCCAGTTTGTCCTTCATAGAGAAATCTTCTAAATGGTTGTCCTATTAGCAGGTCGAAGTCCCAGGTATCAAAGATATAAAAGCTCAAGTGAACTAGGTTTTCTTCTACCTAAATTGGTAGGACATATAAAATTCCCAAACTAGGGATGATATGGCCTGAGAGACTTCTCATAAATTTCACTGTTGGGGTTAATGTCATGTCCTCAACAAATATTGTGCAAGTGACATAGACATGATATTTATACCCACAACTAGATTGTAAAGAGCATCTATGTGATCTGTATTTATCATGCAATGAATTGGAAGAGAAATGAATCCACTCAGATTACTTCAGAGGAAAGCTCTGATTCTTCTAACCATTCATTGCTCATAACAGATATTAATTCTCCTGAGGCTCTTCCAAAGTGAATATCCTCAAAGGTATTCAAAAGCTCTTTAAGAAATTTCCTATTTTGTGGTTTCCTCATAGAATGGTACTTCACCATGTTTCCAAAATCAGAAAAGAGATCAGGCTCTATTTCTAGCATAAACTCTAGAAATGGAATTTCTTCCTTTTCTTGCTCAAGACACGGGCTAGCTGAAGTGGATGGTATATCTAGCAAAGAACTAGCTTCAGCTACTTGAGATTATGGCTCTACTTCTAGAGAATAATCTAATTTGGTGGAAAGGATTTGATCTAGGATTAATCTTGCTTTTTCAGAAGAGACATGCAGGAAGGATCCTCCAGAAGTTGTGTTGAGCAACTATTTGCTGTCTCTACACAGACCTTTATAGAAGTGCTGTAAAAGAATAGGGTTTGGTAGGCTAAGGTCTGGTCCTAATGCTAAGAGTGTAGTGAAACAATTCTAGGATGAGGCCAAAGATTCTCTAGGTTCTTGCTTAATAGTCAGAACCTTGACTCTAAGGTCGACGATTTGGGAGATGGGATAGAAATCTAAGCAAAAGTTGGAGCGTAAGGATCCCCAATCTCCTTGTTGCTTACCTACAGCTCTATTATACCATTGTCTAGCTTTTCCCTTTAATGAGAAAGGAAATAGCTTCCAACAGAGAGTTTTGTCGGACATGCCCTCTATGTGAAGACAGTTACATGTTTGCTCAAAGTCTCTAATGTGAAGGTAAGGGTTTTCGTCTCCTTCTCCTGAAAAGAATAGGCTTTGGATCAATGCAATCAACCTCGGACTCAGCCTATAGCTAGATGATTGGATGGATTGTGACGATTCACATGGCACTAGGCTGGTCTCCGTGGGTGTGAAAAGTTGAATGATAGGAATGGAATTTAAATTATCCATAAGGACAGAAAAAGGTAAGATAAAAGAAAAGGTGAGATAATAAAAAAAGATAAAGTATAGGTACAAGGTAGAGCAAGATCTAGGTTATCTAAGCAGACTATCTTTCTCCCCGACAACGGCACCAGAAATGCTTGTTGATATTGGTTACACACACGAAAGATAAGATAGAATCCGCAAGCGCACGGATATCGGTGAGCACTTCACCCAGGAGGTAAATCCTGAGTATCATATTTACTTATCCGCAAGGAGAAAACGTGCTAAAGACTAACCCCGTCTTAACTACTACCCTGGGCTGCACTACAAGAGAGTGAGAATTAAGTGATATAGAGAGGATTACTTCGTCAGTCTCCCTCTAACCTATGTAAGCTGTGCTAATATTATTCAAAGGGGGATACCTAGGAAAAAAGACACAACAGAGAATGCTTTAACTCGGCTCACTATTCCTACCAATCCTTCTGACGGGAGGTGGACTACAAAGACAACAAGGGAACTGTCACTTCCCCCACTGCTACCACTTAACTTCGGCCAGACAGGGAGTATCTATGAGTATTCCTAGACAGGGAGTACCTACCACTTAACCCACGCTTACACTACGAATGATTACTCTCTTCCCTACGCAAAGCGAATAAAGCAAACTCATAAACCAAAGAATAATAAGAATAATAAACTTACTAGTATTAGATGTTAAATTGCCGAATGATCTTAGAACCAAGCCTCGGGTTAGGAGACTTGATCCCGTAGATGCAACTGGAGAGGAGACACCGACAGGCCGGGCTTCCTCCAATTCTACCCCCACCCTATACTCTCTCAATCTCTCTTGATGCTAACCCTAGAGAGAAGGATCCATTCAAGAGATCCCTCCCTTAGCTAGTTCTCTCTAGAAAATATGAATTAGGGTTTCTGAACTCTCTTCTCTGGGGGCTAGGGGCCCTATTTATATAGCCCTCTAGGATGCACCATAGCCCTCGGATCAAACCAACCTAAATAGATGGCTAATATCCATCCTCAAAGTCGGTGGAGGCAGGATCCGTGAGGTTAGAGCTGATTGGTCTAGGTGGCCGGGTGGCCGCCCAAGTGGCCTGGGCGGCCGCACACTGGCTGCTGCCAAGTGGGCCTAGCTTTGCAGGGTTGCCTTCTTGAATCTTCTAGATTGTTCCTGAGTTGTTGGAGGTGGTATTCTCTCTATGTAAACCTGACATGTGGACCTCTTTTGGTTCTTTTTCGATATCCCCCTGCAGAAATAGACAATCACCAAAACTCATGGAATTTTGTTAGTGATAACCCTATATTTACTAGGTGTTTACATATAGGTCCATTTTCATGTTTAGTTGACGGTTAAAAACATGAGTTAACTACTGCCAACAATCTACCACATGCCCGGCCAATAGGGTGCATTTGTAGGTAAACGGCATCTAAGCACCATGCTTACAGTAAATCTACCACCCCGCGAAGAGAGCTAAAAGCTTTGCAAACATATACATAAACTCATTATCAATCATAACTATATCAAATATAGAACTAGAATAAACTAGGAACATAATAAATAAAAACATAATGATATTAAAATAAAGTCTCAAGAAAAGATACAAGATAATACCAATCCTTGATGATGGAGATCCAGAATTTCGAGCACAGGCACCTGATTCTTCCTCTATCTAGTCTAAACCTATGTAGAACTTGAAGATTTGGAGTAGCCATTCTAATTCTCTGGTGGTGAGATCTCTAAAACACTGGCTTTCCGATGGCTACCTCTAGAATAAATTCTTGAATTAATTAGGGTTTCACCCAGGGGCCAGGGGTCTTGCTTATATAGCCCCCTAGGATGCACCGTAGCCCTTGGATCAAACAGACCTATATAGATGGCTGAGATTGCTCCTCAAAGTTGGTGGAGGTAGGATCTGCATGCTCGCACCTCATTGGTGGAGGTAGGGGGAGGGCGGCCACAGGGGCTGGACGGCCGCCTAGCCACCTGATAGGTGGACCCTCCCCTTTGGGGGGTTGCCTTCCTGAGTCTTCTAGATTATTCCTATGTTGCTAGATGTGGTATTCTCTCTATGTAAATCTGACATGTGGGCCCTATTTGGTTCTTTTCCTGATAACCCCTATAGAAACAGACATTCACCAAAACTCATGAAAATTGTTAATGAAAGCCCTAAGTCTATGGTGATGTTTATTTTATACCCCCTTTTCTCTCCTTAGTTGACATATAAAATTGATGGTTAACAACCGCCAACACCAGTCATGGTGATGCCCTTAGCCGACGGCGAGCAACACGGCTAGGGTCTCTCACGACTTGCCTAAGCAAGAGTGGCGACTAGGGCCTCACGACGGTACTGCGGATGTGACTGCGGTGATGCGACAGGCTAACGACACTCTGGCTGGCTGACGCGCATGCTGTGGCAGCGCTGCACGGCTCGGTCGTGGCTGTAGGGTGCTGAGGTTGGTTGAGGGTCCCCGTTGGTGTGGGCATGGGTTTCACGGAGCCAAGGTGAGCAAGGCAAGGTCGCTAGGAGGGCTGTGGTGCACCTGGAGCGACTAATAGCAGCAAGGGGCACGACGGCACGGACAGCGATGGCGGTGGCGGAACACCGGGCAGGACTCAAAATCAAGCCTCATCTTCATCCTCCATCTACGTTTAAAGTAGCTAGGAACTCCAAGGAGCTAGTGATGTGGCTAAAGGGGCAGTGTGCACGGCTACAAAGGCCACGACAGCGCTCCAAAACTTGTGATCAAGGCATTCTAGGCTATGGCACACATTGGGGAAGCTAAAGGAAGCCTAAATGGAGTGACGAGAACACGGCGATGAACTAGCTAGTGGCCACGGATGCATGTAAGGAGAGGTGGAAGAGCTCATCGTGCGTGCCAGCGTGTTCAAGCAGAGCAGCATGGGGTCAATGCCAGGGCGAGACATTGCAGTGCCAGCAGAGCCACTGCGTCATCATGGTCGAACAGGAGTTAGTCCCTGCTCTGGCTCCTCCTATGAACCAGCGTGGACGAGGTCAAAGCGGTGAAGACCGGGTGTAGGGAGGCTCGGGCTCCTTTTGTGGCGGGCGTAGAGTAGGGTGAGGTTGCATGGTGGCTTGGTGCTCCCGGGGGATGGCATGGTTGTGGCAGTGCATGAGCTATTGGCACACCCAACGGTGGGCGTCACCGGAGGAACTCCGGCTCACTCCTCTCCTTCTTCCACTCCTCTTCACTCCCTAGTCTAGCGTGGGACTTACCAGGGTGGTGGCTCAGTGCTGGGAAACCCTAGGGCATCGAGTGCCCTCCTTTTATAGTCATGGCGTGACCATGGTCATGGAGGGTCCGGCCAATGGCGGAGATGGGCGCTGGGGTGCGCGAATGGCCAAGATGAGCCTGTGGTTAGGGTTTGGTGCACTTCGGCATTCATGGGTGTGCAGGGGCTCCAATTAGAGTGGACACGCTTGTGGTGGGGGCTTCGAGTGATGTAAGTGGTGTGGGCCTCGCCGGTGACGTCATGGCTTCACGAGCGTGCTTAGAGCGGGGCGAGGGGCCATGACTTCCTGGGGTGTCATGTTGGTGTGCATCCAGGCTCAGGACGTGTGCACCTGGTGGTGTGCGGTGCTGTGTTTCATCCCAAAAGGGAAAAAGGTAGAGATTCCTTTTGGCTTATGACAGCGGTGGCCCGCTCGTCAGTGGTAGGAAAAGGGAAATAGGTGATGATGGCTTTGGCATTGCGGCATGGGCCAACCTGGTGCCGCGTGGGTAAGGAAGTGGGTGAGGCCATCTTGGGCGGCTACCTTGGGCTGGTAGGCAGGCTGAAGGGACTTGGGCTTGCCTGGTGGGTGTGGGAGTAGCAAGCCATGGCGCTGCTGCTGCGGGCCAGGCAGGAGAGGCCAACGAGGCTGGCGGGGTCCAGGCAAGCAAGGCCAGGCCTGATGGCTGGTTGGGCCGGCCAGCTTGCTGTGGGCTGCGTGGGCTGGTTGCATTCCATTTCCCTTTTCTATTTCCCTTCCTCTTTTCTATTTCCAACTCTAGCTTCTAATCTATGCCATGGTCCATTAAGTGTAAGAACATTATTGACCATAATGCACATACTCCTATTAGGTCCTCTAGGGTCTCACGGGAGTGTGTGGAGTCCATTTCCATGGTTAGTAACACATATTAGTATACATATAATAAATGCTATTGATTTTATTCGCAATACATAAAATCAATAAGAAGCAAATCATACTCTAGAAATTAAAATGCAAATGCTCATCTAGCTATTTGTGTTTACTAGTGCATCTAGGTGGGGTTCCTAGTATGTCAATCACCAATCATGGGTTACTTAAGAAAAAATTTTGTTGGTTGTAATTTTTAGGGATGTTACAGTCTTAGTGGAGAAACTACACAACTTCTTGACACATCCTCTAGAGGTGCATTCTTGTACCTCTCTGCTTGTGAACGGAGAGGAATCATTATGAAAATCCTTGAGAACACTCCTTACACTAGCACTCCTGAAGATCCCCAGAAGATGTAGTTGAGATAATTCCCAAGGAAGAACCTAAGGTAAACGAGCCTAAACCTTTACCTACTCCATATGAAGCCTCAACTATCCTCCAAATTCCTAAACCACTAGAGGAGGAAGAAATTCCACCTTTTGAAGATGTGTTTGAATTTGAGGAAGATCTTTTCTCCAAATTTGGAAACACCTCGAATTATTCTGCAATAAGGAAATCTTCAGCACCATCTACAAGTAACCAACATCTTCCTGATTTGACAAGATAAGTTCCCTAAAAAGACTATGAAGGAGTTGACTACAATCATAAGTAATGAGTGGTTGAGAGAATTCGAGCTTTCTCCTATAATCATTCATCTAGATTCTCCATCTACCTCCATTCATTGTCAAATTTATCAAACCTTCTTTGATGCTCTTTACAATTGTTGATGGTGCATATACCATGAAAATACCCACTCAAAACACCATCAACATGCCTCAGTTCCAAGGAAGAATAACATATCATGAGCATATTTCATCAATAATCAGTTCCACTGGTACTCTTAGCTTATGATTTTAGGAAAGAGCAAAATGCACCTTGGTGGAGCCCAATGAGGGGGATCGACCAACCCCTATGAACACTCCATGAGCTGAACTTCGAAGCATGATCCATGCCATGCTCCCTGGAGTGTAAATGAGCCCTCAGATCAACTATTGTTCACATCCAATGGCTCAAGCTCATTGCATAAGGATTCATGGGCCCACAAGAAAGCAAGTAACATGACAACAATTTACCAAAATATCAAGCCACTCTGGATGACAGGTGGGGCCATCTTTTAGAAGACCTAGCTGGGCCCACCAGCTAGGGAGGGGGTAAGGACCACCAGACCTAGAAGACCCCCTCATGTGGACCCCATAAGGTCGGTTGGCTTCACCGACCTCCAGCATGACGCCATGCAGCTCACTTGATCAGCATCATCCATTTGAGGCGGTTTCAAGGTCGGTTCATCCAAGGGTGTAGAGAGGAGGAGCACACGGATCATTGATGTGGCACTCCCTCTCCTTCCCCTATATAAGGAGGCTGCCACCACCTTTGGAAAGCATCACACAATCACTCATCACAAATGTGAAGCTCCAAGCTCCAAGCTAGAGTAGTAGTAGTTTGTCTAGAGTGGGAGTTAGAGTCGTGTCGGGAAAAGCTCGGGGTCTTCGGAGTCATCTCCGGAAGAGTCTGGTATAGCTCTTGTATCATTCTCTTTTTATGACTTCCTTTTATCAATATATTTATTCTTGCTTTACTTTACTTAGTATTTACTTAGTGCAAGTCTATAGTCTTTATAATCTTGTGTGCTTGTCTTAGTAGTTTAGTTGCTTTAGTTAGATTGGTTTCCTGTAACCAACTCTTGTGTGGGTATCATCATCCTATCTTGCATAGGAGCTCTAGTTATCTGTGTGTTAGCTAGAGTTGTAAGAGTAAGTGTGAGCGTAGTGCTCAGGCTTAATCTTACCTTTGATTGCCGCTGGTTTGCACGGACAGTTCATGAGCGCACTCCCGAGAGGTGATAGGTCTTGGGCAGCATTAGGGTTTCCCACCATGTTCAGACTAGTTCTTAAAAGGTAGGGCGTTCATAAGCCAAATAGCCACTTAAGTAGGGGTTCTGTCTCCTGCTTTCTCGCCTATCCCCACCACGCATGTAGTAAGGCACTTGTCTAGCTTAAGTTATCTATCTATTAGGATTAAGTACACAGAAGTAAAGTAGGATACATAGGAGTCCTTTACTCACTCATTTTCTCCCACCTAGCTAGCTCTCTACCAGTTATAATAGATTAGGATCTGTGTGATCATTTACCTATCCTTCCCTGTTATTCACTTACCCCCTGTTACACTAGTGATACTAGATTGTAGTAGACACAAGGATCTCAACCCCTTTTATTAAATATTCCTAGCTACTACTTTCCCCTAGAAAAATATAAATTACGATACCTTGGAATACTCCTGGGTGAAGTGCTACAGCGGTATATTCTGTGTGCTTGTGGAATTAACCAATAGACTTACAATTTACCCCACATGCATTCCTCTGCCTAGGAATTTTAATAAAAGTGAATCCAGAGTCTACTAATAATTTAATTATCAATTAGTGTTAGGGGTCGATCCCCCCTGCCTTTGTTTCTCTTGATCGTGAAGCCAGGCAGTGTGAGTGAATTCCAATTCAAAGGCAACCACACTATTGAATTCACTCAAGGAAGGAGGTTCAGCACCAAACATTAAGGAAGCTATGGCCGCCCAAAAGACCATCTCTGAGTACTCTGCGCCGTCGACTGACTATGTCACCACGGGTCCATAGCTTAACTTGGGGGATGCAACTTTGGAGCTCAAGCCTACGCTCATCAATATGGTGCAACCCAATGCCACCGCATGAGCTATCGAAGCTGATCCATGGTGCGAGGTGCGCGGAGGAGAAGATCATTCGGGAAATAATTGTCCCAAAATGATGAGGGAAGTGAGCTTCATCAACAACAACAACAATGGGTACCGGCCCCGACAGCAGCAACAAGGATGGAATTCGTGCCCTTTCTATTAAGAAAACCAAGGTAATAGTTACAGTAATAATTTCAATAATTCTTATGGCAACTAACCTTCTTTAAGAGATCTTGTCTTAGGCCAAACTAAAATCAATGATAGCATTAACAAGAAAATGATGGCTAATGATAAGATTCTTGAAAGTCTTAGTGAGAAAATGGATAGCTTTACCTCTGCTATGAAGAATCAATTAAGCTTTATAAAATGCTAGAAACACAATTAGCTCAATTAGCAGCAGTTGTCCCATCCTTTGAGCAAGGTAAGATCCCAAGGAAGCCTGAGGATCTAATTGAAGATGTTAAATTAGTAACCAAGAGGTTCGGTAAGCCTCCACTATGCTCCAACTAGGGCTATCTTCTTGATCCACCCTTCATCGCCAAGCAGGAAGACCCAGGCCTACCAACCATCACCTGCGAGATTGGACCGTAGATCTTCCACAACATCTTCTATGACCTTGGATCGGGTGTCAACATCATGGCCAAGGTAACTTATGATAATTTGTTAGGGGGCCTTTGCACCCCATATTTATTTGTTTGCAGATAGCCGATCAAATAATTCAGTTCCCTGAGGGACTGGCAAGGGATATGCTAGTCAAGGTTTAAGATGAGTACATCCCTGTCGACTTCATCATATTGGACATGGGGTCCAACAATGAAGTCCCCATCATCCTGGGAAGGCCATTCCTCAACATGGTTAATGCAATCATCTACATGGGATTTGGCCAAATTTATTTCTAATTCCCAGAAAAGAAGGTAACATGTCCATTCAATGGTTATCAAGCTAATATGCAGGTGAAGGACGAAGAACCAAAGAACAAGCCTCTTGGACCACATAGGTATGAGTAAAGAATTTAATGACGTCTTTACTGCAATTGGTTGGGTTGGCTTTTGGCAAATGCATGAATATGGTATAAAAGTGCTTACCCGAGAATTTCTATGCACCTTAAACTTAACAAATGATGGGGTAGCCTTTCACATGTTTGGGGAAGAGCTTAATTTATCTTGGAGCCTATTAAACACCTCATTGGGATGTGATCATGATTGTGAACTTGATTTAGACATTGCCATTGATGGTTCTAACAAAGCTGAATTTTGGAAAGTAATTTTTGGTTCTAATGATTGCTCTCGCCTCACTGCTTCCAAAATCAATAATCCAACTCTGTGCCTTCTTCATTACTGGATGAATGTTACTCTCTTTTCTGGCACTAGCAGTAATGCCTTAATTGATGATGAACTTAAAATGCTTTATGCCATGGTACACAAGATTAAGGTCTCTCCTGTTAAACTGCTAGTGAACTTTTGGCTTAGCTACTTTGAAAATGGAAACTTTGTATACTGCACATTGTTCATTACTCACATAGCCGACACTTGGGGTACAACAGAGTCACATGCCTTTAAGTACATTGCCTCTGCTAGAGATGTTATAACTGAGAATGTGTTCATTAATTCCTATGTGCTCAAAAGAGATCCACGAGGTGGACTTAGAATGATATATCCTGGCCATACAGTCGAGGTCTCTCTCCCTTGTGAGAAACGTCAGCTGTATAGGCTTCACACACTAACCATCAAATTGGATCGAGAGGCATGAGGCCAAAATGTTGCAGAGATGGATAGGATGACAAGAGGCATGTCACGTGCTGCTCAGATGAACCAGGCAGGCCCCTCATGCCCTGCAAAAGAAGAAGTTGAAGAAGGTGAGGAGGCAAGCTCCATGGACGTTTCAGGGTCCATGGGGTGGCCTCCATGTCCACATGACACTCCTCACCCAAGGTGAAGGGAGAGGTGACCCCAAAGGACTAATATGGATGACCTCATCAACAATATGGGCACAATGCACATTATACAATAAGCAATATTATAATTGGCACAATAGAATGTTTAATATCTGCAAGCTATGCAAGAGGAGGAAACACAATGTTGGGTCAGATGGTTCCAATACTATCTGCCACCATAGTGAGCAAAAGCCAAGATTGGGGAGATCATCTCCCCCACTAAGGTAAGTATTCTATCTTAGCATTTGCATTTGAGTTATTTATCTTATTGCATATAAAAAATCTAAAAAAATTTAAAAATACCAAAAATATTTACTTGTTTTTAGTAGTATATATGCTTCATGTATATTTGTTCTCCTTATGGAAATGATGAGCAGTTACTTTGTCAATGTTTTTCTAGTGCCTAGTTTACAACTTAGTGCTTCTTTAAGTTTGGATTACTTAGCTCTTTTGAACCATCATGAACCTAAAAACTTTGTGGGTTACGAGTGCTAGAACTAAGTCTAAGTTGTTGGGAGATATGAGACAGTAAGACAAGAGCTGCTATAATATTGTTCTAAGCATAATTGATTACCAGAGAATTTATTCTTAAAATAATCAAAACCTTAATTGTTCCTCAATGGTGATGAAATTCCTACCACAGCCATATATGCTTTACATGTTCAAAAACTTTTCACATGAGCTATTTACTTTGTGTTGAGTGTTGTCAAATCTTGTCAACCCTTGTTAAGAGACTTTTCATGCCTCTAAGATCAAGATCACACGCATGCCACATATATTCATGCTACTTGTACACTGGAAGTACTAACAAACATGCACTCCATTTCCACCAAATAGGTTGCTCCATACTCTAAGTGTTAGAAAATCTCTCTAAGTATTATTTGATAGATGAGATACAAGATAAAGGCTAGGAAAAATAAATATTAAGATCCAGATGGACACTTGAAAGTCCATGCAAAAAATAGCCCAGTCTCAATAGAGAAATAGAGATAGATATTATCAAATAAAGGAGCAACCTAGTTTATCATATACCACACACTTGCACATCTTGATCTAGGGGTGTTGGATAACGAAATCACATACATGTATATAAGGTGAAGAAAATATGTTGGTTGTAATTGTATTTCATTCTTTCTAAAAACTTACACTCCAGGGGTATTTATAAACCCCCTGGCTTCGCCATTCAAGGAATCTTACAAAATTAGCCATGGAACCTCCTATACACTTAGCTAGAAAACACATCGGCGAAGTGGTGAAACACACTTCGCCCTTTTCCTTTTGTCTTCTTAAGAAACTTTGGACTTGATCATGATTTCTTGACTTAGCTGAGAACCTCATAGACCCTTCATGCGAAGCCACCACGTCGGCTTCGCTGATCATCAAGAGTCTAGCAAAGTCATCTTCGTCGGGTAACCTGAAACATGTGAAGTCATATGTGTGAAGTTTGATAGCCACAGCGAAGTGTCCACGTTGTCTTTGCTGAGCATCCAAAGTGCGACGAAGTCATCTTCACCAGTCAACTTGAAACATGCAAAAATACACAAGCAAAGTTGAAAACACGTGCAGAAAAGTATCTATGTTATCTTCGCTACACATGTTAACATCTCAAAATGTTTATAATGAAATATTTGTTTCCAAAGTTTGGAAAGGATATTTGTGTGTCAAAGTTGTTCCCCAACAAGGGGTATGACACTTCTCTTCAAGGATCTGAGCTTTAACTTCGTAACATATGCAAGTAAGTATGCTATATCCTTGTTATCCCTGCTTGAGCTCCACATAAGCCCTTTTAGAAGTAGGATGAATTAAGGAAAGGCAATCTTACATTGTGCCATAGTGAGGAATCATACACCATTTGAGCAACATGAGAGTACCAATGCGGAACATTAAGTTTTCTTTTGAAAACAATGCAAAACCTCCGGTATGAAACTTGTTATGGATAAGAAAATTAGGGCTCAAGTCGAACTGTTTGGTCTTTCAACCTCCTAAGACAAAGGGAAGGCCATAAGCCCCATAGAGTACTAAGGTAATATGGTTGAGTTTTTATAGCTAAATTTTTCATTCAAGAAGAAGAACTTTGTTGTGCACTTGGTACTATTGAAATGTGGGCATAGTAACAATACCTGATCCACCGAGGCTAAGTTTGATTGTTTGCTCAGGATGGGCAAAGGTTAAGCTTGGGGGATCTTGTTGATGGTGAATGTACCATGAAAATACCCACTCAAAACACTATCAACATGCCTTAGTTCCAAGGAAGAATAACATATCATGAGCATATTTTGTCAATAATCAGTTCCACTTGTACTCCTAGCTTGTGATTTCAAGAAAGAGCAAAATGCACCTTGGTAGAGCCCAATGAGGGGGTCAGCCGACCCCCTATGAACACTCCATGAGCTGAACTTCGAAGCATGATCCATGCCATGCTCCCTGGAGTGTAAATGAGCCCTCAGATCAACTATTGTTCACATCCAACGGCTCAAGCTCATTGCACAAGGATTCATGGGCCCATAAGAAAGCAAGTAACATGACAACAATTTACCAAAATATCAAGCCACTCTGGATGACAGGTGGAGCCATCTTCTAGAAGACCTAGCTGAGCCCACCAACCAGGGAGGGGGCCGGCTGACCCCCTCATGTGGACCCACAAAGTCGGTTGGCTCCACCGACCTCCAGCATGCCGCCATGTAGCCCACTTTATTAGCATTGTCTATTTGAGGTGGTTTCAAGGTTGGTTCATCCAAGGTATAGAGAGGAGAAGCACAAGGATTGCTAACATGGCACCCCTCTCCTTCCCCTAAATAAGGAAGCTACTACCACCCTTGGAAAGCATCACACAATCACTCATCACAAATGTGAAGATCCAAGCTCCAAAGCTCCAAGCTAGAGTAGTAGTAGTTAGTCTAGAGTGGGAGTTAGAGTCGAGTCGGGCAAAGCTTGGGGTCTCCGAAGTCATCTTAAGAAGAGTCTAGTATAGCTCTTGTATCTTTCTCTTTTTTATGACTTTCCTTTTATCAATATATTTATTCTTGCTTTACTTTACTTAGTATTTACTTAGTGCAAGTCTATAGTCTTTATAGTCTTGTTGTGTGCTTGTCTTAGTAGTATAGTTGCCTTAGTTAGATTGGTTTCCTGTAACCAACTCTTGTGTGGGTATCATCGTCCTATCTTGCATAGGAGCTCTAGTTATCTGCGCGTTAGCTAGAGTTGTAAGAGTAAGTGTAAGTGTGGTGCTCAGGCTTAATCTTACCTTTGATTACCGCTGGTCTACATGGATAGTTCATGAGCGCACTACCAAGAGGTGACAGGTTTTGGGTGGCATTAGGGTTTCTCACCATGTTCGGACTAGTTCTTAAAAGGTAGGGCGTCCATAAGCCAAATAGCCGCTTAAGTAGGGGTTCTGTCTCCTGTTTTCTCGCCTATCCCCACCACGCATGTAGTAAGGCACCAGTCCAGCTTAAGTCATCTATCTGTTAGGATTAAGTACACAAAAGTAAAGTAGGAAACATAGGAGTCCTTTACTCACTCGTTGTCCTCCCACCTAGCTAGATCTCTACTAGTTATAATAGATTAGGATCTATGTGATCATTTACCTATCCTTCCCTATTATTCACTTACCCCCCTGTTTCACTAGTGATACTAGATTGCAGTAGACATAAGGATCTCAATCCCCTTTATTAAATATTCCTAGCTACTGCTTTTCCCTGGGAAAATATAAATTACGATACCTTGGAATACTCCCGGGTGAAGTGCTACAGCGGTATATTCTGTGTGCTTGCGGAATTATCCAATAGACTTAGAATTTACCCCACAAGCATTTCTGATGCCATTGCTAATCTTTGGTAGTGATCTCATATCTAAGTCCTTTGCATATGCACTTTAAAGATATGAAATTAACTCCAACAACCAAGCTTCTAAAAAGTCTCTCAGGTCAAGTCCTTCCTTGTGAATGAATCATCCACCTCATCCCTATCAAGGTAGATGAAACCAAGGTGCACCTTAGTTTCCATGTTTTTGATACTTGGGAGTCTGATCTTTTGATAGGGCATCCAATAGAGAGACTTATCCATGAAGGAAGAAAGGGGATTGTAAATATACATCTTGGGAAAAGCTTAAACCTTTCCATTCTAGTCACTCATTCACTCCATGCCAAGATAGAGTTGAATCCCAAGCAAGATCCAATGGAGGAGATAATGGAAGTTTCTCTCCTAGAATCCTCCAACAAAGGTCTCAAGGAAGTTGCCCAAGATTTCATCGAAGAGGAAGAACAACCTCAAAATCCTTTCCCACTAGATGAAACTCAAGAGCCTCCTAAGCCCGCCATTGAACTCAAACCCCTTCCTTTAGGATTAAAATATGCTTTTCTAAATAATGATAGGGAGTATCCTATGATAATTAGTGATAAACTTTCTGAATATGAGACCTTCTGACTACTTACTATGTTAGGAAAGCACTACTTTTGTCTAATCTATCAAAGACCTCAAGGGAATTAGTCCTACTCTTTGCACTCATCATATCCCCATAGACCCATCTTTCACACCTTCTAGGAAGCCCCAATGTAGGCTTAATAATGTGATAAGAGATGCTGTTAAGAAGGAGGTCTTGAAACTCTTGCATGCAGGGATAATTTATCCTATGTCGCATAATGAGTGGGTGAGCCCGGTGCAAGTTGTACCCAAGAAAGGGAGTATGATTGTGGTAAGGAATGAGAGAAATGAATTGATTCCTCAATGAACTATCACCAGATGGTGGACGTGCATAGACTATCAAAAACTCAATAAGGCAAAAAAGAAAGATCACTTCCCATTACTTTCATCGATGAGACGCTGGAAATACTTGCAAAACACTCTTTCTTCTATTTTCTTGATGGGTACTCCAGCTATCATCAAATCTCGATCCATCCTGATGACCAAAGCCAAACCACTTTCACTTGTCCCTATGGAACTTATGCCTATTGTAGGATGTCCTTAGATTTGTGCAATGCTCCAGCTACGTTCCAAAGGTGCATGATGTCTATATTTTCTGATATTGTAGAACAAATCATGGAAGTTTTTATGGATGACTTTTCTATTTATGGAAAAACTTTTGATGAATGCCTAGAAAATTTAGACAAAGTTTTGCAAAGATGTGAGGAAAAGCACTTAGTACTTAATTGGGAAAAATGTCATTTCATTGTTAGAGAAGGCATAATGCTGTTGACAGTAGATAAGTGTCAATTTTAACCATCAACGAAACATGAAAAAGGAACTAAATATAAATACCATCTAGACATAGGGGTTACATTAATAGAATTTTACAAGTTTTGGTGAATGTCTATTCTGTAGGGTGTCAACTGAAAAGAACCAAGGAAAGCCCACATATAAGATTTACATAGAGAGAAAGACCCCACAAATGAAGAAGAATACTCTAGAAGACTCAAGAAGACACTAGAGCGAATAGGAGACCAAGCGGGCCTAGGGTCAGGGCGCCCGCCCTACCATCTTAGGTGCCCACCCTACCTCCTAGCCAATCAAGAGAGAGCTCGTGGATCATGCCTCCCATAACCTTTGAGATCCAATCTAAGTCATTGATTAAGGTCGGTTTGATTCGATGGCCATGGTGCATCCTAGGGGGCTATATAAGCAAGTCCCCTGGCCCCTGGAGGAGGCATCATTGAAATCCTAATTCATTATTTCAAGTTAGGATCAGAGGAGAGGGGTCCCTTGAATGGATCATCTCTCCATAGCTAGCCTTCAAGAGAAGATTAGTCCCCATTAGGATCTAGTCTTAGCAAATAGAGAGATAGAGGGCGAGGAAGAGTTGGAGGTTGTGCCGGCATGTCGGTGCGCCCTCTTTGGCTTGTACTTCGGTGTATTCAAGCTTCTCCAATCCTACATCTAGGATACTTCTGGTAATTGATTTTTATTCAAGTATTTATCTTGTTCTTTTGTTCATTGGTTCATAGTTCTTATGATTGCTCTAGTTCTTATTAGCACTCTAAATTAGAGTAGTAATTGTTAGTGTAAGTGTGGTGCTTAGGATATCGATTACCTATGTTTGTGCCCTATTCTTTAGTTGTGTGGTAGTTACGGGGAGTGACTTTATTCCGTCCACACTATTTTGAGTAGGTTCTTAAATTAGTAGGATCGTAGTCTCGTCGGTAGAGTTCTCTTAGTAATGCTCTTCCGTCTAGCGGCATCCCGAAGTGAGCATTAGAAGGATATTTGAACCATCACCTTGCCTTGCATAGGATCATTACCATAGGAATCCTCTTTACCCACCAATCTTAACCTTGATTGCTCCACCCCTAGATAAACTAGTGGTTAGGTGACTCACACATTTCCCTGTGGATACGATATTTAAAACCCTCCGGGTGAAGGCTACAATGGAATCCGTGCGCTTACAGATTTATCAGCGTGCATCTTAAAAATACCAAAAAGTGCTTAGACATTTGGTGTCTAAACGTGGGATCGAGGTAGATCATGGAAAGATAGAAGTAATAGAGAAGTTTCCCCCTCCCACAAATGTCAAAGGGGTATGAAGTTTTCTTGGTCATGCGGGGTTCTATAGATGTTCCATATAAGATTTTTCTCACATTGCTAGACCCCCTCACCAGTTTGTTAGCCAAGGATGTTCCCTTTGAGTTTGATGATGAGTGTTTAAATGCTTTTCAAACTCTTAAGAAAGCACTCATCTCTGCACCAATCATTCAACTCTCTGATTGGTCACGACCTATTTAAATTATGTGTGATGCTAGTGGTTATGCTGTGGGGGAAGTTTTGGGTCAAACAAAGGATAAAAAGCATCATGCAATTCCTTGTGCTAGTAAAACTCTATCAGGACCTTAACTTATTTATGCAACAACTAAAAAAGGGCTCCTGGCTATTATTTTTGCTATTGACAAGTTTAGATCTTACTTAGTAGGAGCTAAGATGACTGTTTACACTGATTATGCTACTTTGAAATGCCTGCTCACTAAGAAAGATGCTAAACCATGGCTTATAAGATGGATTTTATTACTCAAAGAATTTGACTTAGAATTAAAAGATAAAAAGAGAGTAGAAAATTTTATAGTCGATCACTAGTCCAGGATGCAGTTTGAAAATCCACAGGAATTGCCCATCAATGACTACCTACGAGATGAAATGCTCTTTAAGGTCATGAGCATCAACCCTTGGTATGTAGATATTCTCAATTTTATGGTTCCAGGTTATGTACCACTAGGGGAAATAGATGAAAGCTCATCCAAGAGAGTCATCTCCACTTATAGGATGATCTATACCTCTTCTGAGTCTGCTCTAATGGTCTACTTAGGAGATGTGTGCCAACTGAAGAAGGAATTAAGATCATTGAAAGATGCCACTCATCACCATATTGAGGACATTATGGGGCATTTTGTACTCATGCAAAGATTTAAGAATGTGGATTTTTCTAGACAACCATGTATGAAGACACTAAAGATTTCATCCAGAGGTGTGGAGCATGTCAGAGTCATGGGAACATTAATGCAAGAGATGCCATGCCACTCACTACCAACCTCTAGATAGAGCTCTTTGATGTTTAGGGAATTAACTACATGGGACCATTTTCAAAATCCTGACAGTGTGAATATATCTTGGTGGCAGTTGACTATGTTTCAAAGTGGGTTGAAGCTTTACCACGTCAAGTTGCAGATTCCAACAACGCCAAGAGGATGTTTGTAGAAACCATATTTCCATGCTTTGGAGTTCCACACATGGTGATTAGTGATGGAGGTTCTCCCTTTGTTGATAAAAAGTTTCAACGCTTCTTACACAATCAAGGGATCCATCACAACATCGTGACACCATATCGTCTTCAAACAAGTGGACAAGTAGAAACATCAAAAAGCAAATTAAGAAGATTCTATATAAGACTATCATTGAGATGGGGATAGCCTAGAAGGATAAGTTACATGGAGCACTATGGGCTTACAGAACAGCCTATAAAACACCACTTGGAATGTCACCATATCAGCTAGTTTATGGGAATCAGCTAGTTTATGGGAAGACATATCGCTTACCTGTCGAGTTAGAATTCAAAGCACATTGGGCCATAAAGAGATGGAACATGGACTTTGAAGAAGCTAGGAAGAAAAGAAAATACAAGTCTCTGAACTAGATGAATGGCGAGAAAAGGCATATCATAATTCAAAGATCTACAAAGAGAAGACAAAGAGGTGGCATGATAAGAGATTGAAGAAGAAGGAATTCAAACCAGGTAACAAGGTGTTACTATTCAACTCTAAAGTGAAGTTGTTTGGACATGGGAAATTGTAAAGCAAGTGGGAAGGACATTCAAGGTTGTATACACTTGAACTCATGGAGCCATCACCATCCAAGATGATGCAGGTAACATGTTAAAGGTAAATGGCCATCGCTTAAAAGTTTTCTTTGATGCAAAATTACCAGAAGAAGAATTAGATCTAACTAGTTATATAGAAATTGAAATTACTAAAAATAAAAAGAGAGAAAAATGAAATCCTGCTGAGTTCTGCTTAGAATTGAAATCATACACTCTAGACATCTAATGCCCAATTGCTTAACACTTAATCTATTCCACTAGTTTTATTGTCTATTTGAGTTGTAAAGGAATAATTAAGAAAACTAAGAGTTGAAAGCAAGTGGATGCTCTATCCACTATTGAAGCAACTATCCTAGTAACCATTAATATCAATCAATGCTCCGATAGAGGAAGTACATTTTCACCATCAGTCTGCTACACCAGAAGATCAAATGACTATGTCAACATCCAGCTTGGGGGAGAACACCCCCATGTATCCAGTAAGTATTCTCTTTCCATAGTTTTATCTTAGTCCTTAAGTGTTATCTTAATTACTAATTATGATAATATGAAAATAATAAAAACAAAATAATAAGGTGGGTAAAGTTTGCTTGATTTTATTTTTAAGAAGTTGTTAATAAAGTAGACTCTCTATCTAAGCTCTAAACATGGAAATTATGAATAGTTTCACTGTCATAATTTCTTTTAAGTACCTAGTTTTTAGCCTCGAACTATCTTAAGTTTTAGATAAGACTATTTTGGCCTAAAATTTACTCTGCACTTCAAACTTGTGGGTAGCGAATACTAGATCTTGTTCCTAGTGATACTAAATTTTTAGAGATTTATCTTTTGAAAAATCTAAAATTCTATATGATAAGTTCCTATATGACGAGAGCTTAAATACCTACCATAGCCATACATGCATGCTTGCTAGAATAGGAAAACTTCCTCAATTATTTATTACTTGTGTGCATTGAGTTTGGTCGAGCTGTATTGACCCTTAGAAACTTTTCGTACCTCTTGCTACTTCTACCCTAGAAATACACACCACATATTTACCCATTTAGATCCACTCAAAAATGTTCTACTCCTACACTGGGAGTGAACACAAAAAATATTTCCCATAGGTTTTCCTTGTTTGCTACCCAAATTCCACAAAGTAAATGCTCTGAGTTTTTATCATTTTTTTCTCTTAGATGTTCCATTGTAATAGATTAGGCTATTTAAAAATGTGAAAAATAAAAATATATATTGAAAAAGGTAAAAAACATATATTAAAGAAAAAATATATAGAGAGCCCTAGTTTTTTAGTTCCTCAATGTTTCAAGTTTAGAGCAGTTACCCTTTGTAAAGGAGCATTGTAGAATTAGGCGTTCACCCCTTCTACCTTCCACAAATATTCTCTACTATATTATTTATTCACTCATTTAAAACCACACATGCACATCTTGATTTGATTGTATGACAAGTTTAATGGATCCATGGTTGGGCTAGGCAATATATATATTGGAAGTATGTATCAGTTGTTTCTTTCCCACCTATAAACTCCACATAATTTTACTAGTTATAGGGTGAGAGAGAAGGCACAATATTACTTTGCCTTTTTTAAAAATACCATATATCTTGAGATAAGAGATAGGCAAAACACCATTGATTGCCTTGGTAAGGATCCACAAATAACATAGATGAGAGACTTGAGAGAATCATACAAAGGAATCTCTAAGTTTTATTTTGAAAATCTACAAAAACTATAGAACGAAGGTTAATCGAAGAACTCAAGACATAGTGCTTGATTTGACTGTTCTGTCTTTCAATTGCTTGTTGGCGGTCCTTATGCATCATTCTTAACCGCCAACTTATGCCTAAAAGGAGAGGAACAATCATGCTTTAACACATAGACATATGCCATTAACAGAATTCCACTTGTACCCCTAGTGTTCATGATTTTGTAGGTTTATTAAAGGAAACAAGTGGAAGTATACAACAAAAAGAGAGGCACAAAAGCAGAATATGAATTCAAAGAATGCACAACCAAGAATAACAAAGAAACCCAACTTGAGCCAAAGGAGCAAAGGCCCAAATAAAGTTCAAGTCTATTCCAGGACTGCATGAGTAGGCCCAAGTAAATCAGTCATTTCGGGCTCATCCGAACTCCGTTTGAGGTGATTCTAAGGAAAAATGAAGCTAACAAAAAGATCTACGGCTCGCTAAATATGGGCTTGAAAGGGCGCAACCATGGACCGGCCGCCCCCGGGGTGACCGCCCCCGGTAGGGCCTCCTGGGCCTAGTCTTCTCTGGTGGTTCGTAGGTTGGTTTTGCAAGGACGGGTCCATCTATGCTTAGTGCATATGGAAAGTGCAAACAACCCTTTTGAGGTCTGTTTGGATCCTTCCATGTGGGGATGGTCCTTTTGCATAGAGCCCCCTCCTCTCAAGCTATAAAAGGAGGCCTCCTCTCTTCACAATTCATTCATTCAACAACACAAAGAGGTCACAATGTAGAGAGGAAGAGCAAGCTCCATTCCATTAGTTTCTAGCTAATCTAGTATAGGGAGTGAGAGAGGGAAAGAGCTGGAGAAAGAGCAGAGTTGAAGCAGTTCTACCTCCAGGTGGACGAAGTGTCGGACTTGTTGGCTCTCGCTCTAAGTTGTACCTCTACGATCGTCTTTCGACTTGAAGTAAGAAGTTCGTGTTCAACTTTTGTTTGATTCATTAAGCATGTTTCTTTCATAAAGCTACTTGTTTGTGGGATCATCGTTCATCCTTTGGATGGGTGCTCTAGTAGAGGACTCCTGATAGAGACGGAAGTTCCTGCGCAACGCTAGAGTAGTAGTCGCCTTCATAGATGTGGTGTCTAGGTTGGAGTCTACCTTTGTATGTTGCGCGTACCCATGGGTAGAGGGGTAGACGGATAGGTGGTGATAGCCCTATTTGTTTGTACCTGCATTCCCCCACATTTGGATGCGAAGTAGAGCTTATACTGATATCGCTTGGCAGACCAAGTGTGTCAGTGCCTGAAGCAACTAAGTAGTGGGAAAGTTACCATTGCTTAAGGTTTCTTACCTTAGATGAACCTTTCTACCCAAGATACTCTTCATCTCATCATTCTGGGAGAACTAGTTTAGAGACTTCTTACACCTCCATTCCCTATGGAGATATGATATCCTGAATACTTCCGAGTGAAGGCTACAATGGTACTTTTCGTATGATTATAGATTATCTGCATACGTTAAGAAATACCAACATTGCTCAAGACCCAAGTGAAGGCTATAAGCTCCATGATTGAAGGTAAAATGGGTAAGTTTGAAAGTTATAGTGATGACTCTGATCCAGAGGAGAATTCTTGTTTGAATGCATGTGTAATTTTGAGGCATGAGAGCATTTTAGTAACTCCTGATCCATTGCCAAGTTTGGCTCTGCTAAGGGACTAGCAAAGGGTAAGCTTGGGGGAACTTGTTGATGGCCACTAAACTCCAAATGTAACCATCAACTATTGCATAATCTGACATGAAGTGAATCACAAAGCATAGTTGTAGGATTTAATTCTAACGAGTTCCATGAGTTTTGGTGTTCTCACTTCTTTTATTGGATACTCAATATTTCAATATATAAAAGTATCTGAAATGACAAATTGGAGTACACCATTACAAAGGTCTCGTTGAGCCAATCGAAATGGACATATCATTTGTTATATCAAGTTTCCAATGTAATACGACTTGGAAAGTCTCTAGAACACCGTAAAACCATCACCATCATAAAGTTTGAGGGACTAAACTAAAAAATGCCATAGCTTTGGTGAATTATGATATTTCTAAGAGTTATCTAGAAGCTAGAGAGGGAGAATCCATCCATGGTATGACTACTTGTGCAAACAGATCAAAAATTGGCATAGAAGACTCTACGAGAAGACACCACACCGAAGTGGAAGGGGAGCGGCCATGGAAGGAGGCCGGTCAACCTAATCCCTATGCCGGTCAGCCTAGGCCCACATGGAAGTGAGATATCTTTCATGTAACAGCCTCCAAGCAATCTCTACTTCGCATCCCAACCCTTGTTTAAGGTTAGTTTTATCCAAGGGCCACAGTGCATATATCGAGACATACCAGACCACAGATATACCGGGATAACAACCGTAGCCATATATCACCACATGATACACGTGAGCACTCAGGCCCAGGGTACCAATAAACATGGGAACTTAAACCCACCGTATACCACACTATGACATATGTGGGGACTCTGGTCCTAAAATATATCACTCTATGACATACCTGAGTTCCAACCCTTAGTATGTCACTTCATGCACGTGGATTTGTAGTTGTCGATATCACCAGATCACCATCGACACGGGACCTAGGGCATCAACAGACGAAAACACTACAGAGGGACTCCATTCCCAATGCAAATTACCCATCCGGACTCGATTTATTAACTATTATCATGATTCTGACAAGAAAAGCCATCCTCATCTTTTTCATTCTTTTTCCTTTTTGAAAACCTACTGAAACGACCTTGATTTCCACGAAGGGAAATCCACAGTGTCGGAGTGTAATATGACCATTTAAATCACATTACCCGATAACAGTTGAATCCATAATCCATACATCGAACAAAAGAGAGCAAATAGAGGGAGTTACAATAACTTATTACATCGCCACAGGGGCAGAATCAGAGTTCATGCAGCATAACAATAAAAGCTTGAGGTGCGGAAGCTATCTTCTTCTCTCCAACTTGAGCGTAGATGCGAAACCCTCAATCGCCGTACTCCCCAGATGAGTACTCACTCCTTGAACCTGAAACCAAATTTTCAGTACGATTTGTACTGGCCACACTCCCACCCTATGCATTGCTTTGTGGAAGTGGATGCAAAAATAAGGGTATCTCAAAAGGAACCTATAAGGCTGAGGTTTCCTATGAATTGTTCAAGTATATAAAACAAAAGTATAATAAACAAGTTTTAAACACAAACCCATTCCCTTCATCTATCTCCATCCGTATCTGTAGCATCATCTCATCTCCCCCAACACCCTCTCAGACTCTGGTCGATAAGCCAACTCCCTCTTGGCTTGCCTCAACGGCCCGCAGCCCTCAAACTGGCTCACGGCCGAAAATCACACTCAGAGGAAGGTAGAACACTCCACTCACTAGTCTGGTGTATGCGAAACATAGGAAAGGTCCATAGCCGAGGATTCGGCATATGTATCGATCGATCAACCATACACTCTGCAGAGGTTTCACTAATCCACCAGATAACCATCATCGATGCACGCGTGCATCTAGGCAGATTTCGGGCGCCTACTGCCATAGGCGATGCCACTCTACCATCCAGCACTGGATCACTGGATCTGTGAAGAGAGCATGTATCCGCTCCCGAAGAGGATGCCATGCCATGTACCCACTCCCGAAGGGGGTGCCATGATCGTCTCGGTAGGGTGTTAGCTCCATCCCATGCATATACCTTCCTATCACTTCTCGCCTAGCAGTAGTGGCATCGACCTATCCAGCGGTTCGGCCGTCTCCCCCCCCACGGAGAGCGAGTGGAAAGCAAGAGATTCCTAGGTCCGGATACCAGCGCAACAGTTCCTAGATTTGACCAAACCGGGATATCTTCATCAGGGTTTATTTTTTTAACGTGCTACCACGGCACCTTCATCCCGGGCTCCACCTCTCAGAGGACCACACCCAAGGACCACCATCACATCTCAGTTAGCTCGCCACAGGCTCCTCTCATGGGAATGTCTAGAACCATTCCCTGGCAAGACTTGCTCCAAAAGCTCGTCGTAGATCCCGGCTCGATCGACTCAACCCTCACCCTACTCCCTGCCGTAAGCTCCACCCCAAACCCGGATACAACATCATCAGCTCACATGTCCATCTGAAACATCAACTCACACATCCAGCCTGGCACCCTCCAGGCCTTCCCCGGGTTCATCACGTCGCATCAAAATGTAAGCGAGTGAAGTATAGAAAATATAAGCATAGCAGATAAGCAGGTGGCTATCATAACAGCGGGTAAGCAGGTGATAGTTTACAACAAGGTAGGGCTCATCAAATAAATACTCTATCATGCAGTCCTAGCATAGGCATAGCATTATAGCAACACGAATGTAAAGCACTAGCCATACTATAGTTGTCATGCGTAATGGGATCTATGAGGTTGGATGGTGTGTGGCACCTTCACTGACGTAGCTGTCGGACTTCTCCTGGTAGTTACTGTCGTCAGACTTGTCCTCGCTCGAGCCTGTAACGAGATTTAACGGTCGCAGAAGCGACCCCTATAGATTAGCACAAAGAACGAATGCAAAATAGAATATCCAAATACACTCAAACATAGCCTAGATACATAGGGCTCAATTTATAGAAAATTTGGATATGTGGATCATAATTTTCCGAGCTCGTATGAATTAGATATGAATTTTCAAAGATTTAACCATTTTCCGAACAGAAAAAGGGCTCGAGGGTAAGGTCTCGATGGTTACGGTCTCGAGGGGTTACAGTCTCGAGGGTTACGGTTTCGAGGGTTAGGTCTCGAGGGGTATGCTCTCGAGGGGTTACGGTCTCGATGGTTACGGTCTCGAGGGGTTAGATCTCGAGGGGTATGCTCTCGAGGGTACGGTCTCGAGGATACGGTCTCGAGGGGCATGGTCTCGAGGGTTACGGTCTCAAGGATTAGGTCTCGAGGGGTACGGTCTCGAGGAGCATGGTCTCGAGGGGTATGGTCTCGAGGTGTCAAGCTCGAGGGTCGGCGCATCGAGGAGTCAAACTCGAGGGTCGGCGCATCGAGGTGTCAAACTCAAGGGTCGGTTTGTGGAAGGGTCAAACTCGAGGGTCGGTTCGAGCGCGTGATCTGTCTCGGATGAGATCGGCTCGAAGGCGGAGTTCCTCCTCGACGATCGGCGGCGGGGAAACCCTCGATTCCTGGTGCCACAAAGGATCTCTGGCGCCATTAACCCGCCCATCGGTTTTGGGACTTCACGACGGTCATGTTGCCGGGCTTCAGGGCGGCAGCTTTGCTTCCGATGACGAGCTCTACGGCGGACGGTGGCTCGATGGCGACGGCGCTCGATGTACACTTCACACCGAGTCACTCCTGCTCCAATTGGTGGCGTAGATGGATGGTTGGAGTCACGCAACACCTGCTCGAGGTGCCGGCGGTGACCAAAACACACGGCGGAGTCCGCGCGGGCAGCAACTCCCATGGCGGAGCTTTGACAGGTCCTCGGTGCACGGCAACGGCACTCCGAGAGGGTCCACGGTCTCCATCTTGCCCACTCAATGTAGCTCGTCACGGCAGAGCTTCCCGGCTTCTTCCTGCTCCTCGAGGGTGGTCGATGGTGGCAGGAAACGATGGTGAACGGCGGCGTTCTGGAGCGGCAACGTACTGACATGTCGACGACAAGGTGGTTCGGGTGAGTGCTCTGGCGAGGCAAACGCGGAGCTAGGGTGTGCACGGGGTCCGTCTCATCAAGGCGAGCGCGGATCCGAAAACAACGGAGGTCGAGGCTCAACGAAAAGGCGGCTGGGTGATCTCGCCACGGCGGAGCTTGGCGCGCGACGATGAACTGGGTGGCTTCCGGCTGGTCTCGTGTGTGTGTGCGGGTGTGTCCAGTGAGGTCGGTAGTGACCTGGGCCTACGCGCTCACGGCGGAGCGCCATGGCCAACAGCACGGCGGAGGGTTCGAGAGAGCGGCGATGGCGGTGCTCACCGACGGGTCGAAGAGGATGGAGGGGCGGTACAAGTCCAAGCGGCTCTAGCTCACGGTACTGCTCCTCCTTCCTACTCCCGACGCAGCAGCGACGGCTCCGAGTCGACGGTCTTCCTCCCCAACTCCGGCGGCGGCTTCTTCTTCTTCCCTGACTCCTTTCTTCCCCCTACCTTCAGCTCTTCTCCAATCAAGGCTGGCAAGGTGGAATTGGGCTCCACCAGAGCGGTGGCGGTGGCCTGGGAACCCTAGGGTGCCGGGGTGCTTGCTTTATAGGGCGGACGCAGTGGTAGGTAGCCGACGGACCGTCGATCACGGCTTCTGCTTGATCGAGCGGCCAAGGGATGTCAATGTCAGCAGCTGAGGCTCGATCTGGGTCTAGAGAACAGCGAGAGGGGGCTAGGTAGCACTGGGTGTCGAAGTTTTGTACGGCGGTAGCGTTCCACTACGGCGACCGCGCAGGTGCGCGCGCGCGGAGAATCTTGCCTGCGGTCGTGGGAACTTTACGCGGGCTGGTCGGTCCAGGTGGCTTGTGGGCGCGCGTCGATGCGGGGCGAAACTGGATCGAGCGGTCGAGGCAGGTTGCTTAGGAGCGACGCCGGGGAACAGTGCTGACGCGAGCACGCGCGGCCGGTCGGGTGACCTCAGCGGGCGTGATGACACGTGGGTCCCACTTCGAGGCCCCATCATCCGCGACTCATCGGCAATGGAGGCTCGGTGCGGCGTGCGGACGCGCGCGGCTCTTGCTGGGCCGTGGGCCTGGTTGGGCCGCGCAACGCGGGGTCGAGTGGCCAGCGCAGGTGAGCGCGCGTGCGGGCCGGCTGGCTGCTCGGGCCGGTCTCCTCCTTTTCTTTTTCTTTTTCATTTTTAAATATATTTTTATATATACTTATATATATATGGTGTGCTAAATTTGTGTAACAAAATAGTGAGCATACATGGCCCAAATAATGCTAAGGTATTATTCCCTTAATATTTATTTGTCAAAATAAATATTATGTTGTCATTTTTTTAATAATCAACACATAAACCAAATAAGAATCCAAATCACTCTTTTTAATGCAACATGATGATTGAACAATTGAAACATTAAAATGTAACATGTGAACATAGAGCATGGTTATGAGATGTTAATTAATTTGCAACATATGAATGCCATGCAAGACATGCTAGGGTTGATGCATATGTAAGGGGTAGATGATGACATGTCGCACCACATCATTCAGGGTTTTGTCGAAAAAAAATTTTGTAGTTCGAATTTTCGGGTTGTTACACCTACTAATTAAGCAGGGCTAAGCATTACTACGCATTTTCCCATTTAACAGGTAACAAGGAATATGGAAGTAAGACAGGTAATGCAGTTGGTAGGTTTTCACTCAACTCCTATTACTTAATGCAACATCTCATAGCTAAAGCGATAAAATCTTTATAAAATAGAATAGGGTTTGAATGCATCCGGGGCATGCCTTGGTATTCGGGGTACATGGTCTCGAGCTCTGAATCAACTCCTGATTCCTGAATCTGCTCTTCCTTGGGATCTGGTGCGACAATGTTAAACTCTCCGTCAACGAAAACTATACGATAAAATGATAGGCTTCAACATGATGGAATAGTAAACATGATGCTCGATGGATGCATGACCAGATTAAGGGCTTGAGTACAACTTTTCTTCACGATAAAGTTGCAAGCCAACTAAAACTTACTTACTAAGTTCATTAGGGTTAAGTACGTCATTAAAGAAGGTTATTAAACACATGAAATAACGTTAATTAAGCCCTAATGACATGATCTAGGTAAGCGCAAACAATTAATTAAAGTTCCAAGGGTCATTAAGATTAATGACCCAAGGTCATCAATCAATCCCAAAGTCAAACAAATCCTATAATGATTAAACACGATTAAAGGGATTAATTAATTATTTAAAAGCATAAAATAAAGACATAAAAATTAAAGTTGTCTAATTGAGCTCAAAATTTTATTTGAAAAGCTCTTGGCCTAATTAGATGGCAAAATAAATTTCATAAATGAAAGCCCATTATTTTATTTATTAAAAATCATAGAATATGCCTTTTTCAATTTAAAGGACTAATTTTAACTTATGCAAAAATTACTCAAATTTGACATTTCATATTTTTCCTAGGTAGAGGACATCATAGAGAACATACACAAAACTTTTTAGAATTTTTGGAGCTATACATGAATTACTATGATTTTTTAACAAAAATAGCATTTAAATCATTTTCTGGAAATAGAAAAAGAAAAAGGAAAATCGGCTCCCGACGTTGACCGCGGCGGCGGCGATTTTGACCGGCCAAACCTCGCCGACCGTGAGGTTTCCAGCGATGGGACTTGGCCCTACAGGTTCATCTTGGCATGGTGAGCAACTTGGGCTGGCTAATGGAGTGGCGGGAAGACGGCGGCGCACTAGCCGGCGGCCATGGCGGCGCGGCGGAGCTCAGGCGCGGCGGCAAGGGCTCACCAGAGTTTCACCGGCGACGGCGAGCGCACGGTTACGATCTATACAACCACGCGAGTCTAACGGACAACAAGATGAGGCCCAATTTGACCTCCAGCCACAACGGCTACACGAGCGACGGCGCTGACAAGGTCACACCGGCAGCGACGCACGTCGGTCAGACCCTACGACGTATGAGTGGTGCAATTGAGGGCATGGAGGGACGCAGGAGCTCACCGCTGTTCTGATGCGCTTGAAGATGAAGGCTCAGAGTGGCTGAATCAAGCTGCGGACGGCGGCGCTAATGGCGGCGGCGGCATTCCGGTAGCAAGAACGGCGTCACGACGTGTCCTTGGCGGCGGTGGACGGCGAGAAAGCTCGCGACGGCTCGGCGACTGGTCGCGAGGAAGATGATGGCTCGCGGGCGACTCAGGCGGGGAGAGCGAGCACAGACTAGCTCAAATGAACTGTAAGGACGAGGCGGAGCTGATGGAGAAGAAAATGAAGGCGGGGCGCGCTCGGTGGTGGCAGATTTCGGCTGTGGAGCGAGGTCGTCGGCGGTGAGCAGAAGAAAGAAAAGAGGACGACGGCGGCGGTCAGGCCTATATATAGGGCAGAGGCGAGGTGTGGACGGGCGACATGGGGCAGTGAAGCTTCATGTGCGAGGCGAGCTGGCGACTGCGGTACGCCGGTATGGGTGACGGTGGACGGCGGCTACCCATAGGTTTCGATGCTGTTCAAGCTAATTATAGAAATGCCACTCGTTTAAAATAACAAATTTCTCTAAAATTTATATAGGAACTTGAAAATCTCCAAAAATATCATTTGCATAACTTTTTAAGAGCTATACTTTTAATTTAACAAATATTTTGAAATTCTGCTTAGTTTTTGAAATATGAATTCGAATTCAAAAAGGGAGCAAAACCCTAGAAACAAATATTTGAAATTACTTTTGATGTTGCAATAAAACTTGAAAATCTTCCAAACTATGAAATGTTCAACTTTTCAATCCAAACATTTCTCATATACAAAGTTTTCTCAAATTATGCAAAATTTTTGAATTCTGGTTTTTAAAATCAAAGGGGGATAAATGCTAGAAAACTATATTTTCAAATTTAATTGAAATTCTTTGTGAAAACTTGAAAAACTTTAAATACCAACTTTGTATATCTTGTCAAGATCTACAAACTATCTTTTTAGGGTATCCCCAAATTCCTTATATATTTTGAATTATAGAAAAGGGGATAAAACCAGGTTTTGAAATCAAGGGTTTTTGAAACCGAACTCAAACTCGATTTGGTTTCTTATTTAATTGGTTGGTCATTAGTGATCACAAACATCATCCAAGGACATCTTTAGCTCAATGACCCAATGACACCCTTGGTTGACCAAGTTGACTTTTGGAAAAACATTTTATAGCTTTCCAATTTGAATTTAAATTTGAATTGCAAGACTTGGGAATAAGCTTTGAAATCCAAATTCAATTTCAAATATGGAAATAATTTTTAGGGTTGGACTTAGATTTATACACTATGCTTGACACTAGTGTAAACACAGTTTACACCTCGAGTACATAGAATATAAAAAAAGTAATTTGGGATGACATTCGAAAGTAGGGTTTTATTATTTCATGTGACAAAACATTTTAGAAGCACAATCAACCTATGAAATGTAAGCTTGTTTTAGTTGATGCATATCAAGGTTGACCTAAACATGAATGCTTTGCGTGCATATGATGACATGGCAGGTTTTAGTTACCATAACACCAGAGGTGTTATGGCCCTTCCCCCTTAAAGAAATCTCGTCCCGAGATTTAAAGATGTAGGTAAAGTAATGGAAAAGGAAATGTGTCAAGAAAAACACTTCAACTAAATACATAAGGGAAAGGGGTTTTACAACTCACACTAAAGAAATTACAACTCATAGAGGGAACTGTAGCTTAGATAGAAGCATAAAATTCCAAGAAGTTCTCCAACAAATAATCTTCTGATTCTAATGTAGCTTCTTCTTCTGAATGTTGATCCCATTGTATCTTATACCACTTAATGGTTCTGCTTCTTCTAATCTAACACTCGAATTGGATACTTAGAATAAGTCAAGTCAGGTTCAAGTTCAATTCCTTCAACATCAACAACCTTATCCAGCACTCGAAGACACTTCTTGAGTTGGGATACATGGAACACATTGTGTACGGCCGACAACTGTTCAGGTAGTTGCAAACGATATGATACCTTCCCAATTTGTGCCAAAATCTGAAATGGTCCAATGTAGCGAGGTGCTAGCTTGCCTTTGACTCCAAACCGATTAACTCCCTTCATGGGTGACACCTTTAAATATACATAATCTCCCTTATTGAACCACATTGGTTGACACCTTTTGTCTGCATAACTTTTCTGTCGAGACTGTGCCACCTTTAAGTTCTATTATATCTGCTTAACCTTATCTTCTATTTCTTTTACAAGATCAACCCCAAAGAATATTCTTTCTCCGGATTCTGACCAGTTCAATGGGGTTCTACATCTGCGACCATATAGTGCTTCAAATGGTGACATCCTAATGCTTTCTTGGTAACTATTGTGTAAGAAAATTCTACTAAAGGCAAACACTCATCCTATTTTTCTGGAAAAATTCAGAACACAAACTCTCAACATATCTTTAAGTATTTGATTGACTCTTTCAGTCTGACCACCCATTTGTGGATCGTAAGCTGTACTGTGCAAAAGACCTGTTCCTAATGAATCATGTAATTGTTTCCAAAATTTGTTGATGAATTGCGTGCCTCTGTCCGACACAATCGTCTTTGGTGCACCATGAAGACTGATGATACGTTCAAAATATAGTATAGCATAATACAAGGCTGTATAGGCATTTTGCACTGGAATGAAATGTGCAGATTTTGTGAGTCGATCCACTATTACCCAGATGGAGTCAAAACCTCTGGCTGTCTTGGGTAGACCTACTATAAAATCTATACTGATATCTTCTCATTTCCAAGCTAGAATTGGTAAAGGTTGAAGTTCTCCCACTGACTTCAAATGCACAGCTTTGACTCCCTAACAGGTATCACATTGAGCTACATACTTAGCAATTTCAATTTTCATCTTAGTCCACCAAAATTTCTGTTTCAAATCATGATACATCTTATTACTTCCTAAATGGATAGAAAACTTTGAAAGATGTGCTTCATCAAGAATCTTTTGATGTAACTCAGGAACTTTTGGTATGACCAGATGATTCTTATACCATAAAACTTCTGCTTCATTAATTGTGAAATAAGAAACCTTTTCTTTTCTAACTTTCTTTTTGATATGCTTAATTCCCTTATTACTTTTCTGAGCAGCAATAATTTGATCTCTGAGGTCAACAGCAATGTTAGCCAAACTACCTTGTTGCACCATCTCTATACCCAACTTTTCTATTTCATGACATATAGAACTATACAAAGGCTTCATTGTCAAACAATGGCAATGGCTTTTTCAGCTAAGTGCATCAGCAACTACATTTGCTTTACCAGGATGGTAATATATTTCCAAATCATAATCATTGATTAGTTCTAACCACCTTCTTTGTCTCATATTCAACTCATCTTGAGTAAAAATGTATTTCAAACTCTTGTGATCACTGTAGATATTACATTTATTAACCCACAGATAATGTCACATATTTTCAATGCATGGACAATAGCTGCTAATTCTAAATCATGTGTTGGATAATGCTCCTCATGTTTCTTCAACTGTCGGGAAGCATAAGCAATAACTCTCCCTTCTTGCATTAATACACATCCAATACCAATTCCAGAAGCATCACAATACACATCAAACGACTTTTCAATGTTTGGCTGTGCTAGGATAGGGGCAGTAGTCATCAATTTCTTTAATTTCTAAAATGCCTCTTCACATTCCGATGACCAAACAAACTTAAGATCATTTTTCAACAACTCAGTTATGGGCTTTGATATCTTTGAGAAATCAAGTATGAAACAACGGTAATAACCCGCCATTCCCAAAAAATTGCGAACTTGATGCACAATCTTCGGTGCTTCCCAATCAAGTATATCTTGTACCTTACTAGGGTCAATAGCAACACCCTTGTATGATAAAACATGTCCAAGAAATTTCACTTCTTTCAACCAAAATTCACACTTACTAAACTTAGCATATAATTGATGTTCTCTCAAACGCTGTAAGACAATTCTGAGATGTTCAGCATATTCTTCTAGATATTGGAGTAGTACTAGGCTTCAAATCAATTCTAAATCCACCTTTCTATCAGGAGGTAAACCCGATAACCCATCAGGAAACACATCAGGAAACTCACGGACCACTGGTATATCCTTGATCTCTTTCACAGAGGTTGCACCTACCTTTTCGACAGTCCTCTTAAGTGTCGGGAGTTGGATAAGAAGTTGAGATTTGCAATTAGGTATATTCACTCTCACAGTTCTATTCAGGATGTCTATCACAGCACCATGCCGTTTCATCCAATTCATACCTAGGATCACATTTATATCTTGATCCTTTAATATTATCATATCAGTGGGAAAAATATACCCTCCCAAACTTACTGGCACATCATGTACCATTTCTTTAGTACACATACACCCCCTAGGTGATTGTATAAAGAATTATTCTTTCGTCCCCATTGTTGGTATTTCATGTGTCTTAACAAATGTACCATTGATTAATGTATGAGATGCACCAGAATCAAAAAGCAGAATTGTAGAATGATCAGCAACAAGGAACGTACCCATCATGACAGGCTCTCCTTATGGAATTTCTCCAACTTGAGTGTAAAACAGCCTACCATCCTTCTTATCACTCTTTCCCTTCTGCCCATTCTGGTTACCAACCCTATTCTGATTCTATGGTTGCTACTGTGGGGCAAAAGTCCTAGGAGCATAAGGATTATTCTGCCTCGGATGCGGGCAGTATTTTGCAAAGTGACCAGGCTTACCACAATTGAAGCATGGGAGATTTTGTGGCTGGAAATTGAGGTTACGAATACCAGGAGCATTTGGCTATCGTGGATAAGAAAGAGTAGCAGCAAGACGGACAATTGTCTGCTGCTGGGCTTGGTATTGTGGTGGACGGTAAGGAGGACGGAAATGGTTTTGGGGATGATAGATTATTTTCTAGCGCTTTTGATTGCCACCAGAAAATCCAGGGGTTACAGTTTTTTTCTTCTTAGCTTCCATGTGTTGACGGTTCTTTTCTTCATAAGATATAGCAATACTTACCGTCTCATAGAATGTAGCATTTGGGTTTCCAGTCATCATCCTCTGAATCTTGCTATTTAGACCCCTAAGGAAACACTCCTTCTTACGGTCAGTACTAATTTGGTTAGAAGCATATTGGGACAAGTGATTGAATTTGCTAAAATACTGCATAACTGACATATCACCTTGTCACAGAGAAAGAAACTCTTCAAGCTTTATGGTCATGATTCCCTCAGAAATAAAATGTGCACAAAAAGCTTCATGAAACTCAGCCCAAGTAATACGGTGACCTTCAGGCTGAGCAGCGACAAAGTTAACCCACCAGGCTCCTGCAGTGCCTCTCAACTGCTGAGCTGCAAACATGGGTTTCTGATATTCGATACATTCTCCTCTTGGTTCATCCAATTGTGTGGAGCCATAGTGTGGAGCCAATCATCTGCCTCCATTGGTTCATCCACTCTGGTGAAGACCGGAGGACGGGTGTCGATGAAATCCACATATGTGGTCTCATTCCTATTATTCCGACTATGATTCCCTTGATGTGCATTCTGATTCTGATTCTAGGCCATCATGGTGGTTGCATTGACCAAGGCCGCAACTGCATCGGCCAAGGTTGGTGGAACTGGTGGAGGATTTGGGACATCACTTCCAACATGAGATGGACCGGCAGCATCACGGGATCAAGTGTGAGAAGGCATATGTTGATAAACAAACTATACTTTATTCACAAAATTTTATTGAACTAGATCAGCAGATATTACAGACATACAACAAAATTATAATACATTATTGTTACAACCGTCTACACTCCGGCAAGACTTCCCACACCTACTAGGTTTCAGAAAGCAGGGAAAAGATATATTACACATCTCATTATCCAAACTCCTTACTCATCCTCCTCACTGGTATCTATGGGAATTACATCCTCCTCTTCTGGATCCTCTTCCTCTTCCGGCTCTTCTTCCACTATCTCTGGATCTTCTTCTTCTATAAGATCCTCTTCATTTTCATTTGCCACACCCATCTGGTTTTCTTCTTCCTCATCGATGACATCATCATCAGTGGACTCTATTTCTTCAGGATCTTCCTCTTCCTCATCCTGACCCATCATAAGACCAAGATCATCTTGGGCTGCCTGTCGTTGATATTCAGGATCCAACAAGTTATTCAGCCTCACACACTCATCATCAGCTTCCTCAGCATATTCCTCCAACTCTTCCACGTAATCCTCAAGTTCTTGTATACGCTCATTTACGGCGTCTTCTCATGCCCAAGCATCATTTCTCTGGTGTTTCATATACCTTCGAGATTGCCTTAACTGAGTAATCTCAGCGGCCTCTTCGATCCTATCCGTTTCTGCTCTTTCTAGTTCTGCTCTAAGTCTGGCTATTTTAGCTTGCGGATCTGGATTGGGATTGCTACTTCTTTTGCCAATCTCGTATCTGGGAGCTAGTTGATGTCGAGGTACTCCCTTTGGTGCAGTCATACCGGGATATACCAGGATAACAACCACAGCCATATATCACCACATGATACACGTGAGCACTCAGGCCCAGGGTACCGATAAACATGGGAACTTAAACCCACAGTATACCACACTATGACATATGTGGGGACTCTAGCCCCAAAATATATCACTCCATGACATACCTGAGTTCCAACCCTTAGTATGTCACTTCATGCATGTGGATTTCTAGTTGTCGATATCACCAGATCACCATCGACACGGGACCTAGGGCATCAACAGACGCAAACACTACAGAGGGACTCCATTCCCAATGCAAATTATCCGTCCAGACTCAATTTATTAACTATTTTCATGATTCCGACAAGAAAAGCCATCCTCATCTTTTTCATTCTTTTCCTTTTTGAAAACCTACTAATTAAGCAGGGCTAAGCATTACTACGCATTTTCCCATTTAACAGGTAACAAGGAATATGGAAGTAAGATAGGTAATTCAGTTGGTAGGTTTTCACTCAACTCCTATTACTTAATGCAACATCTCATAGCTGAAGCGATAAAACCTTTATAAAATAGAATAGGGTTTGAATGCATCCGGGGCTTGCCTTGGTATTTGAGGTAGACAGTCTCGAGCTCTGAATCAACTCCTGATTCCTGAATCTGCTCTTCCTTGGGATCTAGTGCGACAATGTTAAACTCTCCGTCAACGAAAACTATACGATAAAATGATAGGCTTCAACATGATGGAATAGTAAACATGATGCTCGATGGATGCATGACCAGATTAAGGGCTTGAGTACAACTTTTCTTCACAATAAAGTTGCAAGCCAACTAAAACTTACTTACTAAGTTCATTAGGGTTAACTATGTCATTAAAGAAGGTTATTAAACACATGAAATAACGTTAATTAAGCCCTAATGACATGATCCAGGTAAGAGCAAATAATTAATTAAAGTGCTAAGGGTCATTAAGGTTAATGACCCAAGGTCATCAATCAATCCCAAAGTCAAACAAATCCTATAATGATTAAACATGATTAAAGGGATTAATTAATTATTTAAAAGCATAATATAAAGACATAAAAATTAAAGTTGTCTAATTGAGCTCTAAATTTTATTTGAAAAGCTCTTGGCCTAATTAGATGGCAAAATAAATTTTATAAATGAAAGCCCATTATTTTATTTATTAAAAATCATAGAAGATGCCTTTTTCAATTTAAAGGACTAATTTTAACTTATGCAAAAATTACTCAAATTTAACATTTCATATTTTTCCTAGGTAGAGGACATCATAGAGAACATACGCAAAACTTTTTAGAATTTTTGGAGCTATACATGAATTACTATAATTTTTAAAAGAAAATAGCATTTAAATCATTTTCTCGAAATAGAAAAAGAAAAAGGAAAATCGGCTCCCGACGTTGACCGCGGCGGCGGCGATTTTGACCGGCCAAACCTCGCCGATGGTGAGGTTTCCAGCGATGGGACTTGGCCCTAAAGGTTCATCTCGGCACGGTGAGCAACTTGGGTTGGCTAATGGAGTGGCAGGGCGACGGTGGCGCACTGGCCGGCGGCCATGGCAGCGCGGTAGAGCTCGGGCGCGGCGGCAAGGGCTCACCGAAGCTTCTTCGGTGACGGCGAGCGCACGGTTATGATCTATACATCCACGCGAGTCTAACGGACAACAAGATGAGGCCCAATTTGACCTCCAGCCGCAATGGCTACGCAAGCGGCGGCGCTGGCAAGGTCACGCCGACGGCGACGCACGTCGGCCGGACCCTACGGCATAGGAGGGGTGAAATTGAGGGCATGGAGGGACGCAGGAGCTCACCGCTGTTCTGATGCGCTTGAAGATGAAGGCTTGGAGTGGCTGAATCCAGCTGCGGACGGCGGCGCTAATGGTGTCGGCGGCGTTCCGGCGGTGAGAACGGCGTCATGGTGTGTCCTTGGCGGCGGTGGACGGCGAGAAAACTCACGGCGGCTCGGCGACCGGTCGCGAGGAAGATGATGGCTCGCGGGCGACTCGGGCGGGGAGAGCGAGCACAGACTAGCTCAAACGAACTGTAAGGATGAGGCAGAGCTGATGCAGAAGAAAATGAAGGTGGGGCATGCTCGGTGGTGGCATATTTCGGCGGTGGAGCAAGGTCATCGGCGGTGACCAGAAGAAAGAAAAGAGGACGACGGCGGCGGTCACGCCTATATATAGGGCAGAGGCGAGGCGTGGACGGGCGACACGGGGCGGTGAAGCTTCACGCGAGCTGGTGACTGTGGTACACCGGTATGGGCGACGGTGGATGGCGGCACGGCTTGAGAGGCCGGCCATGGCGGCCACCCACAGGTTTCGATGCTGTTCAAGCTAATTACAGAAATGCCACTTGTTTAAAATAACAAATTACTCCAAAATTTATATAGGAACTTGAAAATCTCCAAAACTATCATTTGTATAACTTTTTAATAACTACACTTTTGATTTAACAAAAATTTTGAAATTCTGCTTAGTTTTTGAAATATGAATTCAAATTCAAAAAGGGAGCAAAACCCTAGAAACAAATATTTGAAATTACTTTTGATTTTTCATTAAAACTTGAAAATATTCAAAACTATGAAATGTTCAACTTTTCAAACCAAACATTTTTAATATACAAAGTTTTCTCAAATTATGCATAATTTTTGAATTATGGTTTTTAAAATCAAAGGGGGACAAATGCTGGAAAACTATATTTTCAAATTTAATTGAAATTCTTTTTGGAAACTTGAAAAACTTTATATACCAACTTTGTATCTCTTGTCAAGATCTACAAACTATCTTTTTAGAGTATCCCCAAATTCCTTATAGATTTTGAATTATAGAAAAGGGGATAAAACCAGGTTTTGAAATAAAGGGTTTTTGAAACCGAACTCAAACTCGATTTGGTTTGTTATTTAATTGGTTGGTTATTAGTGATCAAAAACATCATCCAAGGACATATTTAGCTCAATGACCCAATGACACCATTGGTTGACCAAGTTGACTTTTGGAAAAACATTTTATAGCTTTCTAATTTGAATTTAAATTTGAATTACAAGACTTGGGAATAAGCTTTGAAATCCAAATTCAATTTCAAATATGGAAATAATTTTTAGGGTTGGACTTAGATTTATACACTATGCTTGACACTAGTATAAACACGGTTTACTCCTCGAGTACATAGAATATAAACCAAGTAATTTGGGATGACATTCGAAAGTAGGGTTTTATTATTTCATGTGACAAAACATTTCAGAAGCACAATCAACCTATGAAATGTAAGCTTATTTTAGTTGGTGCATATCAAGGTTGACCTAAACATGAATGCTTTGCGGTGTATATGATGACATGGCAGGTTTTAGTTACCATAACACCAGAGGTGTTACAGTTTCCATCATGGAGGACACCTGAGCACCCATAAAACCCACCTCATGGCCTCTCCTCTCTTCACAACAAAGCATTCACTTCCCCCTCTTGTGTAATTTGCTAGCTCTTCTTCCTAGGAGATCAAAACATGTCAAGCTACGCCATCTCTCTATACAAGACCTCTGTACAAGGCCTCTGGCTCCATTGAGAACCTAGACATTGCCCTCTTTCCCTTAGAACAAAAGAGCTCTTTTGTGAGGGATGAAGCCTGCCTCCTTGTGGAAAAGCCCCTCGCTATCATGCCACCAACAAGCCTTAACATCAGCGGTGGCTCAAGCATGAAGTCTATGGCACGTTCCTGTGCACCCCAAGGTGGCACCAAGGAGAAGAAGAAGAAGGAGCATCCTATTGTTCGCTCCACCACCGGCAACCTCGGCCTCAAGCAGAAGGCTCCTGCTAGTAGTGGACTTAGCAAATGCACTGCTGTAATGCCTTCACCTTCTCGTGCTAGTTTCTCATCCCTACCTTCTGGTAGGATGAGCCCTTCCTACACCATAGTTGGTGTTCACCAACCCGATGGAGGGTACGGCAAGGCTCTCATGCGTGAGGTAAGAAGCCTACTGAGCCAGCTAGCAGGCCTGCACCCTTAGCACAACCATCCGAGTCCTCAGGTGCTCCGCTTCGGATCAAAGGTTTAGGCCTTAGCCCTCAATCAAGTGTCCCGTGGGGTAGTATGACAGTAGTGACGATGAGGATGCCCCCACCATCGCTTCTCTTAGTGCTAAAAATGCTAACTTGTGTACTCTTCTGAGAAATCTTGAAGACACCCAAGAAGCCAAGCTCACCAAAGTGAAGGATCTTATTGATGACATCAACCATTTCCAATTCAAGTTTAAACTTAGGGTGAAAAAAGGTAGCCAGAGCAGCTAAGGTTGAGCGTGTGCTCAATGGATCACTTTAGAGCACCCTTGCTACACACGCACACATAGGCACATTTCTTTTCCTTTCCAATGTTTATTTCCAATCATTTTGTTTCACCAGATGTAATGTGCCTATCAAAGTTATCAATTGAATAAAGTGCTATCATTGTTGAAAATATATATTGTGCAGTTGTTTTCTCTCCAATGTTTTATGACTAACAAAGCAGGGAAGAAAATAACTATAGGGGAGGGAAGCACCTATTCGCCTGCACAAAAAGGAAAAATACCATCAAATTTGATTTGTGCAAGTCTCTCCCTCTCAACTTTTTTCTACTTTTTGAATAAAGAATCTTAAAATAAAATGAATAAATTTTTATACTCCATTAAACATGTCTTCCTATGTTTAAAAAAGTTTGGATACTTTTTATTCCCTGTTAATATTCCTAAGGACTTATAAACACTATCTCATAGGGACCCCATTTTATATAAGTAAATGATGAATGAGATATAGTAGGATGACATAACTCTTGCTCACTTCATTGCAAAGTACTTGGGATTTATTTCAAAAATTCAAAAGGTTCAAATAGCTTGTCCCTTGAATGCTTGCAATTACCTACCAAGGTCATATGACATACTCATTCATGAAAACATTATAGTCATATGCATCTTGTTCGATCATTGAGCTTAGTCAAACTATTATAACCTAAGTGAGATTATGGTCATGCACCCATGATTGAGATTCACATGCACCCACAAATAAAATGCCAACTCTTATCCTGAGAGTTGCGCATAATATGCACCATTCCATCCACCAAATAAATAGTCAACTCTTACCCTAAGAGTTACGCACCCTTCCATCAAATAAAAATGTTGACTCTTACCCTGAGAGCTGCGCAATCATTATCCACCAAAAGATTACTCCTCGTATTCCCATCATGATATCTCTCTCTGTAAGTTCTTCATTTGCCATAAGAAAGATATGGGCTATGATTCAAAAAAACAAAAAACAACTTGCCATGGGGCAAATATTCAATAAATAGCAGGAAAGAAAATCGAGCTACCCGTTCAAAAAAATTATATATATCTATATAGCCCAGCCATCTACCAATAAAGAGAGTCATTAATGCATGGAGTACCAAAAATATATCTTTTAGAATTAGGAACCATCTTCTATTCCACACACTTGCATATCTCAATCAAAGTATATGACTTGTATCTCCTTGTGGTTTGGTTTTTGACATAGCAATATATGTGATACAAGTTTTCCCACCTTCATACATGCCTAAAAACTCCAATCGAAAGCCTTAGAGGTAGGAAAAGGCAAAATTCCTTGGTGAGGAACCACTTACAAATTTTGAGCGACTTTAGAGTATCATTCAAGGAATAAAAGCTATCTTTGTTTTCCAAAACTTTAGAAAACCCAAGTTTCTGAGCGTGAAAGGTGGTGAGAAGATTTGAATCTAGGCTATTCCAGTTTTCAATTTCCTATTATTCTTTGGTAGACACCATGAAGTTTATAAGTTAAGGTGAAGCTTGGAATAATCTGTATGTAGATCTTTTGAGAAGAGGAGATGAACCCACTTAGTCCTTAGAACTTTACTCAAGGACAAGCAAAGGGCTAAGTGTGGGAGAGTTGTTGGAGGTCCTTAACACCCATTTTTCCTGCTAACATTTTAATAAATATGACCATAAAAACTTAGAGATAGGCATTATTACTAAATATTTCCATGAGTTTTGGTGTTTATGTATTTTATAGGGACAAACTCGAAAAATGACAAAATACGCTTTCCATAAGATGTATTTGGGCCCTGTAAATTCAAAATAAAAAATTTCAGCTTTGAACTAAACCAGGAAGCCGATGTGAAAGAGACCCAAGCCCAAAAAGAAACCGACCACATGAAGGATGGTGGCCAGTGGGGCCACCCTAAGTGCGGCGGCACCCAGGTGCGCCCGCACGTGGTGCACCACCTCTCGAGCCCATCTTGCATAGGTAGTTGCATGGAGGAATGCATAGGCGGTATTCGGTGGTTTCCATATTTAACTCAGCCGAAAACCAACCATGCCAAGCTATAAGAAGAGCCCCCTCCTCACTCTCAAGGAGCAGCATATTTTTCATAGATACACATCATAGAAGAAGAAGGAGAAGAGCCACACTCCTTTAGCTTTTAGCTAGATTAGAATAGGGAGTGAGAGAGGGAAAGAGTTAGAGAAAGAGCGGAGTCAAAACAGTTCTACCTCTGGGTGGATGAAGTGCCAAACTTGTTGGCTCTCACTCCAGCTCATACCTTTATGAATGCCTTGCTACTTGAAGTAAGAAGTTTGTGTTCGGATTTGATTCACTAAGCAAGTATCTTTCATAACATACTTGTTTGTGGGTTTGTTGTTCGTCCTTTGGATGGGTGCTCTAGTAGAGGATTCCTGATAGAGACGAAAGTTCTTAGCCAATGCTAGAGTAGTAGTCACCTTCATAGACATGGTGTCTAGGTTGAAGTCTACCTTCATTTTCTATGTATCTCATGAGTAGAGGGTAGAAGGGCAGGTGGTGACAACCCTATTCATCCCTAGCATTCCCCCAGATCCAGATATGGAGTAGAGCTATAAATAGTAGCATCGCTTGGCAGACTAGGTGCGTCAATAGCCTAAAGCAAGTGAGTAGTGGGAAAGTTACCATCACTTAAGGTTTCTTGCCTTAGACGAACCTCATCTACCCAAGTTATCTCTCCTACCTTTTTTTGGATAAAGTATCCAAGAGACTACTTACAAAGATTGTTCCTTTGGGAAAATATGATACCCTAAATACTTCCGGGTGAAGTGCTACAATGGTATTTCCATGTGCTTGCAGATTTTTCTGTTGACGCTAAGAAGCGCCAACACCAAGAAGAGGATGTTCCTGGCCTGGGATGTGAATCTCTTAAGGGGGTGAGGATGTAACACCCTAGCCCAGGGCTTAATAGGATTAATTGGACTCATACCAATAAGTTGCAACTTCTTTTCTGAAAACCCATCACTAAACAACTCAAAGGTTAAGTGTGCTTGATCTAGAGCGATGGGTGATTGATCAGGAAGTTCTTTCTAGGTGTGCATGAGGGAGGACAAAGTATGCAGAAAAGACTGGTGTTGGTCTATGAGATCAGTCTATGTCCTAGATAAGCGGCCAGATGTAAGCGGGCCTAGCCTCGATGAGGAGGGATGTAGGTCTGATGCACTATTTTTACTCAAAATTGAAAACTATCACTTCAAAGCTATAATGCTACTCATTAGCTTTTCGAAAGATCCAAGATCATTAAAATCAATGTCCAGAGCTAAGATATATGACCAGTTTGCTAAACGCTGCTCCTAGTGATTTGGAGGTTGCAACTTTTAACCCTGGATAGCCACAACTAGCCATTTTCTTCTCCTTTTTCCAACACCTTTGCAAATATGTTTACACCACAAGTGTTCATTATGAAGTGCAAGTGTGTTAGCATTTTTCAAATATTTTTCAAAGATTTTCACTTTTCTCCCCGTTATGCACTAGGCCAATCTAGTGGTACTAGATGACCAAGTTGTCTAATTAATACTACTAGAGATGTGTTCACCAATGACATTCTGTTTTCATCACTGAAGACTCCAAAATCGTCATATAGTTACTTTTGTGATAAATTTGTGATGAAATCATATTCGTCATGGAATGAGAGTCACATTTTGCCTACCATGATGAAACATTTATTTTCATCATAGATGTGCATTCTTTCTATGATGAAATGGGCGTCGTCATAGAAGTGTATTCATTCTATGATGATCGATTTCCGTCATTGATATGCCCTCTTTTTTGTCATAATTTATCGTCTGTCAGGCGGCTAGACGGCATTTGCCACGCTGGCAGCTAGCATGGCACGTCCACGTTGCAGGTGACATGTCTTTCCACGTGGTAGCTGACTTGTCTAGCCACGTGGCTGCTGACATGTCCAGCCATGTGATAGCTGATGTGTTCTGCCACGTGGCAGTTGACATGGCCAGTGATGTGGGTGGTCCATGTGTCATTTTTTATGGGGCCACGTGGCCCAATGTCCACTTATTTTTTGTCATAGAAGTAGTTACAAATTGGTCACAGAAACAATTATAGATTCTTCATAGAAAGGTCAAACATTTAATCATGGGTGCACATACAGATTTCATTACAGAATGGAAATAATATTGAAATGACCAAAAGCTTCCATAAATTAATAGATCCAGTATTCCAATGACCATACAACTTAATCAACAATACTAAACTGGTTGACATTATATATAAATCACTTGATATCACATTCCAACTACTAGTTTCATCTCAGTTCACATTAACATCACAGTAAATTATTAAAAGTTGCCAACCACCAGCAACATAAATGACTGTATACACAAAATCACCAGCTCATAAATTACCAGATCTAGTATTCCAATGACCATGCAACTTAATCAACAATACTAAACTCAGTTCACATTATATATGTCACTTGATATCACATTCCAACTACTAGTTTCATCTCAATTCACATTAACATCACAGCAAATTATTAGAAGTTGCCAACCACCAGCAACATAAGTGATTGCATACACAAAATCACCAGCACAGACCAGCAGCTGCGAGCAGTGCTCATGTCGAAGAAGCATTGTTGAGGGAAAAGATATGCTTAAGCAGCGCATTGTTCTACTCCATTACCATGTTATTTATCTGTGTTAGCTTCTTGTACTCCTCCATCTCCTTTTGTGTCCTCATCAGCTTTTCCTCTGCTTCTTCACTTCTCTTCTTGATATCATCGAGTTTACCTTGCACAGCAGTCATAGCTTCAGCTCTTAGTTGTACCCAAAGCTCTATTTCATTTGATGATGATGATGATTTGGAGGATGCAACTGGTTTGATGCCAACACCCTTAAGAAAATGGTTTGTGCTGTTCTGGGAGAGCACCTAGGACAAGCTGCACACTAGATACTGGTGTCTCACCTTCAGCAACAAGTTCTTCCCTCAAAGCTTCCATATTTGATTGAAACACCAATGACCCCTCATTAATATCACACAAGATGTATTTTAAAAAATAAAACTAGCAAGATGTGCACTAGAGAGAAGTAGAAGCAAATCTAGCAAAATGGAAAAACTCTAGAAAATTGCAACACCATAACAGGAATAAACCAAACATCCAACCAAATATCAATATGGACTAAACTAAATGAGTACTGAAGAGCAAGTTATATTATTAGGTAAAAATCCAAGTTTGCAGACATATGTGACTCTATTTGAGTAGCAGATCACCACCGCAAGCCAATCCAATGAGACTTAACTGCACTGCAACTACATTGAACTTTCAGAACTACTATGCTGCATTGGCAGAAACTGATTCCAAAAAGGTATGTAATCCATGAGTTATTTATTTGTTGTCAGGTAATTGAATACAAATAGAAGTCAATAACATTAGATCATTATTTAGCAAGTATGTCTAACTATATTGGATTATGACCAGTTTTGAGCAAAAGACAGAATACAAAATGATTGAAACAGGACATGTTATCCAATTAAAGAACAAAATGGCACAACAAAATAGATGTTGCCATTACAACTACTTCTCTTGCTGGTTCACTCAGACCATGTTTGGAGCTGGTATGGTAGGTCTTGAAGGCCTGCACCATATCAAATTCTTCATTTTGTACAGTGCTAGGTTCTGCATTGTTCCTCTTATGCTTCTGTTTCATAGATAATCAATAACAGCAAAGTTTTCTTAGATCAATTTAGGGAGTCAAGATTCAATTACCATGTTCTAAGTTTACAAATAAAAAACATGCATACCTTTATCACTAAAGGGTGAGTGCTCTAGTGGTAATGCACCTATCTATCCAGCATCAGGTCATGGGTTCGAAGCTCACTGCGTGAGCTATTTTTGTGCAAAAAATGGGAAATGGGAAGGCTGCATGTCCAACTGAACCATGTGCCCTGCCACACCCTCAAGGTTGGGACCCGCTGGTGGGACCACATCACCACATCCTCGAGGTTGGGACCCAATGGTGGGTCCGCGTCGCCACGTCCTCCAGGTGGGACCTGCTGGTGGGACCACGGTGCCACGTCCTCGAGGTGGTACACGAGCCAAACGATCTATGATGATTTAGTTTTGTTATTGTATGACGATCCTTTCATTTTAGTCATTATTCTTCATGCCAAAGCTCCATCACTTGTGACCAATGATGAAGCTGGAAATTTTGTCATAGAAAGTGCTCGTTTGGTGACAAAAATTATAATCATCACGAGTGAATCATCATTGATGAACATTTCTAGTAGTGTAAGCTCCCCTCTTAATAATACGATCATCTATCCTAAGTGGTTAGACTTGCTAGGTGTCTTGACCACTAAACCAAAACCCCTATATATACATGTGCCTTGGTGTCCATAGGTTTTTCTTCTCAAATTTCAAAAGATGCATGCGATCCATCTCCTTGTGGCCATCTCCATCCATGAGTGCCTCCATTCTCCATCATTCCACTTATGTCGCCTACCTATCTAATATCACTTAGAGAAAGGATTGACAACTAGGCATCAATCAATTATTAAAACCAAACAAGTGCTTTTAACCATGCCTTGGTCCAGCCCTGTCTTTGACTCAGTTGGGACACTGTTTCCATCACCCATCATGTACTCTTTCTCTTCCTATATCCAATGTTAGTTGCATACGACTGTTCTATGGTATTTTATCCCTAAGTCCAAGCCTTCATGTCTATCCTTCTCGGTCCATCACATATAGACTTCACACTTGACCTTCTCCGTTGTTGTCGACTATCTTGGCATACCCAACACCTGCACATTAATTAAAAAGCACCAAGAGCAATGTCGCACAACAAAAATGACACAAACTAAACATAATACCTTCCGTTAGCCATTAGCATTATCAAGCTAGCACATTTCAGATATGGTTCAACTGGTAAAGTCTCAAACCTCTCAACTCTTGTGTTGCACGTCTTCACCATGTGTTCACAATTCGTTGTGTTGGAAGAAGATTTTTTATATGAAGTAATCTAAAGCAGGGCCTCATCACCTTGTTAAAGACTTGACGCTAAATAACTTATACAATATATATTATTGGTTGGTGGATGCTTTTTGTTTAGGTAGCTAACTAGCTGCTACTTGATATTGGAAACATGCACTCCCACTAATTTTTTGAGCCAAGCATTTGTATTGCGTGATTGCAATATTGCATTCAGCACAATCAACATGATATGTGATAAGTAAAACAATGATAAACCTTGGATTCGCACGTACAGTTGGAGAAGCCAATAAGCTGCCACAGTAGTACCACTCACTCTTGCTCACGTTCGCTCGCGCTCTCTCTTTTTCGTGTATAAATAGCACAATTTTGGTCATTTCATACACAACAATGCAAATAAATCAAAACGCAACGCCCACAAAAACTAAGCATATAGAAATAGCGCAAACAAATTGAATGGGCCCTTTGCACATTCGTAGTCCTCACAAGTTTTATCACCTTGTTCTCTTCCATGTGCACCCGCTCTGGATCCAACTCTTATACTTCCTTTCCATCTCCGTTCTAGGCTTTTTTGATGTTGAAGGTCCTGTCCATGAAGTCCAGTTCCGTCTCTAGGCCCTCAGCTCTCGACCTGGTCTTCACATCTGTGTCGGCAACGACAGCCTCCAGCATGGTCGTCGTTGAGATGGAATCCTTCTCCATCTCCCAGCTCCTCCTCATGACACTCCTGATGCTCCTCGGCGGTGAGGTGTTCACCAGCATGCTTGGTCTCCACTTCACCTACACCAAGCTCATCAAGAAGAGAGAAATACCTCATAATAATCTCCATGGTAATACTAATGGGCCGCCACCGGCATCTAGTAGCTTAGAGTACAACCGTCATCGCTGCCCCATGGAGATGTAGGCCCAGGCCAGCGCCGTAGCACTAGCAGGGTTCAACAACGATGACCAACGTGATGTTGCATCCATGGCTAGGCTGCTAATGTTCATCGCGCTAGGCTACCTCATGGTGGTGCACCGCCCTTGAGATCCGATGTAGCACCCCTTCGGTCCGATGCACATCGAGGCTAAGAAAACAAGTTTTGTATCACTATGGTAGAATGGGGTGGTGGTCCGGTCCGGTGCACCACACCTCTGGTCCGGTGCACCCCGGTAGCACCCGTGTGAGCTGAATTTTGTGTGCGTGTAGGGGCTGCACCGCCACCATGGTCATTTGCACCGCCCCTAGGTCTAGTGTACTATTTTTACTCAAAATTGAGAACTTCACTTTAGAGCTATAATGCTACTCATTAGCTTTCAAAAAAGTCCTAGATCATCGAAATGATAGTCCAGAGCTAAGAGATATGACCAGTTTACTAAACGTTGCTCGTAATGATTTGGAGGTTCCAACTTCCGACCCCGGACAACCATAACTAGCCATTTTCTTTGCCTTTTTCTGACACCTTTGTAAATATGCTAACACCACCAAGTGCTCATCATGAAGTGCAAGTGTGTTAGCATTTTTCAAAATATTTTCCAAAGGTTTCAATTTTCAAACCGTTATGCAATAGGCCCACCTAGTGGTACTAGATGACCGAGTTGCCTAATTAAGCTCCCCTCTTAATAATATGATCATCTATCCAAAATGTGGTTACTCTGCTAGGTGTCTTGACCACTAAACCAAAACCCCTATATATACATGTGCCTTGGTGCGCATAGGTTTTTGTTTTTCTCTTCTCCAATTCCAAAAGATGAGCATGTGATCCATCTCCTTGTGGCCATCTAATGAGTGCCTCCATTCTCCATCATTCCACTTATGTTCCTACCTATCATTCCACTTATGTTGCCTACCTATCTAATGTCACCTAGAGAAAGGATTAACAACTAGGCATCAATCAATTATCAAAAATAAATAAGGGCTTTCAGTCATGCCTTGGTCCAGCCCTGTCCTTGACTCAGTTGGGACTGTCTCCAACACCCATCATGTACTCTTTCTCTTCCGGTATCCAATGTTAGCTGCACACGACCATTCTCTGGCATTTTATCCCTCAGTCCAAGTCTTCTTGTTCATCCTTCACTATTCTTGGTCCATCACGTACAGACTTCACACTTGACCTTCTCCGTTGTTGTTGACTATCTTGGCATACCCAACACCTACACTTTAATTAACAAACGCTAAATGATATGTTGCACAACAAATATGACACAAACTAAACATAATACCTTCTGTTAGCCATAGCATTATCAAGCTAGCACATTTCAAATATGGTTCAACCGGGAAAGCCTCAAACCTCTCAACTCTGTGTCTTCACCATGTGTTCACAATTCCTTGTGTTGGAAGAAGAGTTTTTTTGGTAATCTACCTCAGGGCCTCATCACCTTGTTAAAAACTTGGAACTAAATAACTTATACAATATATATTATTGGCTGGTGGTTGCTTTTTGTTTAGGTAGCTAACTAGCTGCTACTTGATACTGGTGACGTAGACGCGTGCGCAGAGAGCACTAGAGATTTTATCCCGGAAACATACACTCCCACTAATTTTTGAGCCAAGCGTTTGTATTGCGTGATTGCATTGAGCACAATCAACATGATATGTGGTAAGTAGAACAATGATAAACCTTGGATTCGGACGTACACTTGTAGAAAGCCAATAAGCTGCCAAAGTAGTACCACTTGCTCTCGCTCGCGTTTGCTCGTGCTCTCTTTTCGTGTATAAATAGCACAATTCTGGTCGTTTCATACACGACAATGCAAATAAATCAAAACGCAACGCCCACAGAAACTAAGCATAGAAATAGCGCAAACAAATTGAATGGGCCCTTTGCACATCCCCGCTAGTAGTCCCCGCAAGTTTTATCACGTTGTGCTCTTCCATGTGCACCCGTTCTGGATCCAACTCTTGTACTTCCTTTCCATCTCCTTTCTAGGTTTCTTGATGCTGAAGGTCCTGCCCATGAAGTCCAGTTCCGTCTCTAGGCCCTCAGCTCTCGACCTGGTCTTCACGTCTGTGTCGGCGACGACAGTCTCCAGCATGGTCGCCGTCGAGATGGAATCCTTCTCCAACTCCCAGCTCCTCCTCATGACACTCCTGATGCTCCTCGGTGGCGAGGTGTTCACCAGCATGCTTGGTCTCCACTTCACATGCACCAAGCTCATCAAGAAGAGAGAAATACCTCGTTATAATCTCCATGGTAATACTAATGGACCGCCACCAGCATCTAGTAACTTAGAGCACAGCCGCCGTCGCCGCCCCATGGAGATGGAAGCCCAGGCCGCCGCCGTCCAAATGGAGCTAGCACTAGCAGGGTTCAACAACGACGACCAACGTGATTTCGCATCCATGGCTAGGCTGCTGATGTTTATCGTGCTGGGCTACCTCGTGGTGGTGCACCTCGCCGGATACACGCTCATTCTGATCTACCTCGGCGTGGTCGGCGGCGCGAAGGCAGTGCTCGTTGGCAAGAGGATCAGCCTGAGCACCTTCTCTGCCTTCACGGTCGTCTCGACGTTCGCGAACTGCGGGTTCGTGCCAACGAACGAGGGGATGGTGTCCTTCAAGTCCTTCCCGGGCATGCTTCTCCTCGTCATGCCTCACATCCTGCTCGGGAACACGCTCTTCCCTGTCTTCCTCAGGCTCTCCATTACAGCGCTCGAGAGGGTCACTAGGAGGCCAGACCTGCGCGAGCTTCTCAGGGACGGCGTAGGATCCGGCGGCGGCGGTGGCCGACCAGCTGCCGCTGCTATAGGCTACGATCACCTGCTGCCCGGAGCCCGCACGTGGTTCTTGGCTCTCACCGTGGCGGTGTTCCTGGCGGTGCAGCTGGTGCTCTACTGCGCCATGGAGTGGGGCTCTGATGGGCTTCGAGAGCTCACCGCGTTCCAGAAGCTCGTCGCGGCACTCTTCATGTCCGTCAACTCCAGGCACTCTGGTGAGATGGCCGTCGATCTCGCCACCGTGTCGTCCGCCATCGTCGTGCTCTATGTGCTCATGATGTAAGTATGTAGTTCATACATAAGTTGTACATGTGCTCATGGTCCACCAAAACACGACCAAACATCGATGTTTTATTTGTAATATAGTTTGATTGCGTTCCAACGATATGTATTAATTGATAGTAGTACTAAATGATATATCACTGTGCCATGCATATATATGAGCATGACACATGATGTTTAAGCTAACTAGCATAGAAACTGTACTTATTAGTTTTTTACTTCTTTATTAAATAATTTTACTCGGTTATTATGCTGATGCTTGCTTCCTCTGCATGCAGGTATCTACCGCCTTACACCACATTTTTACCCGTAGCTGTGGAAGACCAGCAGCAGCAGCAAAACGAGGCACAACTGGACGACAAGAGCAAAAGCAGCAGCAGTATTAGCATTTGGCAGAAGCTGCTCATGTCGCCGCTCTCGTGCCTAACCATCTTCATCATCATCATCTGCATCACCGAGCGGAAGCAGATTGCTCACGACCCAATCAACTTCAGCGTCCTCAACATCGTCGTCGAAGTCATCAGGTGTTTATTATTACTCGTACATATTCAATTAACTCCAAACGCATTTCGCAAAAAAAAAAAAAAAAAAAAAAAAAAAAAAAAAAAAAAAAGAAGAGAAGAAGAAGAAGAAGAAAAACCCTCCAAGCCCAATAGATGATCACTTGCACTGCATTGATGGGCTCACAATGAAGCAATTATTCAACATGCTGATCGATCAATGCCTGCAGTGCGTATGGCAACGTGGGATTCAGCACCGGGTACAGCTGCAGCAGGCAGGTGACGCCCGACGGCAGCTGCAGGGACGCGTGGGTTGGCTTCTCCGGCATGTGGAGCAGGGGAGGGAAGCTCACGCTCATGGCCGTCATGTTCTACGGCAGGCTCAAGAAGTTCAGCATGAATGGGGGTCAGGCATGGAAGCTGGGCTAAATCAAAGTTCTGCTTCGAAACTCGATCGATCTGCTCGTTATATATTGTTGTACATTTCTCTACAGATAGATACTAGCTAGATCAACCTGATCTCCAAGACTAGTATTTGAACAGCTGAACTCAGATGGAATCAGATATATGACAAATCCATGTGAGAGGAGTTTGGCTGCATTCTGTATGACATAAGAAATGGATCAGATGGACGAGTAATGTGAACCCTGAAGACAAACGTACCTTGTTTGCTCCCTCAAACATCCGGCTGCTAACTGAAACTTGTAGATAGCTTACCCTACTTTAGCGATGACAGGATATGGTCCATAATACCGAAAAGCAAGCTTTTGATTGCGGCGATCTGCAATTGAAGTTTGAATGTATGGCTAGAGTTCGAGATAAATAGAATCACCCACAGCCAAAGTGTCGTTCTGTGTTATGTGTTTGTCAGCCTCTTGCCTTCAGTTGTTGTTGAGCTGAACTGAGTTGTTGTTCGAGCAGGTCCTGCATGAACAATCTCCCTTTTTAGCCACATGATGCTAGATCGGCAACAGTAGAATGTAGGAGTTGGGGAATACCAAAAACTATGGGTTTGTGACTGTAAATGATCCCAAATAGAGTAGAGTTGAGACCTGAGAGGAGGTGTTGTGTCTGATACTTGGCCAGAGATAACCAATGAGCCCAGTTGGAAGGACAAGCGTGAGTTGCACATCTGAGATAAGCTTCAAGATTAACCGGCTCTGTTTGGTTGTCACTTTTTGAGGATGGCAGGAGGTGCAGCTCATTCTGAGTCGAGTTTGAGAAAGTTGGAACAGTTCTTGCCACAAAGAAGGCGTGGTAGAATCATCCAATTTAATCTAATCCCAATCGTAATTGTTAATCATTTATTAAAACTTAATTACCATCCGATATACCAAGTCAGATAAACCCGATAATCTGTCAAGTCCACCCCAAGGTAGAACCCAAAATGATCAATGTTTTGCATCCAGGACAAATTAACAAGTGTGACTAAAACTTAAAACATCCTTAATCTTTTTTTATATTACATGATTTCACAATATAAAGGGTATTATATTGCAAGTTTTCAAAGTGACAGCAGAAGCTTTTAACGAAGTTCATAAACTACTCAGAGGACGAATGGCAAAAGAAATATTTTCGCCTATGTACTTAGAGACACAATAATATCCCATGGTCAGCCAGAAATATCTAAGAAAACCTGGCTGCTGAGCGCAGACCATTATATTTTGTGTTACTGAATTCTTCCAACCCACCTCCAAATTCGACGAAGCACGGCAATGTCGTCCATCGGGAATTATATTGCAGGTCCAGCCTCACCCGTATGAAGTCGCAAGGGATGCGACTTCGCTCGTTCTCCCACGGCATTCTCTGTCGTGTTGGTTGGTCACAGCCGCTGGCCTGTATTTTTCTCCTAAATAATCCTCGTGAATTTTGTTACTACTTCAATTTTAGATTCTATAAATGAATTAATAAATTGGGTTCATTTCGTGTTCGAACTAAACAATTGCTTCTGAGAATTGATTTGATCATCACTTCATCAGTGTGGATGGCAACGTAGTTTGAATTGAAAGTAACACTTGTGCTTAGCGTTTGGATCAAGCACCGTGGCACAGTTTGTAGGTTCTGAGTGTGAAATGTTGTGCCGGGATGGCGAGCCGTAGCCCAATCGTTGCCGTCGCTACCTGGAAGGTCTACCAAAACTGATCTTCGGCCACTCTTTTTTGATAGAAGAATATACTGTGAGTTGGAACTGACAATGAAGACTTTGTTTCTATGGTTTTGTGGCTAAAGTGCCAAAAATGGCCAGCCACAACTGCGAGCTGTTTCCTCAATGGTTGGTGCCTATGCATGTATGGTACAGCATTTTTTTTACCTAACTGTTTGAAAAACGTTTCAAAACTAGATGTTTAAGACTCGTTTCAGAGATGCTCTAAGTTGGTACTTCTTTCGTCTCTAAAATATACCAGTTTATTCTAAGTTTATAGAAAATATACGTGTCAACGTCTATAACACTAAGAACGTGTGCTACAAGAATACATTTATAAACTCAAATACATTTTGAAAAATTAAAATAGTTTGACTTTTAGAACAAAACAAATTACTTTTCTCCTTCTAATAGGGAGAGTAGTAAATACCAAATTGTAGTGCCATGGAACACGGAACACCAGGCAAAACTCATTACATAATTTCAAAATGATTCTCTAAACTATATATTCTAGAATCGCAAACTTACCCTCGATCGATGTTGTACAATTCATCGATCCCAGCTTGGACGTTATTTCAGTTTTGTCCAGTGGCGGGCCACTCTAGGGACGGCTATCGGGGATCGTCGATGAACTTCATAAAATATTTTTCTTTATATCAAAGAAAAGCACTATAATTTGTTAGGTAATATTTTATAAAATGAGAATCGTCCGGCCTCCAAAAAGCTTCTGACTCTATTGCTTTTGTCTAAAATTTAACTTCTTTAACTTTGAAGGATTTAGAAAAAAACATTATCATTTACAAATTCAATAAATAAACTAGCAAGATATATACTTTATGGGACTTTTTCTCTGGAACATATTGAACATGATCTTTTCATGAAAATGGAGACTATCGTGTTGAACATGGTTTTTTTGCGTGTGTATTAAGCATATTTTTTCTTATTAAAAGGAATCTTATGAGGCAATGAGGAAAAAAGCCTACCAATAATAAGACATACTCCCTCTATCCTATAATATAGTTCATTTTAGTTTGTTCTAAGTCAACTTAGTAATAGTATGATTACATCTATAGCAAAGAATATTATCATCTAACACATCAAACAAGAAAATTATAAAAATATATCTCGTAATAATCCTAATTATGCTCATTTGACATCATAAATTTATATCATAAGATTCTATAATTTTGATCAAATTTGAAATGATTTGACTCTCCAAGATTCATGAAACGACTTACAATTTGAAATAGAGAGAGTATAATAAGCTAAATATGTGTACTTAAGCTTAGTAGTTCGCTCAAGATCCGGACCCATCTGACTATTGATTTTATCACTTAATTTTCACAACCCATTGTTCAAAATTTCTATTGATCACACATCTTTTGACCGAATGGGTCGAGGAGGCCCCGGCCTACTTTTTTCAATTAAATGAAAGAATGGAGTATATGGTACAATAGGGGTTTACAAGGCCTTTAGACCTAAAAAGAAAAATTACATGTATCAGCTTAGACTATCTCTCCAGGCACTAATTAGGCTGCTTTTCCGGCTCTTGGCCTTGGCACAAACCGATCCAAGTTCATATTTGAAGTGAATTTTCCATGTGTCAACGCTTTTGGTCCCATTGTCAAAAATGATTTTGTTTCGAGTGTACCAAATGCTCCAACATGCTGTGATTAAGATTTATCTGAAGATGGGGCTATTGAAATCTTGTCTAGCTCTGAGTACCATAACAACAGGGTTAAGATTGAAATCCCAAACAATAGAGGTAGTGGCCCAACAGTCTTGGCTGAATTGACATTCAAAGAAGAGATGAAGACATATTTTCTCAACATTGTTGGAACACAAGACACAGGAGTAAATCAGGAAGCTGCATTTTTTTCCTCTTAAGGATGTTTCTAGTGTAGTCTGTCTCTGACAAGCAGCCAAAAAAAAAAGAATTTTTGGTTTCCTAGGTTGTTGGCTGCCCAGAGCCATTTGAACAGGGGAAAGCTTTGAGTTTTCTCAGTCATTGCCTTATATGCTTGTTTGCTGCTAAATCTGTTGGAACCCCAGCAATAGCTCCAAGAGTCTAAAATGTCTTCATTCCAGTCCCTTGCCTCCATGATCTGTTGTAATTCCTCAAGTTGATCAGTGGCCTGAATTGATAGTGTGGGACTGAATACTCTATCCAACTGATAATTGATGAGGAATCTGATGGTGCATTTAGTTTTTCCTGTGAAGAGAGCAAGTGAGGGAATTTTTCTTTTAGGGGCTGATCAACCCAAATGGATGACCATAATAGCACAGAGTTACATTTACTCTGAAATTTGGGGAATAGTTTCAAGACATCCTTCCACAAGAAGGAGGATCTTCCTTGAGGGGGGTGTTGGTGTTGGAATAAAACTTACGCATACCAATAGGTCACACATCATAATTAATTTAAAAAGTAGTGTTCTCTCTGTTCCAAATTATACACATACTAATGGACCGTATTTAGAGCTCGCATAATTATCAGCAATAATATTCCGTCTGTTTCAAAATTACACGTACTAATAGAATGTATTTGAATCTCGCACAATTATCAGCCATCAAATTCATAGTTACTTGTTTTTTGATAGATGAAGTTCAGAGTTTGCAGATCTATGGTGACAGCGACACCGATTCACACCAGAAAGAAACAGCATCCATGTAACGACTATTGCCGTTGCCGGCACACGCCAGGGCACGGTCCCTTCCCTATCTATCCACACCAAGATCCACTTCGCCGTGGGTGAATTTTTATGGGTTTTTTGGATTGGTGCCACTGGAATTTTCGTAGTTTGGAAAACTGCCATTACTATTGACCTATTTTGAAAGCCGCCATTACAATTCTTCGCGTCATTGAAACATGCCACTCTATACGTCTTTGGGAGCATTGGGCCCAGCTGCAGCGTATGGAGAGTGTAAATATTCCGTATGGACGATATTGCCCTCAGTTGCTTCTCTCAGCCTAGTCACTTCCATATGGGACCCACTCGTCATCCCCTTTCTCTACTCCTACAGATGGTGGTTCTCTTTCCTGTCAGCGCCGCCAGTGACGGAGCTAGCACCCGGGCAAGCCGGGCTCAAGCCTCCCTACGGCTGCAGGATACGTGAAGCCCCACTAGAGCCTTGCCTTCAATTTCAGCCGTTGATAGAAGAGATGAGGGGCTGAGATCCTCTGAGATCATCTTATTTTAATACTAATTGGGCCAACAAAGTTATAAACACAAACATCAGCAGGTCCAATGAGAGATTATAGTAAAGCTAAGTCATTGTAGACTTTCGTTCAGCCCGTCCTAAAATTTTTCCCGGCTTCGTCCCTGGGCGTCGCCCTGCCTCCTTGGCCTCCGCGCTAACCGACAACCAGGAGAGGAATAGGCTCCCCAGTAGCTGAGGTACCTACACGATCGACTGCAGCAGTTGCGCGCGGCCATGGGCGGAGCTCCAGCGCTGCCATGGCGGGGCGGAGCTCCCGTGCGGCCATGGTGGGACGGAGCTCCAGGAGAATGCGTGCAGATGCAGTGTCGTGCGCGTTGCCCCGCACGTCGACGTTCTGCAAGAAATTGCCCACCGTCGTCGAGCTCTCCGGCGACGACTACTACTGTGACACCAGTGGCCGAGCCCAGTCTGCGACTGCTTGCGCCTCGCCGATGGCGTCGGCTCCTGCGACTCCGCTCGCGCTCGCGAGCCCACCACCCAACCATGGCACCTGACCTGCAGCCGCTCATGCTCGCGAGCCCGGCCGCCAGCTGCAGCCGCTCGTGCACGCGAGAACTCCTGCCAAGCCTCGCCTCGATGACGGCAGCGAGCCCACGATCGCTCATGCATCCCCGCCGCAGCCGCCACTTCAGCTCACGAGAACAGTCGCCCACTGCAGCTGCTCGTCGCAACGCATGCGCCCGGCCATGGATCTCCTGCACACGTGAGCTCCTGCAAGCCGCTCGCACACGCACGACCATGGAGCTCTAGCACGTGTGGCCTCCTGCCAATTGTTCTCGGGGAGAAGATGGGGAAAGATGTCGCTCACGGGAAAGAGATATAGAAGAAGGATAGCTGCCATGGTACCAAGAAGAGAGGAAGGAGACGACGAGTGGGGTCTCGTGTAAGTGACTAGGCTAAGAGAAGTAACTAAGGTCAATGTCGTCCATACGGAAATCCTTGCACTCTCTATACGCTGCAGCTAGGCCTAAGGCTCCTAAAAACGTATAGAATGACATGTTTCAAAGACACGAAGAATTGTAATGACAGTTTTCAATATAGGTAAATAGTAATGACAGTTTCCTAACCAGTGGGAAAAAAAACTTTTTTTTATTCGCACGCCCACGCCCACTCTCCTTCCGCCCCAACTAGGCCACTAGCAGAGCAAACGCAGCCTTTGGTTGCCCTCCCCTCCTCTCCCATCTCCCAAGTGCCACTCGGCCGCCGCCGCCGCCGCCGCCTACTCCCTCTGTATTCTCCTCGCGCGCATCCAACGCTTGCACATCAGGAGCCTTAACCTTAACCCCGAGGGAGGCGCCGAGGCTGCGCTACCATCTCCGTCGCCCCGCCAGCGCCAGCCGCCATGTCCGTCCCCGGCGTCGCATCCCCGGTCGCCGACCGCTTCTACTGCCCCCCACCGCGCCGCCACCAGCACAGACAGCATCCGCTACTAACTTCCTCGGCGGCGGCCGAGAAACCGACGCCGGAGGAGCTCCGGCGAGACCCTTCTCCTTCCCCGTCGCCGTCGCCGGCGACCAACCTCGAGAGCTTCATCGCGTCCACCGCCGTCCGCGTGCCCGCGCTGCGGTGTCCTCCCCGAGTGCGTCCTCCACCGCTCGCTTGCCGCTCGTGTCTTCCGTACGTAGTACTTGCTGACGGCTGACGACGGGTCCAGTTGGGCTGTTCTTGATTGTGCGCTTGCAGACGCTGGGCACCCGGGGAGCGCCCTACTACGAGCTCGCGGATCTGTGGGAGGCGTTCGGGGAGTGGAGCGCGTACGGCGCCGGCGTGCCGCTGCTGCTCAATGGCACCGACGGCGTCGTGCAGTACTACGTGCCGTTCCTCTCCGCTATCCAGCTCTATGGGTCGCGGCCGCCGCAGTCAAGCAAGAGGTGCTGCCTTGTTTCTCTCTTAGAATCTGCGGGTACCTGCATTGAATGGGTTGACATTGTGGACCATGACTTCCTCTATATCTGTCAATACTGATACGTGATACTTGTTAGGCCAAACGTAGTTGAAGGATTGTTGCCATTCTTTGGTATTTGTTCCAGAAACACTGGACTCTACATTATTATCTTAAAACCAAAGAAACTAAGAAACTGAACTGCTGCTACTGCTAAAAGGTTAAAGAAGATCTCTTTGCTAGTCGTATGGAACTGATGGATGCATGTTATCATGCACATTGAAATGATTAGGCTAGTCTGCATGCTCTTTTTTTTTTTTGAGAATGACATAGTACAACACAGACGTTCACAACACGCACGCACACTCACCCCTATGAATACACGTACGTAAACCTACCCCTACCCCTATGAGCACCTCCGAAGGACTAAGCAGCCGGCTGATCTAGAGATTCCCGAAGTCACCACTGGCGCCTCGTTGTCGACGGGAACGTCGCTTATCACTTAATGCATAACGCCGGTAAATCCTGGAAAAATCCCAGGAAAAGATGCGAGCACCAGGATTTGAACCCTGGTGGGTATCGTCCCACTGGACCGTCCTACCATTGGGCTACAAGCCAATTCGCTGCATGCTCTTCTTGAACCAGGATCTTTTTTTTGATCTTAACATATTTCAATTGATTGATGAGTGTCTTCTTAAATGTCTCCGTAAGCATTGCCTTGTGTCTTACCCTGTGCCTGATGTTAACTTTAATTATTCAGTATTACTAGCTTGGATGTTCTCTGCAGTACATTTCAAAAACAAGTCTGAATATTTTCGAAGTGGCTGTAGTTAGTCTTGGTTATCAATCTGAACAAGTGAACAAAGTCCACTTCTTATTCTATAAGCCCTGGCACAGTCGTACTTCTATCGTGGCATTACCTTCCTGTCTTATGGCATGCATTGGTCTGTGTGACCCAAGTGTGCTCAAGTTAGTCAAGCCAGCATTTGGTACCTTTGACCAATTTGGCTACCATTTGGTTGAGTGGCAAAAGATATATTGGTAGCTCTCCTCTGTGGCGACCTTGATTTCTTATAAAAAAAACTAGATCAACATAGGAGGAAGTGGGTGGCTATAAATTAAGAAATTGGCACCTAAATTTGTGTCAGTGAGGACTTGAAGTTGGGTGGTCTGGGCTTTACATCCACACCCTCAACCAATTGAGCTAGGCTTAGTCCCAATTGTGACCTCAATTTTGGCATTCCAAATTTGGATTGTCTACTTTATGACAAATTTTAGTGCAAACCAAACAGCCCCATGGCGCTTGTTATTATATTAAAGCATGGTTAACACTGAACACTCCGATCCTACAAATTGCTGCATAGATCATCAAATCATCATTGAACATTATAATGACCATCATATGTCATTTACAGCAGCATGCCAGTATGTGATACTAACATTAAACATGCAAAATGCCAGTATTACTATCTGTGGACGTTCCTTGTTCAAACATGAGTTAAATATAACCTTAGTTATACTTTTTAGGCATCTCAATTTATCTTTTTGTTGAACAAAGGGTACCTTTTTTTCAGAATGGCACCATATATATCAAGACCTGGAAATAATTCAAGCAGTGGATCTTATCCGAAGTTGTCTGCTTAGCTTTAACCAACAGGATGTAACTGAACTGATCAGATGAACAATTCATCGGCTGAACCGTTCTGATTGTGGTTCACTAATGATGACAGTATTCTTGAAAACCAGAACATATCAGCACAGCTATACTTGCTTGAAAAGAACATGAATCATAGTACCATTATCCTGGCATCTCACTAATTGACTAGAGATCTCTTTCCAGCAATTTATCTAATACCATGGTCGAGGCGTCTCTGACCAGCTCTTGGGAACTATAATTCCAGCTATCAACAAATCTGGTAAATCCCCAAACCAGTGCAAGGAACTGGCCATGAAAGATGCTCCTACACCTCAAAGAATTGTGCCCCTACCCTGCAACAACATCACCTTTCCATAAAAAGCATTTAAGTTAATCCAGACTATTAGCATGGTGTGCTATATAAATTTACCTATGGTGAATTCATTTTTTTAATTCAAATTTCTCAAAAAAACATACGACAAGAATTTCACTTGCATTGTTGATTCAAAACTAGGCAGTCAGAATTGTTAGAACACAGAAAGATGGACTGTGTTACTGCATTGCTTGCTATTTTAAGTCACTGAATTATCAGGTTTCAGCTTTGTTGATAAATCTTTAGTTGGCTTCTTTCAAAGCTGAAAGTTTGTCTTGAAGGAGTTTGACTTCCCTGAAATGTTTCAAACCTTATAAACCACAGTTCCCCTAGAACACACTGCTTCAATTTTTGAGGAATAGAAGCCTCTGATTCACAATTATTTGGATTTTTTATGGGAGCATTTTTTAGATAATGGAGGTAATCTCTGGCTTCAGCAACAACTAGAGATGAAGAGGTACTTAAAAATGTGGGCAGTATGATTTGAACCTTGGTAGGTGGAGTTATGCATCCACAATTCTAAATGGGTTTGATTGTTTGCTGGTATCGATTGGTTCTCTGCATATCTCCTTATACAGGCTAGCACTCTCCTCAAAGCACCTCTTGGCTTTACAACCAGATGCGCTTAGATTTGGTCGTATCCAGCTATGCAGGCTTCGCTTAAGCAGTGCTTGCACCCGCTGTGCAGCCTGCTGCATCTGCAATGCACCATGTCTCCCTCAGTCCCTCTTGCTCCCTGTGCCGTCTTCACCTAATCCGCTGGCGCTCGCGGCTTACTCTGCAGGGGACCGAGGCAGCCTGGCCACGGCGGCAGGCAGCCCGACAGCCGGTGCTCCGGTGACGGCGGGCTGCAGGCAGCGGTGCTGCTGGGAAGGCAGAGCGGGAGAGGTGGTGCGAGGTGGTGAAGCTGAGGATGTGGCCGGAGATGGTGGAGGCGCTCGGCCAGTGGACTGGAGCTCAGCAGCTTGACCATGGTGAGCAAGAGATGGAGAAACGAGAGAGGGAGTGAGGGAAAGAATGGAATGTGAGAGAGGGAGTTCCATGTACTCCCCGAAGCGAGGGAGGGCGTTATGGTCACTCCAGCGTGGCGCCACCACAACACTCACCACTCCAGCGTGGCGCCACCACAACACTCAATGTCCCCCCGCATGCCTTATCCTCTCTCTGTCCCTTCTATCTCCGGTGGGTAGCTCGGCGAGGCAGCATGGGCAGGTGTCCCGCGGCTGATGGTGCATGGATTACACTTTCACTGCCACTGGGAGCAGTGCCAGCACAAAGTGCGTTGTGCCTGAAGAGCTGCCGGCATGGCCGAGCCCCACTCCCCTGACTGTCCTTCATCCCACCGTCGCCAACCACTGTCGTCGAGGTCGAGCAGCTGGAGTAGGAGGTGGTGGTGAGATGCTGTAGGCGTTGTCTGGGCAGAGCGCTGGGAGGAGCAGGAACATGGAGGGAGGAGGACACAGCCAGGGTGTTCGATGAAATGTCCTGTGTTTAATCTCACGCAGTACAATGAACCAAACATGCATACCTAATGCATCCAAGAAAACTGAAGTACATACAATGCAATAGGATAATACAGTCCAACCAAACAATACTAAATTGCATTCTCTTGTACAAGCATAGCCTATCCTGCATAACCCTTTATGCAATGCATGTCTTGTACAAGTAACCAATCAGACCCAACATAAACTGGTTTGTTCAGATAAAAAGAACTAGTTAGCAGTGAAACAATAAACCAGAATGCTTGACTGTGTTTCAGCTTTCTATGAATTGGATTAGCAGAGACATCTTATAAATAATGTGTCATTTCTTCAATAATACATGAATACATCAGTTGTTACTGTTATTATTTACTCTTCTGGTCAACTTTCACTTAGGCAATTATGATCTTCTGTTTTTTTTTTCAGCTGCAGATGCCTTAATGAAGACAGTGATGGTGACAAGGCTCTGGACACAAGCAGTGATGTAAGCAGTGAGAGTGACAATGACAATGAAAGGTCTATTGGAAGAACAACCCAGTGTTTAGTAGAAAATATTTGCACCGATCAAGAAAGTTTGTCCAGTGATGATTGTGAATCCAGCAACCAGGAACCCTCCCCTGTTTTCCAATATGTGGAGCATGATGCACCATATGGAAGACAACCTTTAGCAGATATGGTACGTCTTTTGCGGTTCATGTGCAACCAAATGTAGTATTTGTAACCTAGCTGACAGTTGCTCTTTTATTAATACCTACAGATTTCAGTATTTGCATGCAAGTTTCCTGATCTAAATATGTACAAGAGCTGTGATCTTCTGCCATCCAGTTGGATTTCTGTAGCCTGGTACTTCCTTTAGCTCTAGCCATTAGTTCATTAGTTACATAGCTGTCTTACCCAATGAAAGTTGATTGCAGGTATCCCATATACAGGATACCAACAGGACCCACTCTACAAGATCTAGATGCTTGCTTTTTAACATTCCATTCATTGTCAACAGCATCTGATGGTGAGCGCTCGTGTTCCTTCTTGGTGGAAAACAATGCAAATTAGCATACCCTGTCCTGTGCAGAATATATATCTTCTTGCATAGTAAAAGCAGCAGTAAACCTGAAGAAGTTCTGAAACATTTGCTAATTAGATGCGATGTTGGGCAGGTATGATAAGCGGGTGTCCTGAGACAAATAACTTCCATAACAATAAAATTGCTGCTGTTCCTGGGAAGATCACACTGCCTCTGATTGGCCTAGCATCTTACAAACTTAATGGTTCCCTGTGGACATCAAATCAGCACCATGAGCAGCAGTTGACTACATCGCTTCTGAAAGCTGCTGATGATTGGCTTTGCCAGCGTCAAGTAGATCACCCAGATTACCGCTTCTTCCTTACACACTAAATTGGATCTCGATCAAACTCTCTACCTACTGAATACCACACCTCGATGCCCACTAGTTATTCAACGAACTTGCATTATCGCTTTATATAGTACACAAGCACAAGTATCAATGTGCTTTGTAATATAAATTTTGGGGCTTCGTTTCTGTTAGTCCCATATTGGTATCTAGTCAGGATTAGTTGGTGATTGTTTTGGGGCTGTGCTGTAGGAACGAATTAGTCATAGCTCACCAAAATTTTGTTCAGTGGCAAATATGGGTGGGTGGTGTGCAACCGAGCTAAGTAGGAGGTTGATTGGTGATATACATTTTGCATACTTCAAAGGTGGTTCTAGGATATGTATTGTGTTAATGCAGGTTAGAGTGTGTGAGATCATGTGATGAAATTTTGGTTTGAAATGAAATTGGCATTGCAACATGATTGGAATTTTCGGTATATGTAACGTGTATGTGCTGCTTATATACGCTTGTGATAGCATGGTTATTGGGGGTGTTGTCAATTTATTGGTTATTGGATAAACTTGTTGTATTGCTAAATTATCTTGAGTTTTAGACCTCTGATTGATGTGATGTGATATTTCGGTTGGGTTATTTAAAAAAATCCATCTAATTTGTTCTGATCAAGTTTGAGGTCAATCGGAGTTACTGGCCACCAATAAGTTAGTGCTATATCTTGCCTCTTGTCAAAAACACTGGCCACATTTGACTGTGCATGACCTCTCATGCATATATTTGACTATTAATTCTTCTAGAATATATATTTGATATCCTTAAAATTTACAAGATTCTGCAAGTAATTTCAAATATGGTTTTTACACATAATATAGATGTTTAAAATTAAATACTGTAGGGAGTATGATTTTTTTTATCTGCTCGCAAGTAATATTTTCAGAAGATGGATCATATATATTATACATATTCATATGCGAAACTTGAGTGAATACAAACATGCATGCAGTTGCAGACTTGCCGTGGCAATCACTAGAAGCAGGTGCAAGCACACTAGTCACTTATTTCAAGATTATACATATGGGGCATTACTAAACAAGGCCTTCCACAGGGCTGAGAGAAGAGCTACCAGACTGCAACGTCACACCTGAGACTGATCGAAGCTGAACACAAGCGCACACACGAAAAGAGAGGAGGAGCGACACAAAAACAACAAAGGCCACACCGCAATATAGCACCACAATTCCGGCTTGCTCGGCAACGGTTTTCTTTTAGTTTTAGGGACGGACGCCTGAAGCTTTGCCAACGCCGGCGGTGTTGATCTGGCGGCTCACGTTACTACGTGGGCTCTCGTCCGGCGCCGTTGAATGGCCGCTGAACGTGACGGGGGTCTCCGACGACGCGGCGGAGACACCAGGGTCGCCACCACTGGCCGCGCCGCCGTCTTGAGCCATACGGGGCGACGGTTGGTTCCCGTGGCCAGTAGCGGGGCTGGGGCCGTCGTGTGTGGGTGTGGTGAACATGACTTCAACGACCGGAGCACTGCAGGGACGACACGGCGGCGCGTGTCGTGCTGCTGTTTGTGCGGCCAGGAAGATGGGGAGGAGTGCTCGGGTGAGGAACAATCCGGCCATGGTTTGTCGGACGCCTGTCGTGCAACGAGGCCTGGATGGAGAAGGGCGGGACGCGGGAGGGGAGTGTGATGTGTGTGTTCAGTGCTAAGACTTGTTTGAGGTGATGGCTTAGAACGTGCATACCATGGGCCGTTTATATAGGCAAAGGCAAGGCAGCTTTGAGCCAGCGAGTGTTACAAAGGGCTCTACTCGTAGGTTTTGAATCTTGCACTTGTGAGGTTGTGTTAGCATATATCACGAGTGTAGTTGAGCCAGAAATTGGGATCACTGACATGATGCCGTCAGCACAACATTTGAAGCTCGATGCAGTTATATTATCTAGGTGTAAATTGCACAGACGGACATCGAACTTGGCATGGTGTGTCATCTATACTTGGCATAGTGTGTCATCTATAAGTCTCTAAAATACACATATAGCCTAGCTATAGAAACTTGGATCACGCTGTCACCGGTCAAATAGTGCACATCTTGACCGGACTTTGCTTAGGCTCGGAGCTTCTATGACAATACTCCCTACTTAACTCTCTATTCTAGATTTGGGTAGTGGTGGCTAAAAACTCAACTCTAGACCCCCTACTAAACCCTCTAGATTTGTTGGCCTCCTACTTTCCTCCCAAATCCCCTATTCCTAGAGGCTAGCTAGAGGATGAGAGTTCGACAATAATTGCCCGAGTCGATGAAACATGCGCTTGTGCCTACGTTGTCAGTCAGCCACCGCCATTGTAGAAGTTATCCACTCTCATGATCCCACCAACCACCTTGACATCATAGACGAAGTTTTCTCTCACAGCTCCGCCGTAGGACGCCAGCAAGTCTCTTTGCTTGCCTGCCCTTCCCTCCAATGTGCTTGGGGAGAGGAGAGCCTTGCGTCAGCGAGGCGATCACAGTGACTTGTCAGCTTATTTTTCTAGTTGAGCTTATTATAGGCTAGTTAATAAGTTTGGAACCTATTTTACATAACGTTTTTTGTGGTAGAAATAACAACACTTAACAAAATCGTAGTGTATATTCATATAGAATTTGATAAGTAGAAATAGAGACTATAAGTTTAGTTTTAGAAAAACTAATTTTACCCTGTTCGTAATGTATAATAATGCCTGTCGATATCGTCTGTTTGCATGGACGCAAGATCCCCTTTACCTTCTCTCCTATTTTATTAAGAGTTTATAATACCTTTCTCCCTTTACTCTTATGCGCTTTTTCATTTGCAGAAAATCTAGTGCTTCATGTTCTCAATTGTAGGTTAGAAAAATGTTGATCAGTATCAGGCATGCATACCGATAATATATATCTGTATGTGATCATTGCTAATTGTTTAAATTAGTTGGGACCTAATGCCAAAAGTCTGTGTCTGATCAATATTGTCACGGATGCCCCCCTAACTGGATATCGATTTTCCAAGGAAGAGAGAACTGACGGAAACGGGTGACAAAGTTTTCACATTACCTGCGCTGCCCAACAGGTCGAACAAACGTACTTTGTTGCTATGAGGCATCAAGAAATTGGCGATATGCCAACTCTTTCTGAAAGTTTCGCAAAACACTACGGTTTCTATGAACAAAATATGGTAGATGATGAATTGTTCTTTCTTTTCGGTGAGGCAGTAATAGATGCGATCCAATATTGTATGTATTTCACTCATCACAAATATATTGCTTACACCGCTGCAAAACTGGATTTTTTTTTCTTTCTAGGTGATTGATTTTTTGTATTATTTTTGTTATTCACTTCTCCTATATTTCAGATGCTTGAATTTTAAGTTGATTTTATTAGTGTATTATTTTCATGGAGAGATGCCAGAGCGGCAGCTGTGGCCACGCTAATTAACTTGAAAAGGAATTTTGTTCTTTTGGAGAGCACTTCCACATACGCATATGTTCGATCAACCATAATCTTTACCAAGAATCCTAGTACGAGATAAATAGAAGTAACTAAGGGCCTATTTAGTTCCCTATTTCAGCCTAAAAATCCTAGGTTTTGGACCACAATTATGCAGAATGGACGAAACAACACCTAAAATTTTTGGCAAAGAGTAGCCCATTCCCCATTCTGAATTCTGGACTCTAAATGCCCAAAAGCAGCAAAATGACCAAAAGCCCGATGCCCAGCAGCAGCTTGCATGCAAGCAAAGCAACTCTGCATTCTGTGTTTTGGCAACTAAAAAGGCCAAAAAAATTCTGCATTCTGCATTTTGACAATCCTAAAGATTTTGCATGTAGAATGGAACTAAACACAGTACCCTAAAAATAATTCAGTTGTACTTAACTGGGGATGCTTACTAAAGGAAATAGGAAGGATTGGCGACAAGATTCTGGGAAAAAGAACGATCCATGGTAGAAGCATATGCCTTATTCTAAGTAGGAGTGAAGACACACACAAATATACACCCACATACTCTTAATAAATAAATGTACATATATATGTATACTTTATCCTCATGAGCCCTTCAAGATGATATGCGTTGAGAATTGAGATTGATATATTCATGCTCGATATCGATAGATATGTTGCTTAATATAATTTACCATAATCATGGGCTCTCTATGAGCCAAAGACTAAAATCGGGAAGGCATGTTTCACCACGAGTTTACTGATGCTTTGACGATAGATGGCAAGTTACTTCGAATCCTTGAGCTGCAAAAGAAAGTTCTTTTTTTGAACGAGCAAGCACGAGTTGGTGCTCATTTCATTGATAGAGAAGGAAGCGGCAAAAGAAAGTTACAAGAGCAAGTCCGTTTGGATGCTTATTTTCACACTCGTTCAAAAGAATGTGACGATGCAAAAAGTTTGTGCTGAAAGATGGATAACAGAGTAGAGTGGTTACTCTGTTTTGCATGATGTCTTTACGATACAAACTATGTTGTGAGTTGTGACAAGCCAGTCACTCTTTCCAGTTGTCAACTTTGGAATTAAACTATCTCTGAGTCATTATGCTTGTACTATAACATGACAGTGTACTAGAGGCATGGATCCCCCAACAGTGTTTTTGTATATTATATTTATTTTAATGTATACTTTGGGTGAGAATCGTGCAACCACATAATCCTCAGCATGTATTCAGTCTGCCTCAACGTGGAAAAGAAACTGGGAAGCAGTAATAGATGCGATCCAATATTGTATTTCACTCATCATAAATGTATTCCTTACACAGCTGCGAAACTGGATTTTTTTTTGCTCACTTCTATATTTTATAATTTAAGTTGATTTTAATAGTGTATTATTTTCATGGAGAGAGATGCCAGAGCGCCAGCTGTGGCGACGCTAATTAACTTGAAAAGGAATTTTGTTCTTTTGGAGAGCACTTCCGCATACTCATGCATATGTTCGATCAGCCGTAATGTTGACCAAGAATCCTAGTCCGAGATAAACAAAAGAAACTAAAACCAATTCAGCTGTACTTAACTGGAGATGCTTACTAAAAAAAAATTGGAATGATTACAAGATTCCTGGAAAAAGAACGATCCCGGTAGAAGCATATGTCTTTTTCTAAGTAGGAATGAAGACACAAATATACACCCACATACTCTTATAAATAATAAAGGGGTGTGTGTGTGTATATACACACACACACACACAAAACACACACACACACACACGAGCCCTTCAAGATGATATGTTGCTGACCATGAGAATATAGCTTACCATAATCATGGGCTCTCTCTGTGAGCCAGAGACTAAAATTGGGATAGGCATGTTTCACCACAATAAGTCTATTTTACTAATGCTTTGACGATAGCAAGTTACTTCGAATCGTTGAGCGGCGAGCAAGCACGAGTTTGTGCTCATTTCATTGATAGAGAAGGAAGCGGCAAAAAAAAGGTTACCAGGGCAAGTCCGTCCGAATGCTTATTTTCACACTCGTTGGAAAGAAAGTGTAGATGGAAAAAGTTTGTGCTGAAAGATGGAGAACAGAGTAGAGTGGTTACTCTGTTTTACATCATCTCTTCATGATATAAACTATGTTGTGATGAGTTGTGACAAGTCATCACTCTTTCCAATTGCCACAGGTAAGATGAACTTTGGCAATCAAACTATCTGAGTCATTATGCTTGTGTACTATAACATGACAGTGTACAAGAGGCATAGAACCCATTCTAAATTGTAAGCCATTTCAATTTTTTGGATAGTCAAACCATCTCAAGTAGTCAAGTTTGCATTATATCAAACTCAATCCATTATATATAAAAAAAGGAATAGACGTTAGGTTGAAAGTAGTGACAAATCTGGTTATCTAAGTTAGAATGGCCATATCTTCATGCAACCAAGTTTTTTTTCTCCGATAACATTCATTCAACCAAGTTAAAGTCTTACCAAGTCGACAAGGCTTTGGACCCATCCATGACCCCAAGACGAAACTAGAACACATTAAAGGAGACGTAAATACGCAACTACCTTATGGATACATGGACTTTGACCATAGAATCTTGTAGGCCGGCGGCGGGACAATGGAGATGCCGTTTTATTCTCGATTGGCAATTGATGATCCCATTTCACATCAGTTAGGTCTCCACGCCTCCTACAGCTACCATTGCCCTGATGCCTTCAAGATAATATTAATCATATATATTTTTTTTCAATTCGCTAACACATAGCGTAAAGTCGCAAACTATAATGAGTAGTGGGTCGATCTTTAAATTTTGTTATTTTGGTCTTGTCATCTAGACACATCTCCTGCAATAGTGTTCAAAGATTAAAGCCATATCTTCTGTAAATCATTCTAAAAATTTTGAATCGTATAAAAAAACAATGTTAAAAGAATGATCAAGTAAAGATCATGCAACATAGGTATCATTCTTGATATATATTATTGTAATATACTACATACTACGTCATATCATACATGTAGTCTTATTTTTTAGGCTAATAGGTCTCATTTTTTTAGTTTCTTACAAGACCTTAAAATTTCCTGGGATGGCCCTGCCACGACGTTGCGGTCGGCCAGCCGGGACTTGTGGTCGTAGTAGGCGGCGACGTGTGCGACGGCGGCGTCCACGAGCAGCGCCAGCGCGTCGCTCCGGAGCTGGCCGGGAGCGGGAGCGCGAGCGCGAGCGCCGCCGTGAGGTCCGCCACGATCTGCTCCTCCCGGCTCACCCAGGCGTCGTAGAACGCCGCCATGTGGTCGGAGTAGGACATGCCGCCGGTGGTGGGGAGGGGGCTCTTGAGGCGACCGCGGCTGCTGCTGCGGCGGCATCTTATTTGCGGGGGCGCGACCATAAATGGCGCCCGGTTTCTTTGCGTTTAAGGATCTCGATTGCGTGGTTTGCTTTCTTAGGCGCGGAGGCAAACGCGCAACGGCGAACGGAAGCCGAGGAACAGAAGAGACAGACGATGCCGTCGATGCGCATGGATAGCGCCTGGTGGAGACGAAGGCATGGGGCATCGCTAGTTGACTAAACAACACGACGTCCAGTGGACCAGTACTACTAGGACTGCGCTCTCCGTTAATTAAATTAAATTTCTTTTCTCCTGACCTGGCTTCTCATCGATTTGCAACCTGCAAGAGTTGTTGCTCCTGCTGCCCTGTTCTGGTAGTATCTTATCGATCAGGACAACGGGGACAGAGCATGCCCGCGATCGCCGAGGGCAGGGGAGAATTCCGCGGCGGCACGTCACAGACCGAGGCAGAGGCTGACCAATTTGCATTTGGTCGGTGCCGCGTGCCCTTCCGGTTTGCTGGCCGGTGTTGGTGGTTCCCGCGTAGCAACAACAAACGCAGCCGCAGCCGCAGCCGCACCTGTAGCCTATGGCCTGTAGCCTGTGGGCGGGTACTGAGGTAGGCATGCCAGACTTCGCTTGCTTGCTTCCCCGCGTGCGACAGTGTCCTCGGAATGTGAACTAAACAAGTCCTTGACTTCTTTCCAGTTGCTCATATGACATGTCCTTTGTTCTTTCTCTTTTGAAGAATGAAAGATGAGTCATGAGTGCCATGTCCTTTGAATGTTTTCAAATGCATACTCCTATGCATGGATTTTGAGGGCCTGTCTAGTCTACGCTAGGGTGTTCTAGAGGCATGTGACACCCAAGCGTGGATCGCATGCAAAACACTCGATTGCAACCAAAAAAAATAGTGTTTTTCTTCATTCAATACTCGATTGTCGTGACCATTAGGTTCAAATCAAATGAACCAAACAAACTATATAAATAATGTTAAAATATTAAATAAAAAACAAAAGACACATTACTTTTATGAAGACCTGAATTGAGGAATTTCAAAAGAGAACCGAGACGTAACAAATTAGCATCTGGACAATGTAAAAATAAAAGGAGGCACTAGTGCCCGGAAGTCCGGCGGGAGGGGTGCGTCCGGACGCCGGCGCGTACTGCACATATAGTTTTGTACATGCACATAAAAGGCAAAAAAAGTCATATTTCATTACTAAATACCATAATCAAAATCCGATTGCACCGTCATATTTCTCGTGATAAGCTCTTCAAAACAAGACTCATATGGATATATTTTGATGTTTTTTAAAAAAATATTTATCTCATCATACAACAGTTCTAGTTTTGAAACAACCCCAAAATGTATGTTAAAATGTGTTGAAATAACGTAGAAATACTTATTGTAGCAACCCAAAAATTGTCTGTTGAAACACCTCTTAGATATTTATTGAAACAACCCTAAAATATATGGTGAAACAAACCATAAATACCTATTGCAACAACCGATAAAATCTGTTGAAAAAACACATGGAATGCCTATGGAAACAACACATAAATATATATGAAAACTACCCAGAAACACATGTTGAAACAACCTACAAAATTTTATTATTTAAATCCAGAAGCATATATTGAAACAACCCAAAAATATATTTCAAAATAAGATAAAACAATTAATTGTAGAAAAAATAGCAACAGATCTAGCCTCTAGGCAGCAGCAGGCAGAAGGAGGCAAGCATGGGATGCTTTGGATCACTGTACTCTTGGATCATCGTGCATGCATGTATTAACAATAAGAAAAGATGTTTAAAAAAAATGAAAGGCGCGAACGGGCCAACATGCATGCCTGAGTCTCTGGGCCACGTGTCCCCCGGACTGCCCGTCCGTCCCGTCCGAACGATCTTTGTTGCGGCTTCCTTAATATATGACAAATCAGAAATATATGTTGTAATAGTCTAGGAATTTTTATTAAACAACACAGAATATACTTATTACAACCTAAAAAATATTTTCTTTGAAACACCGAGGAAAATTTGTTGAAAACCTAAAAAAAACTTGATGCAAGAATCCCGAAACATCTAAGAAATTTAAAAACATATATTAAAACAACCCCGAAACATATATTAAAATAATCTTGAAATACCTGTTATGAAAATCGAGTAATATATATTAAAATAATTTAAAAATATACGTTGAAACAACTTTAAAAATACGTATAAAAATAACGGTAGGTTTAGGCTCCGTAGCAGAACGCACCCGCAGTAGTATCACTGTAGCAGGCGATGAACAGTGGACGCGCTGGACGCAGGGGACAGTGCATGCAGCGGAGGCAGTGGACACGGACAGTGCATGTAGGAACAGGGCCTTGCCTGTCACAGTCACATACAGGAATAAGGATCGTTAACAGAATTTTTATAATATTTTATTTATATTTAGTAAATTTTATTTAAATTTTAACTAATTAGATTTAAATATTTGTCTCGTAAAGTATAATAAAATTATGTAATTATTTTTTATTTTACCTATATTTTAATACTTCATATCTATGTTAATATTTTAATATGATAGAAAATAAGAATTCTACTTACCGCGGATTCTAAATTTTAGAGTAAAACTAACCGTACATGCACTTAATGGTCTCACTCGGTCCGTCGTCCGGACGTTTGAAAAGGACGGTTTCCGACAACGCAGTCGCACACAGCTGCGCACAATGCACCGAATGCGTCTTTTTTTCGTGAGGATGGAAAAGATTCCAATATCATTATCTCCCAGTTTTTATATGACATAATAAAATAAAATGATTCCTGCTAAAGTAGAACCGTTAACAATGGGGAAATCTTTGAAACACTTTTTCACTTGTGGTTGATACAGCAAAAAGTTTTGCTTTTATCATGTACGATTAAGATTATATTTAAGAGAGAATATATTATCATGAATGGCTAAAAGGAGGAATTACGACGTTTTGCATCTTTTTCTGTGGTCTTATATTTATATTTCTATAGTTTGATATTTTCTATGAGGAACCGTCCAAATTATCCTAGTAAATAGGGTTATCATTCGACTTAAAGTGGAATAATCTCATATATCGTCCCAAATATGTCTCAAGCAAACCAAGAAACTTAACAATTACCCCTCTGTCCTATGGAGTTTAACGTTTTTGACTTTTAGACTTCATGTTTGACCATCCGTCTTATTCAAAATATTTATACAAATAATAAAATAAATTAATCAATGTTTAAGTATCTTTATTAACAAAAGAAGTCATAACAAAATAAATTACGTTTATAAAATTTTTTGAATAAGACGAACGATCGAACAAGATGGCACGAAAACCAGGATAACAAACTCAATGGAATGGAGGTACGCAGTTGTCGATTGCATAATTTGGTAATCATCACATGGATACATGAGATAGAGCAAAAATCTTATGTTTATTACAAATCTCAAGCTAATCTATACAACTCTTATTAAATTGAGAATCTTCTTTAACCTTGATGTTTAAACGGTAATACTTCAAATCTACAAGCTCCTCTTCTTAAAAGTATCCTTCGAATCAGTTTTACCAAAACGTTTTTTCTATAAGTGCTTCGGCTCCACTGGAAAAATTATCTCACCAGAATATAGAACTAAAGTCATTTTAGGAGGAGCCACGTCTGATTAATTTGCAAGAATAACCGTATGCAGTCTCTGTGTCGAAGCACCCCACGCCTACATAAGACTGCCCACAATGTGAGATTTTACTGGTGCCGAAATAGGTGAGTGTTTCGGCACCGGTGCTCACCGTCGTGGGTAGCGGTGCTTGGTTCTGTTTTTTATTCACCGTGGCAAGTCCGTCCACCGGTGCTTCCCAAATAAAATACTATTATTTTAGGCGGTCGTTGATCCGACCGTTGCTTGCTTGCCTGCCTGCCTGCGTGCTAGCCGTTGCCGCTGCTGCATATATACACATACAACACACCAGTTGGCTTGCTTGCTTGCTAGCCGTTGCCAGCTGCTGCATCTATATATACACAAGCATTCGACAAACACACAGAACACACCTGCGATCCAAAAGCAAAAGTTCAAAGATGGACCACTTGTCCTCTCCTAGTTCCTCAAATCTACTCAACCCACACATTGAAGCACCAAATGCAAACACACAGCAGTACCTAAACGTCCAAACTTTCAATCAGCAGCAACAGTTCCTTATGAACTATCCACCTAATAATTTACATGTTCCTTACCAGTTTGGAGGACCACCAAATTTCTAGCCCTTCTCTTTCCCACCATCAACCTACCATGGAGAATGGTCCAGCATCTCCATTGGATTAATGCCTTTCTATGGAGCTAGTGGTGGCAGCAACTCTAGGGGTGACGAGAGCAGCCCCATTGCTTCATCTTCTCCAGCATCCAGAGCCCCTCATATGGAGTCAACACCTGCTGCATGTCACACCCTGATTTCAAAGGAATGAAACCAAGGCAAAAGCTCATGTGCGTCAGGAACATTTTATACACATGAACGATAAATTACATAGTTCACAAGCACAGTGTTCGAATAAAACATAGTATAACGATTACATCGTACCATTATTACATAACTGTCATTAGAGTAAAACGGAATATAAATCACATCGTCCAAAGCGAATAACAACTAAACGACGTAGACGTAGCGACTCCATCTCGCCATAGGAAGGTTGACGGCAGCATCACGACGCCTAGTATCCTGGATAGTTCTCAGGAAAGTCACCATCCGAGTCATCACTTAAGTATACTTTGGTTGAAAAATAGTAAGGGTGAGTTTCATGTAGAAACTCAGCAAGTATAGACGGAAAGTAATGACATGCAAGGCTAGTACAAGGTAAAGCTGAAAGGTAGACTGCGGTAGCATTTTAATGTAAACAATTAAGATTTCACTTATTGCAATCTATTCTCTAATCATCTTGGTTGAAACACCCAACCCTTTATTAAGGTTCAAGTAGCATTAATGTGTCATTTAACATCATAGATATAAACATATATTATTAAAAACATTAAACATGAGATAGCCATCTCAAGGGAACACAGGATAGCCATCCCGATAAAACCCGAGGTAGCAACCTCACAACATCACCACGATTTAACAGCTTAAACCATTTGGCTAATCATTCGAGGATCTGGGCCGCTCAACCGTGAGCACGGACGATATATCGATTTTAACTCTGCGCAGAGGTGTACACTTTCACTCCAAATTATGATTAATCTTTATGCCCGAGGTGGCCAACCTCTTAGCCCATTACCAAGATAGGCCGGCAGAGGTCACAACAAGGCTTTTCACAGGGTCATAGGCAGTGAAAACTCGCTAGCCTTGAGTCCAAGCGTATGGGCGACTTCCCCGTGAGGCCGCCCCATCATAGATCTCTAGGCCCTCCCATACTACAACTTGTAAACAAACCCCAGCGACCACAGCTATGGCCACCCGTCGGTAAGTTGCCCAACCTGTCCATGATGGTCCTGCTAATAGACCAAGCCAGAGCCCATTAGCCTGGAGATGTACAGAAGTCCCAGGTTGCCGCTCCACGAAAGGACCACAAGGGGGAGGAGATATGGATACCCTCGTCAACACGAGTCCCACTAGCATCCGTTTCCTCCATCTTTCACCACCAACCAACGATGCGGATCAGCATCAACTTCTCCAACGGTCGAAGCCAAGAGCCCAAATATTTTAAGAAGCAAGTTTTATCTTCATTAAACGGTGAAAGGTGAGATAGAGCACTAGCAACCTAAAACCTAACAATTAATACCCCCATAGGATATCTTTGGATAAAATGGCTAGTAAGTCCCATGGTTTGCCAATTTAAGACACATGCAGTGAATTTACTTAAACATGAATAGGCGCAATATGTTCAAAAGAATGCCTGCACTTGCCTTGATTGTAGTCCTGCTGCACGTAGTCCTCCAGGTTCTGCTGATCCTTGTTCACCCACGTCTCGTTCTCTATACGCCATAATCATCACATACGCACAATACATGCAAGAAAACGTACTTTAATTAGGGCAGTACACCAAAACATCTCAACAGTAGCAAACAATAGCATAGAAATATTTTACTCATCGAGACGATTCCAAAAAGTATAAGTTTGCTAAAATCGGAGTTAAAATGTGAAAGTTATGGCCTATACAAGATTAGGGGCTAATCTGTAGAAAACAGGACTATAATTTAATTATTTTTGCACTGCGCAAGACTAGCTTGTGAATAAAGAAAAGTCTAGGGGTTTTTCTATAAACCTAGAATGGCTTTCGGCGGCCTAACCGCATTGACGCGGTCAGCGCACACGTGGCGCCTACGTGGCAGCCACGTCGGCTGACACGTCAGCTGGCGCGGGTCCCTGTTGACCCATGGTTATCTGAGGGTCAGCGGCAGATCTGAGCCGCCCGGCTCAGATCCAACAGCGGACGGGCGCCCGGCGGTCCGGGTCGCCGGAGCGATGGCCGGGACGGCGGCGTGCTCGCCGGAGCTTGCCGGAACGGCACTCCGAGACACGGCCAACGGCGCGGAGGGTACGGGAGGGTCGAGCTCAGTTTCGCGAGCTCGGCTGCGGGGTCAGTGGCGGCGGAGGATGGCCGGAGGCGGCGGTCCGCGCGGCGACGCCATGGCCGGCGATGGGGAACCCGGCGGGAGGGAGCTACGAGGCACGAGGAGACGCGCCAAGGGTACCGGCTGGCCTGGCTGCGCTACTGGCCGGCCTGGCTGGCTGTGGCCGGCCGTGGCCGCTGCTGGCCGGCCATGCTGCTGCTGCTTTGGCCATGGCTGGCCAAAGTTGGCCATGACCGGCTATGGTTGGCCATGCTTGGCCAGGAGAGGCTGGGGTTGGCCAGGGCCCACTAGGGACTGGCCTAGGCTAGTTAGACTAGGTTTTGTTAGTCTAGGATTAGAGGGGACAAGTTAGAGCATGTTAGAAGCTAGAAAGCAAAGCAAGAATTGTACAACAAGCTCAAGCAAGTCAACCAAAAACTTTGCAGCAGCATGAATGCAACAATGCATGGTTTCTAACGTGCTACATATTTTAAAGTAATTCATAAAACATTTATAATTGGCCTAGTAATCTAAAACATCTATGCAGATATAAAATCAAATTCATTTAAGATTTAAATTTCAAAAATCAGGGTGTTATAAACCTACCCTCCTTAAAAGAATCTCGTCCTCGAGATTAGAAGACTTAAGAAACAACTCTGGATATTCTGCCCTTAAATCCTCTTCCTTTTCCCAAGTAGCCTCATCCTTCGAGTAGTACTTCCATTGCACTTTGCACAACTTCACAACCTTACTTCTTGTGACCCTCTCAGCTGTCTCCAAAATCCTAGATGGACGCTCATCATAAGTTAAATCTTTCTGCAAGTCTATTTCCTCTACAGGCAACTCCTCTTCCTTGACCCTCAAACATTTCTTGAATTAAGAGACATGGAACACATTATGCACATTAGATAAGTAAGCTGTCAACTCAAGCTGATAGGCTACCTCTCCTCTCCTTTCCAAAATCTTAAAAGGACCAATGTACCTCGGGGCTAACTTCCCTTTGACCTTGAACCTCTTGAGATTCCTCATTGGAGGCACCTTAAGATAAACATAGTCACCCACTTCAAACTCAAGCTCTCTTCGACGAACATCTGCATAACTCTTTTATCTAGACTGGGCTGCTTTCAAATTACGTTAAATCACTTGGACCTGCTCTTCTACTACCTTCAAGACATTAGGACCAAATACTTGTCTCTCTCCAGCTTGATTCCAGAGCAAAGGTGTTCTACACTTTTGTCCATACAATGTTTCAAAGGGAGACATCTTGGGGCTAGCTTGATAACTATTATTGTAAGAGAATTCAGCATAAGGCAAATTGTTGTCCCAACTATCATTAGACTCCAGGGCACAGGCCCTCAACATATCTTCCAGAATCTAATTAACCCTTTTTGTCTGACCATCTGATTGTGGATGATAAGCTGAACTAAACCTTAACTCAGTTCCCAAAGATTCATGTACCCTCTCCCAAAACTTGGAAGTAAACTGTGTACCTCTATCCGATATGATCCTCTTAGGAACTCCATGAGCACACACAATTCGAGCCATATACTTCTCAGCCAACTGTGCTCCAGTGTAAGTGGTCTTGACAGGTATGAAATGAGCAACCTTAGTTAATCGATCCACAATGACCCAAACAGAATCATAACCTCTCTAAGTTCAAGGTAAACCCACGATAAAATCCATGCTGATTTCATCCCACTTCCATTCGGGTATCTTCAACGGCTGCAACAATCCTGCTGGTCTATGATGTTCTGCCATTACCCTCTGACAAGTATCACACAAGGCCACATACTCTCCAATATCCCTCTTCATACCTTTCCACCAATAGTGTTTCTTCCGATCCTGGTACATCTTAGTACCTCCAGGGTGAATAGAGTAAGATGACTCATGGCACTCCTTAAGGATAGTATCCTTGATTTTCTGATCGTCAGGCACAACCAACTTGTGCTTATACCAGAGTGTCCCTTCTTCATCAACACTGAATCCTAGGGCTCCATCTTGACTCACCATCTTGACAATCTCCTGAAGTTTCTCATCAGTTTTCTGACCCTTCCCGATTTCCTAATCAAGTGTCGGTTCTACATCCATAGAGACTCCCTTAGTGTTAGCAACAAACCCCAATTTGAGATACTCAAATTCAGCTAATAACTCTTTAGGTAACTCCATCACTTCTAACATGTTCAGCTGACTCTTCCAACTCAAAGCATCAGCTACAACATTAGCTTTACCTAGATGGTAGAGAATCTCCAGGTCAAAATCATTAATCAATTCTAACCACCTTCTCTGCCTCAAGTTCAAGTCCTTCTGAGTGAATATATACTTCAAGCTTTGTGATCAATGTAAATGTTACACCTGTGACCAAGGACATAATGTCTCCAAATCTTCAACGAATGCACTACAGCTGCTAATTCTAGATCATGAGTGGGATAATTCAATTCATGTTTCTTCAACTATCAAGAGGCATAAGCAATGACCTTACCCTCTTGCATCAACACACAACCCAAACCCTGTCTAGAAGCATCACAATAAATAGAGAAGTCCTTTGTCATATCTGGCAGAGCTAGCACTAGTGTTGTTGTCAACCTCTTCTTCAATTCCTCGAAACTGGCCTGACATTGTTCCGTCCACTTGAATGGTTTGTCCTTCTCTAGCAAAGTAGTCATAGGTTTAGCTATGGTAGAGAACCCATCAATGAACCTCCTGTAGTATCCAGCCATTCCTAGAAAACTCCAGATATCCTTGACATTCTTAGGTGGACTCCACTTAAGCACATATGCAACATTCTTAGGACTAACTGTAACTCCATCCTTGGAAATAACATGCCCAAGAAAAGAAACTTCACTCAACCAGAAGTCACACTTACTGAACTTGGCATAAAGCTGATGTTCCCTCAACTTCTGCAACACCAATCTGAGATGCTCTTCATGTTCTTCCTCACTCTTGGAATAAATCAGAATATCATCAAGGAAGACAACCACAAATCTATCAAGATACTCCATAAAAACTTTATTCATCATGTACATAAAGTAAGCTGGAGCATAGGTCAATCCAAAAGACATCACTGTATACTCATACAAACCATATCTGGTGGTAAAGCAGTCTTTGGTACATCACTAGGTCTAATCCTCAACTGATGGTAACTTGACCTCAAGTATATCTTAGAAAAGACACTAGCTCCCTTCAACTGGTCAAACAAATCCTCAATCCTAGGTAAAGGGTACTTATTCTTAATAGTCACCTCATTCAAAGATCTATAATCTACACACATCCTCTGTGTTCCATCTTTCTTTTCTACAAAGATTACTGGGGCTCCCCAAGGGGATGAACTAGGTCAAATGTAACCCTTAGACTGTAATTCTCTAAGTTGTGACATCTGGAAACTCATTAACAACTCTTATATTCTCCAAGGGTTCACCGCTGACATGATTCACTGTTCCTTGCTCCTTGGATGGCAGAGGAATCACCACATCAACCACACCTCCATCAGGTGCAGTCAAGCTCACTGTCCTTTCTAAACATTTAATATTTGCTTTCCACTTGTTTAACCAACTCATTCCCAAAATAAGGTCCAAACCATTTGACTCAAGCACTATAGGTCTAGCAGAAAAATCTACCCCCCTTAAATTAATCTTTATCTCTGGACACCAGACATTTGAATCCATATTTCCCCCAGGCGTTTTAACATTCATAGCTCTAGGCATAAGTCGGGTTGGTATGCTATGCTTACGAACAAAATGACTACCAATGAATGAATGTAATGCACCCGTATTGAACAGAACTGAAGCTGGATGGGAATCAACAAGGAACGTACCGAGCACCACATCTGTATCTTCCTCCGCAGTCTCCACCTTGACGTGGTTCACCTTCGCAAAGTTCTGTGTCTTCTAATTCTGAGGGCAAGCATTAGCATAGTCCCACCTTGCCACACTTGAAGCAAGCATTGCTGGGGGTGCTGTTGGTCTTCACAGGAGCACTGTGGGGAGTATTCTGGCAAGGAGCCTGATTATTCTGATGAGGGGCTTGACCATTCTGGTGCTACACTTGATTACTGCCATTGCTGGTGTTGTTGTAGCGCTGACCTCCCTGCTGTGCCTGATTCTTCCCATACTGAAAATAAGAACGCTACTGGTAGTTCTGGAAGTTGTTGAAGCGAGGATGGCTGCTGATTTCCTAATCCAGGTACTTGCTGGCCTTCCTCTTCTTCTTCTTGTCCTCCATCTTGTGGCGCATGCTCTCAAGCACAATGGCCCTATCCACCATTTCCTAGAAATTGGCATACTTGAAGTTTGCCATCATGTAAGAGAGTCCATCATTCAACCCTCCTAGGAAATGATCTTGCTTGTACTGGTCTTGCTCGACATCTCTAGGTGAATAGCGAGACAAAGCAATCAACTTGTCACGGTACTCAAAAACAGACATGGAGCCTTGCTTCAGATCAGCAAACTCCTTCTTCTTCAGCTTCACAAGTCCAGCTAGGACATGGAACTCCTTGAACGCCTCAGTGAACTGTGCCCAAGTGATGGTGTCAGGAGCTGCATGTGCAAAGCGGTATGAATCCCACCAAGAAGTGGCTGCTCCCTGTAGCTGACCAGATCCATAGAGGACTTTCTCCCTGTCGTTGCACTGGGCAATCTCCAATTGTTTCTCCACATCCTTCACCCAATCCATAGCAACAAGAGGGTCAGGGGAATGAAAGAAGAAAGGTGGATGCCCCTTCAAAAACTCACTGCGCCTGTCCCTGTGTGGTGGTGGTGGATTCTGATTGTGGTGCTGATTCTGGACTTGGCTCATCATCATGTTTTGCTGCAGCATGGTCATCATGGAGTTCATGCCCTGCATGAACTGAGTCTGCATGGCCATCATCTGCTCCATAGTAGGAGGAGGTGGTGGTGGAGGGTTCTGGTTACTCCTACCAGTACTGCTGGAGCCACCAGTGTTGCTGTTCCTACTGGTGTTCACCATCTGATGCAAACGAATAGCAGGGTATAAGGATATGCAGTCTCAACATATATATCTGTGCTGAATATAAATTGTGAATATAACTGCAACATAATATACTGTCTCTTCACATCAACAAACCATCTGACATAACCTCCGACAATATGATCACTGACAGGATAGCAAATATATAATTCTCCAAACTGATAGTTGGCATGAACAAGTGACAATAGGCTATGACAGAATAACTGATAGGATGAAGCAGAAAGAGAGATAGAGCACAACCTATATAGAGAACTAAAACCCCGAATTACTAAACAGAGTCTTAAACTTATATAAATATGATAAGTGTGGACATCACCCCACAACTTATCTCAATCATTACAAAGAAGCAAATCAAACATAGTTCATCATGATAAACAAGTTCTCACACCAGTAAAGCAAGACACACTCTAAACACACTCGCACTAGACTCGATAAGCTAAGCGTTTAAGTGTGCTAATGTAGCATTATTTATTACATGAAAGGGACATCCTAGTCAATCCTAGTACGTCCTCCAGTTGCTCCATAGGGGATGTGGTCATGTGCAGGCGACAGAGCATAAGCTGGCGCACCATCTACTAGAATGCAAAGATCAAAGACATGTAGCAAACAGTTAATAGATCATGATAGAAGAGATAAACATGTCTATGATCAAAGGATAATATATATAAAGGGTGCATGCATAAATATCTGGAGATAGCAATATGAAAGCTATGAATAAATTGAAACAGGAGTAGCATGCATTCTATGATATTGGTAATAAAGCAAAACAACATAATGACATGATCAAAAGGACAAATGCATGGTAGTAACTATAAGATAAGGTAATAAATGGTCAATAAATGATAGTAGCAATAGCTGTAGTAAATGCATATCAAGATAATAATGAAACATGCTAATAAATGATGGGGTATGCAATAACTTATAAAGGTCAACCTAAGACGTTTAGGAAATGACCGTTTCTAGCTAAGGCTTCGTGATCCTATGGTCAACATGGCTCTGATACTACTTTGTCACACCCTGATTTCGAAGGAATGAAACTAAGGCAAAAGCTCATGTGCGCCAGGAACAATTTACACACATGAATGACAAATTACATGGTTCAAAAGCACAGTGTTCGAATAAAACATAGTATAATGATTATATCATACCATTATTACATAACTGTCATCAGAGTAAAGCAAAATATAAATCACATCGTCCAAAGCGAATAACAACTAAACGACATAGACGTAGCGACTCCATCTCGCCACAGGAAGGTCAACAACAGCATCACGACGCCTAGTATCCCGGATAGTTCTCAGGAAAGTCACCATCCATGTAGAAACTCAGCAAGTACAGATGGAAAGTAATGACATGCAAGGCTAGTACAAGGTAAAGCTGAAAGGTAAACTGCGGTAGCATTTTAATGTAAACAATTAAGATTTCACTTATTGCAACCTATTCTCTAATCATCTTGGTTGAAACACCCAACCCATTATTAAGGTTCAAGTAGCATTAATGTGTCATTTAACATCAAAGATATAAACATATATTGTTAACAACATTAAACATGAGATAGCCATCTCAAGGGAACACAGGATAGCCATCCCGATAAAACCCGAGGTAGCAACCTCACAACATCACCATGATTTAACAGCTTAAACCATTTGGCTAATCATGCGAGGATCTGGGTCGCTCGTGACCATGAGCATGGATGATATATTGATTTTAACTCTACGCAGAGGTGTACACTTTCACTCCAAATTGTGATTACTCTTTATGCTCGAGGCGGCCATCCTCTTAGCCCATTACCAAGATAGGCCGGCAGAGGTCACAACAAGGCTTTTCACAGGGTCATAGGCAGTGACAACTCGCTAGTCTTGAGTCCAAGCATATGGGTGACTTCCCAGTGAAGCCGCCCCCATCACGGATCTCTAGCTCCTCCCATATACAACTTGTAAACAAACTCCAGCAACCACAACTATGGCCACCCGTCGGTAAGTTGCCCAACCTGCCCTGATGGTCCTACTAATAGACCAAGCCAGAGCCCATTAGCCTGGAGATGTATGGAAGTCCCAGGTTGCCGCTCCACGAAAGGACCACAAGGGAGAGGAGATACGGATACCCTCATCAACACGAGTCCCACTAGCATCTATTTCCCCCGTCTTTCACCACCAACCAACGATGCGGATGAGCATCAACTTCTCCAACGGCCGAAGCCAAGAGCCCAAATATTTTAAGAAGCAAGTTTTATCTTCATTAAATGGTGAAAGGTGAGATAGAGCACTAGCAACCTAAAACCTAACAACTAATACCCCCATAGGATATCTTTGGGTAAAGTGGCTAGTAAATCCTATGGTTTGCTGATTTAAGACACATGCAGTGAATTTACTTAAACATGAATAGGCATAATATGTTCAAAAGAATGCCTGCACTTGCCTTGATTGTTGTCCTGCTGCACATAGTTCTCCGAGTTCTGCTGATCCTCGTTCACCCACGTCTCGTTCTCTATACGCCACAATCATCACATACGCACCATACATGCAAGCAAACGTACTTTAATTAGGGCAGTACACCAAAACATCTCAACAGTAGCAAATAATAGCATAGAAATATTCTACTCGTCGAGACGATTCCAAAAAGTATAAGTTTGCTAAAATCGGAGTTAAAATGTGAATGTTATGGCCTATACAAGATTAGGGGCTAATCTGCAGATAACAGGACTATAATCTAATTATTTTTGAACTGCGTTGGACTAGCTTATGATTAAAGAAAAGTCTAGGGGTTTTTTTGCAAAACTGGCAGGGCTGTCGGCAGCCTGACCGCGTTGACGCGGTCAGCGCACACATGGCGCTGGCGTGGCGCCTACGTGGCAGCCACGTCGGCTGACACGTCAGCTGGCGTGGGTCCCTGTTGACCCATGGTTGACCGGGGGTCAGCGGCAGATCTGAGCCGCCCGGCTCAGATCCAACGGCGGACGGACGCCCGGCGGTTCGGGTCACCGTAGCGGCGGCCGGGACGGCGGCGTGCTCACCGGAGCTAGCCGGAACGGCACTCTGAGACACGGCCGACGGCGCGAAGGGTACGGGAGGGTCGAGCTCGGCTTCGCGGGCTCGGCTGCGGGGTCAGTGGCGGCGGAGGATGGCCGGAGGCGGCGGTCCGCGCACGGTGCCATGGCCGGTGATGGGGAACCCGGCGGCTCACCTCACTGCGGAGCCTGTGGACGAGCTCTTGCTGGGCACGAAGCTCACGGCGGAGATTGACAGCGGTGGCACGAAGCTCGACGGCGGCGGCTGGGGTTTCACAAGGGCGAGGGCACCGGGTGGCGGCTAGGGTTAGAAAAGATGGCGCGAGGAGGTAGGCAATGGGTTTTAAAGCGGGCCGGGGATCCTCGGGTCACGCGCGGGCAGCCGACTCGGGCGGCGCGCGGTCACCAGCTCGGTGTCGTCCGCGTGAGGGAGATGACACTGTAGCGGTGGGCCCCACTTGAGTGGGCCCCACCTATCAGCGACCGGGGGCGGAGAGACGCGGCGCTGCAGGTGCTGACGCGAGCGGCCGCGGCGCGCAGCTTGCTGGGCCGGCCCACTGCGCAGCGCACGCGCGAAGAGGCCAAGCGGGCCGCGGTGGTTGGGCCGCAGCGCTGCTAGCTGGCTGGGCCGCTTGCGGGAGGGCCTGCTACGCTAGCCGCTGGCTAGCTGTGCTGTGCCGGCTGGCCTAGCTGCGCTACTGGCCGGCCGTTGCCGGTCGTGGCCGCTGCTGGCCGGCCATGCTGCTGCTGCTTTGGCCATGGCTGGCCAAAGTTTGCCATGGCCGGCTATGGCTGGCCATGCTTGGCCAGGAGAGGCTGGGGTTGGTCAGGGCCCACTAGGGACTGGCCTAGGCTAGTTAGACTAAGTTTTGTTAGTCTAGGATTAGAAGGGACAAGTTAGAGCATGTTAGAAGCTAGAAAGCAAAGCAAGAATTGTACAACAAGCTCAAGCAAGTCAATCAAAAACTGTGCAGCAGCATGAATGCAACAATGTATGGTTTCTTACGTGCTACATATTTTAAAAGTAATTCATAAAACATTTATAATTGGCCTAGTAATGTAAAACATCTATGCAGATATAAAATCAAATTCATTTAAGATTTAAATTTCAAAAATCAGGGTGTTATACTGCAATTCAAGAAGACAGTGAGAGCAACACAGATGATGGTGAAAAGCAAGCAGGTCGCAAGCTTTGGCTTCCAGAGCAGAACCTACGCCTAGTAATTGCCTGGCTAAAGAATTCTAACGATCCAATTGATGGCAATGGCAAGCATCGAGATTGTTTTTGGAAGGAAATTGCAGCTGAATATAACAAGATGGCTCCCAAGCAGCTAAAAAGAACTGCACATCAGTTGAAAGAACATTGGCACAAGAATATGCCCGCCATTAACAAGTTCAATGGAGTCTACGATGATGTCAAGAATAGAAATGCTAGTGGCCAGTCTGATGATCAGCTTATGGCGGAGGTTGGGGAAAAGTGGAAGGCCAATATGAACAAGAAACAGCCATTTCCATTGGAACATTGGTGGGAAGCGGTGAAGGACCAACCTAAATGGGCAAGAGCTTACCCACTTCATGAAGTGCAAATGAGGATTAAGTTGAATTCTTCTGGTGCTTACACCTCATCTTTAGCTCAAGACACAGATGACACATCTGTTCAATTGTGGCGACTGCAAGGGAGAGATGCTACAAAATCTGATAGGAATAAGAAAGGAAAACAAAAGTGTTCAGAAGAAAGTCTTTTCACAGAGGAAAGCATGCAAAAGTTCAATGAACTACAACTATGCAAGTCTGCGACTGCTGAAAAAATGGCTGAAGCAGCATTAGCTCAAGCTGAAGCTGATAACAAGAATGCTGAAAATAACAAGGAGGGAAACAAGTTATACAAACTAACGACATATATATAGCTATTTAACAGACTTGCCATGGTGAATCAAAAACAGAACCAAGCACCGCTACTCACAATGTTGAGCATCGGTTCTGAAATAGCTAAAAGCTCACATTGTGGGCAGTCTATGGGACCTCAATACTCTCCCTCCTCAACCCAGCCGCTCATCAATCAGCATATATTGAGTGGTAGCATGCACGCCTGCTGCCTGCTCAACACCTCCAGCCCTCGACCCTGAAGTGATATTCGGCGACATGGAGATCAATCATGCACGATAGAAAGGTGCTGCAGTAGGGCCTGATCAAGCGTGTTGGCCATGGAAATATTAGAATTTGGGATGAAAACCGGATTCCAGGGCTCATTAGACCGTTGGCGCATATGCCACTAGCTACTGCAGAATTGGTGTGTGATTTGTTTGTCCCAGGAACTCGAGTATGGGACGAGAAAAAAGTGCAGAAATCTTTCATGGCACTAGAGGAAGCGGAGGTGCTCAAGGTGAAGCCAAGTGTGCGGCTACCAGAGGACGTGATTGCATGGGCTCATGAAAGACATGGTGTCTACTTAGTATGATCTGCCTATCGCTTGTTGAAGCAAGATCAAATGGTGACAGCGAAGGCTGCGACTAGTGAGACAACTGCCTCTGATGTCTCTCGGTCACGGAGCGTCCTATGAAAACTAGATGTTCCCCCAAAGATTAAGGTGTTCTGGTGGAGAGTCCTGCATAATTCTCTTCCATCCAAATCGGAATTACATAGAAGGCATGTGGAACCAGAGGGGCACTGTGAGATGTGTGGTGATCCAAGTGAATCCCTCTATCATATCTTCTTTGAATGTCCAGTGGCAAAAAAATTATTGGGCTACGGTCAAGAATTTGATGGAAGTGTCCATTTCGATCCTCCATCCTATTTCATGGGCAGCTGATGTATTTCAATCGGAGGTCTGCTCCTCTACCAGAGCCACCATGCTAATCTGTGGAGCTTAGTGCCTCTGGACTGGGAGGAATGTGCGTCGTCACGGCAGAAAGATTTGGGAACCAGGTGATGCGGCCAGGTACATCTCGTCTTTGCTGGAGGATCTTGCCTCACTAAAACAATCGGCGAAGATCAAGCTCCCGCAAGCCCGGGCGCGATGGACGCGGCCGGCTGAGGGGTGGGTGAAGATCAATACCGATGGAGCCTTTGACAGTGACTCCTGCACGGGGAGCGCTGGAGTGGTCATCCGCGACCACTCTGGGGCTGGTGGTCGCAGTAGCGGCAAGATGGAGCGATGGAGTGCAGGATGCATTGTCAGCCAAGGCGATTGCGGCGAAAGAAGGGTTGGAGCTGGTGGTGGAGCTAGTCCTGGCACAGGTTATCCTGGAAACCGACTGCCAAGGCTTGATGAACCTGCTGAAGAACCCGGAGGCGGTGCGATCCTCGATCAGTGGAATTTGTTTCGATATCATAGAGCTTGCAAAGTCTTTTTCTGATTTCCATGTTGAGTGGGTTAGCAGGGAAGCGAACTCGGTAGCTCATATCAGTGCTTGTATGGTGTCGGCTATGGAGCGTTGTTTCTTTTGGCTTGATGAGATCCCGTCTTGGTTGTTAGATCTCATGGCTGCTGATTGTAACCCCTCTATAATTCAATGAAGCTCTGTGATTGCTCAAAAAAAAGTTGTTGCAACCGAAATCAATGGCCAAGTCGTCGTCTTCAACCTTTCTTACGCTCACAGTGGCCCTGGTCCTAATGAGCCAAGCACTGTCGATGGCTCGCAGCGCGCGGGGTGGGGCAAGCCCTGCGTTGCACACGCCACAGGCGCTGAAGGGTGGCCGCTTCGGTGCCGCCGCCTACCTATGCGCGCCTGTGCTTAGCGACATGTCGCCAGCGAATCCCGGTCCTAGCCCCGGCAAGGGCCACGGTGGAACAAGCATCAGCAACCGCCACGACTAAATGAAAGGAGCCAAGTATAGCTGTGTGGAGATCGATCGAGTACCCGATCGACTTCTGTTCTTGTGTGTACTATATAGTACTAGTCAGGAGGCACGTGCGGCACGCATGTGCTTATAATTATTGACAGGTGACGCCATAAATTATATTAGAAAATTTGAATCTAATTAATACAAAAAGCAATTTAAATAAACTAATATTAAGAAAGGTTGTACCAAACTTATGCTTCTTCCAAAATTCTTTTTCCAAAAACATGGATAGCTAGGGTCCACAATTATTTTTGAGAGATCGTTCTAACAAAATAGAACTATCTTGGTAAATAAAGGTTAGATATGTTAACTACACATAGATTAGACAATTTTATATCTTCGTATAGATACAATCTTGTATTGTTTTTTCCTTTCACGTAGTAAAATACAAGACAAATACACTTTGACCTACTGGGCAATCACACACCAACATTATAAAGATAAAAAATGGTTATAATATACCTAGGTTTAGAATAGTAAAAAATTCAATCAAACAATGTAAGATTTTAAGCTTTACTCACATGAGGAATTAAAATCCTTGTGTTCATAAGAATTGATGAAACTCGCATCCCCAAGATCCAGCCAGAAACCCTGCCAAAAGATTCAACAGATGTAGAATGTACGATGGGAGCGCATAGAAATTCCATCGCCCATGATCGAGGGTCCCCGGTATGCCTCGGCCTCTGAGTGCACTAATTTAACACACATATACACTTAAAAATATAGATAAAAAAAGAGTTCGAGGTTGTCCCAGAGTGACACAAATTCCAAGATGGTAGAATAAATCATGATTTTTTATGATGAGAAGAACATAAGCAATGTTCACCTTGGCTATTCAGGTCAGAAAAACATAACTGGAATGGACATCTTCAGCGCATCAAAACATTCAAATAGTATATAATTGGAAAAGAGTTAGCCAGACCTTCGCACACTAATTTCTTAAACATTGTTTTTTCAGTTACCTCAGAGCTCTTACCTATCCTAGCTCTGTATCACAAAGCAACAGTTCATAAGATTTTGTTTCGGCCTGTATAAGTGAGGAAAAATATTTGTAAGTGACAATTATGTCTAGAACATAGTAAAATAGATGTACCAAAAAAATCAAACGACTTATAATTTGGAACGGAGGGAGTACCTATCAAGCACCATATATAGCAAATTTAATAATAAATCATCTCCAGAAGAAAAGGCTTACAGATGAGAAGAAGACAATATTATGGATTCGAGAGAATATACCTAGCAAACCATCCACCCTCGTTCTGCATATGGACCGGACCTTGCACTAATCTACTCCATTGCCACGTAGTTGTGAATTCCCTTGTACGAGACATTGAGACTACTGCAGTTACCACCATGCATGAATAAATTAATAATCAACAGTGTTTTCTTGTACTCTTGATTGGAAGTACACGAGAGGTAGTTCAGAGGAGCATCTTCAACCAGAAATTTACGACACGTTAGACCTAGTGCACCATCACCATGGCTGGAGGTAGAGGTGGAGGGGATATGATTAGTGACTGGTTTTACCTGCCAATAAGCGGTGCCCGCTGCTGGCCTCAAATATGGTGGGCACAATGGTTTTACCTACCAATAAGCGGTGCTCGCTGCCGGCCTCAAATCCCGCCCATGGTCTATGCACCGTGTTACAGTGGGTGTGTTCCCCTCTCAAACAATGTCGTATATCCAAGCGTCATGGCTCTCGTCCTCTCCGCACCGCTCCGCTCGGCTTGCATGTTACCAGCTCGCGCAGGCCCTCTAGGGCTTAGCCTCAATCCTTCGTGTCTTCACGCTCCTGTCAAGCAAAGGACAAACTATCCAAGCACGCCATAGTAGATTCGTAGTACCAAACCGCCGCAATCATAGGAGACTCCCAAGATCACGACTACAGGGAGGGGCTACGAGAAGGATTGGCTGCCTCCTTCGTTGGCGGTTAGCAACCACACCTGATCGGAGCAGGTGTGAGAGGCTTCATAAGGCAACCACTCCATATTGATTTGTAGACGTGATGCTTGAGTCTTAGACGTGCATTTGCGTGATGGTGAGGTCGTTCGTGACGACGTACTTTGCCATGTCCTGGACGAACCTCCCCAGGGGCACATCCACACATGCCGTGAAGGTTAGTGGCCACAATTGGAGGCCTCGTCGATGGAGCCGCAGCTGGCGGCCATGCGCAGGATCGAAGGGCCTCGCCGCCGCCGACGCACGGCAGGACATGCAGGGGAACGAGGATTAGCTAGGGTAAATTTACGGTGACGAAATAAAAAGAAACAGGGAGTTGAGGAACAAGTTGTACTCAGTTACTGGTGTGCGGCTGAAGGAAACGTTGGGTACAGAAGGGGGTACAATTCTTGGTGAACAATACGAGGGAGCAGCCAGGGAATTCAATAGCAAAAACGCAAAGAAATCGTACATCTTACGGGGTGGCCCACTTATTAGAAAATAAAGATATTCAATATCCCTTAGATAAGATTTAAGTTACATCTAACGGCTAAAACATAGTGTGGTTAGGATTTTTTAGGTGAGACGTATTTTATAATTTTTTTTCTCTTTTATAGCATAGAATAGATATATATATGAAGTCGTACATACGGTTTGGACGTTAAATAAAAACAATTCCGGCTCCTGAGCCGTTGATGCAAGTACTAAAGGTTTGTGATTATTGGTTAATTATTTAGTACTACGGATTCACAAGATGTCGGGGATGTTTACATGCCTGTCTTTGGTCACTGAAGAACTGATTTCGTACCGTCATCAACTGACCGTGCACCTGCACGCTTCGCTTTGGTAACCAAAGTACCAAACTACCGCGTAATGTATCCTCAAACCAAACAAACTTAATTTGCTATAACCAAATAAAATGAAGCATGCATATTATGCTAGGTACACCCACCTCTATGACTAGACTAGTAGATCTTAAGGTTAAGTTTCCATAAACGTCTCACTATTAACTGAGACGTCTACCCCTAGAAGTGTCGCCTCTTATGCTTAAGACATATTTCTCAAACACATTCTTATACTCGCTTAATGGATCACTAAATCACTCATTGGTAACCGCCTCTACAATTTGGGGACAACTAATATGGGTAATATTGACACATTGGGATGTTTATGTGATTACTTAGGCAACTATCTTAGTAATAGAAGATATTACAACCAATTACAAATACAATAGTCATGTTTGGAAGGTTACAGACAAGAGATTTAGTTTATGCCAATAGCATGTTACTCAATATGTTTTCTTTGAGGCTGTGAAGAAAAAGATCTTCTAAACAGGGTATGTGATTGGTGATCCGATTGAACTGTAAAATTCTATCACAGTTAAATATGCAAATAAGACCAATACTGACTAGTATGTTTTAGAGCTCTCAAAGTTACTGACATATGAGCCTTGGATGCCATCCATATAAGTCCTAGCCAATTTTGGGGTCGGTTTGATTAGCTACAGATTGGCTAGCTAGTTGCTTAACAACTAGTTGAGCACTAGTCCAACAAAAAAAAAAGACTTGTCTATAAAAATTTAATCACTTATATTAGCCCTCATATTTAGATGCACTGAGCTAATTTGGGTTAAATTTTAGCTAGCTTAGCTAGCTATTAATTCTGGTGTCCAAACAGGCGCTTACCATGGCTGCAACCCCATTTTCCTTCTAATTCTTGGCATGGTCTTTAGACCCCATAGTCTAATGCATTTCCAAGGGTTTCCAAAACTTATTCTAGATCTTGATGGTTTTTTTTATAAAAGTAAGAAAAAAACCTCTCTCCAACGGCTTATAGAGGCCAAATATGCCTAAAATTGTTCGGAATTGAACGACGGAGTACGAGCCCCACATTTTTCCTCCCTCCATATTCCAGCCTCGCCTCCACTTTTTTCTCCACGGACCACGGTCCACGGCCATCCTCCACCACCGCCCATCCCGAGGCGATCTCTTCCTGCCATCCACCGCACCGATTCTTCCACCTTCTTCCCCAAGAGGCCCTTCCCCGGGAGATCTACACTACCGCATCGATCGTTGCCACCGCCACCGCAGCACCCATGGCAGCAGCAGCTGGCCATGGCGCTGCCGGAGATGGCCCCCTCCGCCCTGCCGTAGGTCATGGCAAAGAGGCGTTGCGGAGTGCGTGCCGTGCGCATGGGCTGCTTTGGCGACCCCGAGATGAAGCGGCGGCGGCGTGTAGCGGGCTACAAGGCGTACGCCGTGAAGGGCAAGGTGAAGGAGTCGCTCCGCCGCGGTCTCAGGTGGTTCAAGCGCAAGTGCTCCCGCATCTTGAGTCTCTGACCACCGTGCGGCAACAGTTCTGGCATACTTCCTGCACCCGACATGTTGATCAAGAATTCGCGTGATTCATCTCTGTACCGAATGTGATCTTGTTGTGCTTCGAAGTTCATAATTCAATTGCTAATTGTCCTCGTTGAATTTGGAATCAATCAACAATTCAATTAAAAGAGACTTTTCCTCAACACTGTAATGCACTCTTATTGTTTTCTCATTGATAGGTACCGACCCGAGATCGGTACTAAGGTTGGCCCGATCTTCACGGCAGTAGGTCTATGAACTAGATTACTTACTAAGTAACAGCGGAAATATGATAACTAGTGAAAAGAAAAGGGTAACGTTGCTGTAGAACAGCGGATAACTAGCTTTATACCTGCCAAGGTTGGATGCGACCAAGCGACGGGGAGAGAGACACCGAAACCGCGAAGACTTTGACTCGATCTCCGAACGACCGTAGAACCACAACCGGAGCTAATCCACACAAGACGGGGCCGCCGTACTGGAACCCGTAGAGCATGAATTAGTGGATCTCAGAGAGATCTTCCCACAAGTCCGAGAGGAACAAGGAAGAACTTGGGCGTGTAAGAACACTCAGCAGCTCGGCTGCGAAAATAATTGGATTAATCTCAAATCATCAAAAATTGTTTATATCTAAGGCATAGGGGAGTATTTATAGATGGGACAACCCTCCAGGATAGGTGAAAACACGAAGCTAAAATAAACTCGTCGCTAGTGTGAAAAGACCTCCTCGAAATGGCTCTAGTGCTGATTCCGTGTGGCTGTTTGACTCTGCGCAGTCTTCAGTGTTTTGACAATAACTCCTTCTAGGAAACTTCAAATGACGTGCGGCTGGATGCGTTTGAAAGCTAACTAGATAAGCTTTCACACCATGTGCACCTTGCTTCATGAAACCTTGTAGAATGACACAGTTTAATATGAAGATTTGGACTTTAGGCAGACTATGGCCCCTTTGACCAGTCAACACTAAAACTGGTCGGACGCCTTGACGAAAACTTCAAACTGGTCAGGGTTAGAAGCATTGGAAAATAGACTTCAAGAGCTTTCCAACAAGTCCTGAATGATCTTCATAGCTTTTGGAAGTCAAAAGATGTGACTATTCCTTCTTGACACTTCCGTCACGCTGGACTGACTCGAGCTTGGTTCTTCGTTCTGGTTCGCCCCTGATGTATTCTGCATGTCCTCTCTTGTGTACCTAAGCAATGTTAACACACAAGATTTAGGTAGCATAAAGTTCTCATTAGTGTTTAATTGGAATTCATAAAGTAGCGCGTGCACCTCTTGTTGTATCTTCTTAGCGCGGCTACATATGATAGGTCCTACAGGGGTCAGAGATGTAGCCGGAGAGGTCGGTAAAGAGGTGGGAAAGCTCGGCGAGATCGCCGACGCTGGCATGGTCGTAACATCCTCCCCCCTTCAAAAAGATTCATCCTCGACTCTTCCAATCCAAAGAATGGAGAGGGGTCAGACACATTGAAACTTGTACTCACACCATAAGTACTTGGCAGATCAATTTCATTCGCATTGTCATTGATCTTGCGAAGTACTTTGAAGGGACCATCAGCTCGGGGCTGCAACTTGCTTTTGTGTTGTTCAGGAAATCTATCCTTGCGTAGATGCACCCAAACGAGGTCTCCTGCTTCAAATAACATCTTTTTTTGACCCTTGGTGGCACGCTTCTCATATATCTTGGTCATCTTCTCAATGTTGATTCGAGCTCGGTCATGAAGACTCTTGACAAATTCAGCTCGCTTGCTTGCATCGAAGTTCATCCATTCCTGCATAGGCAAAGGCAAAAGATCTATGGGAGTAGTGGGTTTGAACCCATATACGATTTCAAATGGGCAAAATTTAGTAGTCGAATGCACTGCCCTATTGTATGCAAACTCAACATGTGGCAAACTTTCTTCCCAAAGTTTTAAATTCTTTTTGAGAATAGCTCGCAGTAACATTGATAGTGTTCGATTCACAACTTCAGTTTGTCCATCTGTTTGCGGATGACATGTCGTGGAAAACAACAATCGTGTCCCGAGTTTTCCCCACAAAGTTTTCCAAAAATAGCTCAAAAATTTTGTATCTTGATCAGAAACAATAGTACGTGGCACTCCATGCAAGCACACAACTTCTTTGAAAAATAAATCAGCAATATGCGAAGCATCGTCACTTTTGTGGCATGGAATAAAATGCGCCATTTTGCTAAATCGATCAACCACAACAAAAATCGAATCTTTTCCCCGCTTAGTGCGTGGTAACCCAAGAACAAAATCCATAGATATGTCTTCCCAGGGAGCGCTAGGAATAGGAAGAGGAGTGTAAAGTCCATGAGGGTTCAAACGAGACTTAGCTTTGTGGCATGATTCGCAGCGAAGAACATGTCTCTCGATGTCTCTTCTCATCTTTGGCCAAAAGAAGTGGTCGGGCAACACTTGCTCTGTCTTCTTGGCTCCAAAATGGCCCATAAGGCCACCTGCATGAGCTTCCTGCAGAAGTAAAATTCGAACAGAGCAATCTGGAATGCACAGTTTGTTAGCTCGAAATAAGAATCCATCATGCACATGATATTTTTCCCATCCTTTGCCATCACAACACTTTGTATATGGTTCAGCAAAGTATGAATCAGTAGTGTATAATTCCTTTATACTTCTAATCCAAGAATTTTAGCATCAAGTTGTGTAAGCAAAGCATGACATCGGGACAAAGCATCAGCTATAACATTTTCCTTTCCTTTCTTGTATTTAACCACATAAGGAAAAGATTCAATGAATTCACACCATTTTGCATGTCTTTGGTTCAGTTTTAGTTGACCTTTAAGGTTTTCAAAGATTCATGGTCAGAGTGTATCACAAATTCTTTAGGAAAAAGATAGTGTTGCCAAGTTTCCAAACTCCGAACAAGAGCATATAGTTCTTTATCATAAACTGAATAATTAAGAGTTGGACCACTTAGCTTTTCACTGAAGTATGCAATTGGCCTTCGTTCTTGCATGAGCACACCTCCAATCCCAACCCCACTTGCATCACATTCAATTTCAAATGTCTTACCGAAATCTGGAAGTGCAAGGACTAGAGCTGTTGTTAGCTTCTGCTTTAACTCATCAAATGCCTTTTGATGTGCTTCTTCCCACTTGAAAGGCACTTCTTTCTTAGTAAGCTCATTCATAGGGGCAGCAATAGTGCTGAAATCTTTCACAAACCGTCGATAGAAGCCAGCAAGCCCAAGGAAGCTCCTCACTTGACTCACGTTCTGTGGAGGCGTCCATTCTCATACAGCCTTGATCTTTTCTTCATCTACCTCCACACCTTGTCCTGAAACAACAAATCCAAGAAAAAATACCTTGTCGGTGCAAAAGGTGCACTTCTCAAGGTTAGCATACAATTTTTGCTCACGTAGGACAGCAAGCACGCATTGGATATGTTCTACATGATCATCAAGAGACTTGCTGTAAATTAAGATGTCATCAAAATAAACAACAACAAACTTTCCAATAAAAGCTCTAAGCACATGGTTCATCAATCTCATAAATGTGCTAGGTGCAATTGTCAAACCGAAGGGCATCACCAACCATTCATACAGCCCAAATTTTGTCTTAAAGGTTGTTTTCCATTCATCTCCTTCTTTCATACGAATTTGGTGATAACCACTCCTTAAATCAATTTTAGTGAAGATTATAGCACCACTAAGTTCATCAAGCATATCATCTAATCTTGGAATGGGATGCCTATACCTCACAGTGATGTTGTTAATTGCTCGGCAGTCCCCACACATTCGCCAAGATCCATCTTTCTTAGGAACTAAAAGGACAGGAACAGCACAAGGTGAAAGACTTTCTTGCACATACCCTTTTTTGATCAAGTCCTCCACTTGTCGCTGGATTTCCTTGGTTTCCTCTGGGTTGGTGCGGTAGGCAGCGCGATTTGGGAGGGAAGCACCAGGAACCAAATCGATTTGATGCTCAATCCCTCTCTTGGGTGGCAGCCTTGGTGGCACTTCGTCTGGAAACACATCCTCAAAATCCTGTAACACATCAAAAACAACACTTGGCAGGGTAGAGGGTAAGAAGAGGTGGGAAAGCTCGGCGAGATCGCCGACGCTGGCATGGTCGTATCACTCGTTGTGTTTATTCAGATTCGATTGATCTTGGATGACGTTTCATTATTATTGTTATTGTTATACTATTTTCGTTGGATTATCGACTCTGCTAATCTGACTCTGGTGTGGGGAGTACGAGTATAAGAGAACAAGTTGTATGTGTAATTAGATCTTCAAAAGAAACTTTAAATTTGAATGTCATAGCAATCTGTAATGCTATTCCAAAGTCACAGGTACCGTGCTTTTGTTTGTTTGTTTTTTGCGTAAAAAGTCAAGAAATCCACGGTTGTTGCTCGTACTTGCGAGCATATCGTGTTCAGCGCGCCCGTGTGGTTGCCGACCGTTACAAGGCAGGCCCCACCACACGCACCCCATTTCGAAAATTGAAAGCACCAGTTGCAGCCCACGCGCTCAGGTTCAGAATCAAAGAGAGACAGAGGAAAAGAAAAGCGATGGAGAACACAAGCAGCAACCGCGGCGGCGCCAAGCCCGGGATCCGGTTCGGCTTCTCCTGGGCCGACGAGGTGGAGCGTGAGGAGCGGGAGCAGCAGCAGGAGGAGGAAGAGCAGCAGCGGCGGTCGGAGACGGAGAAGGAGCAGCATACCAAGGCGGACCCGTTCGGCTCGGCGCGGCCGAGGGAGGTGGAGCAGCGGCGGTGGGAGACGGAGACGGAGACGGACAGGGAGCAGCAGACGCAGACCAAGGCGGACCCGTTCGGCGCGGCGCGGCCGCGGGAGGTGGTGCTGGCCGAGAAGGGCGTCGACTGGCGCGCGCGCGACCGCGAGCTGGATCTCTACCTCCACACCGCCCCGCGCCCTCGCCGTCGTCAGCGCCGCACCCACAACCACGCGGCCGCTACGGCCACGAGCAAGGGGTCCGTCGCGGCGCACGGGGCGACGCCAGCGTGGGGCGCGCCGCGGGATCGGGACGCCGGGCGGACGCCGCATGGGCGGCGCGCTGCTGCTGCTGCTTCGACACCGCTGCTGCCGCCGCCACCGACGACGGTTAGCCGCAGCGCGTGGGGCGGAAGCAAGAGGAAGTGTGCCGGGGAAGGGCCTGCTGGGCTGTCGCGGCGAGTCCGGCAGGTGGACGACCAGAGGAGGAAGGTCTTCGGCGAGCTCAACGTTGTCGAGGGCTGCTGCGGCTCCTCGATCCGAGCCTCCAACAACAACAAGGGCTGCGACTCCGGTGGAAGTCAAGCCGAGGGGATCAAATCGGGTATGCCGGCGGTTGCGGATGGTGAGAATAGATGTAGCACAGTGCTCGCGACGAAGATAACCGCAACCGTGGTTGGTGAATCTGCTGTTGCCCAGAAGACAAGGGGAGGGAAGTGGAGGAACGGAAGAAGATCCAAGAAAGCTGCGAACCAGCAAACTCTGGTACGCTAAAGCTATCAAAACCGCGGTGATTACTGAATAATGTCTACTGAACTGAACTAGATGGTGTGTGGAGTCTGTAGCTTAAACTGTTGCTACAACGTTCATCCAGCATAGTAGTAGACTATATTGTGTTGTTCTTTGAGCTGATTAAGGTGTGACCGTGTCAGAAATATTTTCCATGCTGAATTCTGTGCAAATTAGATTGTGTGATGAGCTCATGAGACTGCTTTAGCCTTTCGGAAATCTTGCGTGGAAACTTCAGCGAATGAATATGTTCTTAGGTGTCAATGTTGACCCCTGTCGTGAGTTCCTTTGTTGTTTCCATTGCAAACATTTATGCAGGCTGATGTGCTGAGAACTTCGAATTGAAATTTCATTTGCCTCGACAATTTCAGATGTATTTTCTAGTACATATGTGTTCATGTGTCGTCAGTTTATAACCTGAAGAGTGCTACAGTTCTCCCTGCTCCATAAATGATAATGGGTAGTCCACGACAAGCATGTTCATTCTGAAAAATGGACAAAAGCATGACGATTCTGAATTCTGTGCTAATTTGATTGTGTGAGATGAACTGACTAGACTGATCTGTGAAACTATTTTCCAACACATTTGTTCCTGTGTTCATCATGAATGGTGTTGTCAGTTATAACCTGAATGCTATAGTCCTCCCTGTTTCAAGAATCCTGAATGATAATGGGTAGTTCATTCCATCCTTATCAATTATGAATTATGTGCACATTTTAATATTCTGGATTCTATTGTTCCTCCCTGTTTCAAGAATCCTGATTCCTGAATGATAATGGGTAGTTCATTCCATCCTTGTCAATTCTGAATTATGTGCACATTTTAATATTCTGCATTCTATGATGACTTGATTGTGTGAGATGAACTGGCTAGACTGTTTAGGAAAATTCAATACCAAATATTCAACAGATGAGTAGGGTCTACATGGCAGTCCATTGCACTGTTAATTTCGATATACGGACATTAATGTAGGCTGATCTGCTAAATTTGTGTTTATTAAATTTTCTGCTGTTTGATAAATTTCAGAAAATACCTCGCAACACATACATTCCTGTGTTCAGCTTGGATCATATTGTCAGTTGTAACCTGAATGGTAGAGTTGGTCCCGTTTCACGAATGATAAGGGGTCCATGCCAAGCTTGTTGATTCTAAGTATGCACAAGGATGAACATTAGTAGGAATAAGGAGACTAGAACATTAGGCTGTTGGACATCCTGTTCTGAAGTATGTGCTAGTTTGAGAAATCCAGCCAAACAGTAAGAGAATGAGTGTCTACCTGGTGATATAATCCCCGTAACTTGGTGAAAACTGTTTGCTCTAGCTTCACAGCCGCTAAGTGTTCCTTCGAAAGGTCCAAAATCAAGTGAATTGTCTCTACTTTTTGGTGCAGTTTTCATTAGCATTTGTGTGTCCTGTGTTCATCTAGGGTCATGTTGTTGGTTGTAATCAGCATACCACAGTTCTCCCAAATTCTTCAATGATAATGGCTCCACACTAGTTTGTAAATGGTCATAAAAAATGAGTGATTCCACCACTTAATTTCTTTTGTGTACAATTTCTTCTCTTCTCAAATCTCAACATACACCCTGGTATACTAATAGATAGAACTTCACTGGAGAACCCAGCCACTAAAAACATCGAACAGAACAAGGTGAACTCTGCTCACTGAATATGTAGTATATATTGCGTTGGAAGTACTGAATTCTTTGCACAGAAGATGTAGGGGTTGGAGCTGGGAAGAACCTTTTTTTATATATATCGTTTAAATATGCTTTTATCGAGCATGAAGCCAATGTTGTTGCATGTAGCTGTGCGGCGATGGCAGCCTGTATCTTGTATTTGTCCTTTTCTTTCGTGGCTAGGGAACACCCCCAGACTGGCTCAGGGAATTAGCTGTCACCGCTTGTAATCATGACATGAATTAATTGATAAAGCTCTAGTGCTTCTCAAAAAAAGAAAGAAAGAAGAAGATGTACAGGTTTTAGCTGACAATGCCAATCCCTGGAGCCAACATTTTTTTTTTTTTTTTTGCCTTTCTCCATTTGCACTACTGCTAAGGTCTCCAAAATTCAAACTAATATTGCGTGCGGATTACTGGATTAGGTCATATTCACCTCATGCCATCCTTGCGAATGTGCAACAATAAGGTGCCAACTGATTCTACCGCTTATTTTTTTACACCCTTTCCATTTTACGGGTTCATGAGACCGACCAGACCAGCAGACAAAAATGTCACTGAAGAAGCACTCCCCTTATCTCAACTCAGAACTCACTTATCTCTGAACTGAACACACCCAAAGCCTACTACTAGTACTGGATCAAACCAATCAAAAGCTTAAAACATCACAGCAGCCATATGCCCATGCTAAAGATGCCCAGAGTCGCCTCCTGGCTCCTTCCTCCTACAGATTGTCCAGGAAGCTCCTTCCTCCTACAGATTGTTCAGGAAGAAGAGATCTGACATCACCTCGTCCTGCTGCTGCTGGTGCCCCTCCCCTGCTTCCGGTTCCGGGACCAGGGTTTCGTCGTCGCAGTCCCACACCAGCGGGTCCCACATGTCATCAGCGGCCGAGATGTCGAGCCCCATCAAGTCCCAGTCCATGATGGCCTTGTCGTCCAGGTCCAGGTCCAGCTCCTGGGCCACGTCGCCAGAAGGCCCACTAACTGGCCCACAGCCACTGTCCCCGGACGGGCCACTGTCACTGTCCATGCACGAGCCATCCGGGCCCACCTCCAGCTTTGGGCTTGCCAGTAGCGCGCTTACCATCTCCTCGCTCAGAGCCAACGTGTCCTCTTCCTCCTCCTCGGGCCCATGATGCCCATCGGAGGTGACGCCGCTAGCGCTGGTGGCCTGCGCTTGCTCCTCCTCGCTCCGGCCGCCCGCGGTGGCGCAGCCAGACTGAGGAGGCCCCGGCGGCGTAGTTGAGACGTCGGCGTGCTCCTCCTCGTCCTTGTCCTTGAGCTGCTGCTTCTGCTCGGCTTGTGGGTCGACCTTGTTCTTGGCCTTGTCGTCGGCCTTCCCATTCTTCTTCCCCTTGGCCGGCTTCTTCTTCTCCTTGGCTGCTGCGGCTGCAGCTTTGGCCTTGGCCGCGGCCACGACGATGCCTCGGCTGGCCCGGCCGCCGCGCCGCTTGCCGCCGCCGGGCAGCTTGCTGAGGTCGATGTCGATGTTGACGACGACGCCGTCGGGCAAGTCGGCCGCCGCCCGCCTGCTGAGGTGCGAGTTCCAGTAGTTCTTGATCTCGTTGTCTGTTCGGCCGGGCAAATGACCGGCGATCAGGGACCACCTGTTGCCAAAAAAAGGAGACTTGAGATTCATCAGAGAATTACAGTAACTCCTGAGCACAGTGTGTAGACAATGCAAAGAACAGGAGAGATGTGCTAGCTGCAGGTCATGGTCATGGCTTGCTGGTCCATGCCTGCGCAACTGATGCCATGGCCGCAAAATGTTCATCAGGCAGCAGACACATGTGGCAATCAATACACCGTGCTGGTGATCCAACAACCAACACTAGCTGCGGCGTGCGTAAATGAAATCCTCGTTTGCAGTTGCTGCGTCTAGCGGAAATGATCGATACGATGCACATGCCCTTGTTTAGATACCATCGAAGTGAATATTAAATATAGATAAAAAATATAACTAATTACATAATTTAATTATAAATCATGAGATGAATATTTTAATTTTAATTAGTCTATAATTAGACAATAATTATCAAATATAAACGAAAGTACTATGGTGCTTAGGGTTGAAAAAACTTAATCTAAACAAGGCGTCGAAGAAAGTTCAAGGCCTTGTTTAGTTCCCCAAATTTGACACCAAATTTACTGTGCAGAATTCCTAATCTCCATCACATCAAAATATCGGCACATGTATGGAGTATTAAATATAGATAAAATCAAAAACTAATTACGTAGTTTTGTTATACTTTGCGAGACGAATATTTTAAGCCTAATTAGTCAATATTTGAACAATTTTTACCAAATACAAACGAAATGCTACAGTACACTAATTTGACAGCGCACTGTGCAAAACGCCAATTGGTGCCGAACTAAACAACCTCCAAGTTTTTTAACTCTCTCCATCACATCAATCTTTAGCCACTTGCACAGAACATTAAATGTAGGTAAAAATTATAACTAATTACATAGTTTGATTGTAAAAAGTGAGATGAATATTTTAATTCTAATTAGTCTATAATTAGACAATAATTATCAAATATAAACGAAAATACTACGGTGCTCAGGGTTGCAAAAACTTAATCTAAACAAGGCGTCGAAGAAAGTTCAAGTTTTTTCACTCTCTCCATCACATCAATCTTTAGCCATTAACATAGAGCATTAAATGTAGGTAAAAAATATATCTAATTACACAATTTGATTGTAAATCATCAGATGAATATTTTAATTCTAATTAGTCTATAATTAGACAATAATTATTAAATATAAAAGAAAGTACTACGGTGCTCAGGGTTGCAAAAACTTAATCTAAATAAGGCGTCTAAGAAAGTTTAAGTTTTTTCACTCTCTCCATCACATCAATCTTTAGCCACTTGCATAGAGCATTAAATGTAGGTAAAAAATATAACTAATTACACAGTTTGATTGTAAATCATGAGATGAATATTTTAATTCTAATTAGTCTATAATTAGACAATAATTATTAAATATAAACGAAAGTACTACGGTGCTCAGGCTTGCAAAAACTTAATCTAAACAAGGCGTCGAAGAAAGTTCAAGTTTTTTTATTCTCTCCATCACATCAATCTTTAGCCACTTGCATAGAACATTAAATGTAGGTAAAAAATATAATTAATTACACAGTTTGATTATAAATTATTAGATAAATATTTTAATTTTAATTAGTCTATAATTAGACAATAATTATCAAATATAAACAAAAGTACTACGGTGCTCAAGGTTATAGAAACATGCAATCTAAACAAGGCGTCGAAGAAAAAACTTTTTTTATGTCTCAAAAAGGAAGATGTATGTACAGTATGTTATTGTTGTCACGGAGCGAGAGATTCCACAGCAAGCGACGCATACTTTCGCTTGCTTTTGGGGGGCCATGTTTGCCGACAAGTGGTGTGCGTGTTTCATGACCAGCCGAGAGAGACACGGAGTATTCCCTCCGTCTTATTGAATTTATCACCTTATATTCCGTGTCATCTTATTTTATTATTCGTCTTATTCAAATTTTTTATATAAATATAATTTATTTTGTTATGACTTATTTTATTAATAAAAATACTTAAATATTAATTAATTTATTTTATTATTTATATAAATATTTTAAATAAGACAAATAGTCAAATATGAAACTTAAAAGTCAAAAACAGTCAAACTCCGTGAAAAGTCCACGGAGGGAGTACACCGTAACGTCCCACGTGAGAAACGAGAGGTCCCCAGGACACACTCCGGCGTCCAAATAACACGTCACGTCCTACCATGTGATCGGGACCGTGCAATGGTGGCACCTCGGTCCAAATGCCGGGGTCACCACGAGACGGAACGAGAGGAGCAATACGTGCGGGTCCAAGGAGCTTAGCTATTCGCAGGAGAATATTCTTGAGATCTCGCTCAATATTCTTTTCTACTTTTGACCTTTTTATTTTATAATATTTTTTTTATTTTGTTTATTTTATTTGAGTAAGAAAAGAAAATCAAACCACGGCCTCGTTTAGATCGCCGACAGCCGGAATCGCGAGAAGACACAGTGCATGCTACTGTAGTAATTTTATTTTTATTTGTTAATAATTATCTAAATATTAATTAATTAGGCTCAAAACATTCGTCTCGTAAAGTATAATAAAATTATATAATTAGTTTTTTATTTTATCTATATTTAGTAGTCTATGCATTTATTGATATTCTGATACGACGAGAAATAAAAATTTTATATAATAAAATTTAAGAGTAAATTTAAAAAACTATACAAAGCCCACGTGTTGGGGAAACCGGACCGCGTGGCAGACGACTGCCCCCCACTGTCTTGCATTGGTCATGTCGTGTCAGCGCCAGCGCAGGTGGCAAGGGTCCAACGTTCCTTTCATTTTCAATGCGTGCACTGCGTTTGCGTTGCGTTGCGTCCCCACCGAAACAAATGCCTGACGCCGACGGGGGCTCTCGTCTCGTTCGCCGGCACCAGCTGCAGTGCAGACCCTCACCGACGGGCTGGCTGCGATGGAGACGGCGAGTGAGAGCCGCCGCCGCCGGACGCCGCGCCAATGAGAAGAATGAACGATCCAGCCACGTCCATCCTTTTTCTTTTTCCACGGAGGAAATAATGCCAGCCCAGTCAAGTTCTGCTCCTCATTCTCTGCTCGGTGTCGGTTGCCCTCGATCTCCTTTTCCATGGCGGCACTGCCGTCCCTTTTACGCGCTCGAGGCCTACGAGGCCAGCGGCAGAAAAACCTCGGCGCAAAGCGACGGCCGCGCAGGCCAACAAGACACATTTTCCCCACTTCAACCCCATGAAAAAAGTGTCAATCGATGACTAAAGGTCAGGTGATGACCGTCCAGTCCATGTCCATGTGTTTTGCTTGCTTGCTTGATCGATCAGGAAACCAGAGGCGGCTAGTGTATCGGTTCCTCCGCCATCTCCATCTCGAAAGAAATGTGTTTTGACAAACGTTTCTCTAGCCAACAAGACGGTGCACCACGACACTTAGGCATGCTGGTGCACAGCTTTGTTTTTAATTTATTTGATTGACTTTACCAAACCCCTACGATTCTGTTTCAAAGATACTAGTATTACTGAAAGCAGCCGTGCGCGTAGCGTAACACTTAGTATAACCTTTAGAAATTTCGCCATTTAAGCCGGTGATCATTGTTAGTGTTCAAGTCGTGTGGCTTATGACAGCTCGCCTTTAGGCCAACCGGACTGTGTAAAACTATTCTCACTTTTCTTAATAAAAGGTACGTGCAAGCACGTTTTCGAAAAGAAAAAAAGCATACGTATACGTTGTTAAGACGGAATAGACCTTTGGATGGCATGGCATTGCAAAAAAAAAATGTGATCTATTCAAAGTTCTATGGCAGTAATATCTGCTTTTGGGCACCTCTTTCTAAAACTACATTTCAACTATCATTTTTTTCTCCTCAGACAAAGATACTATACTCGCCGGCTCTTTCCGAACGAATAATTCAAGGGGCCATATTTTGTTTCCTTCTCTTTTTCGGTGGAAGGGGGGATATCTAAACAGTGAACAGAGCTTGTTGGCACATGTCCCCTCCTTCTCACTTTGCATACGGAAAAAAAAGTGAATTCGACCTAATTAAAGCCAAATTAATTGTTTTCTTGAATTATTATATTATACACGCGGTCTTTCATCATAAAAGCTGCAAGTCACGGGTCCTGATTAGAACAAAGTAGATAGATTTATATTAGTTTTCAACATACATGACGATCCTAAACCCACATAGTGCCTACTATGTCAGGTTTGGTTTTTACAGTCCCATCTGCTAATTCTCATCGCAACGCGCAGCATATTATTTATATGTTTTATCAGGTTTATTTCAGTTTCTTGTCAGTTTTAGCGAGTTCATCATCGCCTCCCCGCAGACACGCGCAACGGTGACATAGAAAACACATAATTTTTCCCTACTACTATATTGTGCAAGAAGCATGAACAAGAAGTCTGAACTTCTGAAGCGGCCCAGCATGGATAAAGTTGTTCAAATGCAACCCAAGCAGCAGAGGTCGAGGGAGAGGCGATGGAATCGAATGCCTACCTGTTGCCAAGCGTGGCGTGGAGCTTGATGATCATCTCCTCCTCCTCCTCCGTGATGTTCCCTCTCTTGAGATCCGCCCGCAGGTAGTTGATCCATCGCAGCCTGCAGCTCTTCCCGCACCGCAGCAATCCTGCAGGAGCAAAGATTGCAGATTGGTCAGAAATCAATCTCAGCTTACTGATTGGCAAAGATTGCAGCAACAAAGAACTGATTTGCAACTTCTCAAGAATTTCCTTTCAATTTTTCCTCTGAATAATCAGGTCAATTAGGAATATATATGTACGCTGGTTGTTGGATCCATACCAGCATTCTTGGGCAGTGATCTCCATGAGCCTTCGCCATGCTCCTTGATGTACCTGGCCAGGATCTCGTCCTCCTCCTTGGTCCACCTCCCCTTCTTCAACCCCACCTTCTCGCAGCACGGCGCTCTCCCCATCCTCCTACTAGCTTCTCTGTTTTGGGAGGGGAGAGGAGAGCGAGGAGGAGGAGACGTAGAGCAGAACGAGATCACCACTGCAACTCCAAGAAATGCGGCTTCTTGTTTCTTGCGTGTCTCGCCTCGCCTGCGCTGTGGACTGGACTGAAAAAGGGAGAAGACCTTTGCTTGGGGCTCTGCTGGGGTCCGTGGATATATACACACACACACGGCACACGAACAAGGCGGCCGTGCAATTTGTGTGGGACGTTTCACCGGGGGCACGTAACAACAAAGGCGTGGGCACTGCTCTCCCTGCGTAGGGAATTCATGGCGCTGGGCCTGACACGTGGGAGGTCCTACAAGAGCGGAGAGGGGCCCTCGTCGTTACGTGCACCCCTGGGGCTCCACGAGAGACACATCGGTGATTGGACGGGTTTTCTTTTTTTTTTTGGGTAGTATTGTACTACGTATATATTCACTTTTTCAAAATCTCGTTTGCTTTTGGATGGTTGCTGTCAGATAATTTTCTGTGATTTTCTTTATGCCTTTGGTGTTATCCAAGTTGGCTGTTTCAAAATAAGGCTATGTTTAGATACCAAAATTGGTATTTAAAATTTACATAGTAAATATCCCGTCATACTGTAGTAATTTTGTTTTTATTTGGTAATAATTTTCCAAACATTGATTAATTAGGCTTAAAATGTTTGTCTCGCAAAGTACAACAAAACTATGTAATTAGTTTTTTATTTCATCTATATTTAATACTCCATACATGTATCGGCATTTTAATATAATGAAAAATAGGAATTCTACATAGTGAATTTTGAACTCAAAATTAAGTATCTAGACAAGGCCTAATACTGATCCGGCCGTGAATCATGATGGTGATTGTGACCGGGGGCCTAGCATGCCATTGTAGCATGCATGCAAATGCAAATCACATTCGAATATCTAACTGTGAGTATGTACTCGCTTGTACCTGCCTATGTACTCCCTTCAGTATAAATTGTGTATCGTTCTAGCTTTTTTTGGTACATAGATTGTATTGTCTATCTTGTTATATACATTATGTCTAGATAAGTAATTTTGTACCTAATAAAATTGGAATAACTTGCAATTTAGGATGAATGGTAGGGTATTTCGCTGGATTGCGAGCAATGAAGGAAGCTAGGTTGGTACGTTTGTTTCTAGAATAGAATGATTTAGAGAAGATGTTTGAAGTGTATAAAGATAGACATCTAGCTATCTTATATCTATATAGGATGAGAGGCGTAGGTAATTAAACGACGATGCTATCACAAAACAATGAAACAATGGGATCTGTATCTTCTCATCGTGTCTAGCTGCTCGTTTATCAGTAAGGCAAAAAGGTAAAAACAAAATGTCCCTATGCATGGAACATAAGATTCAGCCCCTCTATGCGTAGATCCATGTGCCGCTCGTGTTACACGGCCAGACACTAATGAGTCAGTTAGACTGTACCTGTACCAACAGCAGAGCTTGAATCTACAGGATTACAAATGTGAATGCAATGCAATGCCCTCACTTTGCTTGTTGGGTGCTGTTCTCGTTCTCGTTCTCCATGGCCAAGAAGATCGACCAACACGTTAGCATTTGTGGGGCTATTTGCTGCCCTTACGCTTTTTCACTTTTGCTCCAGAAAGACAGACAGCTTTTCACGTGATGGATGGCACCGGAAACACAATGCAAGATACCCTTTTTATGCCTTGTTTTTACGCTTTGGGCTGAAAGCTCAACATAGCACGGATCGAGAACAGTACGGGTCTATATGGTGCTGAGTGCTGATGACTGTCCCCTAATCGCCCTATGATTTTTGTTATTTTGTTTTGGTTTTGGGATCCCACAACGTCCACGATGATTGTTTGTTAATTAGGGCAAGTATATTGTTACAAGTTAGTGGTCTCGTACTTCATCTCATATAAGACCACATATAATTTTTAATGCCGCAGAGAAAAGAGAAACATAAGCTAAAATTTAGAAGTATGAGATAACAGGTCCCAACACTAACACCCCACCACAAGGATGTCATGAAACTTTTCCCCATGCAAATTTCAGAGTATAACTGTCTCCAAGCAAAGGAATCTCATTGTTGCTCTGGTTAGATATTTGGGTTGATGTGCCACTAAAAGAAAAATTCCCTCAGCTCTTCTACTTCACCAGGAAGCCTAAGCGCTCTATAAGATTCCTCATCAATAAGCAAATGGAAAGAGTCTTCTGTCCTACTCTATCTCTACAAGCCAATAATCAGCTTCATGAACTGCAGGAACTCATGGAGCTCCGAACTTGGGATGAAAACATTCTAGACACAAGGAGCTACCAACGGGGATCCAATGTCTACAGTAGCAGGAAAGGCTACAAAGCAATGACAGCGGAAGAAAATGTCTCTCCCATTTTCAAATGGCTTTGGGCATCAAACATTTCGGGGAATCATAAATTCTTCTGGCTCTTGATTTGTGATAGGCTCAGCAAAAGAAATATTCTGAGGAGAAAACAAATGCAGCTACCAGATTATTCTTGTGTCCTGTGCAACAATAACATAGAAGAGACCTGCTCTCACCTCTTCTTTGAATGTGAATTCAGTAAGGAATGTTGGAACACCATCACTATCAACTGGGATTTCAGTCTAAACCCCTTGGATATGCTATTTAGAGCTAAAGAGGTCTTTAACAGCCTGATTTCCAGAGAAGTGCTGATCACTGCATGTTGGAGCATCTGGTGCACCCGAAACAATATCATATTTAACAATGGCAGCAGAAGAGTCGACGCTTGGAAATCACACTTTAAACAAGAATTAGGGAAGGTTTGTGTCAAAGCCAAGCCTCGAAGAGCAACCTCATCAGTTCCTGGAGAGTTAGCCTAAGCTCATAACCTTGCTTTTCTGGTTTTTTGGACATGAAGGCCTTGTAATCTTTCTTGTACATAAACCTGTATTCATTCATTTAATATTCATTTATTTAATTGAAAAAAAAGTAGGACGGGGCCTCCCAGACCGATTGTATCATTGTATATGTTGTTGTCATACAACTCATACCCTATTTTTATTCTACCCGTGAATTAAAGTAATATGGGTTATTATAAGGCAATATAAAAAGAACAACCATTGTACATATAGTCTAAGCCGTCTTAAATTATATGGCAGAGACCACCAATGTTCCCTCCATCCTAAAATAGATGTCATTCTCGCTTTTTAAAAAGTCAAACTTTTTTAACTTTCACCAATTATATATTACTATTAATATTTACAATACATAATTAGTATCATTAGATAGATCGTTGAATATATTTTTATAATAAACTTGTTTGAGATCTAAATGTTACACGAATTTTTTAAAAATCTAATCAAACTTGAAAAATTTGATCGGCACTTATCCTATAACATCACCTATTTTAAGACATACGGAGTACTTGCATCGATCCTGTTCAGCCGGTTGAAAAGCCGACAGATTTAATAGTCGTTTGTGAGAGGAAACTAGCTGAAACCTGCTAGCTTCCAACCGGCTGAACAGAGCCATTATAATGGGTGGACCCTGCACGCAGTTTCTCCCGGTGTGGTTCCTCTGCAACGCAAGCCCATGCATCAGCATGCACAGAGAGGACAGAGGTCTACATGTGCGGGTCTGCCCCCATGTTTGATGTTTCTACTTCCCCACTGGCCGTGTGACATCTTCCGGTATCACCCAAGTATAGAATCTTGTTTGCTTGTTTTTTTCCCTGTTTGATAAGGATTTGTGAGGCCGAGGGAAGAATTTAGGGTACCGATCGTCATACCATACAAATTCAAGTGTGGGTACTACACAAATAATATATAGACGACTGTGATACGGGCTGCGACGCAACCTAAGAAATACGCACGGCATCTATGCTGCTGCTTGCACGACCATTTTCCGACGTCCGAGAAGAGCACGGTTAGTGCCTCAACATTGGAAGTATTCAACCCAGTCACATAGGAGTAACTCGTAGGCCTTCCTTGCCGATGTGATTGGCATGGAAGACCAATGGCCAAACTCCCGGCAGCATGATTTATGATCTCATCTTGCTTCGAAGCAGGCACGCGGGAGATCGAGGCTCTGAGCCGCTAGACACGCTTGCTCCACAACAGGAGCACCACCTTAATTAGTAGGCGCGCGACAGCAGGTTGGGAGGCTGATGAACTAGCAAGCTGGCAGCCCTCAGCAACATTCGCTTGGTGAATTAGTTCTCGATGCAGCGTGCGGTGGAGGTGTCATTGTCCATGATCAAATGGTCATTCCACCACGACGTATGAAGGCAGCCCTCCACAACATTCGCTTGGTGAAGTTCTCGATGCGGCTTGCGGCGTCGTTGTCCATGGTCGGATGGTCGTTCCACGGCGGCGTAATGGGCCAGCAACCGCTGTGAGCTTGGCCGTCCCCCAGCCTAAAGCTTGGTGGGTAGCCGTGTGTCCTCGTCCTCCGTGGATGCGCCATCAGCCTAGTCTGTGGATGATCAAACTTGAATCCACATCACTAAATGTTTTTTTCCTGTCAGAAAACAACTTTGGTCATGGAATCTGATGATGTGCCAAAATTATGACTAGGTAGAAGATACGCCACGCACTTCTAACATTCTTTCTTTTTCCCAGTGAGCTTACCTCTCATCACTTGGCATTTGCAATGGGAGCAAAAGACGTGTAAAAATGCTGTGGATCATAAGACAAAAAGTTGTATTACGTGGTAAAGTATGTTACACGAGTTCAACAGTGGGAAAGAAAAATTTTGGTTCTTGGCCCAGCTCATTAAGCGCGCTGAGCTTGACGAAAGATGGCGGTCCCAAGAAGATCCCAAATATTGTATGAATTTAATTCCCGTCTTAATGCCGGATTGCTACTTGCAGCCTCGCTCATTATGCATGGTTGGAGAAAGGGTGGTGGTATATTTCCCTACCTGTCTCCAACTCTCTTGACAGTGACCCCTCCTGTTTCATCTCGGAGAGCTTTAGATTTAACTTGCAGCTGGTTCCCTTGTCTTAGCGAGAGATGCATGGCTCTCTCTAAAAAAACCTTAAGCACGTATGGCACTCTGTTTGAGATACAGGGATATGGTCGCCATGTAAATTAATTACGTGCTCGATCGATCAATTGTTTTCGTATTTTTGCGGGGTGGTCGATCGGCAAAACCGCAAAAGAGATGGGTACATGTAGCAGTCCAGCCAGAGCATGTAGCACGTGGATTGCAAACTACTGTTTCTTCTGTATCACGAGAGCCTGTTGTTTTATTAAAGGAAAAAAGAAATATTATACAATATTATGCTAGCTAGCTTGTTGGGAGAAGATAAGACAAGAGCAGTACGGAGATCTTCATAAAGGATTCCACCCTCATGGTTGGCTTGGCGTCTCTGAAGTCTCCATGACTGCATGGTTGGCGTCTCTGAAGTCTGCAGACTTGGCAGCATCACCACCGGAATATCAAATCCCATATGTACTAAACACAATCCATTTTTTAAGCAACATTTGGTCACTGAAAGATATCCGCCTGCCTGCCTGCCTTTGATGCGTTGCTTCATCACCCTACGAGTCTACTATATGCATGGTGATCTGTTGATCCTTTATTCGGATAATCTCTCGGCACTTGGAGATCTCGATCTGCCGTCGTATGCTTCTGTGGTTCATAAACCTGTCCAACCTATATTTTTTTAATACCAAAATGCCCTGCGTCTGCAGTTTTGGACCGACAGAAAACATGCATTCAAACAAGTCGTCATTATGGCCAATGTAGGAAAATAGAAATTCAAACATGTTGTCATTATGGCCAAACGGCAGGAAAATAGAAATTCACATAGTAGTGTCCTAGACATTTGGTTTAAATCATGAGTAAAAAGCATTAATGGTCCATCAACTTGCGCGGCTATGTCGATTTAGACCACCAACTTTGAAAATGCATTTTTTAGTCCATCAACTTACGCGGTTATGTCGATTTAGACCATACCCCTTCGTTTTATGTTTATATTTGCGAAAAAACCCTATATTTAATTTTCCTCTTGCATCCGTATCCGAACGCCATCGTATCTGCTCGCCGGCGGAGGAAGCAGGGGACGCGCCGGCCTGCTCCGGCCACTGCGCCGTCGGAGAGGCAGGCAGGGGTGGCGGCCCGAGCTCCGCCCCGCCTCACCCCGCACAGAGAACAGGAGGGAGGCTGCGGGAGCGAGCTCGTCCAGGCTCGCTATGCCCACCGCGGTCCGCCGTGCGCCACCACGGCGGCCACCGCCCCCGCCGCCGTCGCGCCGTCCCCGCTCGCATCCACCACTGCGATCGCCATGCTGCCCCTGCTCGCGGCCACCATGCGCCCCGGCTCGCGCCCGCCGCCACGGTCCCCGCTCGCGCCCGCCCCTGCGGTCACCACTCTGCGCGCCACCGCGGTCGCCATGCAGCCCCTGCTCGCGCCCGCCGCGCCACGCCCGCTCGCCCCCCCGGCCGCCATCGCGCCGTCCCCGCTCGCGCCCAGCACCGCCGCTCCTGCTCGCGGCCACCGCGCGTGCCCGCTCGTGCCGGACACCGTCGCCGTCGCCCCGTCCCCGCTCGCGGCCACCACGCGCACCCGCTCATGCGCCACCGTGGCCGCCACGCCACCTCCTGCTCATGTCCGCCATCGCGGCCGCCACGCCGCCCCCGCTCGCGCCCATCCTTGCGGTCGCCGTGCTGCCCCGGCTCGTGCCGCACGCCACCGCGGTCGCCACGCCGCCTCCTGCTCGCGCGCCACCGCAGTCTGCCGCCACTGCCGTTCGCCCGGCCCAGAACCGCCCGTGGATTGTTCGGATACGGATGCAAGAGGGAAATTAAATATAGGGGTTTTTCGCAAATATAAACATAAAACGAAGGGGTATGGCCTAAGACACAGCCGCGCAAGTTAATGGACCAAAAAATGCATTTTCAAAGTTGGTGGCCTAAATCGACACAGCCGCGCAAGTTGATGGACCATTCATGCATTTTACTCTTAAATCATTCATATAATAGGGAGGGAAGATTATATGCATGATTGAAATGTCATCACAAGCTAGCCTCTACACAAAATTTAACATCCCATGTACCACTTTTTCACAATAATAATGCACACGTTCTTTTAATTTAGTTAGTTTATCTTAACATCACTAGTGGTAGAAGTGGGTCATTCGGAAGTATGTATAGGGATACTTCAAAATATTTTCTTATTAGCCTATGTCTAACAATTTATATGTATATTTAGGGGTTAGTTTAGTTTGTGTTAAGTAACAATAGGTATGGGTAATCGAGATACAAATTTAGGGGGTTATTTTAATTAGATTTTAGATTGAGTTCATAATAGATCTTGGTAAGTTAGATGCCAATTTAGAAGGTTACATTAATTTGCATTTGGCAATGTCATTAGATGAAGACTTATGGACTTATTGTCTTTTATAATGACATAGGTTTATGATTAAAAAGCAAATTCCTCCTCCATCGCCGTTGTATTTTGTTGCTCTTGTACAGTGCCCATCGGGCGTTTCTCTTTTTTAATATAGCGGGCAGCTCTCCCGTCGGTTTATTTTAAAAAAAAATTCCTCATCCATCCTAAAATAGATCAACTTCTGGATTTGTCTTAAGTTTGTATTTTAATGTCTAAGCGAATTATATAAAATAGTACTAGTATTTATGGCAACAAATAGTATCACTAGGTACACCATGAAATATATTTTTTATAATATACTTATTTGGTATCATAAATATTGTTAATCTTCAATATAAAGTTTAGTCAAACTCAAAATAGTTTAACTTATGGTGATTATAGAAGTTGATTTATTTTGTGATGAAGCAAGTAGACATGATAGTTATTTTGTTGATAGCAATTAATTTTTTTATGGGCCCGGCCAATTTGCCATGCTTTTGCAATGCAGATAAAAGCATAATTTAGGAAATTGCGATCAGGACTGTTTGCAACTCGCTTGCTTGGTCATAAAGTTGGGGACAAGGACGTGACATCGATTCATGCTCATGAGGCCACCATGACCATTGTCGTGCATATATGCACCACGCATTCCATTGGAGGACGTGGTTCTCTTGTTCGCAGCCGCAGCTCCTCTACGTCCAACTTGATCAAGGGGCATGTGATGGAGGACTGCTTGCTTCGTGCGTGGTCTCACATGCACATATATAAACATATATATTAGGTAATTCGTTGGACTCGAGCTGGCGACATGCAGGGTGTCATGGGCATGCTTTGAACGCGACCTGCCGCTGCCGGCGCTTATTATGTGCTTGAGATCGAGCACGACGACGGAGACCTCCTGCATTTTTGTCTGCAGGGCCCGGTGAGTTAACTGCGTGAGCGTGACGGATCCGAGAGGGCCAGCGTAACATAATTAAGGCGTGGATCTTGACAGTACAGCCTGATGCATATATGGCACAGAGACGGCTTCTTGTTCACACGTACCTACGAGGGCTTCCCCGTCGCTACAGCGTGGCGTGCTGCCTCATGCTCCACGTTATCTTCTGATGTCCAGATCACATGAGATGGTGGTCTCGCAGGGTGTCAGATTCTCTTGTAGAAGAGGCATTGGTTTCACCTGACAAAAACTGTAAGATGCTGTTGGAGTGTGTGTTGTGACTATGGGGCAGCGCTTGTCAGCTCAGGACCACTGTTAATTCTTGTTCTTTTTCCAACCATGGATGCAGAAGTCTTCACTTGTAGTGATATTTTAATCAAGCGAATGACTGACGTGAAGTGTACTACGCATTGAGATTTTTAAAATGTCCCGCTATTTATGTCTACATGGCCTGTGTTTTTAGTTAGGGCAGTAGTACTGCCTCCGTTGAAGATGCCCTGATGCATATATGGCACAGAGACGGCTTCTCGTTCACACGTACCTATGAGCGCGTGCATGAGTTGCGCCCTTTGTTTGCACTGCACATGTGGGTGAGGAGTGGGGACGCCGGTGTGCCACGTCTCTCTAATTGACTCGATCTCTTTTCTCTCTATACATAAAAAATATAATAACAAAACATATATAGAGCAGCAAATCATTTGCTTGTTTGTAGAGAGGGAGAACTAACATCTAATGGGTTAGGCGGTCGGGAGGGCGACGGGAGACAGAGGGCCTCTCCGGCGAGATTCCGGCGAGGAGACGGGATCGCGGCCCAAAAAAAGTAGGAGAGCTTCTTCAGGAGATCACGCCGCATCGATTCACCGGTGAGTTCCCCTCCCTTTTGTCCTCTAGCTCCGGGACATGGCGTCGCCGCAGCATCAGCTGTCTAGAGCGGAACAAGAGAGGGATCGTTGGAGAGCGGCGCACGGCATAATTCCTTCCAGGGAGGAGGGGCTCCGGGCAGCGCGGTCTCAGGGTGAGACTAGCAGAGCAAGGTGGTCCGAGGACTCAACGATGAAATCTCAGATCGAGCAGGGAGCTCTGAATTTGGGATTCAGGAATGCGTCAGGGGGTGCGAATTTGGATCCAGAGGCCTGGCCGCCTTTACAGAATGTTGGGGCCCCCCCGCCCCCCGCGCGCGGGGGTGTGGTGGATATGTAGAGAAGGAGGCGTCTGACACTGGCTCCAGTGTACACAGCGCATGAGAATGGAGAGAAATCTGTGTATCAACCAACTACTGCAGGGGGGATTCAGAGAGCGAAACAAATGTTGGCCGACCAAATCAAGAGAAAGCTATTCAAAGGGAATACAGAGGAAGAGGATTTTCAGGAACTGGAGGAATCGTGTGAGAAATTAGAACATGCCTTGGAGAGGATGAAGTCTGTTCAGTGGGGGAGTGCCATGGATATTCAGCAGCATGGTGTGGGGGGGAACCAGCAGAAGAAGGAGGGGCGGGAGATAGAAGACACAGGGTGGGGAACAAAGGATGACATTCGATTTCAACATTCATGGAGGCCAAGTGGGACAAAACAGATCGATCCAGGCTTTTACTGGATTCCAAAAAAACATCTCACTATGGATATCCACTACCCGGCCCAAAAGGAAGAGGTGAATAGGGTTGGATACCTGGCTCGAAAGGTTAAGCACACTCCCACCCCGCCGCTGCTATCGGCTTCGTTCGCGGCCGCTGTCAAAGAGAGAAGAACAATGAGAGATCAGCAGCAGCAGCGTCCACCAGGGAAGAGAACTCAGGAGGAGTGGTTCGATGATGATGATCTCCTGGGCTTGGAGTATCAGCAGGATCAAGATCTAAGGGCGCAACTTCAGAGGGGGCCAAGATTGCAGGGGGAAGGAGAGCGGGGCGGATACAAAGGAAGAAGAGTGGAAGTGGCAGCTACTCGAGGGGGAGCTCAGGGTGGGGGAGAGGCATGGACAGGGGAAGATCTTTCCCACAGAATCGATTTGAGGGTAATCGGTTCCAAAGTCGTCAGGGTGGGTGGAATCAAGGTGGTTATCGAGGATGGCCAAGCGGGGAGCAGTGGCAGGGTGAGTATCGTCAGCAAGGCAATCAAGGTAACTGGCAAAAGGATTGGAGAACAGGCAATGAGGCGTGGAGGGGCTCTAACCGTGGAGATGGTTTCAGAGAAGGGGCTGGAAATCCTTCTTCGTCAGACATTCGCTGCTTCAGATGCCTAGGACAGGGGCATCGTCAGGCTGATTGCCAGGAGGAACCTGTTTGCTACAAATGCAAAGGGAAGGGTCATATGGCAGTGGATTGCCCAGATTCTGTCAAAAAGTTGGGGATGTTCGGCTTCAGATTACCAGGTCAGGGTTTCTATGCACTCAACGTTCCTAAACCGACAGTCAAGACTAGGCAAAACACTGGGTTTCTAACTGTCTTGGAGGGTGAGGCGAATGAGGAGAGAATCAATGAGGAGTTATAACATCGGTGAAAGAAAACTGGGATTTTCAGGCAAGGAAGATTGATAGTCAGGAATATATGGTGATTTTCCCTGATAAGTCTTCTCTGGAAACTTACACTAAGTTGATTGACTTCAAGCTGTCTCTGTACCACCTATCAGTCAACTTGGTTCAAACTGATGTAGATCCAAAGGCTTCTTCATACCTACATACAGTGTGGATTAAGATTCATAAGGTTCCAGTCATTGTGAGGGAAGTGGAATGGATAAAGGTAATCACATCCGTAGTGGCTGAACCTTTAGTGGTTGATGAACTGAGTTTGGTGAGAGCAGAGCTAGTAAGGGTACAGGCTAGGTGTAGAAATCCTGAGGCCATAAATGCAGAGGTTGAATTCTTTATCAATGGTGAAGTGACCTTTCTCAGATTTGAAGTTGAACAGGATGGGAGGAGTGGTAGAGGGATGCCACCAGCACCAAACCAGGGATCTGGCAAACCAGATGACAAGGATAATTCCTGGGCAGGAAACAAGCATAGATTCCAACAGGGAGAGGGTAGTGGAAAAGGTAAAAGAAAATTTGACAGAATAGGGAGGTTGGATAGAGAGCTTGATTCTAATACTGATGAATATATGGAAGAAGCCACAGGTTATACTGAGCACAGACAGAAGGGCTTCGAAGCTCAACCACTAGCAGCTTTCCACCCTGAATTAGGGATTCTGAACTTAGCACAGATTAAGGAGGGATTGATGAACAAAGGGCCCCAGCAGTCTAATGATAAAGTCTCTTCAGGAAAAAGACAGATAGGGGAGAAGGATCAGAACAAATATACCAAGTCAATTATACAGCAAGGGGGTGCTCAGGAAGAAAAAAAACAAACTGAGGGGAGTGCCACGGCTAAAGAAGATTCAGCTGAAAACAATCAGAGCAAACCGGTTCCAGGCAATGACCAGTATGTGGTTTCCAGTGCTCCTGGAGAGTTTTATCTGATGGATAAGACAAAATGGACCAAATTGGTGCTTGCAACAGAAGTTGACATGGACAATGGGGAGCGTGTAGAGGGTTTAACTCAAGAGGACTCTGTGGCAAACAAGGTGCACACAGAAGTTGAGGGGGAAAGAAATTCTACAGTCAAGGTATGTAATGCTCCAAGCATGGGTGCTTTGATGTCTGAAGCTATTCATGATAATGAGGTATGTAATGAAGATGTAATGGATAATATTTCTCTACAGAGTTATGGGAACACCTCTACAGATGAAGAAACAGGATGGGTATCCTCAAAAAGCAAGAAGACTAGAAGTAGGAAGAGGAAGCAAGTGACTATTGCTACAAGAGCAAGCCAGAGGATACCAAGGGATGGTATAGCAATCACTACAAAAGCAATCAACAGAGCAACAGCTAAAGATAACATCTCAGGTGATTCTCTAGTAAATAACCCATTTCCTGTTCTTAATAACACACCTAATGAGATTTTACAAGAATTAGTTAGAGATTTGGGATTAGAGATGGATGATGTTGATGAACAGTTAGATGCTTTCAAGGCCGAGGAATTGGCCAGGGCTGCAATTGCGGAAGCCAATTTAAATGTTTCATGGAGAAACAGTCTACAAAAACATATACTAAGGGGGCGGTACAATTAGAGGACTTGACCATGGAGGTCATAACTAATAAAAGCAGGGAAATCTGTCAGACATCCAGGGGGGATATTGACAGACCCTCTACTGAGGAGATTAAGGGACAGAATTTGAAAACCATTAATAATGAGGATCCTATTTTGGAATGTTAGGGGTTTGGGGACTACGTATCGGAGGAATTTTGTTAAAAAGCACATTTTGCAGGAGAATTTAGATGTGGTGGCTTTGCAGGAAACTATTAAACAAAATTTTGAGCATGCTGAATTAAGAGAGATGGAGGGAGTGAATGAACTTAAGTGGTTTTGGTCACCTTCTCGAGGTCATTCGGGGGGACTAGCGATAGGGCTTAACCTTGACAAGCTTGAAATAGAAGAGTGTAAAACGGGGATTTATTCCTTGAATGTTCTGGTGAGAGTTAGGAACTCTAACCATAGGTTCTGGATTTTTAATGTCTATGGACCGGTAAATCATGAGTATTCTGGTGACTTTCTTAGAGAATTAACTGAGTTTTGTGAAGGGGATTCCCTACCAGTGGTGATGGGGGGACTTTAATTTGATCAGAAGTGATGCGAATAGAAATAAAGGTCATGGAGATACTAATCTGATGTGTATGTTTAATGATTTTATTGGAAATCTTAGTCTTAGAGAGATATTTGTTAGCGGGATAAAATTCACGTGGTCTAATAAACAACCAAACCCTGTCATGGTTAGGTTAGACAGAATTCTTGCTACGGTTGAATGGGAAGCATATTACTCTAATAGCTTTGCATGGGCTAAAGCCAGGGTGGGCTCTGATCATTGTCCCATAGTGCTAGATCTAGGAGAGCATGGTGCTACTAGACCCAAATACTTCTTCTTTCAGGAACAGTGGTTTCAGCAGCCTAACTTTGATAGATTAGTTCAGGACAGATGGTCCTTTGACTGGAACAAAAGGGGTGTGGAGGCCTACTCTTTAAATAGATGGCAGGGGTGCCTACAATCCCTCAGGCAATACTTAAGGGGATGGAGTGCTAAATTGAATGGAGATCAAAGAAAGTCTAAACAGGAGCTGGTGGACAGGATAGAGGAGATAGATAGAGTGGCTGAAACAAGATTATTGAGCTCACAGGAATGGGAGGACAGAATGAATGGGGAGAAGCAATTAGATAACATCTTTCGGCTGGAGGAATTACATTGGAAACAAAGGGCAGGGAAAACGTGGGTGTTGCAGGGGGATGCCAACACCCATTTTTTCCACCAGTTTGCAAATGGTAGGAGAAGAAAGAGCACAATATATTCTTTAGAGGCAGATGGAGAGGAATTTACTGGGCAAAAAAGGATCACCCAACACATTCAATTCTATAAGCATCTTTTTGGACATAGTAGTGAGAATGGAATCCGGATGGGGGAGGATTCTAGCCTGAGGCACTTAAGGTTAACAATCTAGATCAGGAAAGTATGATTAGGGAATTTGAAGAGAATGAAATTAAAAGCGTAATCATGGAGATGAAAGTAGATTCAGCTCCAGGACCAAATGGTTTTGGGGTCATTTTCTTTAAAAAACTCTGGAAACTCATTAGGGGGAAGTGATGGCTATGTTTAGAGATTTCTGGAATGGGAACTTAGACATTAGGAGATTGAACTATGGAGTAATTACTCTGATTCCAAAAATAAAAGAAGCCAATAGCATCAAACAATACAGGCCCATATGTCTACTAAATGTAAACTTCAAGTGGTTTACTAGAGTTCTGACAGACAGGTTGGTGCCTGTTGCTAGGAACATCATTGGACCTAACCAGACTGGTTTTGTGAAAGGTACGAATATCCTGGAGGGGGTAGTAGTGTTACATGAAACTTTACATGAATTACAGAGATCTAAAAGACAGGGCCTGATCTTGAAGATTGACTTTGAAAAAAGCCTATGATAGAGTCAGTTGGTCTTTTTTGGAACAAGTCCTCAGGGGGAGAGGATTTCCAAAGATGGATTGATTGGGTTATGAGAATGGTGAAGGGAGGTCAAGTATGTGTGAATGTAAATGGGGAGAGGAGTCCTTACTTTAAAACTTTTAGGGGGTTGAGGCAAGGTGATCCTTTGTCCCCGCTTTTGTTTGACCTAGTAGCAAATGCTCTTTCTGTCATGATTGATAAAGCGGTAAGCAAAGGGCATATCAAGGGTGTTCTAGATCATCCAATCCCAGGGGGGTTTCACATATTCAATATGCTGATGATACGGTAATAATGATTGATGGATCAGATATGTCCATAAGAAATTTAAAATTGATCCTATACTATTTCAAATGGATGTCGGGGTTAAAAATCAACTTTCATAACAGCGAAGTTTTTGCCTTTGGGATGTCACAACCTGAGAAGCTTAGGAAGGCTAACATGCTGAATTGCATCCTTGGCAACCTGCCACTTAAGTATTTGGGGATCCCAGTGAGTGATGGTCACCTTGATGCTAACACCTTTTCATTTCTAACGGAAAAAATGACTAAAAGATTAGACCCTTGGAAAGGCAAATATATTACATCAGGGGGGAGGCAAATCTTGACAAATACATGTTTGAGTAGCATACCTACTACTGCATGGGTTTCTATGACCTCCAAGGAGGAGTTCATGAGAAAATGAATGGAATCGGATCTAAATTTCTCTGGCAAGGAGCTGAGGAGAAGCTTAGATATCATATGGCTAAGTTTGAGATGGTTAGTAGACCTAAAGATCAAGGGGGGCTAGGTATTATTAACACTAGGATTATGAATGATTGTCTCTTAGTCAAATGGATATGGAAGATTTATACAGAACCTAATACTCATGGTTTAGGATTGTTAAGGCAAAATACATGAGAAAGGGAGGGTTCAATTCAAAGATTTTGAACAGTTCTCAATTTTGAAGGGCTCCACAAGGTCAAAGATCTTTTTAAATGGGGCGCCACCCTCAGTTGGAAACGGCAAATTGTGTAAATTCTGGCAAGATAGCTAGTATAGATGGCCACCGTGCCGTGCCGGCACGACATTGCGCCATGTCGTGGCGTGCCGCCGTGCCGGCCGGGCTGTGCCATGGGCCAGGCCTTCGGCCCACAACACGGCACATGGGCCGTTTCTCCGTGTCGTGCCGCCCATGGGCCACGGCCATTTTCGCCGTGCCGTGCCAGCCCATGGCCCGTCAGGCGACAAACACATCATTTTCACAAGTGTTTGCTGAACTTCTTCATTTTCACATCATTTTCACAAGTTCAAGAACCAAGATTGATAGAATCATAGAAATAGTTCAACACACAACACAAAGACAAGAAGATTATATAAAAATGATTATCAAAAGAGCTGTTGTGCAATGCTGCCTCATTAAAAACCTTTCTAGGTAAAACTCACCCTTGTGAGAAACCCTAGAAAGGAAAAGAGTACAGCCAGCTCAAGTCTTAGTTCACAATCAAAGTCATATTACAATAGCCCAACAAGTAGCAACAAATGTTATTTCTATCCTATTACAAAAGCCCAACAGTGGAAACAAGAAGCAGCAGTGAGCTTACTTCTTCAGTTCTTCATGCTTCAAGCTTCATCATGGTGACTATGCCTGACAGCCACTACCAAAAGTTCAAGTACCTACAAAATTGAACAAGTTTCAGTGATGGAATAATTGAAGATGTAAATGTAAACAAGCTAAAATTCAGTGATCACTACCTCTCCTTTTGTAGAGGTTCTCTTCTTCTTCTATCCAGCACCAGCAGTACCGCCGCTGCCGCTGCCGGTGCCGCTTCCGCTGCCTTCGCCTTCATCCAGGTACAAGTTGTCGAACAACTCCTCCAGGTCGACGTCCTCAAGTGCATGCTGTTCCTTTCTTGCTGCTTGATCCCAGTCCTTGATGCAGGTGAGCATCTCCACATGCTCAGGCAACAAGCGCCGCCGCCGGTCTTCGAGTATCCGTGCTGTACAGCTAAAACAAGACTCGAAAGACACAGTAGATACAGGAACAGACATGATATCGCGAGCCATTATCGATAAGATGGGATAGGTTAGCTTGTGGTCACGCCACCACAATAGTATGTCAAAGGACTCCCCCAATCAGTGACAGGGTCACTGTCCAAGTATGCTGTCAGCTCATTGACACCAGATGTAGAGGATGAAGAGGGGGAACAGCTAGATGAAGCACTAGGACCACCATAGATCTTTCCCCATGCCTGCTTCCTTTTACCTGAAGGAGCACTAGGCATAGGAGGCCTTTCAGACCGAGCTGCACTATATCTCTGCTCATACTTGCTAAACAATCTGGTCATTTCATCTTTCACATCACCATAGTAAACACTATAAGAGGTACCAGTCTATTTAGCAAGTAACTCAAGCAGATTAAAGAATCCTTTCATCTTAGCTCTAGGATCCAGAATGAATGCATAAGAATACAACAATGGAATGTCTCCCTAATACTTAAGGAACTTAAGTTTCATAGGAGCTGCAATACTTCTAAGTCCAGGATCATTTTCAGCTTTATGCAAATGCTCAGCAAAGTCAAGAATATGATGCATCATAAGTGGAGCAGTGGGATAGTAAACACCAGACAAAACACAAATTGCATCATAAAACAGCTCCAGGAATTTCATAATCTATTCAGCAGCATACCAATGCTGGGAAGTCAACAATGCCTCACCATAATTTGACTCAATCCACACAGAAAACACATCTTTATATGGCAGCAAATGTTTAAACATCAAATAGGTGGAATTCCACCTAACATCCATATCCAATCCAAACTTTCTAGGTCTAACACCCTAGCAATGCAATAGTTTTTAAACAATGTAATTCTTTAATTAGAGGAATTCAAAAAGTTGATTGCAGTCTTGAAATTTTCAAAATAAGGATTGAACCTTTTTAAGCCAGACTTAACAATCAGATTAATAATATGGCATGCACAATGCTGATGCACAAGCAAGTACTTGATTTTGTGAGGATCCTCACGAGTCGGTGTAGGATAAGAGCCCATGTAACCAAACAAGAGAGGTTGCAAGATATCAAAAGCCTTAGAATTAGCAGAAGCATTATCAAGACTCACAGCAAACACCTTATCAATCAAACCAAACTCCTCAACCACACTAGCAATTTCCTCAGCAATGTCACCAGTATGTGATGCCTCAATCAGCCTAAAACCAATAACCTTTTTATGCAACTCCCAATCAGCACCAACATAATGAGCAACAACATAGATATAATCCTCCTTAGCATTACCAGACCAGATATCAGATGTTAAAGAAATAGATGAACAAGCAGGCAGCAAAGAATGCATAAGCAAAGCACGTTCCTCATCATACAATTTAGACATGTCTCTAGTAGTGGTCTGCCTACAAACCTTCTGGAATATAGGATTATGAGCACGCTTAATGAAATCTTCAAAGGCCTGTGTTTCACTAATGCCTAAGGGAAGATCCAGCCTAGCAATCAACCGACACAGTTCATTACGAGCACGAGCAGCATCATAAACCCAGTTATGCAACCCATCAGCATTCATAGAAAGCCTCGACTGGACCCTACGATCATTATCATGCTTTTTCCTACATGCTGTCATTGCCTATTCAAGGATCCAGTGCCAATCGAAGCTCTAGCAGCAAATTTCTTACCACACCGTTTACAGATGGCATGAGTTCTAACCTCATTCTCGTCAAAGATCGGGACAAAATCCTCCCAACAAGCAGAAGTGCACTTACCAGATGAGGCACCATTAGTGTCCTCGGAGCCGTCCACCCCACCATCGCCGGCGTCGACATTGATCGGGTGCTCGCCGTCACCCATATCGATGGCGAACAACGCAGCTGCGCCTTCGCGGACGTCGTCGTCATTCTCGATCTCTATCTCCTCCATGGGCTCCTCGAGGTGCTCGCCGTCGGCACGGTGGTTGTACTCATCCGCAGCCACTGGCATCGTCACCGCTGCCCAAGGAGGGCGGGAAGGCCGGTTCCGGCTCCTAACCGCAGCTCCAGCACCGTCCCTCGACGGTAGGCAGGGGCGCTTTATCGCTGACGGCCTTGCCATCGCGCCTCCAGAAGAGGAGGACGCAGCGTCAGGCACCAACCTGCGAAGAAGATGAAGAACACAAGAAGAAGAGCATTAGAACTAAGAAGATGAAGAAGATGAAGAAGATGCAGAGAAGATGAAGAAGATGCTAGGATTAGGGTTTCGAGACTCACCTACGTCACTGGAGCCCAGTGCCGGAGAAGAAGCCAGGGAGCCAGCATCCAAGCAGAGAACGACGAGACAAGCACCGTTAGAACGACGGCGAGTGGCGGCGGAAGAATAGACAGCTCAACGACTCACATGGTACACCGGAGGAGGAGGAGGAGGAGGAGGAGGGAAGGCCGGAAAGGAGGTAGGAGAGGGAGAAGGAGTGGCCGGTGAGGTGTCGTGGTCACCGGAGCAGGGCCGGCGAGCTCAAGGCGAACGGCGACGGCGGATTGGATCGAATTGAGTTCGAGAGCGAGACTGAGAGAGCTGCGGCTGCGCGGTGGGGGGAAATGAATTAGGGTTAGGGTTGGGGGGCACGGCGTCGGGCGGCTTTATATACTACGGCGGGGCAGGGGAGCCGTGAGCTGGGCTGAAATAGCCGTTGGAGCCACCGGGCCGCTCACCGTGCCGGCCTTTTGGCCTTGCCGTGCCCGTGCCGTGGCATGGGCTGGATTGGCGGCCCAGGCACGGCACTGGGCCTCGTGTCGTGCCGGCACGGGCACGGTGGCCTGCGTGCCATGCCGTGCACGTGTCGGGCCAAAAGGCCGTGTCACGGGCCGTGCCGTCGGCCCACGGGCCGCATGGCCATATATAATAGCTGGGTGCTACAAGTGCCTCTGAAAATTGCTTATGAGGATCTTTACAGGTTAGTTAGCAATCCTGAAGTGGAAGTGGCTGAATGCTATGAGGAAGGGGAATGGTATATACAGTTCAAAAGATCTCTCTCCGCAGGGGAATTTGATAGATGGAGAGAGCTACAAAATGTTCTCTCACAGATCCAGTTATGTGATAAGCAAGATGAGGTAGTATGGGAGCTAAATAAGTCTAAACAGTACACCACTAAGTCTCTTTACAGATTCATTACTGACAGGGGTTTTAACAGTAGGATAGCTGCACATATTTGGGAATGTAAAATTCCAATTAAAATCAAGTTTTTTCTTTGGCAAGCTTTTCATAATAAACTACAAGTAGCTCAGACCTTACGTCTGAAAGATGGTTTGGAATCTGTAGACCATGTTCTTTTTAAATGCCATATTGCTAAATTTGTCTGGGCAGCGGTGAGGGAAATCTGGAATCTGGAACGAGTACCCAGTTCCTTAGCTGATTTTTCGAGTTCGTGGTTACAAGGCAAGGGGCCGGTTCATGCACGTTTACTGATGTTTTGCTTTGCTTGTTTTGCCTGGTCTATTTGGATTACAAGAAACAAGATGGCTATTGAAAGTAAATTCCCTAACTCTCCTGCTGATGTGATATACTTGGCAACTTCATTCATGCAGAAGTGGGCTGTCTTGCTCAAGGAAAAGGATAGGACAGCGGTTGAAGATTTGAAGACGGCGATTCTAAGCTGGATCAGAAGCTTTGCTCCGAACATGCTCTCATCTACGGATGTAATAGAAATCTAGCTTAGGTGTCCTTGGCCAGATGGACTGGTTTAATCGCCTTGTTTTGTTTGGTTTCTTATGTTTCTCTTCATGTAGCTGGTAACCCCAGCAGGACCTATGTACAACCGTGTGGGCTTTCTGAGAAGCCGAGTTATATAAAAGCTCCTTTAAAAAAAAACATATGTAGAGTATGAAATGTGAATGCGATGCACTACTACAGAATGAATAACCGTGACAGGCACATTTGCTTTTTCGCAGCAGACAAAAGCAAACGCCACGGATGGAAAGTCACGGTTAATCGTGACCTCACCGTGGCTGCCACCGAGCCCGTCCAGGGGCCCGTCGTCGGGAGCTCCACCACGCCGGATCCGCCGCCAGCCGGCAGCGCCGCCAGAGGAGCACCGCAGCGCCGCCTCCACTTCCACCGTCGTCAGGGCATCCACCTCCACCGCAGATCCGGCCGTCGGGGCCTCCATCTCCACCGCCGTTGCCGGATCAACCCTCTTATGCACTGGATTCGGTGGGAGAACGATGACGCGCCGCCATAGCCGCCCACCACGCCAAGGACGCACCGGATCTGGTGAAGGAGTGAGAGGAAGAGGGAGGAGTGAGATGGAGAGAGGAAGAAAAGGATAGAGAATAGGGAGATGAACTCACCAGAACCCTAGCCCCACACGCCGCCGTGGGCTCGCGCTCTGTCATCCTGCGCGGCGCCCTCCACCTCCTCGCCGCCGGACGCATGTCGTCGCCCTCCACCTCCTCGTCGCAGTGGTGGAGCCGCGTCCAGGAGGAAGAAGGCCCACGCCGGAGGAAGAAGGCCCGAGCAACACCGCCCTCTGCCTCACGGATCTAGCCGACCCCGGACCGACCTCCGCGCCGCGGACCCGGCGCGCCTGGTGGAGAGAACCGACGACCCCAGCACCGACCTCCTCCGTCATACATCCACGAGATTGGGAGCCGTCCTACATCCGCGGCGCCGCCGCCGGTTGGTGCCGCGAGCGTCGTGCGCCGTGTCTCGCCACGAGCGCCGCGCCGTACCTCGCGCCGCCATGGGTAGGGGGAAGGAGGGGCCGGAGCGCCACGCGGCCAGGAGATGGAAGGAGAGCATCGGAGAGAGGAAGGGAGGGAAGCTGACCGGTGCGGCCAGGAGATGGAAGGAGAGCATCGGAGAGAGGAAGTGAGATGGAGAGGGCGCGTCGACGGCTTGGGAACTGAAGAGAGCGGCTAGGGTTTCACTAGGTGGAAGTGAGCGACTAGTTATATATGAGCCCGATAGGAATGGCTGAGATGGGCTTTCTCTGGATCTTTTTTGGGGCCCTATTAACCGTGACGGGCTTTATAAGGTGACCGCCAATTACCGCAACGGGCATCTTAATACGTTCGCTACGGTAAATAAGAATTTTCCGTGGTGGACATTTTAAGATTCCCGCTGCGGTAAATCTATTTACTGCAGCGGGCAAAAATGACCGTCACGGTTAATTAAAAGTGCCCACTGCGGTAATCAAAAAGCCCGCCACGGTGTGAACAATAGCCTCGTCACGGTTGTTCGTTTGTGTAGTAGTGATGGTGAGAGGACGTAGATCTGGGTCATCATTTTTCAAGCAATATATGGAGTGTTAGCAACCACGCACAACGCACGCGCATACGAAACCCCATATAGCTAGCTAGACATATGCCATGGCGTGATTTTGGACAAGTCAACACTAACCGTGACTGTCAAGTCCATCTCGTAGCAGTTAAGCGAATTCCATATATAGGGATATAGAATTTATTATGCTTCGATTGCGTCATCAATGATGTATCATATACATATGCTACTCTAAATATTAGCGCTAGCTTTTGTTTGTTGTTCGCTAAAAGCAATTGAAAGGGACTACTTGATCATCCAATCCGTTCACCGGGACACCTATAGTGGATTATCGGAGCCGGGATTTCAAAGACGAAATCGTCATCAGGCACTACTCGGCTTGCAGGTGGGGCGGGTAATTACCGCAACCCGCTAAACCCGCCCCGCAAAATCATCTTCGTGGCTCATGTGGACCGGCCGCAATTGATTAGCGGGCCAATCTGCTAAGCCCGCGAGAGGTCCACATCGTCCGCAAGAGACCGCAGCGCTTGGCGCTTGCTGCTTGGGGGCTTTGCCTACCAACAGCATCCTCTGTTTAGCTCGTTAACAACTGCCTGATGACCCGAGCCATGAGACAACGTCTTGCAACGGAGGCGTCATGGAGTCCAGCGGTGGTAGCGGACGACGAGGACGAGGCTGGCTGCGCGCGCCGAGAGCGGCGGCGTGCTGTTCGCTGCTGCCGCCACGGGGTACCACGTACCAGCACCAGCCGCTGGCCCTGTCCATGAGCTGTGGGTCGCTGTCAAGTTGCGTCACCACCCGACCACCCGTGCAGCAGCAGAATGCAAAGGGACGCCCAAGAACAGATTGCCCTCGAGGCAGAGATGCGGCGGTACCGGGCGGAGGTCGAGGAGCCGGCGTTCGCGATCCTGCGCGAGCAGCGCAAAGCAGCCGCCACTGGCGGCGGCAGCCGCAGGATGCACAAGGAGCCGGTGGCATTCAGCCCCTACAACGACTACGCCGAGGTACTGGACGCCATCGACCTGCGTCTTCCTAACGAGCTCCCGGCGCCCCTGGCGTGGCCCCTTTGACGCTTGCCATCACCTGGCCGCCCAACCTTCACCTCCGGAGCTATCCGATCACCGGCTTCATCTCGAGCTGTCACGACGGCTACAGAGACAATATGCGGGCTGCAGGCGGACTATCAAGCTCTTTGCGGCTTGTGCGGACGCGCTTCGCGGACAGCCGCAACCCGCCCCGCTTGCAAGCCGAGGCACTACGCACCAACATCAGAAAAAAAATCTACTTAACCCCCCAATCTATCAAGAGTATGAGACAGTCTACTTTACCCCCTTTGAATTTTTTTAAAATCGTCTATTTTACAAATACTAGTTTTGTATTTTTTTATTTATTTTCACTGAATTTTAGAAAAATAATAGTAAATCAAAGACAAATCATAAAATATAATAATTTTATTGGACTCCATATGAGTATACCTTTAGTACAATTTGTTTGTTGTACCTTTATAGTGAACAAATCCAAATTATTTATGGCAAGAACTTTGTCCTAAAGCATATTATAGTATATGTTCACTGTGTAGATCTACTCATATTGAGTACAATAAAATTAAATTTTCTATTTTATAATTTTTCTATAATTACAATGATTATTTTTAAAAAAATCAGCATAAATAAAAGTGGGATTACTACAGTATTATCACTATTACTGTAGCAAAGCCACGGTTCAAAACCGGCTAGGGATAAAATAGACGGTTTTAAAAAGTTCTGGAGGGGGGTTTAAAGTAGACTGTTTTATAGTCTGCAAGGTGGAGTAGACCATCCTTGATAGGTTGGAGGCTTACGTAGACTTTTTCCCATCAACATTTAGGGCATATTTGGAATGCGAGGAAAATTCTCATGTTTCTGCATTTTCCTATAAAATTAAATGAAGTCCTCTAAAATTCTTGTACGTTTTCTATGGAACTTGCTTAGACCAAATTCTGGTGAAGGCCAATGAAACTTAGTTAGAGATGTTTTTTGATCGGCGATTCGTAAAGAATTGGCGTTAATAGAAATATAGTTGTACGTCCATGGCTATAAACCATGGGTGTGGGATACTTCTTTCTACTGCCATATTTACTAAGAATATTGTCAATGAAATCACTATTTACATTAGGGATAGGCTTAAGACAGCCGTCAGTATAAATTAAATTTACATTGGCGGTTGCCTTAAGCCTACTACATGTGTAAATAAAGGATTTGTACTAACAGTAACCTTAAGAAAACCATTAATATATAGATATATTTATACTAGCAGTTTTTTTAACCTACCAATCTACCATTAGTACAAACAATTTGAAATAGTTTTTCTAAACATAATATAAATGACCATGGATGGAGAAATAATTTAAATCAAAGTCATAATACTTCAAAAGATCTGTAACTTTATAGTTTGACTAGCTTTTCATTGAAATGATTTAGTTCATGAAAACTGCTTATGAGCATTTGCATAGGCAGTCATCAAACTGATGCTAGTGGAATTGGCCTGCCACATGGGCATTTTCCAGTTCAGCCTTATTTTCTGTACTAGTAGATGGAACGATTAGAAAATAGTATTGTAGTGTGGGTTAAAAGTGTCCTGGTCATGGCCTCATGGGTGGCCACGGCACATGCATGTTGGCCTCCGCCCTTGGCTGCTAGAATTTGTGGACATATATCTTCCCTTATTTTGTTTGGTTGCGTGCATCTTTCAATTGAAAACTGAAACCGTGCCACTTAAAAGTGTGGTCGTCCACAGTTTCAAAGCTGCTTTTGGCGAATTCAAGCAGAATTTGGTCCTGTACTTTTGCTAAATAGTCTGGTCCACCAGCGGAACACAGCATATATGTGTCACCAGTACTGTGTGAAGGCGTGAAGCTTGCACTTCTTTCTGGCGCGAAATCAACTGGTGCGGGGACAACACGACACGCTGGTGGATCGTTTTCCGGCCGTTGTAAGAAGATGAAAAGAAATCTGTGCAGCACGCGTGGTCGAGACGAGCTTGTCAGTCTGTAAGCTAGCAGCCGGCGGCTCGGGAGATTTCGTGCCGCGCGCGCCCCTGTAAACCCGTTAAAATGGCTCAAATATGGAACTCCAACAAGAGGCAGGCCCAGGGTGTAAATCCGTTAAAATGGCTCAAATGTGGAACTCCAACAAGAGGCAGGCCCAGGGAAGCTGTACTAATAATACTTTATTGACAAGCTAGTCACGATCGTGCATTTGGAGATGTGTGCAGCGTTGCATGGTGTCTCACGCCTCAATGTCACTAACATGCATGTTCTGATCGACGACAAACTCGTAACCATGCATCGTATAGGTCCAGAGCAACAGGTTGCTTCACATGGACATGATGCCAACAGGGCGCACCTTGCACGTTTTTTTGCTGTGTTTGGCAGGATCGGATCCGCAGGCCCCAGGGCCGCCAGCCGGCTTCTGCACCGTCCCGTGCTTCTCTCGTGTACGTACATATACTAGCTATATATAGGAAATTAGATATTTGTTGTTACATTTGGCAGATTCAGATCTCCGTGGGCTACATACTGCAGTGCACACTGCACAGTGCAACCGACGTGCGCGTGTAACTCTGCGCTGCTCCATCCGGTGGTGTAGTATGTATTTCCACTTGCAGTTCCGTTTGACGGATGGGATGGGCCTCCCATTGTGTTTTAGGCCTAGCGGCGGATCGCGCGAAGAGATATGCGAGTCCCGATAAAAACGGATCGGATATGGACGGATATCGCTGGTGCTATATTTATTTTCATATTTCTGCTCGGATTTGGATTCGAATACGAATAGTGTCAACCACGTCGAATAAGATACGATTGGATATCGACATCATAAATATGCGATTTCAATATTCGGATATGGATACAGTATCGGATGTTTAATGTCGAACTCTGATACGGATGGACTAAAACACCTCTAAACGAATTCGATATCAAATACGATCGAAAAATATCCGTACTGTTTTTATCCATATATTCGAGATGCACCGTATATTTAATCTTTTCTTTTCGTTGTCATATAGGGGGGTGTTTGGACCAGGACCATAGCCCACAACGCCAAAAGAGTGTCTCGCCACGAGGATCGACAATTTTTCACAGTACAAATCACGCCACAGAGTGTGGCGACCGCAAAACCCCGCCCCCGCCACAACTCGACACAAGTTCGGCGTGGCGATCGATGGCCTTAACCAAACAGGCCCATATTCAGTCTAAACTAACCTATAGTCGATAGGATGTGCTCAGCAGGTCAAGCGGTGACGAAGATCAAAGGATATTAATTAAATTAAATAAATGTTATATATAAACATGATTAATTCAAAGGACTGTCTAGGCTAATAACATGAACACAATTAAAACCTAGTTCAGTACCACTCAACTCAATTAGTAGCAGACGATACTCATCCAAGCCTGATCGTTGTAGGCACGCAGCAGCTCGCAAAGCAAGACTTCAATGATCCACACATCAACGATGCTTTAGAGTTTAGTGGATGGTCTTATCCAAGAGACTTGTGTAAAGGAAAGGAGCAATTAGGAGATTCAGTAAATTTTTTATCTTAAAAAAAAAAGGAGACTCAGTAAGAGGACGAGACTAAACCAACAGCTCTGTTACACTAGATTCTTATTGTATGACAAAAATCAGTGACTCCTAGAAGATCAAGTCGAGTTGTGATAAAGCAACATTCATTTTGTACTCTTTTGGAGTTGTGCTCACAGAACTTGAGGGGCTCCAGTTCTTCCAGTACGTACTCCACACTGGGGATAGTATGCATCATGCATATGCATCTCCGTACAGTATTTACAGCCCAATTGGCGCCGCGCGCCACCGTGGGTTCCGCCGGCTCCCTACGGGTGCTCCAGCGAGCAGGCGAGCAGGCGAGGTGCTCCAGCGAGCATGCGAGCTACTCCGACGTGCACGCGGGCCGTCGTGGGGGAAGCTGGTGGTACGCCGTCCGCTGCAGCTTGGGCTTGAGGGGCTCGCCGGCAGGGACCGTCGTCGTCGTGCTGTTGCTGCTGCTCACGCCTTGCTGCTGCTGTCATCCACAACGCCACAACGTGGGGGTTAGTTGTGACTTGTGAGCATCGCACGGGGCTCATCAGGCTGCAACCAGTTGCCGGGTTAAAGTTGCTTGGTTTCTCGATGGTTTACCTTGCCGAGGACCCAGTCTGCGGAGTCGAAGTAGGCGCGCTCGTGGTCCTTGTTGATCAGGGGCTTCTTCGGAGAAATGCCCCCGTACTTGCTCATCTGCGCAGCTGCCTGCAAAAACGAAAAGAAATAGATCCACCATCTGCGTTCAGTTGATCGCTTCAGCTCTGCTCTTGCTCTTGGATGAGCATCATCGTCATGCACATGACGAAGACGGTTTCAGTTCCACGCTTTCTTACAAAATAAAAACCGCGTCCTACTAGCAGTAGCAGGTAGTTGGGCGTCACGTCAGAAACTGGTATGACGGATTTTTTTGTGTGTGAATAGTATATAGTAAGGAAACTGAGATATGGTATCATATAGCTAAACAATTGAACAACGTTCGGGGCAATCCGATCTTGACATGACATCCCCTGGACCGGCCAATAGTTTAGCCCTCGTGTCGTAATAAACTACACCAACACTGTCGACTGCGATAGGCAAACCAAGAGAGATCACGGCACAAGTTGTTGTTTTGTTTTGCGTTTTGCTGTTTGCTTGCCACGGTGGCGTCGGCGTGGCCCCTCAAGCATTTCCAGCCACACTGCCCAGCCACAGCTTGCTGCTCTGTTTCTTCAGGATACTAGGATAGTGATCTGCCACCAGCAATCTTATCGCCGCTTCCTAATCCCCAAGAAGGTTGGATTCTGATTGGCCGATGGTTCAGAGGAGGAGGAGGATATTTTGCCGTCGGCCAACAGTTCTAAGGGTGTACTAGTTTGTAGCTGTGCAGAAACCTCCTGTTCTGAAACCCCAGAAGGAATACTAGTTTGACCACAAGACTGTAAAAATGTCAGCTTTTCAGCAATTGACCCTGGACCTGGAGGTTTGAATACCATGCAACCTCTTGGAAAACCATGTCAGGGCAATTTTCAATGGGGTAGTTTACTTTCTTCTACAACGAACTCTGCTCTCCAAATCAAAAAATTTATATTTCTCAAGCACCATGGCCCATCTAGTAGGTTGCAAGGTTGCTATATTATTACATCAAGCTATGGGTGTGTTTAATTCCCGCGAAATTCGAAAGAAAATGTCACATCGTGTCACCTCAGCGTTCTGTAGCATTTCGTTTTTATTTGGTAAAAATTATCCAAACTTTGCGTAACTAGACTCAAAATATTCGTCTCGTAAAGTACAACAAAACTGTGTAATTAGTTTTTAATTTTATCTACATTTAGTACTTCATGCATGTGCCGGTATTTTGATGTGACGGGTCATAGGAATTCTGCATAGTAAATTTTAGAGTGATTTCAGGGGATCTAAACACAGCCTATGATGTAAAGATGTCACCTGTCTCTAAATAAAGTCAGAAAACAAAGTAATACGACTGGATCAACACTGCAGACTTTGATATCCCGGTGATGCAACTTGTATTGGAAAAAGAAAAACGCGCGTTTTAGGTGTGGACCAAAGATATTGGTCGGCGGCAGCTCAACTGAAACCTGAGGCCCAAATCCACCCAAGTAACAATCCAGTGAATTCTCCGGGTTGACCTAGAGAGGCCTAGGTACCCGGAGGATCATATTCGCCGCGGAATATTCGGGGCGAGCGGAATGGGCGGCCAAGAACGTTTGAATTTTGGCTTCTCCTTCCTCCCGTGGAAATGGAAACAACAAAAGCGAGACTAAATTAGCATCGTCCTCTCGTGTTTCGTCTCTCCACGAAACGAAACCAAGGCCTCGTTTAGATTCCCGAATCGGCCGGCCGATTCGGTGGTTTGAACAGTGCCGTGCACTGTAGCACTTTTGTTTTTATTTGCTAATAATTATCTAAATATTAATTAATTAGGCTTAAAATGTTTGTCTTGTAAAGTACAATAAAACTGTGTAATTAGTTTTTAATTTCATCTATATTTAGTACTCCATGCATTTGTCGATATTTTAACGTGACGGAAAATAAGAATTCTACATAGTGAAATTTGAAGGTGAATTTGGGAATCTAAACAAGGCCCAAGCTACCAGTGCTCAAGTGGCGTGCTGCCACCTCTCATCTCTCTAGTGGTTTTATTCTCCATAGCGTTTTATATTCCACTTCTTCTATGCATACAGTACAGGGGAAAGGCAACCATGGACCGGTCGAGAATAAGAAATTCATTCATATTTTGTAACATGGAAAAATTTTGAGACCTTCATCTGGACCCGCAATGGCTGTCCATGGTAGGTATAGATCTTTTCTTGCATAGTATGCTATGACCTTGAACACCTCAATTCTTCAAGGGAAAAAAGAAGGGGTAGCATATAGGTTGTGTGTGCTTGTGAATCAAAACACACACGTCGCGCGGTAAATTGACATGGCAGGATGATACATGTGTGCTGACCTCCGAATTGAACGAGCGGATAACTACTGTTCTTTCATAGTAGAGGATCGAAAAACTTAGGGTCGGAGGAATTAAGCATGGAGATGGTAGTAGTTAGTACCTCCTCCCTCTGTGGGGCTGCTCTGCTCTCTTGGTTGAAGCTTGCCATCTCCAACAAGGCTCCCCTCCGGCAGTAACGAAGGACCTGCAAGGCAGAACTGAGGTCGAACCCTTAGGGCCAGGAATGAAGGAAACTGGAGTAGATAAAGATCGAGAAAGAGGCTGGAGGGCAATTCTGTTTCCGGTGAGACCTACCTACCTGTATCGATATTGAGACAGAGATTTGCAGCTAATGAAGAAAGAGACGAAGATACTGGTTGTATGATATAGCCGGCCGGTGGAGGCAGCGAGGTAGGTGAGGAGGTTCAGAAATCAGAACACGAGCGAGAGCGGCAGGCAGACAGACAGACACCCCCGAGGTGAGGTCTGGACCAAATTCCAAAGGAGAAGGAAGACGATCGACTACTCCTAGAGAAGGGCACACGCGTGGAACGCTGCAAGTGTATGCGGGCTGCTACGGTCCCACCCACGTTTCAGAATTTTGGAGGGAGAGGAAACCAAAGCCCTATCTATCAGGTTCCTTGATCAAGATCAGCAGCAGAGCTGAAGCTGAGGCGACCGACGATGCTGCCTGAAACGGTCGGTCCTTGTTGTAGTTAATAAAAAGCTAAGAAGAGCAAAAATCTCAAGGAAGCAGAAATTAAAGCAGGAAGCGGTGCGGTGCGGCCGTGGAGTTTGGTTTGCATTGGTCACACCACACATGGTTGTACTTGTACGTCACGCTGCGTGCGAGATGAGCCTTGCCCTGGCTGCCCCGGTCGATGTCTACCGCGTGCGGCGACGTCGACGTGCCGCTGGACGCTACCATCGCGGCCGACAAGTGGCTCCGGCCCCAGCCGGGCGCCCTGGCCGCGTGTCCAGGACGACCGCGCCGTGCTCGCGTGGGGGAGGATCGGAGAACCAGGAGCGATATGCATCTCCTCCATCGGTCCTCGACTGCATTACGAATCAAATGGAGCATTCGTTGGGCCAGTTCAATTCATATTTAACAAATCCTTTTTTGTTTTTTTCTCTCTGTCTACTTGTTCAAGTTCGGTTTGACAATAATTTTATAGGCCAGCAGGTGGCACGACTCCTCTCGATTTCTTCAAATTTGATCAATTTTTCATAATTTCATGGGTCATCCACTGTATAGTATAAAAGTTGGACGAAAGCTCACGGCTCGGTAGCTCGCTTGACTCGGCTCATTAATGGCTCGACTCGGCTCGGCTTAGCTCATTTATCTTTTTCAACGAGCCGAGCCAGCATTTTAGCTCATAAAGTTAACGAGCCCGAGGCAGCTCGCGAGCCGAGCCAAAGGTGTTGGTCTTTCTAATTGGTTGACGACTGTCATAGACCCTATAAACATAAGGTTAGTATGGCTATTACTTTATTTTTAATGGATGTGTGGATAATTAGTAATGGATTATTGATACATTATGTATGGTAAATATTACGGAACATAGATATATGGTATAATATTATACTATATTGTTATCTTATATACATGTTAGCGCATATTATTTTTTTATTAGTTTAATGCTTATGAATGTATTACTTTTGTATTATCAATATTCTAAATGTTTAAATAAATAAATATATATTAGATTTTTATGTATTTTTAGACCTAGCTCGCGAGCCAAACGAGCCAGCTCGAGCTGGCAAATGAGCTGAGCCGAGCTGGCCTTCTGGCTCGTTAGGTTAACGAACCGAGCCAAACTGGCTCATTACCTTAACGAGCCGAGCCGAGTCGAGTCGAGCTGGGTCATTAGTCCAGCTTTAGTATAGTAGAAGAGCTTCCTTTTTTTTCTTTGAGGAATGGTAGAAGAGCTTCCTAGTTCCTCCTACCTACTCACCCAAGTCGTCACGTGGAGCACTAGAAATGCTCACGGCGTTGCCGCGTATGGCCAGTGTGTGAGCTGCTTGCAGCGTAGATGTGTCCTTTTTTCTGTATGACATGATCTACAGAGTGTAGTAGCCTAGTAGGATAAGTATATATTTGAGGTCCTTATCTCAGGAAATCTTGTTCATCTTCTATCACATCTGTGATGGCGTGAGTCTTCGTACTTAGTCGCCGCCAAATTCGAACATCATTTTGTTTGCTATGCGCATCCCCAATCTGCTCGTGCATGCCACCATAGTGTTGCTTTTTGGTCTTTTTTTTGAAATCATCTTTAGTCCGTAATTTTATTCACATATCGCATATACATGTTATATTAATGTACGAGATATTCACGCAATTTCATAATCAAGTAGTTTAATGTTTTTAGCTTTGCCTATAAATAGATTGTTATGAATCGATTTTGAAAATATTAGTTGTTTATAGGACACAACATTTTTCATTTTATGGTTTTATGTGAATTTATATATATTTTAAAACTTTTAGCTGATTCAAATGTAAAAGAAAAAGAGAAACCGAATCTCTATATAGGATTCTATATAGAAATTTTGTATAAATGATTCTATATAGGATTCTATATAGAAATTTTGTATATATGATTTTGTATATAGGATTCTATATAGCGTGTGCCCTGTTATGGACTATATGTGTGCTTAGATGGTAGCTCATTTAATTTAACGCTTATCTTATATTTTAATTTCATGTGGTTGACTTTTTTTTGGTATTATTCAGTTAATTTTGTTATTGTTTGACTCTAGTAAAAAATATAGATTGTCTCTTGTGAGTGATTTGTTAATTGTAATAGTTGTTTTGTTTTATGTTGTTGTTTGAAATCATATTTGAATTTAGACAACGAAAATATAGCAACTCAGTTCAAGAAAAACCAAAACTGAAGTAGAAGTATAGTTTCCATTTTTATATACTTAATTAACTATAAATGTAAATTTAGGTAAATCAATAACTTAGCCATACATGCACGGGTAAAGTTGAAAATTTTAGCCCAAATCAAGCTTCACATGAATATCCTAACATAATTTTTTAGTAATTAGAGAAAGATAACTACAAATATGAATTGCACACTAAAAAGCATAGACAAGCATCTACAGCAAAAAAAATTTGTACTTAAATATCTCATATTATATGATTACTGTGCAGCGCAAACAACTGGATTTGTCATTTTTACTTTTTCTACTAATTTATACAGATTTATTATTTTCAGCCGATTCAAAAATTTACTAAAAAGACAAAACCACTAAAGACAAAGACTTTGCAACAGGAACCCTGAACTTGTAAGATATCTAACCCACATCACATGAGCACTATGCGACATTATTTATTTGAGCTTAGATCTTTGCATTGAGAACCCTGTAGAACTTTTCTATTCGTTTTTCCTCCTTCCTTCCGTTCTTCCTCACGAACAGAGCAGGGGAGCAGCTCGGCAAAGCCGATTCCAGCCAGCCGGCTGCCACGCCGGCGGCGAGGGACAACGCTATGTTAGCCCGGGATAGCGCGCTCCCGCGGATGGACGAATCGCGGGCGGAGGTGGCCTGTAGCCCTGCAGCCATGAGCAACGGCGGCTGGAGCCGTGCTCGGTGCCGAGCAGGTTCCGTGGTGCTGATCTGGTCGGGAACGGCGATGGCGGCGGTTGCTGACCGGCTGGCTTGCTGTGCCGGACCCGTGTTGTCCCGTGGCCGCCCGCGGCTCGGCGGGAGGCGGGCCGTGGTCTGCTGGCCACGCGTTGTGCCTTGCTGTGCTGCCTACTGCAGCGGCATAGCATGGCCGTGACCTCGACATGCCCGCGCGACGACGGCAGAGACGGCGAGATGCAGGCGGAAGGGGACGCCGTGCCCACGCTGGGGCCGCTGGCCCTGGCCGTGCCGAGAGAGGAGGAGGGAGGCGCCGTCGCACGGGAGTCGCCGCGATCGGGTTCGCGAAGATCCGCGACGGCCCGGTTTCACGGGGTAACGGGTAGGAGACCCGCGAAGAGGCCGATCTAACGGACCAGATCACTTGCTCGCTCAATCGCACGGTTAGCGGGTTAACAGGTGACGTGGCGCGATGGTCTGTCCGCTTTTGTTGCAGAAATCGTATAGGGATTCATGTGTACCAGCCCACTATGCTTATTCTTTGGACTTGTTTGTGCTAATAGTATTTGGCCCATGTCACTAACCGAGATTCGGCCTACGCACATAACTCTTTAAGAAATGTTGAACAATTGAGTTAGTCGACTTCCACTAGTAGGATAAAAAAATATGGAACGAAAGAAACTATTGCATGAAAGAACACACATTATTCCTGTGGGGAGAACGAAAATATAGTTACAAATATCTAGACACGGAAAATTAGTCATACAGCAATCAATAGTACTTTTGCACCAAAAAAATTCTCAAGAATGGAACAATATAAATAAATCACATGTGGAATGATTGATGTTTCATATTCGAACAATGAAAATATATTTTTTGTATATACTACAACATTTTGAATGTGAAATGATAAAATTGTACTACTAGAATAATAATTTTTCATGAATAGAACAATCAAAGATATACCAGGAGAGGCATATAGGATTTTCCTATTTGAAAATCAAATCTAGCAAAAATGAAAAGCAAAAAAACAGAAGCGTCTATAGCTATTGTTGCCCCCACCCATCCCAATCGTTGCCGCCCCCTTTCAGGCTCCTCACCGCCGCTTAGGGCCGGCCCTTCTCCTTCATTTCTAGCGAGTCTGCCGGTGGCAAGAAGAAGCATATATAGTTGTTAAAAGCACAATTCTATAGCACAATTTTATGATTTTATGATCTTACTTTATCAGGATTCTACAATTCTATTAAATCGAACCTAATTTTTAGAGGTGGCCATAGAATGATTTTTTTTTATCAACCGTATATATAGAACCTAGGGTTAATCCTTTAGAAATGGCCAAGAACTTAGTTAAGCTCGTCTAAGATCTAAGCTTGGACCCTGGTTGGTGTAGAGGGTTGAAGTAGGCTCTTTCTTGTTCATCTTTCTTCTTCACCACCAATGCTAGAGAGGGGAGCTCCGCCTGATCCATCCTAGAGAGGGAATAGCTTGCATGAAAAATAGATATCATACGTGTGTACTAGTGGAACCTGATATAGATAGGTTGGTTGAGGAGATAGCTATACTAGGGACATAGATTCAATATAGTTGCGTTGGGGATTGCAGTGTAATCTATCATGAGAACAGAAGGGTACTGTTCATCAAATGTGCGACATTGCAACAAGAATATTCCATTCGTAAGGCTAGTGTATTTGTTGTTCATTTTGTAGCACGCCAGATACTATAATCCATTCTTAAGGAAATGATTTGTTCTACGATCACTTGTTACCTTGTAATCGCAATTAGGGTTTCATCACCCCACCATCGTGGGCTACTGCCTCAACGTCCACTTCTGCTCCTCAAGTACATACCATCATGAATAGTAGCCCCATAGTATATGGTAGAAGTTATTGCACGTGTTGCGGCGAGAAGGGAGAGTTGCCCCCCTCCCCCCTTCCTAGAAGCAAACAAAGGTGAGTGTTTGCTTGCGTCAAACAAATTCTAAGCCCACATATTGGTGAAGCCCTTATGACTGCATTGGATCTCAACGTCTATACTAGTGTGGTTTGATTGTAAGGCATATTGATTTCTTGACATTTATCTCTTGAGTCATTTTGCATCTTGAAGGTCGTTGAAAGAGATGGATTAACGAAGAACAGAAGTACTTTAATTAACTTTTCATGAGTCTCTATAAGAATTCAACATGCACGGAGAAAGTAATTTTCACTTCCATCAACCACTAACATTGACATTTATGATTTCGTTGACTACATCAAGGGGGTTAGGTCTTTACAGGGTGTATGTATGCACACAACTTGCCTCCCATCCTCACCGGAAGGAAGAACAAGAAAAAAAGAATCAAAGAATTGGGTTTCCTAATCTCTAGGAAAAAAAAACTATCTTTTTTCTTCTAAACAAAAATCTAGGCCTCGTAGATGGTATCCAGGGCGGGCCTCCATTGCCTTGGCCCAAACCCATGATTATGGGCCCGTTTACCGGCACACACAACCACCTCTTTCCCTTCCGCCGCGTTCTCCTCGCCGCAGTTGACGTCCGGAAAGACCCGGTTACCACCGGCGGACCTGCTCTTCCTCGAAGCCTTCTTCTTCTTCCGGGAAACCAGCCGCGCGATGGCCTCGACCTCACGGTCGCCCAGCCGCGCACCGGCCCGGCCGGCCGGAACGAGGAGGTACACGACGCCAGCGCGCAGGAGCTCGTCGGCCGCCAGCGCCCGCACCCGCTGCTCCCTCGCCACGTGCGTGGCGCGAGCTACCACGTGCCCTGGCGCGTCGATCATCAGCTCCGCGACCCCAGTGTTCTCCTCCACAGTCGTCCGGCCGCCGTCCGGCCCGACCACCACAGGCCTCCGCCGCGCGCCGGCACCGTTCGCAACGACGCACTGCGAGACAAGGTTGCCCATCCCGTTTGCTGAGTCCTGACTACTTGATCGCTACTGGAAGGCAACCAGCAGACCTTTGGTACCGTTCCTGTTCCTCCGAGAGATCGAGCTCCAAGAGCTGTTGCTTGTGAGTTGCGAGCAGAGCTGATGGATGACTTGCTGGATGGTGCTGCTGGGGTGTGTTTCCACGGGGACGATGTGCTTTATATCGCGGGTGGGGAGACGACCAGAGGAAGCTTCGTTGAAGGAGCCTGGTTCGGCCTGCGGGTGCCACGTGGAGGAGCTGAGTGGAAGTGGCGGGAGTAGGAGTGGAAGTGGCCAGTGGGAGTGGAGTGTTCGCCTGTTCGGTACGAACGATCCTGACTTTGACTCGGCGTAGCCCGCGCAACAGCGAATACTTTTCAACACGGGAGATAGTAGATTTTTGAACGGCGATGATGGTGGAAATTTAGGTCATTATTAGTTTAAATCATCATGCTGAGTGGTCCATCATAGGAGGATTGGTTTAAGTATTTGTGTCATCCAATCAAACTTGCGTCGCATGCGATTAACAGCTAGTGCAGCTTGATATTATGAAATTATGGAGCATGATAATCATGCCGATCGAGTCAGAAGATTGATCAGGTCGAGCCGGGCTGCGTCGATGTTGAATGCTTCTAGCTAGTTAACACTTTGTGTTTTCATAATAAGAAAAGAAAAGTTAACAATAACGGTTAGACCTAGTTTTGTCGTGGTCAGTTTGTCCATTTCATCTTTGCATTGACACATACACCATCTCAAATGAAAAACACATGATTGGAAAGAAAAGTACATGAATTAAAATATGCATGTGCATTGCCAAAGAGCATAGCAAAGGAAAACGGAAAACATAAAGAAAATGTAGGAATTAGTGTTCGGAGCGCAGAAATTATAGAACACATGGAAATTATAGTTTAGTGAGTCTTACAAATTGTAAATAAAAAAAAAGACAGTTTCACTGCATAGCTTACCTACTAAGCCACTTACATATGAGCTCAAGAAGTTGGAACCACCCGGCTGTAGGCTAATAGAAAAGGCACATACTCCGTAGTTGTTCTGTCTTTCAGTCATTTTGGTTCGCTCATTCTCATCCCCATCCTTCTATTCCTCTATTCTTTCAGTTGCCTTTCTTTTTTTGGGGGAAATTTGTTCCCCCATTCAGCTTGCTCTTCTATTTGCTCTCCTTCTCATCTAATTAATCTGTGAGAAGCCAAGCAAATGCACTGAGTAGATGCAAAAAGGACACCACAACGCTGAGGACGCTGAGGCACAGTGAGGTCAAGCAAACCGTGGTAAGCAGCCAGCCAGCAACGACAATGTTCTAGATGCAAGAGGCTTGGGACGTCAATAGCAAGTAAGCCAGGTTCTTCCCTGACGACTCTCATTCCTGATCAATTGCCTTACACACAGCCACGCACACAGCCGCGGAAAATAAAAAGGAATTAGAGTGGATGTTTTATTTCCTATGAAATGGCTATACCTCGCTGCAGCCTTTCCTGTATTTTAGATTTCTACTCCATTTGTTTTAAATTATAGTTCATTTTAATTTTTTTATTCATATATTTTACTATATATCTAGACATATTATTTATCTAGGTACATACTAAAATATTTAAAAAAATTAAATTATAATTTAAAATGAAGGAAGTATAATTTTATTTTGAAATTACTCGAGTCCCAACCGGGCCTTAATGCTTTTAGACTTGAGGCTTGGTACTCTAGTTAGACAGGTTACCCTCCAGTTAGGCTTGCCTCGGTGGCAGGCTAGGCTTGGGAACGGCCTCAGAACTAACTGACAAATTAATAACAAGCACTGTGTGCGGCTGTGCGCCTCTAGAAAATAATTTTATCCGTCTCCGAGAGTTTGCTATATTTTTTTTGCCAAACCTCGTATTTTATCAACTTTTAAAATAATATGCTAAGTAAAAAAATATTTATCTTCAAGAGTTTACTAATTTTTTTGACTCGTCAAAACCCAAATTTGATTCACGTGCCTCCATTCACGTGGCTCTGGCCGTAGGGCGGCGTCTCCCCGACGTGCATGCGGCTGTGGCCATGCGGCAAGTACACAACAGAGATCCACGATCAGGGCTAGCCTTCTGATGACGTCGCGCTCCGACTTCAAGGACATCCAGATCGTGTACCTGCCATCATGCGCAGGCCCCAGCATCTTGGATTGGCCCGTCGAGACTTCGCGCGCAGGTCCTGGTGTGGCTCCCGAGAGAGAAGGACACAACCACGACGGCTTCTTCGCGCGCGGAGTCGCTACCGAAAACTGCGCTTTTGCCGAGTGCCCCGCTCTTTGCCGAGTGGTTTTGTTAGAACACTCAGCAAAGAGACTCTTTGCCGAGCGCCAGCTGGAGCACTCGACAAAGATATCTTTATCGAGTGCTGGGCTCTTGGCGAAGCTAGGCACTCGACAAAGACAATCTTTGCCGAGTGCTCTGCACTCAGCAAAGAAGGGCCCTGTCGGTGTTCGGACCCAGGAGAGCCCTAAGCCGACGAGTAAATGTGTACTGCGTGCTCCCTAATACGGATGGTGATGTAAGAAGAACGCATGATTTTTATCCTGGTTCGGACAAAGAAGGCCCTATGTCCAGCGGGGGAGGAGAGGTTGTATTATCTTGCACCGAAGTGCTTATACAGGGGGGATACAAGCGAGTGTATATGAACTCGAGGTAGCGAGCAAGGCCTAAGTCTGAGAGCACTAGTCCTATGCCTTGCTGTGAGCGTGGTATGACTTAGCGAGTTCAGAGTGAGTTTCCCCCTTTTCTATAGCTAGTCTAGCGCCCCCTTTTATAGGACGAGGGGCATGAGTGTAGAGGAAACCCTAGTGGTGCTGCCCCTGGTAGGGCTATCGTAAGCAATGACGTCGAGGTGAGATGCCGATCATGTCGTGGCTGCTGTAGAAGCGTGTCTCGGGCGTGGGTCGCCCTGCGCCAACGTACTTGGAGTCGATGGTTGTCCTTCATGTGTGTCACGACGACGTGCGTAGGTGGTCAGTGAAAGACCCGTGCCCATGCGGGGGCGTGCGAATCCCTGTAAACATCGCGTCGGGAGTTGTTGGGGCGCTGACCAGAGGTGTCGAGGTCCGACTCGAGAGGTGGACGAGGAGGGTCGAGGCCCGAATGGATAAGGCCAAGCCCTGGGAAGTGCGGTACGGATATTGGTAAATGTGCCTTGAGGGGGCGGCTGACAGCGTACAGTGCTCGGTATGGCGTCGCAGTGTAGTACGAACCACCGATTTCCCGGGTATGGGTGGTAAAAGGAGGATTTGACTGCTGTACCCGGCCACTGTAACTGCGCTGTAGCCATGAGGTTATTTGGGAGTTAGTGGGGGGCATTAAATGCTTTGGATCCCGTACAAGAAGTAGGTGAGCCGAATGGGGAGTGGCAATCGACGGGGGGTCGTCCGCCAGCGAGGAGATGTCACTCGATGGGGGTTGGCCGCCCGTGATGTGCTCCGCCACTCCGATGGGGGGTCGTCCGCCCGGGCGGACGTCCGCCATTCGAGGTCCCTGTCGAATAGGAGGCGGTCTTGACTTGGATGCTGCTCGTGGGCTGGCCTAGCAGGGATCGACGCTCACTGGTGGACCCTTGTGATTTGAGATTAATTGTTTGGGGACTAATTCTCCTAGATTGAGGTTTAGGGTACCCCTTGTCCACGTACCCGACAGTAGCCCCCGAGTCTCTGTGCGAGTGTTGGCACTCACAAAGAGGCTCATGAACTGGAGTCATAGCGTCTGTCGTTCTCTGAAGGGTGCGCGCGAGCGCACCCTTCGGGGGTAGCCCCCGGGCCTCGAAGGAGTAGGATACTCCTTATGAGGGCTTTATGCGTTTTTTATCGAGGGATGTTTGAGTGGTTAAACCCCCAGGCGCGCATCGAAGCCCACTTTGTGGTGGTTGGGTGTTGTAGGTTCTCTCCTCGGGGACCAGGTATAAATGAACTGGAGTCGTAGCATTGACACTTTCCGATGGGTGCGCGCGAGCGCATCCTTCGGGTGTAGACCCCGAGGCCTCAGAGGAGTCGACAAACTCTCCGAGGGCTTTTTTAACGTACAATCAGGGGGAAGTTCAAATGTTCTAGTCCTTGAGCGCTCTTGCCCCTCTTTTGTCGAGGGGTCCCGCACGTTGTCGAGCCCCCGGATGGTTTGTTCCTCTTTCATCGAGGCCATCCGGTTGCGAGCGAGCCCCCGAGCCTCTTTCATCAAGGTCGATCAGTAACAAGCCCGTCTTTTTCTTTTGACCCTTGCGCTCCCTTTCGTCAGGAGGAGGGGTGAGAAGCGCCGCTACCCTTGTTTGGGCGAGCTCCGATGTCCTCGGGTGAGCTGTTATTGGGAAATTCAAGCAAGAGCTCGTGCCTCGTTTGATAGGGGTCGACTTGTGGCCCAGGGGGCGCTCTTATTGAAGCAAACAAATGGTCATACGGATCCCAATCCCGTTCGATAGGGTTCGGTGACTCGATGCCTCCCTCCGAGGGGATTCCATAATTGCCCTTTTTTTTGCCTTGAAAATGTCCGAGGGGGCCTCGAGAGTTCATTCTTGAGCAAGGAACTCGAGTCGGCTCCCCCTTGGTCACCCCTGACTCAGGTACTTGAGGGCGGCTGTCGAACCCTGACCGAGGGCCAGCCTCCGCTCCCTCGAGATTTTTTGTGGGGCCTAGGCCTGCTTTTCCTTCTCGTGAAAGGCTCCATCCATGGATGACCCCTTCTGTCCGTCGGGAGCGTCTTTTTAGGAGAGAGTTAGAGTGGCGCGGTCGTGGTGGACCCATGCAACGGCTAGAGCCGGCGTGGTCGACGCGTATTCCTATTCCCGGGAATCAAGGGAGTGGTTAGGTAGGTGCAATAAACGGCCTCCTATTCAGATCCGCCTGTTGCTCTTCGACTTGCCTATAAAATTCGGGGGGTAGGGCTTCGTCCGTTCCCCATCTTGCCTTCCTGCTTTCGTCGCCATCGCCGCCGGAGATCAGAGTTGCCCTATTCGTTAGTGCAAGAGAGAAAAAAGAGAGAGGTATTTGGGACCTTCCCTCCCGTCCATCCGGTGAGCAGATCCGTGCTATCATCATAGCACTGGAACTTCTTCCTCTAGAAGACTGGCTCCCATCGGTCATGATAGAACAGGAGCTCAAGGAGCTGGGAGACGACAGGCGCCTTTGCCCCGTTGTCTTGGCTGATCGGCCCAAGTGGATGGTGCCATCGAGGGAGGACCGGGAGCCGAACCCATCGGAGGGGTACGTGGTGAGCTTCATCAAGTACCACCGGATGGGGCTCGGGTCACCTCCGAGCCGGTTCATGCAGGCGCTGACCAACTATTATGAGGTCAAGCTCCAGCACTTCTCCCCCAACGCCATCTCCAACGCAGCGATTTACGCCGCCGTTTGCGAGGGATACCTAGGGTGGAGCCACACTGGGAGTTGTGGCTCCATCTCTTCAAGGACGAGCACTTCACCAAACCGGTGTCGCAGGGGGTGAGGAGCATCGTCCGTATCGGCTACTACAACCTGTCTTTGAAGAGGGCAGACCAGTTCGTCCTGACGAGGTTGATTTCCAACCACAGCGGGTGGCACACTGGGTGGCTCTACCTCTGGAATGATGGCAGCCTGCTGCCGCATTACACCAGGCGCGCCATCGCGAAGCGTCCAGAGCACTGGACGCACGGCGTGGCGAAGGATCATCAGGCGAGGCTGAATCCTCTCCTCGACGTGCTGAGGACTCTGCGCGAGCGGGGGCTAAACTTCGGGATCATTGTCTCGGCGTTTCATAGCCAGAGGGTCATCCCATTGATGTGGCGCCCACTGCGCTTGGACCAGATGGTGCCTGGTGCGTCGCTCGAGGGGCTATCCCTCGAGGACATCGCGAGGCAGGTGAGGAGAGTGGTCGCCGGTGCCTTCGCTCCGGAGGACGTGAACAACATTTCAATGTTGCCCGACGATGGTCACATCCATATGGTGAGTATGTCGTAATATCGCCCTGGAATTCCTTTCTTCCTCGACTCATCCTCGTGTTCTCTATCTTGGGTTTGTGTACAAGGGGCCATAAATTCCAGGGTGTCGACGCCCCCGGTCAAGGAGGATGACCACGACCACTAGGTGAGATGTTTCACTGCCCAACAATAGAAGAAGAGTCAGGATCAGGAAAAGAAGGAGCGAAAGAAAAAGAGCCTCGAGTGCCTGGCGCGTGAGCAATGCCAGGCAAAGCAAAGGCATGAGGGGGTTCCCGAAGAGGAATCTCCCTTGGAAGGGGAGGAGGAGGAGGAAGGCGAGGGCAGTGATGACGAGGGAGTGTAGGTGCGTCTTGACGCCTTGGTGCCCCGCGTGACCCGAGCTGACACCCGCTTTACGCAGGAAACGGTCGAGGCGAGGTCACCTCTTCAGGCCTCGAGGGCGGCCTCGGTGCCTATCGAAGGTCGAGAAACAAGGGCCTCGGAGCATCCCCAAGAGCAGACGACGAGTGACCCCTCGACTTGGGAGAGGTCATTGTCGCGTCGTACGTACGGCAAATCACCTTCGGCCCCTTCACGCGGTGGGTCCACCATGCCGCCACCACAGACCAGGTCCTCAACACCCAGCATGCAGAGCCAGAGCCAGTCGGCCTTGGAGAAGCAAGGGATGCCAAAGGCGTCATTGGTGGAGGCTTCGAGCGGCTCTGGTTTTGACAAGGGCCCGTCGAAGGAGGGGGCTCCAAAGCCCCCAAGCGGGTCGAAGGTGGGCAGGAGCGAACCCCTCATCCCGGTGGGGTAAGTTTTTGGTATCTTGGGGCTTCCATTCTTTTTTTTGGTGTTTTAGGGGTTCTTAGCATTTCTTGCTCGTGTGTGCTTCAGGGTCAAGCGCGCACCAGAGACGGTGGCTCCTTCCCCCGCCAAGCGGCTCAAGATCGATACCGCGGTGAGGGTGGCGGCGTCGACACCAGGTGCTGCTTTGATGTCCTGGACGGCGACGGTGGCTGCCTGGGTTGTGATGGCCCATGCCGCTATGACTCGAGGTAGGCTGACGGGTGCTGCTTCCATTGCAGGCTCGAGTGCCTCGGGGACCGTGGCGGGGATGGACGTAGCCCGGAGCTAGGAGCAGACTAAGGTGTCTCCTGGCACTGCCGGGTCGAGGACACAGCCTGCGGCCGGGAGCCGGGGTCGACGGAGGAGGCCCCGATCACCATTGAGGATGAGGGGGCAGATTCCTCCACCCGTGATGCAGAGGAGGTGGCAGAGATCCCTCAGCAGCAGCAGCCGTGGCCGGCATGGCCACAAGGGCTACACGAGCTGGAGGTGCGACAGAAGCAGGAGCGGCTGCAGAAGCAGTAGGAGGGCAAGCGGTAGGCATCGGGCCAGCCGCAGCAGCGGCGGCGGCAGCATCAGCATGAGCAGCAGTAGCAGCAAGGAGAGCAGGCGATGGCATCATTGGTCCTGCCGCAGCGATAGGAGGAGGCATCGACCATGGTCCCGCCGCCGCTACTACAGTAGGAGGAGCCAGCGGCCTTGAGCCTGCCGTAGCAGCTGCAGCGGAGGAGACGGTGGCCTCGAGCCCGTTGCATCAATAGTAGCGGGAGAAGGAGGTGGAGGCCCCGCCAAACGCGGGGCAGGAGGATAGGCGGTCGGAGCTGCCAAGCTCGAGCCGGCCGGAGGGGCCGGCGGCCGAGGACGTCCCGATGTGGAGGAGGGTTGGGCAGCCCATCACACAGGCGGTCCCAGCAGATGCATCAGAGTCTGGGGTGGTTGTGATGGCACTGTTGCCTCGCCCACCGCCCGCTGGGGCGTCAGCCGCCTGGGGATCCTTGTACGTCCCCAGACCGCACGCCTTTGGCTATATCACCCAGGGGGAGCGTAAGGCCAGAGAAACCGAGTCATCGGGAGCTGAGAGGAAGGTCGAGTCGTCGTTCCCCACCTTAGCTGATCGGGTGGTCCATTACGGTGGCTCGGCCGAGATGGCGGACCGCATCACGGCGGCCATTCGGGGGAGGGTCGAGGGAGACTTTCCCTGCTAGGGTCGGAGGCACTTTGACTCCAAGACCTGACAAATCCCAATGCGCCCCTCTTTGAGATGGATGACCCAGTGGAGGTTGAGCGTTGGGAGAATGTTGAGGAGTTCCAGGCATGGTTGCAGCACGCCTTGCGGCTGGCCGTCGACGTCGCCATCGAGGATATGCCCCGAGCCCTTGTGGTACACAACCTGCTCCTTGTTATGTAGAGGTTAAGTTGTTTCCCTCCGGGTTTCTTAGTCTTTTGTGGTTTTTTGCTTTTAGGACCTCAGGATGCGCTCTCAAGCCAAGTCCTGGTTCATCCACATGACGCAAGGTGGATGGGGGCAGGTCCCCGAGCTGCAAGACCGGCTCGAGGCTACCCGGGCCGAGGTGGTGAAAGCGAGGGGGGACCTGGCCAAGGCCCAGGTGGAGGCAAAGAAGGCCAAGGAGGACACCTCGACGGCTTGAGGGGAAGCGGCCCAGGCCAAGGAGGTTGCCACCAAGGCCCGGGGGAGGCATAGAAGGCCCTCGAGGACCTCTCCCTGTTGGCGGAGCGTATTCGGGGGCTCAAGAGGGAGGTCAGGGACTCCTCAGAGTGTATCAAGGGGCTCGATCTAGACATCGCCCAGACCTCCCAAGCTCGCGACGCCCTCAACATCTCGGTTGGGGAGGAACGACGCCGCGCCCAGGCCCTGTCCGTCGAGGTTGCCACGCTGAAGGAGACCCTCCAGAAGAAGGAGGAGGCCATCGTGCTGGCTGGCAAGGCGATCGAGGACCTGAGGGTGGAGAAAATGAAGGTGGCCTATGCCCTGAAGGTGGCCAAGAAGGAATACGCCAAACTAAAGGATGGGTACATGTCCTTGATACCCACGCCACTGGTGAGTCTTCCTCTTTAGCTTTTGTATTTTTGCCTTTGTCGTGTTGCTCGTTGTGGCTGACCCCTGTCTTATATTTTAGATCTCAACGAGGAGTTGATCACGGCTCGGGACAACACCAAGATGCTCCAAGACGCCTACTGGGCCGAGGCAAGGTTGACCAACACACTCCGCACCTCGATCACCTCGGTCTGTGATGACTTTGGTGTTGACCCTAAAGCGGAGTTTGAGGATGAAGTACGCGGGACCTCCCTCATCAGCCGGCTGTACAAGCTCTGTCGGTTCACGAGGGAGGAAGTCCGAAATGCACTCCATGTTGGTTTGAAGCGGCGATGGCGGTTGTCTGCTTTGGTTTCACCTACGACATGGGGGTGGTCTCCCACGGCTTTGTCTGCGACCCCACCAAAACCGACGTCGAGAACGAGGAGAGGCACAGGGCCTTGATTGAGGCTGCGGAGGAGCCTGGTGGTCGGCTGGCAAAGCTGTTCAAGCATGAGGTCCTTCCTCCCGGTGTTGACGAAGAAGAAGAAGCCGACCTGTGAGTCAATCTGGGAAAGAAGGCCCATGTAATAGGTAAGATTTTGACTTGTGTCGATGTGGCCTCGAGGGCCTCAAAACTTGATGTTTATATGCATTTCAAATGATTTTGAGTTCGAGTCCGTCATTCCTTTTCTACTTGAGATGAGTTTCTACACAGTCATCTTGGCGCACGGTTGCGCCCTTTGGTGTGGGGTGCGAGTGGAGGTGCCATAACCCGGAGGCGTAGGCGATCTCACGGCTCGACGGCCCCTCGGCCTCAGGGTGCCCTCGTGGCCTTGTCAACTATGTAAAACATTTTCAAAAAATGCAAGAGGGTTCCCCCTTCCAGCCCTCGAGGGAGGCTCGACTCTGATGAAGCAGAGTCGAGGCTACTTTATGCATATGAACAAAAAGTTGAACTTGTAAATGAAAGTACTTCTTATTCATTTACGACATGGAAAATGTACAAGGCCTTAAGGCCCTAGGGGTAAAAGTGACGTAGTTGTTCGATGTTCCACATGTTGGTGAAGGTTTCTCCCTTGGCGTTTGATAGCTTGTAGGTTCCAGGATTCAACACCTCGGCGATGATGTAGGGACCCTCCTAGGGTGGAGTCAGCTTGTGGCGGCCCTTGTTGCTCTGCCATCGACGGAGGACAAGGTCGCTGACCTGGAGGTCCCTCTTGTAGACGTGCTTGTCATGGTAGTGTCAGAGCTTCTGCTAGTATCTCGCGAAGTTGAGGAGAGCCACATCTTGAGCCTCCTCGAGTTGGTCAACAATGTTTGCGAGTGCTTCCTCGTTCGTTTGTTCGTTGTAGGCCTTTAGTCGAGGGGACCCGTATTCAAGATCCGTGGAAAGGACAGCCTCGGACCCGGGCCCACTTCTTCCCGTACTTCTTGAGGCGATTGAAGATCCTTGGCTTGAGCCCCTAGAGAATCATGCCATTGGCACATTCAACCTGGCCGTTAGTTCGAGGGTGGGTGACCGCGGACCAATTCACACGGATGTGATCATGGTCGCAGAAGTCTAGGAACTTTTTGCCGGTGAACCACGTGCCGTTGTCGATGATGATGATGTTGGGGACCCCAAAGCAGTGGATGATGTCGGTGAAGAATAGAACCGCCTGTTCGGACCGGATATTGGTGATGAGCCAAGCCTCGATCCACTTGGTGAACTTGTCAACAACTACGAGGAGGTGAGGGTAGCCCCCAGTTGTCTTCTTCAGGGGCATGACGAGATCGAGCCCCCACACAGCAAAGGGCCACGTGATGGGGATCATCTATAGAGCGTGAGCGGGGAGGTGCGTTTGCTTAGCGTAGAATTGGCACCCCTCACAAGAGCGAACTAGGCTGATGGCGTCAGAGACTGTGGTTGGCTAGTAAAAGCCTTGCCTGAAGGCATCTTCGACAAGGGTCCTTGGAGCAGCGTGGTGGCCGCAAGTTCCCGAGTGTAGGTCCTTGAGTAGTTTCCTTCCCTCCTCAATGGTGATGCAGCGCTGAAGGACCCCGGTGGGGCTTCGTCGATAAAGCTCCTTGTTGTTGCCATAGAGGACGTAGGTCTTGACCCGTTGAGCGATGCGCCGGGCCTTGGTCTGATCCTCTGGGAGCTCCCTTGAACTAGGTATTCGAGGAAGGGAGTGTGCCAGTCCAGCTCAGGGGTTAGGCGGAGGAGGCGGCCACTCGTATCTCCATGACCTCAGCCTCGGTTGAGGGGGCCTCGGTGGGAGGAGGAAGGTCGACCGCCTGTGTTGCAGCTCTTTCCCCTGTGCCTAAATTGACCGAGGGCTCGTACAGGTCCTTCAAGAAAATGTCAGGTGGGATAGTACCTCAAGTCGACGCGATCTTCGCTAGCTCGAATGTGGCCTCGTTGTATCTACGGGTGATGTGGTTGAGTTCGAGGCTGTAGAACTTCTCCTCCAACTTGCGGACCTCCTTGCAATAGGCCTCCATCTTTGGGTCATGGCGGCTCGAGGTCTTCATGACTTGGTCAATGACGAGTTGTGAGTCACCACAAACGTCAAGGCGTCGAACTCCGAGTTCAAAGACGATACGCAAGCCATTAATGAGGGCTTCGTACTTGGCCGTGTTGTTGGAGGCAGGGAAGTGGAGTCGGATCACGTAGCGTATGTGGACTCCAAGGGGTGAGATAAAGAGCAGGCCTGCGCCCGCTCCTGTCTTCATCAATGACCCATCAAAGAACATCGTCCAGAGCTCCCCTTGGATCTGAGCTAGAGGGAGTTGGGTATCGGTCCATTCGGCGATGAAGTCGGCTAGCACCTAAGATTTGATGGCCTTGCGTGGAGCGTAGGAGAGAATTTCACCCATGAGCTCGACTGCCCATTTGGCTATCCTCCCTGCAACCTCCTAGTTCTGGACTATCTCTCCAAGGGGAAAGATGAGACCACGGTCACCGGGTGGCTGAGGAAGTAGTGCCGAAGCTTGCGTCGCGTGATCATGATGGCGTAGAGCAGCTTCTGGATCTACGGGTAGCAAATCTTGGTTTTTGAGAGTACCTCGCTGATGAAGTAGACCGGTTGCAGGACGGGCAAGAGACGCCCTTCTTCTTCTCTCTCGACAACTATGGCCGCGCTGACCACCTGGATGGTTGCGGTGACATAGAGCAACAGTGGCTCGGCTGGTCTCAGAGGTACAAGAATCGGAGGTGAGGTCAGCATGGCTTTGAGCTTGGCGAGGGCCTTCTCAGCTTCAGGGGTCCACGCGAAGTGCTTCGGTTTTTTCAAGAGGCGGTACAGAGGCAGTGCCTTTTCTCTGAGTCATGAAATAAAGCAACTAAGGGCTGCAAGGCAACCCGTGACCTTCTGGACACCCTTGAGGCCTTGGATTGGACCCATCCTGTGACTGTGGAGACCTTCTCAGGGTTGGCCTCGATACCACACTGAGAGACTATGTACCCCAAGGGCATGCCTCGGGGGACGCCGAAGACACATTTCTCGGTGTTGAGTTTGATGTTCTTCACCCGGAGGCACTTGAATGCGATCTCGAGGTCATTGATGAGGTTGTCGGCCTTCTTAGTTTTGACTACGAGTCGTCGACATAGGCCACGACCGTTAGCCGATGTGTTCGCCAAAGACGTGGAGCACGCATCGCTGGTACGTCGCCCGTGTTTCGAAGGCTGAAGGGCATAGTTACGTAACAATACATGCCAAAAGGGGTGATAAAGGAAGTCACGAGCTGGTCGGACACCTTCATCTTGATTTGGTGCTAGCCGAAGTAAGCGTCGAGAAAGGAGAGAGCTTCACATCCCGCGGTGGAATCAACAATTTGATCGATGCGTGGTAAGGGAAAAGGAACTTTCGGACATGCTTTATTTAAGCTGGTGTAGTCTACACACATCCTAAATTTCCTGTTCTTTTTCTTAACTGGTACAAGATTAGCTAACCACTTGGGATGATGAACCTCTTGATGAATCCGGCCTCCAAAAGCTTGTGTATCTCCTCCCCGATGATCTTGTGCTTCTCCTCGTCGAAGCGGCGCAAGCGTTGCTTCACCGGTTTGGACCCGGCTCAGATCTCCAAGGAGTGCTCGGTAACCTCCTAGCTTCGAAACTAGCTCCTTGCAGGTAGTCCCAGCAATGAATGCCAGGATCACATCATCGTTGGGGATATGGGGGAGCTCAGTGTGCTGCTTGGAGAAGCGCAGAGTGAAATCGCGGAGGGACTCCCTGGACATCTGCTTGCAGCTTCGAAGGTCCCACTTGTTGCCAGGTCGTACGTAGGTTCCCTTGAAGTTCCCCTCGAACACTCTGACAAGATCGGCCCAGTCGCGGATCTGATCAGGGGGGACACTACTAATTTTTGACCCTGTTTCAACACCTGAAAAGTGTTGCAATATGCCCAAAATAGTTGCAATAGCAAAAATAGCAACACTTTTTTTGTTGTGAGGCGTTGCAAGTGCTTGCGTGGGTAAAGCTTTGGACAACACTTTTCTGGGAAATGTTGCAAAATGCATTTTGGATTTGCAACGCCTAGGCGTTGCAACATAAGTTTTTGCTACGGTTGTAAGTGTGGCAACAACAACTAATGCAACGCCTTAGGTGTTGCTAGATCTTACATTGGCAACTGGCCTGTGTCATTGCAAATGGTGCACTAGCAACGATGAACGTGTGTTGCAAGAAAATGTATTGCCACGCTTAACGTGTGTGGCAACAATGATCATGTCCCAACATCAAAAACTTGTGGCAACAAATGTAATTGCCACACCCGAGGTTTGGTTGCTATAAGGTGCATCCTATATTGCATCGCATAACGAGTGTGGCAACAAGACCTATGTCACAACAACAAGAAGTGGTGGCAACATGTGCAATTGCCACGATCAATGTTTGGTTTCTATAAGGTGCAACCTCTATTGCATCACATGACGAGTGTGGCAACAAGACCAATGTGATAACACTAAGAAGAGGTTGCAACATGTCCAATTGCCACATTCACATTATCATTGCTATAAGGTACAACCCCTATTGCTACGCAGATTGTTAGCTGCTATATGATAAATTGCCACAAAAAATGTGGTTGCTAATAGCCACTTTTCAACTTGCTTGGTTTGGTGCCACCAGATAATATTACAATGCTATTAATTAATTAGAAACACAATAGACATAAACAAACCATTTGAATAGAGTCATAAAATAAAATATCATCTTCTTCAGTTTGTACACATCTGAAATAAAATTATCCCAAAGAAACTCCATCTACACACAAATTATTCAAACCATCCCACAATAAAGTTAACATATTTGCTCCTAAATAACAACTAAAGTGGCTAGACACCAGTAATGGTCGAAGCAAAGCTTGACTTGAATTGGCCAGCCCATCACTTGTGCGCTCCACTCAAACTCTACCTTCCTGCTGCATAAAATCATTCACATTGACATATGCATTAGTTGTTCACTTCATCATGATAGTATACTAAGTCATAATATGATATGTCTATGTCATAAATTGGAGGTGTTTGACAATAAAAGCATGAAGTACATTACAAATTTAAGTAATAAAGACATTAGGTGTGATGAGGACATGCAGACCCTCTTACTGATGCACGCAGGCACTTGGACTTTGGATTCGACCAAGACCAGAATTTGGTTCGACCAAACAAGTGCACGCAGGAGCAAAGACACAAAATTATAGTCGGACTCAAGCAAGCCTCGTTACACCAAAACATGCACGCATGCACAAAAACCTACTTAGGCCTTCTAATTTTACAAGCTAACTAACTTATGCATGGAAAGAATATAATATTCTGGCCATGATGGAAATCATGTCAGGTTTTCTAAATGAACTGCCTGCCTCAAATTAGCACATCTCTCTTTAGCAATGTTGCACCAATAAAAAAATATTTGAGGAAAAGCCAGCAGTAGTGAATTTAATCATGTTCTTGCTATATTTCTCATCAAAAATAAAATCTCCAAATTTAAGGCCTGAGAACATTAAAGAATTACTGCTGCAATATTTGAATTGTCACTAGACATGTCTGCGTGAACATATTCTAGGGTTATGGACTCATTAAGGTGTTCACAAAAATAACATAGTTACAATGATAGCATAGTTTGCCGAGTGCCCAGACTGGCACTCGGCAAATTTTTCTTTTTTTAATTTTGAATTTAAACTTTTTTTATAGCCCAAGTATAGTGTTTACAAGCACATGTTCGAATTTGGGTCCTTTTTATAACATTTTACTATATTTCGGTTATTTATTTTATTTACTTAAATTTTTCCGCATAATCCAAATTTGAACTGCAGGTGCATGAAATAATAATACATAGCTATTCAAAAAATGATATTCATATTGCAGAGTGTATTTTGAGGCCGTGTTCATAAACTCATCCAAAAGTATGAAGGCCTTGTCCACAAAACATGTCCATCCAGGTGCGGTAGAAGTATTTTTTAATTATATAAAATCCAAATGAAGTCCAAAAATCACAAAACTTGTCGAGGTGTCATGTTATCGCATGAAGAGGCTATGATAAAAATTTAAGAATGTTTAGAGCAAGTTGCGACATCGAATGTCTAAAACCGAGACATCTCCACATGTAGGATGATGGAGGTGGCCAGAACAATGGAGATTATGAGAACTTAAGAGAGCTCGATAATTTTGATAGTGATTATGACAATAGTGATAGTGATGACGAGGAGCCAACCACTACCGTTTGTGGAGATAATTTCTAATTCATGTAATACTATATTGTTCTTATTATTACTTTGCAATTATGTTTCATTCATTTTGCATCTCTTTACAAGTACTTATTGATTATTTATGCAAATTGGTTTAATCTTTGCCATTGCAGGCACAGGACAAAATGCTGAGTGGAAGTAGACAACCGTGACGAACGGGGGTCAACTCGCGCTACCTGAGGACCGGCCCCGACGAGGAGGAGGTGGAGGAGCCGCCGTTGGTGGAGTCGTCCACGAGGGCCCACACACGTCGCCCATCGATGAGGGAGCTGTTTCTAGCAGACGACGACGACGACCGATAGGACAAGGAGGAGGAAGAGGGCGAGCAGGACGTGGGCGAGCAGGACGAGGAGGAAGAAGGGGGCGAGCAGGACGGGAGCGAGGCGACACCAGGGGAGATGGCTTCCTCAGGTTTGAGCAAGTTCTACCAGTGCGGGATCACGCGCCTCCCTTCAGCACCGCTAGCGCTTGCCAACCATCCGGTGATTCGACTCGCCGGTGAAAAGTAAGTAACTATTTATGTTTTCACAACTTATTCATATGACATGTTTAAAATCGAACTTCAAACCAACAATTCTTGTTAATGACTCGTGCAGGAACTGGATGCATGTGCACGGGGGTAGTTCACTCCATATTAATGGCATGCTGGCCCTCATTATCGAGAAGCACTACTCTGGCCTTGTTACCCACAACGGGAGAACACAGTCGCCCTGGAAGTGGCAGGACTTCACCAACGTTAGCAACGAAAAAAAGGCCCCCCTTGCGACCAAGATCAAGAGGGAGTTCTGGGTGAGTCTTCATTGCACCGCTTTGTCAATACTAGACATTCGTTGGACGTTCTTGAAATAATGAAAACGATATGTGATATCTGTATGCAGGAGTGGTTCATGTGCGATCCGGGGCACAAGGCCGAGGTGTCACGAGTGCAGGACAAGGTCTGCATAGAACGACTCAAGGACATGTACCACGAGGCGCACCTCCAAGTCCTCATCCTCTACCACGCCGACGTGCTTCGCCAGTCGCTGCCGAAGAACCAAGCCAGGGTGATGATCCTCTACCCCGAGAGCGACCTCCCCAGGGAGGTCTACCTCTAGGTAAGTAGGAAACATTAACTCTGATTCCTTTCATGAAAAATAAGTAGAAAACATTAATTCTGATTCATCTTCTGACATGTCAAATGCACTTTGTCATGCAGTTTCCTCCTGATTGGTGCAAAATGCACATGGACTGCTGGGTGGCCATTGTGGACGAGTGGAGAAAGCCGGAGTTGTATGAGCGGTGCAGAGCCAAATAGGGCTACCGCCTGGCGATGCTAGGGCTGGCACACCACCGAGGGAGCCGCCCTCTCTCAAGGTTCATGGACACATGGGTATGCTTCTGTTGATTTATTTATTTATTTATTTATTCTAGCACTTCATTCTCATTACGTGTAATCATCCTTGTGTTTTCCTCGCAGTCCCAGTCGCATGGTGGCCAGGTGATCAATGAGTTGACGGGGTACTCCCTGTCTCACAAAGGCAAAGCGACAGATCCGGACAACGTCTACGACCCGACGGAGGGCCGACGCGTAGACCAACCCAAACGCCTACGAGAAGATGGTCGAGTACATCACGGTGGCTCACAAGCGCCATGGTGAGACTTTCGATCCGGCCACCGAGCCCCTGGATACAGACATCCTGGTGAGGACGAGAGGAGGAAAGCAGCACGTCCGGTACTATATTGCCCACAGCGCAATTGACCGGCCACCGTTCCCACCCTTTGTCAGGTTCGACAGACAGCATGACCTCTTCTGATGTCCCCATATGACCTCGGCAAGCGAGCTCCATGCAGATGTTGACGGCAGTTTAGGTAACTATAGTTTTATTCATCGTTCATTGGTTTTACATATGTACCTTTCTTTTTATGTTGTTTAAACATCACGGGTGTAATATTGCAGTCCGAGCTGGCCAAGTTGCGAGCCCAACAGGCAGCCGCATTGGAGGCCCATCGGTAGGAGCTGGCGCGTCAGAGGGAGCAGTCGGCGCGCGAGATGGAGGCTATCCGGCAACACTCGACGCGTGAGATGCAGGACTTTGCCGGCTTCTTTCAATCCCTTCAAATCCATGCTGTCATCCTGCCTCCGTTGTCTCCCTCGATGTTCACTCCACCCAATGTGTAACAACCTGAAAATCCGAGCTACAAAATTTTTTTTCTCGAAAACATTTGAGTGATGAGTGTGACATGTCATCATCTACCCTAACCTTGCATCTAACCCTTAACATGACATGCATAATATCCCATGTGATCATAGCATAATTAAAATGTTTCAAAGTAATTTTGATCAATGTTTCATATGTTGTTTTCAAATGTTGCAATAGCTTTACTTTCAATGTTTCAATATTTGTCATGTCATGTTGCATTCGAAGGTTATTTGGATTTTATTTGATTTATGTGATGTTTATTAAAAATGAGACCATAATATTTATTTTCGTAAATAAATATTAAGGGAATAATACCCTAACAATATAAGGGCCTTGTATGCTCACTACTTTGTTATTCAAAGTTGGCACATCATAAATATATATATAGGTATATATAAAAGTATTTGAAAAAGGGAAAGAGAAAAGAAAATAAAAGAAGAAAAAGAAAAGACTTTCGTCCTGATCAGCCCAGCCAGCTCGGCCCGCTCCCTTTCTCTCCTTCCCGCCACGCCGAACGGTCCAGTAAGCCGCTGGCCCGTTCGCTTGCCCGCTCGCCCCCTCTCTTTTCTCTCTACGCGAGCCAACCCAGCGGCCCGACCGGCTCAGCACCGCGCGCCTGTGCTCGCCCACGTCCGCGCCACGCCATCGCTAGCCGCAGCCACTGACGAGTCGGTCCCGCAGCGGGACCCACATGTCATCATGCCGACTGAAGTCACCCGGCCACTCTGCTTTTTTCCCCGCGCGCCGCGCGCACCCGCCTGACCGCCTGTGCTCCGTACTATGTGCCTGGCCGCCGTACCTCACCTACCCGCGTCCAACCGCCCGCGTGCCACGTCGGCCGACAAGCTGACACCACAAGGCACCCACGGCCGCAAGCGCCTCGCTCTCCCGCACGCTCGCAACTGCCCGCGCTCTGTTGTCCCCTGCCTGTCCCCTCTCCCTTCCTCCGCCGCGAAGCCAATTGGCTTCTCTCTGCCCACTGGAGCCCACGGAGGCTGAGGAAGCCATCGGCAAGCTTTCCTTGGACGGGAATGCCCCCAGCTACTCGGGCAAACCACCATGGCCGCCCTGCCCTCGCCCTGTCCTTATAAGCAGCGCCCCGGTGCTCTAGGGTTCCTAGGTCACGCCACGGCACTGGTGGCCCGCCACTTGCATCTTGCCAGCCTCAATTTGAAGAAGGAGGAGAATTGGAGAAGAAGGAGGCGGAGAAGAGAAAGCTGCCGCTGCCAAAGTTGGAGAAGAAAGCCACCGTCGCTGTTCGGGAGCCGCTGCTGTGCGTCGGAGCAAGGAGTAGAAGCCGTATCATGAGCCGCCACCACCGGAGCTGCTTGGAATTGGTACCGCACCTCCATCCACGCTAACGCCGGTGAGCGCCACCGAGTACCCCTCTTCCAACCCCTCGCCCTTGCTACTGGCCATGGTGCTCCGCCTTGGGAGCGCATAGGCCGAGACCTCCACCGGTCTCCCTGGACACCCCGCACGCACGCACAAGGACTGGCCCAGCCCCCACGGACCACGGCATCAGGCGGATGCCTGAGTGGAACACCACTATGTCTGCCACCGCGCTGCACGCCGCCGTGGCGAGGCCACCTTGCTGCCTTGTCATTGAGCCCTGAGCCGCTTTGACCTCGGATCCACCCTCGCCTTGATGAGACGGACCCAATGCGCATGCTAGCCCCTTGGATGATGCCTCAGACGCCTCGGCGTGATCCACCATGCCAGTGCACCGCTGCTCTGGAGCGCCGCCTTGCACCGCCGTGTTCCCACCGTCTCTGACTGCCGCCGGGAGCAAGAAGATGATAAGCGTCTCTGTTGTGATGAGCTGCGTTGATTGGACAAGAAGATGGAGGTAGGAGAACCCCTCTGAGTGCCGTGCTACGCTCCTGAGGCCTCGTCGATGCTCCCCGTGGGAGTTGCTACCCACACAGACTCCGCTGTGGGTTTTGGTCGCCGCCGGTGCATCGGGGAGGTGCTGCGTGCCCTCAATCGTGTTTTCGCGCACTACTTGGACCCAGATTGAGCCACCCATGAGGTTGCAGTCGAAAGCCGCTGTCGCCAAACCGCCATCCGCCGTGGAGCTCATCAATGGAAGCCAAGCTGCCGCCTTGAAGCCCATCATCATGTTCGCCATAGCGTCCTGGAACCGATGGATAAGTTGATGACACCGGAGAACCACCGAAGCACAGGAATTTTGGGGAAGAACCGCCACCATCGAGCCTCGGCGTCGGGCAGGAGAAGACAGACGAAGGGGATGAGTCCAGCCAGAGGAAGATGGACTCGGTGTCCGTGGACTGAGTCGCTGTAAGTGGGGCCAAGTGGATTCGGTGCACCATGGATCAGCTAGTGGACCGTGTGGACCAGAAGGCAATGCGGTGGACACGGTTCATGTGAGCTAGAGTTGCTGACAGTGGACCCAGCAGACGCCGGTGCACCGTAGACTGAGAGACATGGACCGAGCCCGTTTTGAATCCAGCGTGATGACGTGGCAGCACCAGCGCGTGCCACGTGGCAGCACCAGCGCGTGCCACGTGGCAGGCCTGGCCCAGATTCGACCCACTCGGCCCATTAACGGCCCAATAACGACCCGTTAACGGCCCAATGGGGCCCACTTATCAGTTGACGTTGACCGTTGACTGCTGACGTCAGCAGTGACGTCACCCCGGACCCACCTGTCAGGCCACTGTTGACCCGATCAATGCTGACGTCAGCATGATGTCATCTGCCACATCAGCACCTGATCAGTCGCTGTGTAAACCGCCCGTGACACGTGGCCCAATCACAGGCTGCCACGTGTCAGCACCTGGTTAATCCGGCCCTTTTTCTTTTTTAGAAAATGGTTAAATCTTTGAAAAATCATAACTAATTCATACGAGCTTCGAAAATTATTATCCACATGTCCAAATTTTCTATAAATCGAGCTCTATCTATTTTTGTTATGTTTGAGTGTATTTAGATCTTTTATTTGGCATTCATTCTTTGTGCTAATCTATAGAGGCCGCTCCCGCGACCATTAATTCTCGGTTACAGGATCGAGCGAGGACAGGTCTGACGACAATGACTACCAGGAGAAGTCCGATAGCTACATCAGTGAAGGTGCCACACCTCACCTAACCTCGTAGATCCCATTACGCATGGCAAATTTAGTATGGCTAGTGCTTTAATTTCTGTTGTTATAATGAATTCCTTGTGCTAGGATTGCATAGTAGATTATTACTTGATGAGCCCTACCTTGTTGTAAACTTTCACCTGCTTACCCACTGTTATGTTAGCCACTTACTTATCTGCAATAATTATATATATATACTTCACTCGCTTATATTTTGATGCGACGTGATAAACCCTGGAAAGGCCTGAAAGGTACCAGGCTGGAGATGTGTGAGTTGATGGATCAGATGGGCATGTGAGCTGATGATGCTATATCTGGGTTTGGGGTGGAGCTTACGGCAGGGAGTAGGGTGAGGGTTGAGTCGATCGAGCGGGGATCTACGACGAGCTTTTGGAGCAAGTCTTGCCGGGGAGTGGATCTGGACATTCCCATGAGAGAAGCCTGTGGCAGGCTAACTAAGATGTGATGGTGGTCTTTGGGTGTGACCCTCTGAGAGGTGGAGCCCGGGACGAAGGTGCCATGGTAGCACGTTAAAGATAATCCCTGATGAAGATATCCCGGCTTGGTCAAACTTAGGAACTGCTACGCTAGTATCTGGACCTTAGGAATCTCTTGTGTTCCACTCGCTCTCCATGGGGGGAGACGGTCGAACCGCTAGATAGATCGATGCCACTACTGCTAGGCGAGTAGTGCTAGAGAGGTATATGCATGAGATGGAGCAAACACCCTACCGAGACGATCATGGCACCCCCTTCGGGAGTGGGTACATGGCATGGCATCCTCTACGGGAGCGGATACATGCTCTCTTCATAGTTCCAGCGATCCAGCTCTGGCAGTAGGCGCCCAAAATCTGCCTACATGATTGCAAGCACCGATGATGGTTATCTAGTGGATTAGTGAAACCTCTGCAGAGTTTATGGTTGATCTATTGATACATAAGCCAATTCTTTGGCTATGGACCTTTCCTGTGTTTTGCATACACCGGACTAGTGAGTGGAGTGTTCTACCTTCCCCTGAGTATGATTTCCGGTCGTGAGCCAGGTTGAGGGCTGCGAGCCACTGAGACAAGCTGAGAGGGAGTTGGCTTGTCCACTTGAGTCTGAGATGGTGTTGGAGGAGTTGGGATGGTGTTTCGGAGATGGATGGTGAAAGATGTTGTGGGTTTGGAAATGTGTATAAAACTTGACTACATTAGTTATATACCTGATTGCTGCATAGGAAACCCCAGCCTTTATAGGTCCTTTTTTGCTATATCCATGTTTTGCATCCAATTTACCACAAAGCAATGCATAGGGTGGGAGTGTGGCCAGTACAAATCGTACTGAAAATTTGGTTTCAGGTTCAAGGAGTGAGTACTCATCTGGGGAGTACAGCGATTGAGGGTTTCGTGTCTACGCTCAAGTTGGATCGAAGATGATAGCTTCCACGCCTCAAGCTTTTATTGTTATGCTGCATGAACTCTGATCCCGCCAAGTGGCGATGTAATAAGTTATTGTAAACCTCTCTATTGCACTCTTTTGTTCGATGTATGGATTATGGTATTCAACTGTTATCGAGTAATGTGATTTAAATGGTCATATTACACTCCGACTTTGTGGATTTCCCTTCACGGAAATCAAGGTTGTTTCACCCTGCTCCTAGCCCTATAGGGACTCCAGTGAGAATATATGTTTGTCTATTATTTTAGCTTGTGGGACCCTCCTACAGGTACTAATGAGATCGCTTCTCCTTTGTGCAGCCACAGTCGGCGAGTTCGAACCCGACTCCTCCACATGGCCCTTCTCCAGGCCATGGGTGGCCGGTTGGCCCGGTTATCCCTCAGCCACAGTTCATGTGGCCAGATGGTGTTCCTCCTGGGCCTACGCAGCACAGGCCCTCCGGGTGGGCAAGCAGCCCTCCTCCGCCTATCCAGCACGGGCACTCCGATTGGGCAAGCGGCCCTCCTCCGCACCCCGGGTTGACGTACCAGTACCAGTCGACGCCGTAGCCAGGACACTCCACGTGGTCTTCGTGGCCAGCTGGGAGCTCTTCACACTCTGGTGGGCATAGGGACGGCGGGTCGCAACACGAGGAGTGATGGCCTTTGTGATTGTTGGACTTTGTATTTATTTGTGATAAATTTTGTGATTGTTATGTTGGACATGTTGAATTTGCGACTACTAATGAATGTTGGACTTGTTAGGTGCATTTGTTATGGATGGCATGTGATATATATGTGGATTTGTGTTATATATGTGAATTTGTGTATATATATGCGTGTGTGATTTGTCTGCTGTGATATATATGAAAAAGCCAAAAAAAGAAAAAAATTCCCAGCTTTACCGAGTGCCAGACCAGGCACTCGGCAAAGGCTATTTTTAAAAAATAAAAAAAAGCTCTTTGCCGAGTGCCGGCCGTGACACTCCGTAAAGACTTTTTAAAATAAAAAAAATCTTTGTCAAGTGCCAAGTCAGCACTCGGCAAAGAAGCCGACAGATGACCATCGCCATTTTCTTTGCCGAGCGCTGGTTTGGCACTTAGCAAAGTCCTTACCGAGTGCCTCTGACCTGGCACTCGGCAAAGAATTCTTTGCCGAGGCTTTCTTTGCCGACACGGCTTTGCCAAGTGCCAGCGTGGCAGACACTCGGCAAAGCCTTGCCGAGTGTATATACGCCTTTGCCGAGTGCCTCGTGCACTCGGCAAAGACAGCGGATCCGGTAGTGAGTAGTGGCAGCGCCGCCGAAAGACGTGATGGCAAACTCAGTACGTGCGCGTATATTTACGCGCGCGGGGTCGAGATATGCCAAGTTTCTATTGATGGCAAGTTGAGATGACAAACTGATTTTTTGAGGTAAAGAGATGACAAACTGTTGGAGACTATTTTTTTATTTTTTGCCAAAATTTTATGAATGAGAAGTTAAGATAGCAAACTGTTGAAGATTCTCTTATGTACTTGTGTTATTTGCTAGGAGACGCTCTCGTTAGCTACTATAACAAATCTATGTTAACGACCAAGTCACTTTGACGACAACACAAGTGTTATGTAATCACATCATACTTAATACTATTCGGTATGAACATTCGTGTGACTTTATCATATCTTTACAAGCATCATGTTATGCATGTTACCATCTAGATTTCTTGTTGCACTTATGTTCCATAATTCTTCATATTAAAACTTAATTCCTTCGATAGTTAGTAATCTATATTATAAAAGAGCGAAGAAATTAAAATTTTCTTTTGCCTCATCTCTTTAAGTACAGCGGAGTATACGTTGTAGTACATGAACTCGCGCACTTCTCACACCACCATACATAAGCATACACTCATATACACCTAGTGTGTAAACTAGACCTACACCTATACGAAGAGGTGTTATGTAGTTGAGAGGTATCTGAAGTCGTACAGGCTTTACACGTGATAGACAGACACATCACCCTCACCATTGTGGTGCATCCACACGTAAGGCTATAAAAAATCAGTGTCGAGCAGCGCTGGAACACATAACCGATGGTTTTCACAGCTGGAGACCAACCAACCGAGCTAACGCACGGTTCCAATTGAAAATTATTATCAGTTACCAAAAAAGCTTTGTACCCGCTTCTCAAATAGGTGGACTCTCGAGAGAAAGACTGCAAAAACATATGAAACATCCATGTTTCACCCTCCTTGACATGTGTAGAAGAACATTTGCTTTTTAGCATTGCATCAATGTCCAAAATTACTAGATCGAATGACCACACTGATTGGATTGCTATCACTGGAAAGCCTTTTATAGTTATTTAAAGAGTAAAATATAAATTTGGTCCTTAAATTTTTTATAAGATGTCACCTCGATCTATAAACTTTTAAAATTTGTTATTTTCGTGTCTAAACTCTATTTAGGTCTCAAATCAAGCGTTAGCAGGTCTTGCCCCTTTGATATTAGCAAATACGGTCCCAGCCATCGTGATCATCTCAAGAGCCTCACGACATTTCATCAGCCTGACGACAGGCAAAATATATGTGACCATCGCCTGATGAAAGAGGCAAATATCTCATCATCGCAAACATATGTGATCATCGCCAGACTCTCCAGCATGTTTTTCAAACGAAAACAAATGCTAATTTCATAGATAGTCGCTGTTGCCGGTAAACAAAAAACACATGTGACCATCGCTATTTTGCCAGCAAACATAAGCAAATTTCAGAGAGATAAACGTTGTAGAGATGATCAAAGATTGAATTCCCGGTACTTAACAGTTCAAAGATTGAATGAAAATGGTGAGAGTAGAGATAGAGAGGAGCTTATAGTAAAGGGGCGCAGGTTGCCTTTTGCGACGCAGAAGCGCAGCCATGGTCCCTCCGAGTGTTGAGCCGTGCAGCCTTCTCGATCGCCGGCGCGCGTGGAAGCCGGCACCCACGTGCAGCGCCACGAAGCACCTGCGAGTAGGGATCCTGGAAGCTCGCGTCCCCCTTCCAGGTTCCGACCGATCGCGAGGTAGCCGTTGAGCTCGAGGACAACCGATCGCGAGGTAGCTCCAGTCACGCGATCGCGTTCACGAAACAGCCGCCGCGAGGAATACGATGAGTAAGGATGAGAAGTGAATCGACAATCAAGTCAAAGGGCCTAATTGCATTATGGCGAAGAGCTTTGGTTGCTAATGGATCCTTAGCGGACAGATTTGAGACCCAATTTAAATTTAAGCACACAGATGACATACTTTAAAAGTTTATAGAATACACCATTAAAAATTTAAGGACCGAATTTATATTTTATTTTTATTTAAATAATATGCAGGCTTTTATTGTTTCAATATCTCTTCTCTACCCCTAATAAAATTCAAAAGGAATAGTTGACACCACTCCAGAATGCCGCTCGCTCGCTCGCCCCGCCCGGCTTCCCTTCCGCACGCCCGCCGTATCCTGTCTCCCGGCCAATCGCTCGCCTGCCTACCAATCCACGTCATCGATCCATGGCAGCCCACCCTCCCGAATCAGCGCTCGGCCTGCCTTCCCAATCGGCAGCGGCGGTGGCAACCCCGGTTCCGGTGCCGCGACCCGCCCTCTTCTTTTCCCCCTCGACAGCAGCCACGACTACGCTGGACCTCCACAGCAGCCGGACCTCCAGGACGACGGACCTCCACAGCAGCCGCGACTCCGACGCCACGCTACGCCGCCGGTCCTCCACCACGGTCCACGCCGTCGCGACGCGACGCTGGGCCTCCGCCACCGCGGGCTTCCACGGCGGTGGCCTCCAGGACGCTACGACTCTGCCGCCACGTGACGCCGCCAGACACACCGCTGCCTCCAAGACCTGCTCCGTCGTCGCGTCGTGCACTCGCGCCATCGTCCTCGGTCTTGCGTGGCGGCGTCGGTGACAGGCGTGCGAAACAACCGCGCCCGCTCCTTCGCTCGCCGGGTGAAAATATATGGCAGCATCTCTGGTTCCGCCGGCCCTGCCCCGCAGTCGCCCAGCCCCGACCCCGGCAGCTGGCCGCCGCCGTGACGACGCTGACCCCCACTGCCGACCTGCACCGGCGGACAGGCGTCCTCCGTCTCACCCGCTCCCGGAATCTCGCGGCGGGCGTCCTTCGACTCCGGCGCGGAGACCGCCGTCCCCACCCCTGCTCCCGGCCTCCCTCGACGGGCACAGCGCGTGCCTCACTACGTCGCGGCTGCTCGCATGCCGCCGCCGCTACCCCACGCCCAGGTCTCCTCCTCCGCCGTCGATGCCAGCCAGTGAGGTCTCCGCCACCGCACGCTACGCGCTCGCGTCTTCGTCGGGCACCCAGCATGTATGCCCACCCCCTTCTTTTTCGAATCTTGCGCCAGCGGTTCTGTGCGCTTGATCTGAATGTCCATGTCCCCGTGTGTTGCCAAGTAAATATGAAATTTGAACAGCAAATCAATGCTCGCAGCAAGTAACACCACTGTTTTACAATAAATTGATTTTCGAATCTGACATCAATGGCAACTTTGATCAGGCTGTTTGATGTCTACAATGTCTTGCAACTTGCAAATGTTGGCTTCTTCAAATATATAGAGATTAGAGAATCTAGAGAGAAATTCAAACTGGAAAATGAAATCTAGACACTAAAAGCTCCATTTGGAATTTAGTGATTCCGGATCTTCAGTATTTGATAGTGGTACTCGAGGTTGTCCATTGTAGCTCTGTTTCCACTTTAATTCTTATACCGCTGCTCTGGGAATAGATACTGTTCTTCACTGGAAATGTTGGTGCCCCTAGGTATCTCTCTATGAATAACTGACTCTTCGATGATCACTTGACATCCACCTATATATTGGATTTTGTTACCCAGTTCTGCACTCTTTTGGTTGATTGTCTACAGCTGGTCTATTGTCTAATTGTTTCCAAGATAACTGAACCTAGTAGGAACCTACATTCTCTCCTCTGTAAGGATGTTTTTTTATTCGTCACACTTGAAATAGCTCGCTGATTTATGGCTTGAAACAACTACCTCACCTCATACTAAAAAATGTATATATATATATATATATATATATATATATATATATATATACACAATATTCAGATACGAGCGCTTGAAAATGGATAATAGGTTTCTAACTCATATTAGGCTCACTGAAAACCTCAACAGCCACAAGACACTGTTTGTCATGTTTCATAATAGTTTCTATCTGTAACTAACTCCTTTTTCAGTATCATCTTGTTCCTTGCATTGCTGGTCCAAACTATTTACTACATTGTCTGCTGCTGGTGTGATGGACCTCCTATTACAAAAGTAGTTATTTAGCTTGTCTGACAACATGCTAAATTGTCAATGCCTTCATAATTTGTATTGGTGCAGTATGCTCTTCTTTCTTTTGAAACAATGTCATAGATCTAAGCAGTATGAATTCTGATTTGAATGTAATCGCATCGTGTTGTATGAATCAAGTGTGTAGCTTGAGGAGGCTCGTGGCAGGTGTTCTTAGGAAGAGTCTGAGCAATTTTAGCTGAAAGATAATCTATTCTCACGTTTCACTTGGACACAGGCTGGCTCCTATTTGCATAATTCTGGATAAAATATATAGAATGATGAATTTCCTCTGTTAGTAAGAAATTGTAGGGCCAGCAGCTTTTAGTTTTTGGGTACTAATTATTGCATTGATATATTTTGTATAGTTATAAAAAAACTGAGTGACCGTTGTTGGTAACCACAGAAGCCATGCATAGCATTGGTGAGGGTTTTGATTTTTTTTTTTCAATTTAATGGACAGACTATATTGAGCGGCAGGATGGCGGACATCCTGACACTATCAGATTCCAGTGACTATATGGAGATCAAAAAGTAGAACATTCTGTATTGCACATGGATTTAGGAGCTAATATGTTTTCAAGCCATCTAAATTTTAGACATAGATATTTGCATTACCAAATGTCATCTTTGCATTACCAAAAGAATATTGGAGGAGAACTAAATTTCTTTGAGGACTTCAGGTTATCTTAGGTATCGTAGACAAGTGATATATTAGCTACGTGGTCGTAATGAACTAGGTTCTTACAGAAGACTCTGTCTGTTCTTAGAAAGAGTACGGCCTAGCTGTTGTGCAGAATGTGTATGGCAAAATGCCCAGAGGTAGCAAGACATCTGTTTTTTCCCCTGTTTGTGTTTTTTCCCTGTTTGTGTCCAGTGAAGCACTGAAATCCTAGATAGTTGTATGGCTCACAATTTGGTGCATTTGGTAAATTGAATTCCTTAAAACTGGTAATCAGAACTAAGAGGTAGTGAGACATTCATTTTATTTTTCTCTCTCTAGGATTGTCTGTTTGCTTTCTTTTCCAAGGATTTGCCTTGTTGGATTTGTGGCTTGGGTAGGAGGAGCATCGAAGGAGATGGTTTGCTTTGGTTAAAATAATAAAATCCACAACATATCTGTGGGCATGGTTATGATGTTTGGGCCTTGGGGATTTTGGAGTTCGCATGATGTTTGCTGATTTGGAGGATGAAGATTGCCGACAGAGGGAGTGAGGAAGTGAGGGAGAAGGATAGCTAGGTGGATGATCTACTGCTGGTGCTTGCCGACAGGGAAGAAAGAATTACTGGTTGTTGCCGTCTTGGTGGAGAAATTAACAGAAAGGATGGTCTAGGCTGAGTTTTTGTTGTAGTTGTCGAATCTACTACATGACTAATTTGGAACCATTGCACAACTAATCTTACTAGGGGCTTTGATTGATGATTACAAGCTTCACATCCAGCTGTGGATATTGTTTCGCCCTTGATGTTGCAGACTAGAAGGAGGTAAGTTCCCTACTTTGTTGGTGGAAACAATTCAGCAAGGTCATTAGTTAACTGTTCTATATTTCTGATAAACTATCTTGGTTTGGTTTGAACACCAGTAACATGATATTACCTGTGAAAAATATAGGCACATGTTTATAAGGAAAGAGCTAATGTGAAGCAGTAAAGTGAGTGTTATGCATTCTGCAATTGTGAGTTTGTGACACTGATAGAAAAGGTTATTGGCAAAGGAGAGTAGGATGCAATCTGAGCAATGACCAGTGGCCAGGCCACTGAACAAGCAGATCTCTCCAAATTCAAGACCAACATCGCCCATTATACTGCCAAGACCCTGGAGTCCCTACAACATGCGGATTGACAGCTGCTGCAATGGAGCCGCACCTCATGGGCACAGGACCATCACAATGCCATGGCATCATTAAATGTAGTCTTTTTTATATATGCCATTAAAAAGTTGCCACTTCCACTCAAGTCACTAAAAAGTTGGGTCGGTCACCTGCGTCATTCAGTTAAAATTTGTTTGTCACCCACGCCATTCCGTCCACCTCTAGTTACATTTCCACCGTTTGAGAGCTCCGTCGGGTGGGCCCAGTCAGTGAAGAAGTAAAAAATGCCCTTCTTTTTCCTTTTTCCTCTCCAAGTGCTTGGGCTCCCCTGACGCGCCCTGGTGGGCGCGTTGTAACATCCCAGATCTTAATACGTAATTAAAATATTAATCAAGTGCATTATCTAGTATAATCATTAAGCATCATGACATAAATGCATTCATGTTGTTATAACATCTTTTATATTATGTTTTGTTTTATACATAAAATGATGATGCTTAGAGTTTATTTAAAGTTCTTTTATCATTTTATGTGATTCTATAAGTTTTTAAGACAAACTAAAATTTATCTTGTCACCTTGTGCTTTGCTTGATGTTTATGTTAGGTCAATCTTGATACGTATCAACTAAAATAAGCTTGCTTTTCTAGATTGCTTGTGCTCTTTGTTTTGAAGTATGTTTTGAACTCCAAAACCTTAATTTTTAATGTCACTTTCAATCCTTGAGTTATGCTCTATAAGGATTATGGTGTAAAGTTATGCTTTGCACTTGAGTCATGTGTAGGGGATAAGTTCAAGAGAAACATTTAAAATTGAGCTGCAAGTCTAAGTTTGGAATTGGATTCCCAAAACTTGCTTCAAGTTGGGTAATTCAAATTTAAATTTAAATTAAGGCAATATTTAAAATGATTTTTAAAAAGTCAACTTGGTCAACCAAGAGTGTCAATGGGTCACTAACCTAAAAATGCCTTTGGATGAGGTTTGTGATTATTAATTAACCACCAATTAATTTAGAAACCAAATCGAGTTTGAATTCGGTTTCAAAAAACCCTTCATTTCAAAAGCTTGTTTTACCCCCTTTTATATTTCAAAATCTATAAGGATTTTTGAGATACTCTAAAAATAAAGTTTGTAGATCTTGACAAGAGATACAAAAGTGATGTTCAAAGTTTTTCAAGTTTCAGTGCAATTTTGAAAGTAATTGAAAAAATACCAAATCTAGGGTTTTAATCCCTTTTGATTTTTAATTCATATTTCAAAATTTAGGCAGAATTTGAAAATTCTTATTAAATAAAAATTGTAGCTCTTGAAAAGATATGCAAATGATATTTTTAGATATTTTCAAATTGTTATGTAATTTTTGGAGTAATTTGCAAAATACCAAAGTGACATCATTGCTACAGTAAACGATGACGTCATCACCGTCTTTTTTCCTCACTGGTCACCGGCGTCGCCGTGTTGACCTCGGCCTTCCAGACGCGTGCGGCCGCCAACACTCTCCTCGCGCTGGAAGCCTCTTTGTCCGCGTGTCGTTGTCGCATCGTCTTGGCCGCGCTATAAAGCCAGAGAAGCCAGCCTCGACTTCTCCTTCTTCTCTACCCCGCCACCATGGCCACAGCCAAGCCAAGCCACGACCGTGCCGCGTTTCGGACCTCCACACACCAAACCGCCACTGTCAGAAGCTTCGCCACCTCCCTATACCTCTCCCGCGTTTCTTTCCTGGCCCCAACCGACGCTGGAAGCCGATGCCGTCGTGGTCGCCCGCTGCGGCCTTTGTTGTGCACGTGGCCAGGCTACCACGAGTCACCGTAAGGCGAGCCGTGACCGCCCATGGGTGCGCGGCCACCTCCTGATGCTTCTACGCCGCTCCGTTGCCGCCGACGAGCATCCCTTCACCGTAACCGTCGTGTCCAGCCATCTCCCCTGTTCTTCATTCGTGACAGGGAGCTTGCGCAGCAATTCGAGGAAAGGGAGGGGCCTATATGTGAACCATATGACTCAGGTGAATAGTGCCCTAAGGGCCTTTTTTAGATACTTTTCTGAATTTTTAAAATTCATATTTAGAGTTTGGTAACTTCATTTTTGGTGAACCAAATTTTGTTGTTCTCCTTGTGATGTCTAATTTTTATTAAAAATATTAAACTTACCATGTTTGGTAGTAAATAATTAGTTATGTTTTATGCCTTATATTTAATATTTAAAAAGAAGGAAATTCATATATCATGCTATGTAGCTCCTTTTCTCTTGAAATTTTTATGACATGTTTCTGATGTCATGTGTGTGCTGTAGTGAAAATGTTGTGGTCATTGAATGTAGTATGCTTTATCTTTTGATTTATCTTGTTTGTTTCTTATTAAATGGTTTATAATTAAAATAAAAATATGTAAATAGAAAATATGGTTCTTTTACCTTTGTATGATGTTGCCATATCATATTAACACCTAATATGGCTATAGGATTTTAGAATATGTGGAGTTTTATATTTATGTTGTGCCTACGTGCTTGCTTATGACTAAGATTTATGTTTTTCATAATTATTAAAGTATTAAACCTGAGCATGTGAAATTGATGTAATAGTCATATCTTATCATGCATCATTCCATGAGCTCATCGTACTAAAACATGCATCATTAATACGTGTAGTCGTATCGAGAAAGTAGAGTGGAATCATGATGAACAAGCTTCGAAAAGATGTCATCCACCAATGATGTTTAAGTCATCCATCAATGGTGCCGGTATCGTCGATCCTTGGTGTTGATGCCAAGTCTGACTTTCTCTGCAATTCAGGCAAGCCCCGAATGCATTTAAACCCTTCCTCGATTTTATAAAGTTTTAATCACTCTAGTTTATGAAATGATGCATCAAATATTAGGAGTTGGGTGATATCCTACTTGCTGCATTTACTTACCTTGTTACTTCAATATCCTCCTTGTTAACTATTTTATTTGAAAAATGCGTAGTAATGCTTAGCCTTGTTTAATGAGTCAGGCTTTCAAAAGAACTATTTGAAAATGGTTGAGAATGGTACTATTTTATGATAATAAAATTTGAAACCAGACGGTACCCTACATCGGGAAAAGACTCTCAGGTGTAGTGTTTCCATCTGTGTCCACTAGGATCAGTCGTGGAGGCCTGTGTGTGGTTGAGACTTTGCAACTAATCACATACTCTGGTAAGCCTAAGATATTAGCTATTCCATGAGTGGAGTGGCGAGCCCGCGCACTGGGAGTAGCGAGATGGCGAGAGTAGCGTGTACCCACCCTACGGATCTGAGATGGACGGAAGCATCTAGGTTGGCAGTAGGGCGGTAGAGTACTGTGCTCTCGGGCTTGGAGGATCTAAGTGAAGGTTGATATATGCAAGCTTAAGTGCTACATATGTCGTATGATTAGGGATCCCCAGCTGGGTATAATCGGTTTGAATCGTCGTTGCTCCTCGGTTATGGAGACTTGGCCCTCTAACCTATCACGTGGTCCGCATGTAAGGAATAAGAATGAAGTTGTTGTATAATCTTGATCTAGATTAGGACAACTTTACTTTCTATTATAACTAATGATGAGTTAAACTTGATCCAAAGAGCTTTTCTACAAAAGTCCTTATCTTTCACAGCCTTACCTTATCCCTCTGGCCTGCATTCCTAAGTCTTCACCCCTCTTTTTGTCGGGTCAGTCTTGTTGAGTACTTTTGTACTCAGGGTTTGTTGAACCCCTGTTGCAGGTGCTAATTAGTGTTCAAACCAAGTTCATGTCGTGGGCTCGATGTAATCTAGTTTTCCTCTCCCTACTTATGCGCTCTACCTAAGTTGTCTTTTGTAGTTCTACTCTGCTTTCGCAATTGAAGTTAAGTTTATAAAAGTTAACTTATTCATATATTTTGTAGATTTAATTATTCTTCCGCACTCTGATGTATATTTTGTAACAAATGTTGTAATGTTGAAGCTACTCCTTTGTTGATCCTGGTATGAGTGAAAATATGGTTTAATCGGGGTTCTTTGAGGACACCCAACAGGGCTTTCTAGGTTGTATGGAACACATGCATGGCTGTCGGAGGTCTTCGGGACAATGACAGGTGCGTGTGGGCCATATAATTTAGGAGGTTCTACCACACGCGTGCCTGACGACGGCCGGGTGGCTGAGCCGCACGCTGCAGGTAGGCTCCAGATCTTATCTTCTCCTGACTTTCTCCTTCACCCGAACAAGAACAGAGAGCTACGGGCTCCTATGGTGGTCAATCTTCAACGAGCTCTAGCATCCCGACGCCCTTGATGAGGAGCTCGCCAGCGAGGCGGTTGGCCGTGAGCCCCACCATGACGAGGCTCGATAGCCTACACAATGCTGCAGAGAGGCGGCCCGCGAGCGTCTTCAGGAGATCCCCAGAGCGGAGCTCAGTGGCATTGAGCAGCATGGGCGGGCGGCCGCTGCTGAGGCCGTTCCCGGAGAGGTCGAGGTGGTACAGGGGCTTGACACGGCCGTGCTCGCCGGCCACCTTGTTGGGCGCGAGCGCGGGCACGGAGGTGTCGTCGGCCGTGGTCACGTTGCCGGTGACCCGCGCGCCCACGGTGGACCTCACCCTGCCCCATCGCAGGCGATCTTCGCCCCGTCACATCACAGGTGAGCACGTGCGTGAGATATTTCCGGTCGTCACCGCAAGGGCATGCTGCAACCTTGCCATTTGGTGGACGAGCTGCGACCTCGCCAGTGCGCGGGCTCTGCCCGTGGCGCAAGGTCGAGCCCCGCCTCCATGGCGCGCAGGCGAGCTCCACCCCAGCGGCGCGTGGCCCAGCCCCTGCCCTCTCGTTCGCTCGGCCCGTCCCCCTCCCATCCCCGGCTCGTGCTCCAGTCCAGGGTGCGCATTCGGCCATGGATGAAGGTAGAAGAAGGTCATTTTATAGTTTAACCCTCATGTATTTATCTTATGAATTCAGATTATCATGTGTCTTGTGAATATTTCAAATAACCCCTTGTTAAACTTTATATACTGTAGTTGTCTCTATTAGATGGCATTGGCCAGCGAGGCAAGTGTATTTTAGACTTTTTTCACCACATTTTGACACCGCTAGCACTCAGATTGGACGGAATGGCGTGTGTGGCAAACAAATTTTACGTGAATGGCACAAGTGACCGACCAACTTTTTAGTGGCTTAAGTGAAAGTGGCAACTTTTATAATGGCATGTATGGAAAAGACTCTTAAATGTAATAGTTTTGAAGTATGTTTGAGCAACCGTATTTTGGGAGATTTATGAATCCAGCGTCCATAAGCTTGCATTTGAAAAACAAGTGAGCCCCGTCTTTATTGAAACGTTGGCACATCACGCACCGGTATCAATATCTATTCCATGTCTTCTCAAGTTCACACGAATGGGGTGACTGCTATAGCAGAGCCTCTACGTGCTTTTAACCACTCTTGTTTGCGCAATTTAGATTCCATAATTTCTCCCAGAGAGATGCATACCCCGCATCTAGGTTTTGACGCCGAGCTCCCACCTCTGCTGCTCCTCCATAGCTGATCACTCCTTTACATCTTTTTATATATATTTTTAACTGAAAATCCCCCTTCTTATCAAAATGCCAGCAAGTCATTAAATTTTCCATGCAACCATGCCCCATGAACTAGAATTGCCAGAGTAATCTTCACGTCCTCCTCCCAAAAGGTGTCATTCGCTAGTTGTGTGTATCCCTGCTCCCCGCGAAAAGGGTCGATCGACTCACTGACTTCGGGTAAGAGACGGATGGCCGTGGAAGTTGAAGAGCGGTCGAATTGTCGAGAGCACTTGCAAACCTATTCCAGTAGTCCATCGGGGCCTCCTCGTTGTCTAAAAGCCCAAATTGTAACCCTAGCAGCCAGGGTTACGCAACCAGGCCTGCTTTGTAATTCGTGCAAACCCGTCATCTGACGATCGAAATGAGGGAAGGCACCGAGGTCAACATGGTCATTTAACACGCGCCCTGCCTCCCTTACATAACCCTCGCCTCCTCGCCCCTCCCTCTCAAGAACCCTAGCCGCCGCCAGACCATCCGTTGCTCGCGAGCCCTCGCTTCGGTAACTCTCCTGCACCCTGCTCGATCTGATCCTCTTCCTACTAGATGTGTTGTTCGTCTTCACCGTCAATCCGCTTCTCTAATTCGCGCTTTGTTGGCAGGGATCCGGAAGAGATGGCCAAGTCGAAGAACCACACGGCGCACAACCAGTCGTACAAGGCGCACAAGAACGGCATCAAGAAGCCCAAGCGCCACCGCCAGACCTCCACCAAGGGGGTAAGATAATTTGCTCCTGATTTTCCTCTTCCGTTGTCCCGTTCCATTGATTGTGCCGCTGCATTAGTGAGGTCATTGGTTCAGAACAGAATCATGTAGCTGCCGACTTCAATGGTTGTTCCGGATAGGTGAAATTCATCTAGGTTGAATCATGTAGCTGCTCACTTTAATGGTTGTTCTGGTTAGGAGAAATCCATCTAGGTTGCGAATTCGGTTCCTGGATGCTAATTTGATTTGGACATGGTCCGTTCTAGTACCTGAAGTTGGTTCCTGTATGCTAATTTGTTTTTGCATGGTCCGTTCTAGTGCCGTGATACCTTGTAGTAGTGGCTCAATCCCGCGGTACTAGCTAATGCTGCTAATGATTTCTAGGACGAAAGAAAGATATATAAGCCGTTTGTGAAGTCTCTTTAGAGTGGTAATGGGAATTCATCTGATTTTCTAAACATATTGTAATCAGTTATCAAAGGGATTTCTCTCTGAGCCTTTGTCTCGAATTACTCTGCCAGAAGATGTTTCTACTTGTGATTTGAAAACATATTTAGTGCCTGTTTGCTGCTGTTGATTGCATGAATCTTGCAGCTGGTATTTTTCCTGTCTTTGGTATTTAGATAATCTTCATAATTTTTTTTGTTCATGTTGGTCCAGTTGAGTCTATTACTTTACTAGAGTGTTACTTGGACACTACTTTGAAGTTGTATCTGTTCTTTGTCTCTGGAGATGAGGTTGAGGTTGTTGCTATGATGAGACATCATACCTTCTGAGATCAGATTACTGCTCTATGAACCTGGGAAATATTATTCATATTTCCTCCTGAGCGGTTACCTGAGCAACTACACAACCTTGATTCCTGTTGTGTTTCATTAAGGATGCTTTTTGTATTGAGATGCAATACAACTGCTTTTGCTAATTTTTCATCACCAGCAGCAGCTTGAGATGCATATCGGTTTTTGCTCAACTGACCTTTTTTTGCTTTGACCATGTTTGCAGCACAACCTTGACTCCTGTTGTGTTTCATTTAGGATGCTTTTTGTATTGAGATGCAATGCAACTGCTTTTGCCAATTTTTCATCTCCACCAGCAGCTTGAGATGCATATCGATTTTTGCTCAACTGACCTTTTGCTTTGACCATGTTTGCAGATGGACCCCAAGTTCCTGAGGAACCTGAGGTATTCAAGGAAGGGCAACAAGAAGGCTGGTGAGGCTGAAGCTGAGTAGTAGGAAGGAAAACACGGTTGTGTTTCCTCAGTTGTAGCTCAGTTCTACCCTAGGATCTGGAGTTTTGCTAAAAATGGAACTTAAATGGTATTAATGTATGATGGCAAGGACCTTTTGCTGCCAAAGTGTTATTACTATGATACTTATGTTTTGAAGTTCATGCTACCTTCTGGATTATGGTGTACTTTCTATTCTGTGTTCATTATTTACACTATTTGCCTTGGAGGTTAACCTATTTGAGATGTGGCTTGATCTTTTATCTCGTGGGGATTGAGTGTTAAGCATTGTTCGTTGAAGTTAGGTTTCTACAGTTTTGACACCTCTCGGAAAACAGTAACCTGATGGCTGAGTGGATAAACTGATGCTACCATCGGAGGCATCAGCTGAAGATGTGAAATTTGGTGGTGACGGGCAAGAAACGCATGAGTGACTTTAGATGTTGGAAGCCTTTTATACTGTTAAAGTTGCTGCATTTGTTATTTGGAGCAGTGTTTTTTTTATTATCATGTTAGCAGAAACAAACAGCTAAGGCTAAACCACTTGGCATTCGGATTTTAGAGATGCCTATTCGCTTGTCGAGGCGACCAGGTTAAGAAAGCTATGAATCAGCTGCATTCAGATTTCAGAGATGCCTAACAGCTCGTCGGGGCAACCAAATGTTAACGAAGCCCAATCAGCTGAATATGAATGACGCTTTTCTCTAAACAAGAGATGCAAATGCAAGAGGAAATATATATACTGTACAGTACAGTAATGGGCGAAATAATCTGTCTGAACATTTTATTCCAGCAGAAAACTAGTGCTTGGACTTGGATCATTGTTGTTATACAAAAGACACTGCCATGCCATGAGATGCGAAATATGTACATATATGATGCCACATACTCGCCATGGCACATTTGGCTAATCTAAACCGTTCTACTCCTTGGGCCTCTTGACGATGAGCACCGGGCATTTGCAGTTCTGCGCGCAGTGGTTGCTGACGCTGCCCAAGAAGGCCCTGCAGCAATGTTCAATTGAAACGAAGATAAACGAGTGAGTAGATTGTTGCCGCAGAGGGTAATTGCAGGCCAAGAAACAAAAATATCAGAAACACTTGTCGACCTCGACAGAGTAGACACCTGCTGTTACTCAACCTGTGTACTAAGGCCTCCTTTGATACCCAGGATAGGATAGGGATAGAATAGAAATGGAGGAATCACACGAATTGAGTTACACCGCTGCTCTAATCCTACGGGAGCTGAAACCGAATATGACTCCGAAGGCCTTTGGCAACGCGTAGGAATACGACTCCGGGCCGGCCTTTGTCGTCATCTGCTCTTCTTCCCCACCCCCCCTCTCTCTCCTGAAGCCAGCACCGCGCCTCCTGCCACCACCGGAGCGCCCTCGCCGGAGCCCCTCCTCCCCCAGCGGACGGAGGTGCCCTGCCTAGGCGCCCCTCCCCCTGCGGACGGCGGCGCCCAGCCTACGCTCCCCACCTCCCTCGCAGACGGCGGCGCCCCACCTCCCCCGGGCACTCACCGCCGGATTCGGCCGCCCGGGGGCGTACAGCGGCGCCCCACCTCCCCTGCGCCCTCCGGCAGACGGCGGCGGCCCCCCGCCGCCCCACGGCCGCAGCCCTCTCTCTCGACGCTGGGCGGGCGTGATCATGGCTGCTCTCCGCCTCCTGCTCGACCCGGCCACCACGGCCGCCGCCGAGCCGGAGCTCTTCCGCCGTCACAGCGACTACCGCGCCGCCGCAGCTCGCCCCGCGCCTCCCCGACGTGCTCGTCCTCACATCTGGGCTGTGGCACATGCTCATCCCACCTTTCAGTCAGGTCGCGCTTGTCAAGGGCGGCGTGCGCAAGGCCGCAAGCGCGCAGAGTTTCGCGCCAGGAAACTATCCATGAAGTCGGAGTGGATGCTGCGAATCCTGAGGAATAGGCCTGGGAAGGGAAGTATTCCTATGGAATATTGTTTATGTTTTTGGCGAACCAAGGATAGGATGGGATCCGATCCTACGTAAACAGTATTCCTCCGAAATTCCTACGTTTCACCCTCGTTCTAAAGGCGGCCTAATCCTTATCCGAATTGTGGAGTACAGTAGTTTTGAACAAGGAGAGAAAGCGACTAATAGCATGTGTCAGTGTCAGCAGCTCACCTCTGGATGAATCCGTACCCATGGCTGCCCATGACGAGCAGGTCGGCGGCCATCTTGTCGGCGGCGTCGCAGATGACGTCCCGCGGGTCCCCGCTCTCCACCATCGTCTCCACCTTGACGACGCTCGGGTGGTCGGCGCAGACGCGCCTGGCCTTGTCGACCGCCGCCGCCGAGACGGCGTTGGCGTGCCTCTCGACGCTCGCCAGCACGTCCGAGGTCATCATGTACCCCGCGCTGTCCATGGCGGCGTAGACCGGGCGCGGGCGGCGGGCGTGGACGAGCAGCAGCGTGTCGCCTCCTGCCGGGGACACCACGTTGGCAAGGCACCAGGTGAGCGCGTGCAGGCTCTCCTCGCCCTCGTCCACGGCCACCATGATGCGGCGGCTCCCGGCACCGGAGGTGGTGACGGCGGCAGCTTCCATGTATAGATCGGTGAAAGATTGGTGCAGGGGGTGAGAAGTGAGAACAATTGACTGGGAATTGAGGAGAGCTGGGCAGTCTGCTTTAAAAGAGATAAAGAAAGCCCTGGCTCTGGCTGGCCGTCCCGGTATCCCCGTTTCATCAAAGTGCGACTCTGCCCTGGGTTTGGGAGCCCGCGGCGGCCGCTGGGTTTCTGCTCAGCCTCACCCGGTTTTTCTCGGTTCTCGATCCAAATGCCCATGCGATCTCTTAAGCAGGCCTCGTTTAGATGCTGAAATTTCTGGCTTAGAAGTTATCGTAGCATTTTATTTATATTTAATAAATATTATCTAATTATAGATTAATTAGGATTAAAATATTTATCTTATGATTTACAACTAATCTATATAATTACTTATTTAATATTTTATGCATACGATACAACATTTAATACGACAAAATTACTTATTTAATGTTTTATGCATACGATACAACATTTAATACGACAAAGAAAGAGTGAAATTTATAACCTTTTAGAGGCAAGCCCCTAGTTTGAGGAGGGCGTTCCTTGCACCGGACTGCGACACGAGACATGGATGAGAATGGAGCCTTTTCCCTGTGTGCCATTATAAAATTCAGGTCTAACCTCCACGCCATTCCACGCCATTGAAAAGTTCGGCCTCACCTGTGAGGACAAGTCGAAGTTAGTTTTGCCCCCTACGCCGTTCCGTCACTATTTTGTTTGGTTTTTGTCATTTGGGCGCTCTTATGTGTGGGCCCAGGCAGAGTGAATGTCCATCTTGCCTTCTCTCGTAACTCTATCTCTTTATGCTCGGTGGGGCCATGCTGTCACTGACCGTTTCTCCTCCTATTCTTTCTCGGCAACAGCACGAGGACGGAGACGGACATTGCGTGACCGACGAGCTCTTCCAGCAAGGGCAAGCTGCTCCCGCTCCGCCCGTCCTCGGCTGCGTCTGCCGCCGACGGCGCGACCGTCGCCTCGCTGCCAAGGAAGGAGTCGGTGGCTTCCACCGTAAGCCTCGTGTCGCGGTCGGGCAGCTCGCCTTGGCCACGGCCCCGTCCTTGTTCGGCGGATAGCTCGCCAGCACCGCCAGCAGAGGCTGCACGGCGGCAGCGGGCCGTCCCGCTCCCAGCGCCGCACACGCCGCGCGGTAAGCCTCGCACGCGACCTCGCCATGAGGCCTCGGCACGGGCGCACCCGCGCTCGCCGGAGGCAGGGAAGGAGTGCTGCACAGGGAAAGGGGGCCTGGCCGAAATTCCCGCGCGGCCATGGCAGGAGGCCTGGCTCGCGAACGCAGGTAGCTGCAGCTGGTGGCCGAGCTCGTGAGCAAGAGCGGCAGCGAGGCGCGAGTGGCAGGTTGGGCGGCATGAGCGCGAGCGGAGCGGCGGGCGCTGGCGGCGAGCCTCTAGCGGCCACAGTCCATGGCTGCCGGCGTCGGACGAGGCCGCGAGGGACGCGAGCGAGAGCGGCTCCGCCTCGCGGGCGCGCCGCCTCGGGCGAGCACCGCTGCGCCTCGTGGGCGCCGGCCGCCGCGGGCGAGCCCTACAACGCCTCGCGTGCTGGCTGCCGCGGGCGAGCGCGGCTCTGGCTAGCAGGCGTGCCGCCGCGGGCGAGCACGGCTGCGCCTTGCGTGCCGGCCGCGGCGGGCGCGCGCGGCTCCGCCTCGCGTGCGCGCCGCAAGGGCACGTGGGGCTCGCCGTGTGTCCTCCCGCACGCCGTCAAGGGTGGCCGTGCGCCTCTAGCAGCACCTGCAGGGCTCCCGCAGGGCAGGTCATCGTCCGCGTGGAGCAGTCCATGACGCGCGGTTAGGGGGAAGAAGAAACAAGAGGAGAAGAGGAAGGTTGGGTGGCTGACAAACAGGACCCAAGCAAGGGTAAGATAGTCCTTTCATCTATCTGTTTAATAGCGTCAGCGTCGAAACCAGACGAAACGGCGCAGAGGGCACAACGCAGGTGCGGCTAAACTTTTTAGTGGCCAACTTTTATAACGGCGCATGGGTAAAAGGCTCCGAGAACGGTGGTGATACTGCGGTCAGCGGCAGCTGTTTTGGGTATCGCATTTGACCCAGGCACGCACACGGTTTTGCAGTGCAGAGTAATCGCATACTTTCTTGGGCTGTGCTTGTGATCCAATCAGAGTCAAGCAGGTCGGGGGCCGCCTAGGAGCAGCTGTTCACTGTTCATATCTTGGGCCACGTTGGGCTACATTGCCTTTGCACTCTTGTGCTCCATGACGAAAAGCAGATGATTTTGTACAGCACATTCCGGCATTAGAGAGGAGCGTAGTACAAAATCATCCAGATGATTTCATCAGCATCGACGCGCCAGGTTTTCTCGCCTAATCTCATGGTTTGCTCAACTTTGAGCCTGAGTTGTTCCGCTGACAGTTTCTGCGGTTGTTAAGTTGGCTTATGTTATTTTTATTATGAGAAAAAAAGGCTATGCATAAGTTCAAAGCAATAGGGATTTGATATCGCGGCATCGTTAAAGATGGCCTATGACTTCTGGTGTTGAAAGTAGGTGTAAGAAAAGATCTTTTTGATCAGCTTTAGCTTTACGAAGCTAAGTACGATTCATAAGAGCTAGCTTCTCGAAACATGACCAAGTTATAACTATTTTATTACTTCTTATCCTAAATTATAAGTGATTTAATTTTTTAACCTAAAGTTTGATTACTCGTAGCTTGCTTTTTAAATTTAACTATTTTTATGTAAATTTTTTAAATAAGACGAATGATTAAATTTTGTATTAAAAAATTAAATGATTTGTAATTTGAGATAAAAGAAGTCATAGAAATTGGAAAACCATGTGATGTGACGTGATGAGTGTGCGCTGTGCTTCCGTGGCTCACGGACTCGTAATAATTCTCTTGTTTTGGAGTTCAGTAGTCGAAGATTCATGCGTCGCGTGCTTCTACACAACACTCGTCGAGTGCTTGGCATGCCTTCATCCCTTCCCTTCTACAGGGTGCTGGTCGTGTACTCCGTACACTGACCACGCTGGCAGTGACCCTATAGTATACCCTATCCAAAACCAAGGCCGTTACTAAATTTGATGGACAAAATTTGCATAGTAAGTGTCCTGTCACACTGTAGTAATTTTGTTTTTATTTAATAATAATTGTCCAAATATTAATTAATCAGGCTTAAAATGTTCGTCTCGTAAAGTACAACAAAATTATGCAATTAATTTTTTATTTCATCTATATTTAGTACTCTATATATATGCCGGCATTTTGATATGACGGAAAATAGAAATTCTGCATAGTAAATTTTAGATACTAATTTTGGTATCTAAACAAGGCCCAAACAAAGTCACTGTAATTAAGCACTTAGAAAAGTTGTCGCAACTAGAGGGACACGTGGCACCGCTGTGGACGACAGCCGTGAGAGCGAGAGTGAGGGGTCGGTGCCACGTACGCGTGTGTCTGGAGGAAGCGGCTTGTGTGTTCTCTTTGCGTGCCCCGATCTGTGTCCCCTCGTTAATGAACGGCATTCTTTAGCTGAGACAGGCTCACGGTGGTTATAATTTCTCGTGGGATGCGGTGAGGACGGAGGAGTAAACAGGGCACATCTTTAAACCGCAACGCATGGATGTCGTTTATTAACGAGAGGACACGCAAAGGGAACACACAAGCCGCAGCCGTGTCTGGGGTGTGCGTCACGTCACTCCTATAACGAACGTTCGGGCGACATGACGTTATGCTACGCGCCGGGTGGATTTATCTATTTATTATCTTCCGCTGGTGCGCCTCTCATCATCCGACGTGTCGGCGTTGATGCGTTCCGTGCCATCCACTACCGTTGGAGTACTGTAATAATCAATTTTATTATTAATGCCGTGGTGGGTTCCTTTTGGCCTCACAGTTGTTAAGCCACTAAGCTTCATTCTTATTATTACTGTATTATAGATTAAATACAGTGTCATGTGATGTCTAATAACGAAAGATTCAAATCATGCTACTTCATAGTTCTTATGTACTTTGACAATAAAAGTAGGTCCCAAATAAGACTTTGTGAGGATAAATACTGTGGACTTTGAACTTTAATTTGAAGCAATAATATCCCTGCTTATTATATTACAATATATCGTTAGGCATAAGCAGCCGAGATCTCTAGTACATCACTTTTAGATTTTTTTTTTAGCGACATGACTAATTAGTAACTTCAAATGAACTTCTTTCTTGCACTGCTAGGTTCTCACAGGACCACGATGTATGTGTTCCACTGAAACTTAAGCCTACGAGGGCTGTTCTGGGTGCCATCACACATTATTTGGCATTGATTCACTTTTCCAACTCAAACAAAATCATTTGAAAATTAAAGGCTTCACTGAGGATAAAATGTTTCTTTTTTTTCTTCGTGAAGAGTGATTCTAGCGAAAGATAGCTTTGCCAAATGCAATTGTCAAGGCAGTGTGCTTTCCTGTAAAGAAGTGAAAAACATAGGCAAATCTTCCTTGAATACCGTTTTGCTTATACGGTTTGAGGCTGCATACAGTACAGCTTTAAGCAAACTCATTTATTCATGAAAGCTTTAATGTTCTTTTCACTAACCTTCTACAGTATCTAGCAACTTTGATCATACGGTTTTTAACGAAGTTCAACGTATACAAACACTACTGCCCAAATAAACAACCGCAGCGGGCGAAATGACTTTTCCGCAGCGGACAAACGCGCCCGCTGCGAATGGAAGGTCACGGTAAATCGTGGCCTCCCCGCAGCGGGCGCGTTTGCCCGCTGCGGTTAATCTATTTACCGCAGATGGCACATTAGAACGCCCGCTGCGGTAAATAATTTCGAAAAAACATAAACAAAAAGAGAAAAAGCCCAAATGGGCCTGGATCCCGCCGCCGCCGCCACTGTCGCCGAAACCCCATCGTCGCCCGAGGAGCTGTCGCCCGCGCGCCGCCGGGAGCTGGATCAGCGGTCGTGCATGACGAGGGCGTCGGATCTGCCACCGTCGTGGCCCAGCGCGGCGCCGCGGCCCCGTGCACCACCGTGGCCTCTCGCGCCGCCGTTCTTGATGTGGACCTGGAGAGAGGAAGAGGGAGGAGTCAGGGATGGATTTGCGACGAGAAGTGAAAAACGAAGTGCATACCAACCTTCGCTCGGAGCTTGCAGGAGGAGAGGGAGCCACTCGGTCATCGATCCAGGAACGCCACACGCGGATCCGGCCTCTCCAACCTCGCCGGCGGCGGATCCAGCCGCTCGTCGAGTGCGGACAGGGAGGGGCCACACTGTCATGCTCCATCTCTTGCGCCGCGCTCTACCCCTCGCGTGCCGATGAGGGCGGAGATGGAGGGCTGCGCGCCACCGCCCTATCATGCTCCGCCGCGCTACGCTCGTTGCCGGGAGGAAGAGAGTGAGAGCAGAGTGAGAGGAGGAAGAGACTCAGGCGCCGGGAGGAAGAGAGTGAGACGAGGAACGACGCGGAGTCAGGGAGGAACGGCGCGGGCTCAAACGGCGTGGAGTCGGGGAGGCAGTGAGATGAGGGTGTGGAAACCCTAACTCACGTATTTATAGCCAGACGGCAATCGGGCCTCTTCTTGGGCTGTTTGGGCCTCAATCTTTTACGTGACGGGCCTCATAATATGCCTGCCACGGTAAATAAATTTACCGCGACGGGCACGTTAAGCTGTCCGCTACGGTAAACAGGTATTTACCGCAACTGGTATTTTAAGGTGTCCGCTGCGGTAAATCGATTTATCGCGACGGACACTTTAAAATGCCCGCTGCGGTAAATAGGTATTTACCGTAACGGGCAAATAAGGTTATCCGTTACGGTAAATCATTTACCAGAACGGACGTCTCAATGACCAGCCGGTCACGGCCGGCCCGCCACAGAGTGCACTGTAGCAGCGTCACGTTGAGAATAGCACTAATCTCCCTCCTACATTAAAAGGCAAAACGAGGACACGCGCAACAGAATCAGCGGTGTGGGGCTGATTTCACTTGATCCTCGTCCGTATGCCTTGCCAGTTGCGGTAAAACTCGTGCCGGCTCTTTTTTTTTCTTTTTAATAATAAAAAAGAAAGAAGAGAACTGCTAAAATACACAGGCCGCTGTTTTAAAGTTTTTTCTTGCGACGTATCAAATCGACAAATAAATTTACATTTTTGAAACGAAATTAAATTTATATTAAAAGGTTGTTGTTTATTTTTTTATTGCAGACACTCAACACACACGCATACTCGCTCTGACGAACACACATACACAAATCATATATATATATCTTTATAAGCACACTCGAAAGACTATGCTGGCACATTTTGAGATTTTTTTATGACATCTTGAGATTGACGAAGTCAAAGTATGTGTTCCGTTGTCCACTGAAAGTACAACGTCGATAAATTCTGAAATAAATTCAGAAAAATAAGTGAATATGTGTCAAGTCGATGACTTAAACTTAGGTGGACATGTTTCACCACAAGGAACCGGACCAACTAAGTTAAGCTCAGTTTACATTCAATTTGTATTTTACATAGTCACGTTGTGAAGTTTTTTTTTTTTTTGAGAATAGTCACGTTGTGAAGTTAGGCATGTGGCATATAGGAAATGTGTAAAAAACAACAATATATTGAGAACAACTTTAGTCGCCTATTTATGCTAAGCCAAAAGCCCGAAAAGAGGTAACAGAGAGCAACAGAATCTGCGATACAACTGGTTTCATTTGATCCGGCCGCCGGTTGCTGGCTACATATTCATAGCTAGCTCGCCTCAATCTTTGTTTACAATAATTTTCCACAGATTGTGCTATTCTTTACTCAAACGTACGGTACCTAGCAGGTTCAATTCCCATTCGGCTGCTAATGTAGAGGCCAAACCAATCACTAGCACTCCTACTAGCTAATAGTAGTAGATAATCACCAAGTCAAAGGTGAGTTGGATGACACTACTAGCCTACTACCGCCATGTGTCTAGTTGTGCATGGCCTCCATCTCTCCCTGTCCAGTTGGCCGGGCTTATACACATAGCTGGTGCCTATGACATGATTCGATCTCCACATCGGTATGACGATAGTGTCACTAAATTATCCACTGCGTGGCCGACCAGATTAGTTGGTAGCCAGCTCGATCTATCTGCCCTTGGAACATACATACTCCTTGGTCCTAATTAAACTACAAAAGGACATCCTATCCTCGCGCTCTGTGGCCAGTGGGCCCGGCCTACTACCACAAGCACAAGGTTTCAAATGGACCACTGTAAGCCGCTATTACCATGTTCTAACAGTCGGCTAGGAACATTAAGATTCTCGATCAGTTTCATTCTTCACGGGTATAGTAGCTTATCTAGCTGCCGGAATATTCAGCTATAGGTCGATAGATGGCTAGACACGACACTTTTTGCCACAGGCTTGTAGCTAAATTGGAGAGAGAGAGAGAGCTAGCGCTGCTGCAGCGGTAAGGAAACCTTTGCAACGGTAGGATTGTGAGATTGTCGATCGAATAATGTGACGGACAAGTAGAGATGAGCAAAAACGAGAGTCGCCTCACTGTTTTATTTGGCATCTAGCGTTGGTCATGTATGATCTCTTCTCTAAAAGTGACATAGAGCCACTCGATTGGCCACCAAGAACCATCATATCCCTGCTCGGTTGTTCGCTGATTGTTCCTAGAGAAAAGGTTCACCAACCCGGTTGCATAGCAAAACCGATCGACTGCCATTTTGCGTGTCTAGTGGTTCTTGTATTTTTCTCCCTCTTCGATTATGCAACGAAACCGATCGACTGCCATTTTGCGTTGCATTAGTTAATGCATAAATCAAGTAAACTTCACTAAAGACCTTAATTAAGCTTATAAACATATGTACACTAAATTCTTTATAAAAATATATTTCGAAAAGCTTTGAGATCTCCTTCCACATTTTATCAAATAAATTTATTTAGCCAATCTAGACTTCTAAACAAACCCACCACTCACCTACAACAGGTGACTCTTCCATAACTTTTTTGAATCTATGGGTGTGTTTGGTTTGGTAAACCATTAGTTCGAAATCATCAGATCCTAGAACCAAACCTGACATGTTGTTTAGTTTGATGTCGTCGGTCCGTATGAACTCATGCCGTTAGGGTTGATCCCCGGACCAAACACATTGCATATGCATGTAAGACACCAATACAATTTATAATAAATTTGAAAGTGAGGGAGTGCTATTTTCTGTCTATAATTCTATAATTCTAGTCTTATTGGACCATTTTTTTTTGTTTTGAGGGAATAGTCTTATTGGACTTGGAAACCCACGATTTCGATGGCCTTAGATCTGGATGCCTAATTTCTTTATTAAGAAATTTAAAACGAAAGTAGCAAGCACACTACCGTTGTCCTCAAGGGACGAAGTCTGACAAAGGAGAAAGTAGCACTTGAGTACTACCGCCTATACACACACACGTACACGTATGTTGGCAGTATGGCAACAAATTTATTCATTCATACAAGCACATGTATGTATATGGCCACACGCAGAACGGCAGGCGCAGGGACGCGTGCATCATCGAGCCCCCCAGATCGCACATCGGTGGTCCGCACCGGAGGAATGCTAACTGGAGCCATGGCCCATGGCAATGCCTGCCGCGGCGGGCCGGGACGAACTAGGAGCTGTCGTGGCCGTTCCTGGTGTCGGTGGGCCCCACCCGTCTTCCCTTTGCATTTGCCTCCGTTGCTTGCTTCCTTCCTCGAGATTATTTAAAGCCATTTCCGTGGCGCTCAGGGAGAGCCGGAGAGGGAGCCAGCTAGAGCAGCTAGGGAGCAAAGGCAAAGCAGCCAACAACAACAACAACAACCAGAGGGAGTCAGAGAGCGCGGAGGAGCTTGCGTATCGAGAGAGAGCGAGCGAGGAGGAAGAAGAAGATGGAGCAGGAGGAGGCGTGCTCGTCTTACTCTTCGCTGCGGCAGTGCAGGATTTGCCATGACGAGGAGGACGACCGGCGCTCCGCCATGGAGTCGCCCTGCGCCTGCTCCGGCTCCCTCAAGGTATGTCCTTGTGTTATCTGCTCTGCGGCTGCGCATCGATCGACCGATGGCCTCTGCTCTGTTCTGTTCTCTGTCTCATGGATTCGCTTCACCTGCCTGCAGTATGCTCACAGGGGATGCGTGCAGAGATGGTGCGACGAGAAGGGCAGCACCATCTGCGAGATTTGCCTTCAGGTCTGTCCAATTGATCACCACCCGATAATTCCTTTCCGATTCCTTTCGCATGTGCAAGTTTGAAGTTTCCTCACTTGTTCTGGATTAGACGAAAATTTAATCTGATCCAAGTTTAAGCAATTTATATGATCAGCAATTTGCCTCCGCCATTCCCCTGAACGAAGTCTGCACGGATGGCATGAGCAATGCCTTCGTGAAGACTAGTATCTTCTGAGCAATTCTCCCTTGTTGATCACACATCACAGCATGCAAGTGCTTTTTTTTTTTTGTAGCAAAGTATTGTACCTTTCTCAGAGTCCAAGTAATCAACGCTACGTAGTAGGAGATAGGAAGCTCCCTCTCATGGTAGTACCACCTGTGTGCAGTTTGGCCTTTTGTTTAAAATTAACAGCCGTGTTTTTTTAAACTGACAGAACTTTGAGCCGGGCTACACCGTTCCTCCCAAGAAAACCCAACCTGCTGATGTCGCGGTCACCATCAGGTGTGCCCCTCCTCTCTCTCTCTCTCTCTCTCTCTCTCTCGTCTCTCTCGTAAATGGGGCAAGGGTATTGATACGCGCATTAAGGCTATCGAACAAGGTGAATGTTGTGTTTAATTGTAGGCCAGTTCTAGTTGTTCCATTATAAAAAAAATAAACTGTCATCACAAGTCAGAACATCACCAACGAGTGTGTCTGCCAATGTCGTCCCTTGCTGAACAACCATTTCGGCCATTTCATTCTTTCATATTTTTTTTTTGTTTGGCGTTTTCATCTCATCTGTAACCGAGTGGCATCCTCATCCTCATCTGTATATCTCGCTAATAAGTTGCTGACCTGACCAACCTATCTTTACCTTCCATTGATTGATTAAATGGAATCTGCCAGCGAAGACGGGCACTTAGACGACCAACCACCCCCTCTTGATAGCTCATCGAATTCGCATTGGATCGTATACTACCACCAGCCAAATAAATTCCAAGATGGTTGTCTGTGTGTCTGTCTGTCCATGGCATGGCCTGTAGTACATCACAGGCGTGCAGGGTCATCATCTGCAAGCAAGAGAACAAGCATTCTGATCAAACAGTTGTGCTAGTCAGGCACATTCCATTCTGGCAGCTGTCGCAGCATCTTCTTCATAATAGGGGGCCGGGTGGCTGCCAGGTGGGTCCGTCCCAGCTGTTCCGTTCGTTAAGCCTTAGCCAATCCAACCACCGTCCACCGGTTGGGTCCCAATCATTGTTTCGCGGCATGAGATGGCAGATAAGATGATGCGGATGCCATTGCACTGTTGCTGGAGTAGACCAGTAAACCAATGCAATGCAAACTGTGCCATGCACCTGCTGTCCTGCTGCACCGTTGGCACAGGAGTCAAACCGTCCGTCCGTTCATCGGTAGTTGCTGCAGCACGGCCAATCATGCGTTTGCAATTCTAATTGTGATGTGATGTAACTGGCGAAGACAAAAACATGGCATCTGAAGGGTTCACAAAAAGAAGAAAAAATTGTGGAATCTGTTGTCGAGCAACCACCAGTACTGTTACTACCAGCCATTGCCATTGCCATTGCCAACCACCACAAGCGTTGGCGCGTTGCTGATCTGTGCTTGCGTGGTGTGGTGTGCAGAGACAGCGTGGAGGTGCCCAGGCTGCAGTACGAGCCCGATGAGGAGGAGGAGTTGCAGGTGGACGCGGCGTTGATCGGAGCCAGCGATCCCGAGTACGCCGAGTGCGCCCGCGCCGCCGGCAGGAGTGCATCGTGGTGCCGCTCCGTGGCCGTCACGGTACGTGACTGAGTGACTGACAGAAAAACCCGATCACATTTCCAGAAACAGTTTCAGGTTCAGACCCCGCATCGTGTCTGACGTCTGAACTTGGCATTCTGTCTGTCGCCCTGCAGTTCACGATCGTCCTGCTGCTGAGACACCTGGTCACCGTGGTGACGCTCGGAGCCGCCAACCAGTTCGCCTTCACAGTGAGTACTCCTACTCCACCTGAATGAATGAATCAATGCTTCTTCGATTCGCACGGAAATCTAAATTTCTTCCTTGGGTTGGAATGGAAGGTATACTTGCTGCGGGCGAGTGGGATCTTGCTTCCGTTCTACGTTGTCATGAGGCTCATCTCTGTGATCCAGCAGGGACAGAGGCAGTACCGCTTGCAGCTGCTCCAGGTTAGTCCATCCATTGGCTTGCCACTTTCTGAATGTTCTGTCGGAGGGAAGCAGCAGTTGGCGGAACAGGTGCTAGTAGGTTGCTGAATGTTTTCGCTTTCTTGTCACTGATGACCTGTAATTCTGTATGTTGGGTGCTGTAGGAGCAGAGGAGACACGCGTTGAGATTGGCCCGGCTGCACGGTCAGGAGCAGCAGCAACAGCATGTCATCCTGGTACGCTGAGGAACAACGAACAAGGCGCTATGGCATGCAAAGTTGGGAAAATGCACCGCAGCGTTAGTGCAGCATTTCGTTTGTATCTGATAAAAATTGACTAATTAGGCTCAAAACGTTTGTGTCACAAGGTACAACTAAACTGTGCAATTAATTTTTTATTCATCTAGAATCTTCTTTTTACATAGTGTCAAATTCTGAATTCTAGAGAGAACTAATCCAGGCTTCAGACTTCAGAGTTCGGAATATGATGGAGCCCACTATACATGGCACTTTAAGTGATGCATACAAAACCATTCTATGTACATAGAATTATCCTTTATTTGTTTCCTTACGAGAATATTATTGTCTCGTTGGCTCAGAACTTTGTTTATAAATTTTTTTAAAACCAGTGTTTATAATAATAAATAGCCATATGCATCAGCTAATGCAGCCGATGTAGAAGCACAAGCGTTTGACAGGCAAATGAGAAGTGGTCAACACAAAACCCATTTGTGTAAATAATGAACTCTGTTATAGCCATAATATGCACTTGACCTCTCGAATAACTTGATTATCCCCTCAACTAAAAAAATAGCTATTTTGGTAATCAAATTCTATATTACTGAAATTATATTACACAAATGCATGTGCTTTATTGTAATTATAGATAGACTCATATTTTCTAGTGTTTATGTTGCATGTTCTTTTACTCAATAAATGTGGTCATAAATCATGCTAGTTTTTGTTTGGCTAAAAAAATAGAAAATCATCGCTGTATAAGTTCTTTTTTTCAAAAAAGGTAAAATTTCATCAAAATTTCCCGAACTTCTCTAGTTTCAGAGGTGGTCGAAAAAAATCAAATGCCAAAACTGAAAGGGCTCTATTTGAGTAAACTACCTCCATAACATATTTCCTGGTCTAGCAACCAAATCCAGATGATCCTAGCGAGATAATTACTTTAGGTCATCCTAAATTGCGTTTCTTCCCCTTCCCATATGCCTAATTTGATGGGTATTGTATCTTAATTTACAATATATAACATACTGAATTATCGGTAGTCTCTAAGTTGTTTAATTATGTAGTATTGCTCATCACAAATTGAAGTTCATTAGGGGTACATGCATGCATGAATAATACATATATACTAGGGACAATAGGCCATGGGACATCGCCAAAACTTAAAATTGGTTGTCGCACACCTCCACTTTCGATATTTGCCATGAGACACTGCGGTTTTGTTTTGTTTGGCCAATAGACACCATGCTTTTTATTTTATTAATTTCCACCGAATGAGGAGAGAGGAACGTGGGGAAATAACATTCTTGCCCTTGTCTCTTTCTTCTTCCTCACTCTCTTTCTTTTTTCCCCCTTTCTTCTTCCCTGTCGTGAGCAGGCAGCTGGCCACCACCAGAGTACAAGCTACGGCGGCAGGCTTCTGGCGAGGTCCGCACCCGGTGCCCCACTTCCTTTTTTGCTACTCGCCTGGTGCCCCACGTTTTTCCCCACCGCCAGCGTCGGGATTAGTTGCACAGGCTAGCCGTGGCGGTGCTCGTCGGCGGCTAAGGATAGCCAAGACAGCATGTCGAGGCCGGCGTGACCTCATGGAGGGGCTTGGCCCTGCCTGAGGCGGGCTATGGCCTCCTGGCCACACGAGCTTGCAACGACCGCCATGTCTGCGATGACGGCCATTGCGGCACCGTTGCCCCGGTGATGGTACGATCGCGCGTGGGACACTACAGGCTTGGTGCGCGATGAGCCGCTCGCCCTTGCCTCTGTCATGGCCGCCACCTTCCCTCCTCCTCCCTCATGGCCGCCGTTGGAGGGTGCCATAGACGTCCTGTCCACCGCGCGCCGCCGCCGGTGGCGGTGGGGAGTTCGTCGTCGCATCCATGCTTCTTGTCAGGGGTGGGGGATGGCCTGCTCATCACGAGGAGAGGCCATGCCAACATTGGAGGAGGCAGGCGCCGGGCACGCAGAGCCGGACCTGGAGAAGGAGCGGCGGCCACCGCGGTGACGAAATCTCGTCGGAGCTCGCGGCCATGGCGCATGGAGCCAGCCCTAGAGAGGGGCGACGGCGACCGAGCAACCAACGGGGAGCGCGGCGGATGTCTGAGGGTAGTGGGCCAAGTGGGCCAAGTGGGACCTCGCCGTCACGGCTGGGACTCCGATGGTGGCCTGCCGGAGCTGTCCCGCCGCGCTCGTGACGGAAGAAAGAGAAAAAAGAGAGGGAGGAAGACAAGGGCAAGAATGTTATTTCCCCACCTTCTTCTCTCCTCATCTGGTGAAAATTAAGAAAATAAGAAGTGTGATGCCCATTGGCCAAACGAAACGAAACCGCAATGTCTCCTGGCAAATATCGAAAGTGAAGTTGTGTGGCAGCCAATTTTAAGCTTTGGCGATGTCCCAACTATGTCAAATACAATGAGCTATATATATGCTACGTATATTAGTTAAAATGTTTTTGTAAGAAATCTGTTATTTAATACTAATATTATTGACTGTTAACACGCTGAATATGTTTGACGAAGAATAGCGATGAAAGACTTAACGCGACATCTCGCATCAACATGGCATCAGAACGTGAAAACAGTAACGTGCATCGAGGGGATATGTAGCTTCGGTCTACAGATTATTTTAGACCGATGAGCATATCCACTAGTACTCTAGTAGAACAGTTGTGAACACATTTTCGACGTACAGCGATCTACTGTGAACATTGATCTAAAACACGCGTATAAGCTACCAAGTTGGAATTGAAACTCTGAGCACGTGGTGGTGGCAGGCCGAAAACGAGGAAATCAAATCAAATCCACCCGACAACCACAAGGGAAAGAACCGCACAAGGAGCAGCTTGACAAGATAAATGACAAGCAATGAAGCAAGTAAAGAGGGGTCGGCCAGGGTTTAGGGTTTAAAGTGCCATGATTTCAGCTGTTCCAGTTCCACTGTGAGCGCTCGGTGAGTCAATCAGTCGGTCGGGGACATGCAACTTTATCTACCGCGCTGAAATTGAAAGGCAAAGGACCAACACCCCAACAAACAGATGCCATGAAATGCAAAGAGGACCACCACTTTGTTAACATTTCCGTAAAATATGGTTCCTTTTTTTTACCTCAATAGGACTACAATATGTAGTATAATGTATTTTCTATTGTTTCGATAGTACTTATGACTCAAGAAATATTTCACGATGTATTTTGGATGATGCATTTCTCTATAAGACTACAACTGTTCCATTATGTTTATTTATTGTTTCAGTAGTATGACATGTCGCATGCTGTATTTTCTAATTGTTCCATTATTCATCAGATGTTGCATATAGTCTATTTTTTTCTTATTATTTGTTAATGAGATGTTCCATGGTGTACATCTTATCATTTTCCTTATATTAACGAATAACGAGTCATGAGATGTTCTATGAAATACTTCTTATTGTTTAGATAATATTCATTAGATGATCTATGGTAGATTTGATTGTTCTAATATTATTTAGTAGATTTTTCATCGTGCATCATTTATATTGTTTTCTTATTTTTATATTTAATTGTTGTTTTTATATATTTCATGGCATTTTTTCCTTGTATCCATAAATTTCATAATATTCACTTGTACTATTTATTTCTTCTATAATGTAATAAAACTATTCTTATTGCATTTATGAGGTGCATTCTAAATATTTTTTCATGGGATATTTTCATAGTGTATTATGTATTTTTTACATAGTATTTTCAAGATGATTCATGTGTAACTTTGACTTGTTTCATAAAAATATTCGTGTACCGTAAGTTGTGTATTTTCACTTTTTATATAGTATTCATGAGATGTTTCACGATGTATTTTCCATTATTTTTTGAAAGATGACCATGGAGCAGCCCATAAGATATCATGTGTCCTAGGTTGTTTGCAGAGTATTCACATGATGTTTTGTGGTATAGTTCAGTTGTTCCCATATATCATCCATGAGATTTCTCTTTTTTCCACTACCGCAAAAGAATATTAAGGAATATCATTCACGTGAACTTAAATTTTTATTCGTCTAAGTCTAAAATATTATTATCAACCATAGAACCTTTCTTTTTTGAAGACGTAACATTATATTGTTCAGTTAAACTCAGTTTATTTTGGAGGAAGAGGAAGATTGTATTGTTCAGCTCTATTTTTTGGGCAACAATTATATTGATTTTAGGGGAATTATATTGTTCAGATAACAGCGCTCCATAACACAGGCAGGCCCCTGCTTCGGCCCATGGAGAGGATGGAGCAGAATTTTTTTTATTAATAAACTTATTTTTTAAAAAAATTATAAAATTAGTCTTCGTTTTTAAAAAATTACAGGAATAGGCTACCAGTCGCCCGTTGGAAGGGCGAAGAAGGACCTTGTCGCCCGACTGGCGGGCTACCTGGGCCATGTCGTCCGACCAACAGGCGACGTGGCCCATGTCGCCCGACCAGGGGGCGACTTGGCCGTGCACGTGGCATGGCGGGCCCCACGTCGCCCGGCCGATGGGCGACGTGGCCCATGTCGCCCGACCAGGGGGCGACGTTCTCTTCGCTAATGACTGTGCACCAGCCACGCCCCGTACTGCACGTAACGTTCGCGTAATCGTCTTGCGTTGTGCCGTAGAAAATAAAGACGCGCGCGGGTAAAAGTGAGAGGCGGTGGCCGGTGGGCTCGGCTGCATGCTATTGTCGGCCGGCGGCTGGCTTGCCTGTCTTTTCTGCCGGTCGTTTCTGAAGAAAATTGTGGAGGGGCACCGGCTATTGCTATTTGCACATTTGGCCTTCTGCAAATGATAGTCCTGCTTAATAAAAAAATCCTGCGTCTTGAATCCTCGGCCACTCCCGTCGACACGTCTTGAATCCTGCGTCTTGAATCCTCTGCCGCTCATCTGGCCTAGGCTTTTGCCTGTCTTTTCTCAATCAGCCGTTTGAAATTTGAAAAATCCTGCTTTCAAATGTTTGCAGAGACGCTGGAGTCTGACGTGAAGATAATGAGCCCGGCCGATGGGCGACGTGGGCCTGGTCGCCCTTTGGCCGGGCGACATGGGCCTGGTCGCCCTTTGAACGGGCGATTCTCTCACGTCGCCTTTCCAACGGGCGACTGGTGGCCCATTCCTGCAATTTTGTAGAAACGGAGACTAATTTTGTAATTTTTTTTAAAAATAAGTTTATTAATAAAAAAAATTCGGATGGAGCAGGCCAATCAACACGGACAGGCCGCAGCCCATGCATGACGCGTGCCTCGGCCTCGAAGCCCCCACGCGACTGATGCCGCCCACTCGTACGCGACAACCGAGGGAGCCAGTGCCGCCGAACCCCCTGGAAGCCCTCCGCCGTGTGCCGGTGTCACGCGCGCCCCGGTGCGTCCGCCACGACGGCGGACACGTGCCGGGCCTTGCACACGCGTCCCCGCACCGCCGCCTCGCCGCATTAAAAGCCCCGGCGCCCGCGCCGCGGACCCTCGGCACTTTAGTTCATTCCAGTTCTCTTCTCCCCCATCGACGGCGCGCCGTGACGACCAGTGAGTGAGTGGCGAGGAAGAAGAGAAGGCGAGGAAGAAGAAGATGAGCAGCAGGCTTGACACGCGGACGCTCAAGGACGAGCTGACGAGCATGGACAGGCGGCCCCTGCTGGACCTCGGCCACCCGCTCCTCAACCGCGTCGCCGACAGCTTCATCCGCGCCGCCGGCGTCGGGGCCGCCAGGGCCGTTTCCAGGGAGGCCTACTTCGTCACCGTCGAAGGTACCGTACGTGTCCGGGCTGTGCGAGTGAGGCGGCAGCGAGCGGCTGGTGCTCACCGTCCATTTTTGCTGGGCTTTCAGGGGACTCGTCCGGGCTGGACCCCGACGGCGGCAAGAGGAGCCATTTCTCCAGCATCAGAGGTGATGACGGCCAGAAGTCGCTCGACGCAGTGGTATGTTAATAAACACACCTCAAAACTGCTACTATTTCTCTTCTACAGATTCATTATTTCCCCCCACTCTGAACATGCTGAACTTGCTGCAGGTGAAAACGGCCGGCAAGGAGGCCTTCCAGTGGGGTCAGTGTTCAGCTTCAGCTCAAGCAAAACTCAAAACGGGGATTGTGATTACAGTCTCTTTAGATCTTAGGTCCATAAGTATTAACCCTGTTGTTTTTCCTCTGACATGCAGGGTTGGCAGCCGGAGTCTACTCCGGGATCACTTACGGCCTCAGGGAGGCCAGGGGATGCCACGACTGGGTCAGTGCCATTTGCCCATTTCCTAGTTTATCAGACTGCCGTTTTTTGCTCGGTCTCGCGTGTAAACTCTGAACAGATTCGAGAACGAATGAAGTAAAGCACCTGCTGATTCTTGCCCGTTTATTACTTGTGCAGAAGAACAGCGCCGTTGCTGGTGCCATTGCTGGGGCAGCGGTGGCGCTCACGGGTGACGCCGGTGGCCACTCTGACAAACTCGTCCATTTCGCCATCACCGGCGCTGCACTCTCCAGTGCCGCGAGCTTGCTCTCCGGCATATTCTGATTGAGCCCAGCGAGTGCACCGGACACGGGCTCGCTGCGCCCGGTTAGGCGCCTCATCAGAGGGTTTAGCATAAAAAAAGTTGATTTCAGGCCGACAATGAAATGTATTCTGTCCCTGTCAACTTTCTCCTGCCGGTCTGGCATTTTGCACTTCCTAATGTAATCGTTGCTGGCACTTTGCACTTCAATGTAATCCTTGCTTCGTGTATGAGTTAAGACGTTTCAAATTATCTTCTCCTGAGTTCCCTGTGGTTGACATGGAATTATTTTAACACAGAAGGATTTCGTGATGAGTTGTCTTTGAGCTCCCTCTGTGGCTGTGTGTAACGACTAGAAAATGCAGAAGGATGTTAAGCATGTGAAATCAATCGGCAACGAAAACGGTGCTGTATATCTCTTGGACGTGTAACGACTAGAAAATGCAAAAGGATGGTAGCATGTGAAATCAATCGCCAACAGATGTCACCGACATAGCTGTGTATCTCTGTATATCTCGACTGATGTTATTGTTCATTAAGCGAATTTCTGATGTATCTGGTGTATATATCCGCATCATTGCAATGCTACGATTACAGGTAGTGTATGGTGTATGTACATGCTTCTTCACAGTAATAATGTAGGCTTGAATCCCTTCGAAGAAAGAAAGAAAAAGCACTAAAGCTGAGCTAACAATCCATGTATGTAAACGTAAAATTGACACGCTAGTCCTACGAACCTAGGATCCGACGTGATTACCGCAACAAGGAAGCTGTGCTATTATACTAAACTACAACATGAGAAAAAGAAAAGAATCCTAGCCTCAAGTGAACGTCCCTCAAGTCTGCAAACAATCTTGAAATACGCACTAAGAAATTTCACACAAGTGAAAAAGGTAGAGTAATATATTGGCCAAGAAACCTGCAAATAAAAGAACATTACATCAACACCCAAAAACCCGAGTCTAAATCATAAGATAGAACAAACCTAAAAGCTGATGCAAAGAATAGGTACAATTTGAAATGTATGCATGTTGGAAATCTGGTCCCGGTTCTTAGAGAATAATTTCAATCTGAAAATGCGATTGCACTTAAGGAGACCTATACAGCAAAGTGCACCAAAGCTAAATTGTGTAGCCTTCTAAGCCAGCGGACAGGCATCAGTAAAGCTGTAAGATGGGATACAACCTATAACCCATCCAAATCTTTTTAGTCCATGAATTTTCAGTTTCTTAGTTCTCATTTGATAATGTGGAGCTCTTATCTCGGTGCCATGTAAAATTATCACTATTTGCAGAACATGAAACACTTTCAAGGGTAACTTGGACTGTCCTGTCAGAAATAATGGGAATCCCAAAAGCAACATTCGGGGATTCGGTTTCTCCCAGTAAAGCTGCTCTCCTAAATTTGGTATAGGGTCTGACAACTAAAGCATCAGCTTGAAGAAGTGTACTTACATATAACGCAGTTGACAACCTTCAGAAAGCACATCCTAGTTGACCAGGAGCATTTGATCAATTCCTATGAAAGAACTCAGGCCATTAAAGCATCAGCCCTCTATTGTGTTTTCCTCACAATCGACTAGCAATACTTTTGAATAACCACAACTAATGATTTTTTGTCGGCCAACTTGGAGAAATGGGATCATAAGCCCCTCATAGCAATGCCGATGAAGCAGTTGATGCCTCAGATATAAGCCAAAGAGGCTGACGTGCTTGAAGGCATGCAGCAATATCAAAGGGGTGTAATTCGGCTCCATCAAATATAAGATTTACTCCTGGTAAGACTACATCCTTGCTCTCGGTTTCCTCTGGATCTGGCTTTACATCATGTACAGACGATTGTTCTTCAGAGTTAGGTCCAAGTGCATATGACCTTCAGGAATCCAGAACACATGTCACCATTCAATAATAATCAAATCAGAATTTATTGCATGAAATCTTAAAACATGAATAATGTAATTTATTCAGCAATACCTGACAGTGCTCCCATCAAAGCTCACAACTTCTGTTCGGCATCGCTGCCTTCCAGCAAATTTCAGCCTCTCATGTTCACTTGGGGCTCCTCCACTAGTTGGTGTTGAAGGGTCATTAGAGAGGTTCCATCTGCCACTAATACTATTGATTAAGGCACGTGGCGAGTCCCTTGAACTTCCACGCTTGTTAAATAACTTGGCTATTGGACCAGTTGCTTGATATTCACTGCAAAGTTCTCTCAGCTGCCTTCTTACATTTTGCATCACATCATAATGCTCATTGAGATCATCTTTCTGAAGCATATGGGATGCAACCACCCTTTCACAAATCTTCTCACACAGCTTTGGACTGAATAAAGGAATCCCGAACTCCAAGCTCAGAGGCACCCACTGGTAGCGTACATTTTCTGGGTCAAATTTATCTGGTTCATCAATCCTGTGAAGTCTCAGTAGACGGAGGTAGCCAAGTGTGCTCAGATCAAATTTACTAGATAGGTCTTTCAATACAGAAGTCAAATCTAAGAACTGTTCCTTTGGCAAGTTAGTTTGAGCTACCACATATTCAATTGACTGATCATCATTTTTTAGGGGTAAAGGGATATCCACAGTGACAAGGTTTCCTGACGCATTAAGATCATGTATGCTAAGTGGTTGCACCAGCACAGCAGATTGTTTAAGCATCGAATTCAAGCAGTGTAACAATAAGTTGCCCTTCACTAAGTTCCCTTCAAACTTTCCACCTAATCCACCCACCGCAGAGCCATCCCAAGACCATATCAGTGCCTTCTCACAACCAGCTAATGGTTCAGGCAGCAATCTAAAACGTAGCCCTTTCATGAACACAGCAGATACTGGTCCACAATGTCCTGCTGTATACAGTACTAGCTTCATCCAAGGTGTCATGGAGGAATAAGAGGGTGGTCCAAAATGAATTGGGCCTGAAGGGCCAGGAAGAACTGATGAAGAAGGAAGAGGAACCATTGACACAATAATGTCGTAGTCCCGAAGGAATAGCCGTTCCAATGTAGCCGGGGCAAGTGAAGCTAAGCTCTCACATCGAAGAATATCAACTTTGTACTTCCTTTTGTTCTTCAAAACTCGAGATTCAGTCGAAACATCTAGCTGCACGGTTGAATCATTCTCATCATCATTTTTTGCCATGCTTTCTGCACTTTCCGATATAGCCATAGCTGGTGATAGTATCTTCCCATCACTATTATCTAAATCACCTGCACACTGGTTATGCTCTGATACTTCATTATGATTATTGTCAGCAACACCCTCAATGTTTACCTTGGCCAAATGTTCAGCAAGATTGTCAATATCATGAACAGAGCTTCTTGGAGTCTTTGCTTCACCAGCATTATCAGTAATTTCATTTGCGGAAACTCCACCAGACTGCAAACACTCCAAGAAGCATCGCAGACTGAATGCATGACTTGCGAACTCCTCTAGCACACCCTCAAATTTCTTTCCCTCTAAGCTAGCCAGATCACTACATAGTTCTGCAATGCAAGAAGAACCCAGTTTTCCAGCCTCATAGAGTGTGACAGCATGAGATTTTAACCCTGCAGGATGTTTGTGAAAGTAGTCACTACAGTATCCATGAAAGCATTTTGGTTACATAGTATTGTTAATCCATATTGCATGCCATTTGTATTACCACTGTTCAAAGAAAATCCTTTTTGCCCTAAATGTCGCTGTTAACTTCACATTACAAAATTTGTTAACTTTCAAAGTATTACATAAACAAAACATTATTGTTGGATTGGCCATTAAAAGTACTATAAACATTTGTACATTTACAATCATTTAAATGAATATTTCTTACAAACTGGCAGTCAAAGTTTGAGCAGTAATATCAATTGTGACATTCTTTTTCCTGAGTACCATAGCAGAACTAACCATCTTTGACCATATAGAATGTGGGGAAAAAATCCAACACTCTGCATTACGATATCTAACCTGGCGATAGTGACCCCATCATCAAGTATGACGTAACATTGGCATCAACAACGAAGCCCACATGAGCAGTTCCAGAAATTTTACTGGGTCCATCAGAATCCGTGCTAATCAATTGTTGACCAGATTTCTCTGAGTTGATACTTGTATTTGAACCTTCTTCATCATCACTAAGAATACTACTGGGAAACGCAGGTGCACCTTCGTCATTAAGAACAGAGTCTGCATCCACGACTTTTGCAGCCCAGCCCAATCGGCAAGCAAATGATGCAGCTGCTTGGAGTTGATAGAGGTCAGCTTGTAAAGTTGCAGCCAGTTCGGCAACAGTAGCATTAGCACTTGATACAACAAATACAGCATACAATAGTCTGCAATAAAAAATTTAAGTCACTACTATGGTGAGTGCAGAAAGTTACGAGTGAAATAGATGTGAATAACAGATGGAAGATCTTTACACAGAAAACCATAAGCACTTACTCTTCAATTGGGTCTTCATATGATTGGTCCTTATTGGAAACAAAATTTTCAAGCCTAGAAACTGAAAACAGTAATGATGAACTCTTTCAAATTCTATATTAGCAAACTTAATATAAGATCTGTAAACAAAAATCTGCAGGATATATAGCAGTCCAGAATAACAAATGGGCAGTTTATAAATTCTTACCTAAGGAGGCTCAAGATGGGCAGTTAATAAATTCTTACCTTACCTATGGAGGCTCAAGATCAGGGGATTTTGATACGCTAATTACTGAGGATAAAATAATCACATAAATATCAAATATTTATGCATGTATATTGGAAATAAAATATCATGTTATTTTAGGAAATCTTTATTTAGCACATCTATCTGCCATGTTAAGCTAGTTAATTGCCTGATAGTGGACTTCCTATAATTCAGATATTGATCTACCAAATATGATTTTGCAAATAAGATACAGAATTATAGAAGGCTCTGATGTTCAATTTTTTCTATCCAACGTTATGCTGTTTTCTTGCATAATGACACTAGGTTATAAGGCTGAGTATGCATCCATAAGGAGAAAGCATGAACACAAAACATAGAGCCACACTGCCAATCAGTTAGCTCAATTCTGGTGGACAGATTGTTCCCTCAAAGTATCTCATTAATACCTTTGAAACGGTCATCTGGGTAAACAGGCACATCGAAGTACACTAGCCCTCTTTTATAAAGTCCATCTATAACCTTCTGGTCAAAAAGGACATATGAATTGGCTTCCTCTTTACATATTTTGTCTATTGTTGCTGTCTCTTCTTCTGAAAGTTTCTACATTAAACCAATAACACAAACTATTGTCAAAAGACTTTCATGAAACATCACTGAAGGCTTCATAAAAATAATAGCTTTGCATAGGTAAAAAGAAAGCCAGGCTTCCATCTTTTCTCATAAGAGCAGGTCTCATCATATTATGTTTGTACCAAAAGTACATTGATGTATCACAATACGAGAAATATAGCAAACCTGACCTTAAACTCTTCCAGTGTAAAGTTAACAAGACAAACCCCCCACCAAGGTTCAACTGGGAAGTCAACAGGCTGTGTAGGCAGCATTTCTTTTGCAATCGATTTGTTCAGCTTCCACATTAGTTTCTGTAGAATTCAACAAAGAAACACTATCTGTAATGATCAATCTTGCTTAAAGACAATATCTAATAGATACATGAACAAAATCACACACAAAAATGTTTACTAAAAACATGTATAACATGCTAGTCCAGTTACTATTCAATATTCATTACTTTCTACGTCAACTAGATTGATTGCCCATGCAATAGCTAATCATGGTCTAGCATTCTATATAGGCCATAATAGCTCATAGTTTAACTGTGACTATTGATTTTATGATTTAGGATTCTGGCTTATCCTTTTTAAGGTCCACAAGATTTGAGGGCTACATGCCTTTTCTTGCAAAAATTTCTGTAACCAATGAAGTCATTTATTTGCATGTCTCGGTACAAAAAGTAGATTACCCACATACTCACATGTTCCACTATTTGAAACTCATGTCTGTTCACAAGACTGCATGAGTATATGACAGTAAAAAACTAAGACCATGGGCAGGACTACCTTTGATCTGCATTTGTTCATAATATCAATAAACTCGTTTCTCCCAACACCAGTAAGCCTTAGTGCATCAGCAGCAGTGAAGTTCGGAATACTATCATATGGTTGTTCTGCCACAAAATCAAATATGTTAGAAACACAAACATTTGTCAAAAAATAGTGGAACAGTGCTTCAGTCTTGCAATCACATGACAGTATGTCACCCTATTCTACAAATAAGAGAATGTGTTTTACAAACATGGTTAAGCAGTTTAGACTAGGGTTTCCCAAAACCTCTGGTTAAATTAAATCCTAACAGCAGGATACTACCATGGCACCATGTAGATGCTAAAGAAATATAAACACACTACTCACAAGAAACATTTTCAGTTAAAAAAGGATTACCGTTCTTCATAACTTCAAAAAGGATGTCACAATAATATCTGAAAGGCGAGATCCTCATTACTCGGCATATATAGTCTGCAAGGTGGTATGGGTATAACTGCAAACCAATGTATATGATGTTGGAATATTGAAAGCTTTTGGGTAAACAATTCAAACAGATGAGAAAGCTATGTGCATAAGTAAACCCATTGCAGAGGTAACTACAGAAACCTCAATAAAAAATTACTAGAAACAATAACTGGGCAGATCCAGCATACAAAACAAAGTACATAAAAAATCCGGACCTATTGATACTTGATGTTATCAACAGACAATTGAATAACCCCTAACAAGGTAAAACCAAGCTAATGTCCAGCCTATGTATTATCCAGAAAGGAGAATTGAGGAGCATACTGCAAGGTTCCTCCGAAGGTAGCGCATCATTTCTTCATAGTATTCCCCTTCTCTGCATACTCTACGGGCAAAGCAGGTATTCCATTGCAACCGTTTTCGGATACAATACTCAACAATCCTGCCACCAAAATTTGTAGAACAAGATATTATGCCTGATATTGAACAATATTAACAACTGGTTACTAGGGTGCACAATTCAGACATCTTAAATCCTTAATCACTATTATTCAAGAAGGCCTTTCAAAAAGTACACCTACCATCCATTGTTGTAGGGTGTATTTTGATTCATAAAAGTCTTTAGAAATAGTTTTTTACCTATTATTTCTTGGCTGTATATTTTCAATTGCTAAAAAATAAACATCATATAAGAAGCACTTCAAAACATGTATACAAAGAATGCAGTGCAAACATGACCTATTCAACCACACAAATAGAGCCCTCTGCATCTTCAAAGCCCCATCCGGTCAATACACAAGCTCATGGAAACTAGGTAAAGCGGTGGGCAGGAGATAAGAGTTAGGAGAGCAGCAACACAGTAGTAGCAGTAGCTGGGAGCCTGGGACTGCAGCAGCCTGAAACGGGAAGGAAAAAAATCCCGCACCGACCGCCACTGTATGCTGCATAAACTGTCTGTACCTTGGGAAAAAAAAAGGAGACAGGAAAAAATCGGGGAGAATCCAGCGAATACGGGATTGAAATCGGGAGAGCTGTTTTACTTATCGTTTTGTCGGTTCCTGTATTCTCAGCAGAAGTTTCGTGCCAGAAATCCCTTCTTTAGCTCCTCCAGCTGGGCAGCCCACTGCAGGCCCAGGGACCCAGCGTCCCAGCCCACCTACACAGCCTCCAATGTGTCCCCAGCCAAACCCTAACCATCCTCTAGTGCTCCCTGCCCCAGCTGCCACTCCCTCTGAAACTCTCTCAGTGCTGCCCCTCTCTGGCTCTGTCTCATCAAGTCACCATCTCATGCCACCCAAATCCCCGGCCTGCAGCCCTGGCATGACCAGTCCAGCATCGCATCGGAGATCTCCGCCAAACAGACAAGCATGTTGCTCGCCAGAGATCTCCACCCGCAGAAGTCAAAGAAGGGGACACTTACTTAATCAAGCAGATCCAGTCGAAATTCATGCACGGAGACTAGTGGCTCTAAAGGCCCTTACCTCTTTCACTAGTGGTTAAGAGAAGATGCAAAAGCCAAATGAAATTTTGTTTGGCATCTTGGAAAAGGTTGTCCATCCATAGTTTCAGTTGTGCTGTTTAGAGTTACATTAGTCAATAGACTTTTACTTTTCTTAGTTTGTTTTCTGTTTCCCTGGTCTGTAAATTTGACAGTGTTCTCCATGATATATCTGGATACCGTTTGGTCTATAGAACTAATTTTCCCTGTTAAATAATGTTGTGCCACCAATGTTTCCAAGAAGTAAAACATCGCTAATAGCCAGCAGGACAGCAGCCAATGTATGTAACCAAACAGTAAGAAAAAAGCTTGCACAATTAAACAAACTGTGCTTTCCTTCTTCGAGAAGGAAATATCAAATCATTTCCAAGACTCAGAATTATCCTATTTCACTCTATAAGGTCAATCAAGGCGCTCATAGTTCAATTCTGCTACTCCAACTGTGCCCTTATTAGGAAAGAGTAACACCAAGAGATGTACTATAGTAATCAAACGAGCCAATGATTCACCTATATGACCTGCTAGACGTCGACTACAACTGTCCCGACCAAAACAGAGGTCCTCGAAGCAGCTAGTTGAGAACGAGATCCAAATAAGTGCCACAAGAGCAGCCATTTCACAGCATTGGCGTCTACTAGGACTACAAGAGCTCAAAGCTAAGCGTAGCTGGTTGCAGCAGAGCAAATCCATAGAGGGCAAGGCAAGAGCAGAGAAGCTGGTTGGGTACCTGCGGTGCCACTCGTCCTTGGTCTGGAGCGTGGACTGGAGGCGCTTGGGGAGCGACTCCCAGGGGCACTCCTCCCGGATCGCCTTCACCACCATCTGCTCCTCCACCGTCGCCGACATCCTCCGCCTCCACGCTCCACCCTCCTCCGCCGCGGAAGCGGTGGTTGGGTTGGGCCGGGGCGGATCTGGCTGCTGCTGCGCTGGCGCTGGGGCGGGATCAGATCGCGGGGAGGAGCGGCGGCGGGTGGAGCTCGGGAGCGTGAGGACGCTGCTAAGCTATTCCGTGAACCGTGACGCGGCGGGATCGAGCACGGCGGGGTGGCTCCGTGCCGTACTGCCGTGCCCGGGCGGTGGCGCGCCGCGGCGGGTTGCTGCGGAGAAAATGTACAGTGGCGCGGCGGGGAGGTAAGGAAATTGGCGGTCCGAGAAAAGCCGCAGCAGGACGAGGCGAGACGAGACGAGACAAACCTTTGAAAAACTGGTTGCGGCACCTGGTCAGTCCGATTTCCGCGGTGCCGGTTCGGGTAACCTCCGCGGGTGGTGCACGGGCACGACTTCTTCGCACTTGCCCCAGAGACTCCACACCGTGAATTCTGTAGGCCCAGCGCAGCCATAGAGCCGTAACTACAGTCCAATACTTTCCTCCGTTGGTCATTTTGCTTTTTTTTTTCCTTATAACTCTTTTGTTATCCTTGATTGACTCGAAATTATCACGTCAGTGAGTGTACTCAATTTACCATGTTCGAACCTAGTCCAGAGGATGCATGTCTAAAGTTGACTTTAAGCTAAAAGACAAGAGGTGTTTAAGGTCACAAGAAAATATGCCAAAACTGAAAGAAGCCTACAAACAAAGGAGATTAGGTTAACCGAGTATATCTAAGAATAGAATTCATTATGAGACTGTTTTTATAGGTGTGTTGATTCAAGGGATTTAGTTGATAGAATATGGCTAAATGCTTAAAGTAGCATAGGGTTGTTCAACAAAGCATGAAGCCTCTAAGCAAAGGGGAAGGGAAGATTTTTTCTCGAGGAGGATGTGGAAGTTGAGACGGTAAAGGCCAGGGCAGAGAACCTCTGTATTGCATGTATGTTGCAAAAATATTGGACATACATACAAAGAATGCTTGATAAAATGATTATGGAAAACAAAGCAAAAGAAGAGCAAGAAAAGTAAAACCTCCAAAAATATCTTTCACGCTACTATAACAAAGACAACAGGAGCATTCACAATCGTTTTGCCTAATTTTTCATAAATTTTCACACCCAACCCTCGCATAACCTATTAAAAGCCCTAATTTAGTTTTCCATATATAATTGATAAAACCTATTGGAATAACCCTATGCTCTAAGTGTCTTGATGAGATATGTTGGTCCAAGTCCAAAGTGATGTAGCTAGATGTCACTAATGTGACGGAGATGGCAAAAAAAATGGTGATCAAGTGCTCCAACATAAAAATGAAGAAAAATAAAAACAAATGGACTCAAGTCAAAGGTATAAGTAATAGGGCCGTTTTGTTTTGCCATCAAGATGCAATAGAGTACGAGATTGGATTTAGAATATACAGTCGTATTATGAAGAGTGGATAATTATTCATGGTCGATGCAGTTATCAAGTGAGTCTAGGTGATCTAACTTGTTGCACATGCATATCGGTCCTAGTAAGCTAACATACCCTTGAAAAATGCTAACACATGTGCACAAGTATTTGGAACACTTTTACGTTAGCACATGAGAGCAAGGGTGAAAAGGACACACTTGAAATATATGAAAGGAGCATATGACTCTTGCTCGGCAAGGCGTCAGGCCAGTCCGATGCCTGTGAGCCATTGGACGGCATGCAATCATTGTTCATTAGGCGACGAATATGTTCGATGAGCCTGCAGAAGCTGCTTTAAGGAGTAATGATTGGAGATAGCACATGTGAACCATGGACACCTAGACCTCCAAAACATATTTTACACACCCCTTGAAAGCTAAAAAAGAACAATTTAGTCACTTGCATCTTTCCTGCGTCAATTGGGTGAGATTGGAAAGCCTCTAATGCATTTGCATCATCATCCTTGCATCTCGTGACACTAGCTGAGTGTGTTGTCTAGTGGAGTGTCTTGGCCACTCCTAGCATCCGATTTTTGCCCGTGCATTTATAATGTATTTCAGTTATTATGCTTATAATATCTTATTACTATACTATTTATGATGATTAGGTGAAAATAAATATGGGAAGCAAAAGAGTGAAAGACAAAGTGAAGGCAAAGGTATATGCATAAGTTTTGTCTTTCACAGGCCTTGAGGTGATTATAGAAGTCATAATGGCTCGCTTGGTTATCTAGTGCCACTTGTGATATCGATATTTGCATTGCATAGAGATTCAAGTGGTATTTTGAAAATCACATGACCAATCTTTAAAAATACTTTTTAGCATAACCTTTAATAATACTTAAAAATGCTAATTAAGTGTTAGAGGTGAAGGTTGTCTTGTGGATAGCCTTTGGAGTTATCATGTTTGAAATACACAATGAGTGCACTATTTTTTAGGTCATTGGAGCTCTTTGGTGTTGCACCTTAGGGCTGTAATTGTAAGGCTAGGAACCACGAGATGAATTATTGTGTCATCCCTGATGTGCTATTCTTTCTAGCTCTTTCGTACTTGCATTTCATCATTTTTAGTGACAAAGCTTAATTTACCTTTTAACATTAAAATTGTGTAGGTTGTAAGTTTACCCTAGGTTGCAAACACAATAGATAGTGGTAGAATTATCCTTTGGCACTAATCTTGTTATCTAGTATATCTGGTTTTACAAATTGTAATCGGCTATTTACCCCCTCTAGCTACCACGCAGGTACTTGAATGTAGGAAAATCATCAATTTTCATCTCCAACACACATAGGTCGAGGTAGGTATGATTGTAGTTAAGCAAGTCCTAACGTGGCACTGCCATGTTAGGGCGGTACTACCTAATGGCTAATGTGGAACCCTGAGTAATAGCACCGACGGGCAGCGGGAAGAGAATGTAATAGATCACCTAAATGGTCTCGGGCAGTCATGGTCTCATGGATCAATCGGTTGTAATCGTGATGACTGACGAGAATGTAATAGATCACCTCGATCGTCTGTCCAAGCCATACATCGATGTTGTCTTTATAGTAGTATAACTTAGCATCAGGTTATCATGCCCTGTTATGCCTTTTCCCCTACCACACAACTGATACAACGATTGTTTTCCTGCAACTGCCGGTTCAGTTCTGCCTGAAATTTGCAACTAAAAGGTAAATCCAATACGTACAACAGCACATGATTCTGAAACAACGAACGTTGTTTTTAATGAACCACTCTGATTGATAATTGCAAAACATCGAAAGGCCACAACCGAAACAAAAAAAATCAAATGTAGACAGAAACAGAATAATGAAAGAGGAAGTAAATTTACTTTTGTAAGCCCTTCAGCCTATCTAACAATTAAATTGGGTAGCGAGTATTACAAATCCATGAGCCAATACGTGAAACTACTAATTAAATGCTTTTTCAGGTCTCCTCAATTCGCCCATACATACAGTTTGTTTTGATACGATGGCACCATATACACATGATCTTGTAAAATAATGGGGCAACTGACTAATCTGATCAACCTCAGCCCAACAGATTTATTGTCAATTCTGACCGGGCAGATCGTCACTTCACATGCCAGGTCTTACTACTGATTGAGTTGGCCAATTCTCACTCCAAGTGGTGTGTGATTCAGGGTCCAATTGTGCCTGTATCGAAGTAGAGTGTCGTCCCAGAAGATCCACCGGCAACACCCTCCATGAGCGCGAACCGCATGTCCTCCGATGGCTTCCAATGCCTCTTCCTCTGGTTGATGAACCAATTGTTGATCTGCTTTGGGTCGAGACCGGTCATCGCTGCAAGCCTCACCTTATCTTCCTCCTGTCAGAAGCACAACATCAGATGATATATCAGACTGTGGTTTAACCGGCTTACAGCGTACCAGGTTCAGGTTGTTTGGTGAAAATGTTCAGCTCCTACCGTAGGATAAGGCCAGCGATAGTGCGTGTTCCACCACTCTAGTAATACTGTCCGTGCATCCTTCGGTAGCTTCCCTTTCTTCCGCTTCTTCAGGAACTCCGAACGAAGACGGCTGAGGCATCCACTGTACTTCTTAAGAAGCATGTCCTTGAGTTCATGGTCAGCTAAGCGAGAGCTATGTTCTTGCCCTATGTCTGGCACATCAGTGTCCCCTGAGCATTGCTCATCCTCAGAGGAGCCCATCATGTTATCTGGGAAGGAAGGACCAAGTCAGAAATAAATCACTCAAGTAGTCTAGGCATCCACATATCACCTGAAAGTATATATGTTTTGCAAACAGGCTGAGTACAAGGAACTGAAACAGACACATGTTCATGATGTTCCCATGTAACAACTAGTTGCATTTCGTAACATAGAAATCCTTTGCCCACACAATCTATAATTTTGGGACACTAGGGAACTACTGGTACTTGTTCATGCAGTCATTGCATGAAAATATGGACATTGCGTCATATCCATCAGCTGTGGTAAATCCATGACAATTAGCATGTGTCATCATAGTTTTCTCATCTCTGAAATATGATTGGAGGCCAAAAAGAAAGAAACGAAAATAGATTATATAAACATGTCTTTCTAAACCAATGTCCCTCTGTAGTCATCTGACATTTCAGTAAAACATGTGTCATATTCTTTGGCATAGGAACAGACAAATCATTAGCTTTTGGGCCTTCGGCTGGTAGCAATATAGGGTCAGACAGAACAAAGGCATTGTCAAGCATTAAGCTTCCAAATGATTTTGGGATGTCACATAAGTCCATTCTATAGAAGCTGTCACGTGATCCTGTACAAAAACATCCACGTAGAAACATGTTTCCATTAAAATAACTGCTAAACTGGCAAAACAGTTTTTCAACAAATATCTAGCTTTAACAAGATCTGATCTAAGTAATCCGTAACATGGGTCAACCTAAACTCAAACTGCCACATACTAATACCAGCTTTTGACCACCAATTATGGTCCACCTCAAAGTTCTCACCATCCCAAAACTGAATCTTGCTTCTAACAGACAAATACGAGAAGACCTATTTCCATATCAAACACTTCTTCATTGGGAAAATTATTGCAAAATCTTGCAGATCTGATTGTGTGCCTACCAGATCTTCTTTGAGTACTTCATTACATGATCCACCGTAGCACAAAAACTACAAATAAAAATTTCCGTCCCGCCAAAAAAGCGCATTTTGAATTATTCATTGTTTATTCTTCCTTGCATCCCACTCAACTAGAATCCATAAACTACTACTTTAGAAATCCAGTATAGAGTTTTTTTTTCAATTTTTCAAGAAAGAAGAATAGGCCCCATGGTCCTACATTTTGTCACTAACAGAAAAGTTATTATTTTTATTATATGGCATGATCAATAATGCATAGGACGGTAGCATTTCCAGATCTTATTTTCCAGAAAAGTAGATCAAGATTCACAATTAAAAATGGACAGAATTGGTAAAAGTTAAATAGGCTTATTTGACTCAAATCACTCAAGTGAGAGAAAGATACACTATTTACAACCCAAGTCAAACCCGGGAGTCGCCATCTCTGGCAATCGCCATCTGATCGAGTTCATATGGCACAAACTCCAACCATATTTCATAATAATTTCCTACGAGCCAAGAGCCCAAGATAATCTTCCATTCATAACATGTCAGCCCACTTTTTCAGTGTACTTTTTTTAGATGATGGAAGAGTATTCCAGGAAAAACACACACACACGACACACTAGATACTAGGAAGTTTGATTAAAAACCAAATCCGAAACATATGATCTTATTGCAAACCATTCTTCCCTCGATGAAATTGTGTTGTAAACTTGCCACAGCAGTACATCATCTATCACCTCCTGTGGGCCTAGATTGATTGAAATATGTTATCTGTACAGATATATGGTTCATGGTTGTCATTATCTAAAAAAAGTTATGGTTCATGGATGTTGTTGGTTTTGGCTCTGTAGAGCTATTAACTTATTAGTAATTTATTCTTGACATCTTCAAGCCAATAGCTGACTTTCTTACACAAAGGTTCATAACATGAAACTTTGTAGGGATCCACCCCCTATAAGAAAAATCCCTACATGGCCCTTTTGGAACAAAGGATTGCAACTTGGAACCCTATGAAACTACATATAAATTTTGGAGGAAATCTAACATCAGGATGGACCTCATTGAAATTTTCTTCCCCCTTCCTCTCTAATTGAAATTCCTGTATTGCATCAAAAATGTTTGTTGAGAAGAAAGAGAGAGAGAGAGAGAGAGATGACGGTTTATATGTTATATTTCTTCCAAAGTTCCTCCGAATTGAGATGACCTGCATGAATATTTTAGGATCCTAATATGTTCAATCAATTTTTTCCTATGGGCTACATAGGTAAAAATACTAGGATCCAAATCCTACAACATTGCTCCACAAGTCTTATGTTCTAAATAAGTTCCGGTTAATTTTTAAGAACTTTATATTGCATTCATCTACAACATATATCAAAATATGCTACAAGCTCATACATTTTTTATATGATGTATAAGCCTTTTTTTTTACAAAGACCAAATTTCTAGACATGTTGTAATGAAAGGATGCACCTATCAACATGATCTAGCCATAAAACCGACGTCATCTAGCCGCAAACACACATGAGCATGTTGTGCTCAAAGTGGGAGAAGTAGAAGATAACTGCAAAATTCACTAAGGACATGAGTTTTGCCCCAAGAGATAGGACTTAAAACCTTCATCTATTTTCATTTCCTTTTGTCTCTTCGACAAATCACTGGCCCTTGATGAACTAATCATACAACTCACACACAAACTCTCATGCATCTGAAACTAGTACTTTCTAAACAAGATTAATTCCATTAGACAGATCGATATAATAATTGCAGATGGATCATGGAACAATGATATAGCATTTTTTAGGGGCAAATACAACCAAAGTTTGTAGGGTAAAGTCAAAGTTTTACAAGGATCAAGTACATGCAAGCAACATTTTGTTTTTATTTCGTATAAACAAAGTTCAGTACCTATCATAAATGTACAAGATAAGATGGGCAAGCAGGTTTACAGAGTGTTGTATCTTTTTAGATAGACTGGAAGGACATTTCCTAACCGCTTTGAAAAATAGAAACACACATACTGTGACTACACAAACTTAATTATAGCTATGGAAAACAAAATTCTCACCTATTTGAAATTATTTGATGAATAACTTTTGTGCATTAATCCATGAGATCTAATATTAATTCAGAGAGGTCACAACACTACTGCACCTTATGCAGATTGGGTCTGCTACTGTAAATACTTGAATACATGATTTGGTTAGTGTACATTTTTACAAACCATATGGTACAATTTCATCATTTTTGAGATGATTTCTTTTGGGGGTGGGGGTGGGGGTGGGGGTGTTGGCTCATATAAAATTGCACTCTTTGACAGGACGAAAATTTCAAAAACCCCAAGCATGTCCACAAGTTGTGGATCAGCCCTAGCCAGCCCCAAATTCGTTTTCTAAAGGTCATCAGGCATTTTTTTTTTTTATAAAGGAAATATTCCGGCCTCTGGTAATGCACACAACCAAGCCACCAGGCAGGCACATGCATGCACAAAATATATTCTTGGATGAATGCCGTTGATGTCGGTTGTTGACCATAGGCTAAAAATATGCGGTGTACATCCCTTACCGAAAAAGAAAATCAATACGCATCAGATAAATGAGTACCACAAGGTCTTGTCAAGTCAAAAGCATAGCATGCCTGTTATTACTAGTAAAATATTGGGGTGCCCAAAATATTGCTACCAATAAGAATAAGCCGAACCAACCAATGGAGTAACATGCACACGATATTATCTTTATTTATTATGCTCCCTGTATGCTGTAGCTCTTCTGACGTTCTCAGCAAGGATTTGACAGGACATTATTAAAGCGTCTTATTAGTCCAATATACATATATATTTGATGTTTTACTTTTTTGCTAGTAGGAGAAAACTCATGGTTACCTCCATAAAATAGAAACTGTTGGGTGGATTATCCTAGTTATAAAATAACATTAATATCCTAACACTCTTCGATGGTGCAATTGTACGGGGAAAACTAAATGCCTACATTTTCTCCTCTTCCGAGAGAAAATATTTATTGGGTGTAGTCGGATTTTATTCAATCCACATATGTTGAGGGCATACCAATTCACCCTGCTTCTATGGCCGGTGAATCAGACAACATCCAACACCAAGGTTAAATAAAAAAGAGGGAAAATATCACCACGGTCCTATAAAAAACAGAGAAATTTACCACTACCGTGGTGATATGATATGTCTTGTCAAAGTACAACAAGCGAATCCGTGAGAGATCTCCGCACGAGTAGCTCAGGATACGGAGTATTTCTCCACGCAGTTCACCAGCAGTCCAGACCAAGATTCTGACATCGGCCCGGGCCATGGACAACCCATCAGAAAGCTCACTCCCTACCACAGCATTCTCAAGTTCCATCACACGGCCGGCCTATGGCTACTAAAGCCTATGAGAGAGAGCTATGAGAGAGAGAAGGGGGTAGGAAGAAAGAGGAGGAAGGCTACAACCTTGGACAAAACCCTACACAAGCCAGCACCTCTCACAATGCTTTTCCTCAGCCTAGCACTGACACCCCTGTACCCCATTTGCATGGACACGATTTGACCTTTCAGTATGCAAGCAAGAACACACGCACACGCACGCACATGAATACGTTCAGAGGCTTGCGTCTTTTGATACACACGTACACACAGGGCAACAAAATGGCCGCTCACACACAAAACCAGCGTGCAACGCGACGTAGCGTCCGGAATATCTGCGTTTATATTCGCCATAGAAAGCTTTGTTCCGGGACATGTATGTGTGGGTTGGGAAATTTTCTCACCGGAGTGAGTGGCGGTCGTCGCCGCCGGCGAGCTGCCGCCGCTGCAGAGGTTGCTGAGCTGCGCCTGGATGCTGCTGAGGAACGACGCGGCCTCGTCGAACGGCCGCGACAGCTCCTCCTTGTAGCGCTCCAGCACCCGGCAGTAGCAGTCCTGGAATCAAAAGCACGCCAGAGCCGAGAGCGCGTGCACATGTAATAACAGACGATTAGGAACAACTAAATCCGCTGCAATTAGGTATAGATTCTCGTCTAATTACCCCTTTATTTTATTTGTTTATTTAGATAACATAGATAGATTACACACGACGCTGACCCAAGAGCAGACCATGAACTCGTCGAGCTCGGGATCGACGCCGATCTCGCCGGCACCGGGGCGCCTCTCCCGGTCCCGGCTGACCTCCTCCAGCAGCGACGCCACCTGCGGAGGCGCTCCCACCTTGAAAACAAGAAATTAAATAAAATATGGATCAACGATCATATTCTTGGTATGCACAGCACAGCATAGCCTGCAATCAAGAAGATCCCTGCACGTAGACGTCGCACGTACACACGCACCTTGCGGCACTCGATGTAGGCGGAGAGGAGAGAGGGGTAGCGAGGGTGGCTGGCGATCTGCGCCTTCATGAGCTCCGTCAGATCCGACGGCGAGGGGCCGGCGACGCCGACGCCGACGACGGACGCCTCGCTCGCCGCGCCCCCGACCCGCGAGATCCCCGGGTGGATGCTGTACAGATCCTCCATGGAGCCGATCAAGCGGCTGCTCACCTGTACATCACAACTATGCTATGCACGGGCGGCGGCGGCTGCTGCTGCTGTGTGAGCACTAGTGCTATTCTAGTACGCCACTGTAGTGAGTGAATGATCCTCGTGTGGTGCTGGGCTTCCAAGAAAGTGAGGGGGGCAGGAAGCCAGAGGCTTATGGGGAATTTAGCAGCTGCTCGCACTGCAGACGGAGAAGCTGCAGATGCTGCCGCAGCAGGAAAAAAGCTTGTGTGATACGTATATATCTGCAGGCGGATAGATGGAGCCAGGAGCCCCCGGGAAGAGAGAGAGAGAGAGAGAGTTGGGGACGGGAAAGGGGGGGTGGAGGTGGAGTATTCTGTGGAAAAGGACATGGTTGGGAGGGGTGAGGTATTTGACTGTTCTTCTCTTGGATACAGATTGGGAAGGTTGTTATCGATCTTATTGATTGGATTTGTTAATTCGCATGGTTGGACCCTGGTGTGCTCTGGGATTTGGAAGGATGCCCTCTGGAAGGATGGAGCGGATCGTCTCTCAATTTTTTTGTGAGCAGAAATAGTCTCTCAAATAGAATTTAATTTTCCGCCAAGGGTTATGTTATCTCCCCCAACGGACAGTTCTTTTTTTTTTTGAAACCGCCAACTGCAGACAATTCTTTATCATTATTATTTATCATCATTAGTATTAGTTTTAGTCATATTTCTATATTAAAATAATGAAAACATGATGTATCCCACGTTAGATGGATATCTTATTTTGGAAGAATAATTGAGGCAGGAGTCCACAAAGCTCTTCCGTGTATAAGAATTATTACATATACTCACTCTATCTCAAGATTAGTGACTTTTTTTTTCTTTCAAACATTTTTTTAGTTTCACATCTAGTTGGCTCATCATCTCTACTAGTCCTAGTTGATCAAGAAGGTCCTTAATTATAGCATTGTTAATAATAGAGCCAAATAATTAGCTATAAGTCAAGTAAAAAGAGCCAAACTATACAATAATTATACTTGTATACAAAGTTTTTTTATTATTAAGTATATGTTGCCTTTCTCTTTTCAATTCCTCCTCACGTTCATCTCTATTCAGACCCACTAATGAATATACTCCCTCCGTTCTAAATTGTAGTTTACTTTGACTTTTTTGGTGCATGCATTTTGTTATGTATCTAGACATATTATTTATCTAGATACATAGCAAAATGCATGCACCAAAAAAGTCAAAACGAACTATAATTTGAAATGGAGGGAGTACATCCATGCCAGGTTAGGGATACAACAAGATCTAAGTGCTCTCTTCTCTCTCCTCTTCTCTCATCCACATCATTAAAATAGTGACTAGCTTTTGCTATAAGCCCATTATTATACCTGCCCTTAACAAATTCAACATATTTCTATTGAGTCGTACGTGTAGGAAGATGTAGACTAAATTTAAGATAAAAATGCCACTGGTGTCATACCACCTAGCTTTGCCAAAGCCATCCAGCAGAGTACCTTTGCACATAAGTGTCATTGCACATTTCAGCGAGCCAAGGTGAATAACATGTGTCTGCAAACATCAGGACGGAAAAGTTGGGATGAATTTGCTAGTAGGAATGCACCCACAACATCCACACTCAACGATGATGTATCCAAAATGGGTCGGGCTTCCTCTCCCAAGCTGGTTTGCCTATATCAACCGCACTACATTTTGTGCCAATCACCTTGGCAAGTATGCATCGACCTTAGGAGCTCAATCTCAAGCATTGATGTATAAGGTCGATGAATCCTATGGCCAGACCATCCCTACAAGCCAAGGAAGGTAGAACTTGAAGGCGACTCCAAGCCATCTTTAGCTATAAGTACCCTCTTGATATGATGTTGTTGGTTCTTTACAACCCAGTATACCATAAGTGACAATTATGTTATTATTTCACTTGGTTCCACTTGTACTTGGGTATATCTAGGGATAAAAATGGTCAAAATACACCATGACAAGGCATCTTATAGAAGACATCCCACGTAGCTAGCAGGGTTAGGGCCCACATGTGTGGTTGTCAGACCCCGCCAGGTGTCACTCGATGTCTCTCCTCCTTTGTTTAAGATTGAATGGTTGTAATCTCCCTTTCTTTAGAGTCATAGAACTTGGTTCTTAAGCATTCTAATTTCATAGAAAGTACCTTTGTAGAATTGCCCTGCTTTCAAATCAAGTTACTTTTTATGATTTCTAATAAAATCCTACTTATTATATCAAAGAAAAGAAATATACTATTTATATTTTCTATCACCGACGCCTTCGTCGTGTGCTTGGCCAACGCCTAGGTCAGCTAGGGCTTGGTTGCGTGCTCTTCCTAGCCTGCTTGACCATGCAAGATATATAGTTAAACAGCATTGATCTTTTTTAAGAAAGCCATCTAGCATGCTTTATTAATCTTAAAAATAATTACATCATTCACCACAGTTTCTACAATAAAAGTAAAGGGTTCATCGACACAATAAAAGATCTTCGGTGTAATTTCTTAGCTAATTCATGAGCCACTTTGTTGGCTTCCCGATTACAATGTTGGATGGAGATATAAAAAATTCTTGCCAAAAGAGCATGGTTGCATTCATTCAACATTGATCTTGGTATTGTTCTTTTGATAATTTTGCATCAAGAACTCTGTGAAGTTGTTTTTTTAACAAAACACTAAAGCATTATTGTTTTATTTGAGGTTGTTATAGTAGTTAATTTTATTATTTTTATTTTTTTGTTGTAGTATTCTTTCCTTTTATGAACTAAAAATATATACTACACCGGTTCGTCCGCTCATTGCGGCCGGTCTATAAGCGGTACTGTGGCTTACGTAATACTGTTGAAACAACCAACCTATCACTATCAGCCCATTTTCAAAAAAAGACCCAACCTATCAGCCGACTAGTACTAATGTATGCTGAGAAAAACTAGTCCAAAAGATCTATATATCAAGTTCGTCCAAAGGTCTTGTAAGAGTTAAGACCGTAGAGCTGGTAATCTCAAAAAAAAAAAAAAGGAACCGTAGATCGAGGTGGACCTGTGTGCACTGCAGGCGCGGACTGGAGAAAAATACGACCGACCTGTCATTCGTGGCCGCAACCGGTTAATACAGACGTGATATGAGCGACTAGTGAGGAGTACCGAGTACGTGTGCATATTGGATTGGCTTGCGTATGTACTACTACACCGGTCCGTATAGTGTGGAGGCTGGAGCTGACGAAACGAAGGTGCAACAGTGACCAAACTGTATCGTGGTTTCCCAAACGGGGTGAACAGTGCGACGCTTGTCGCCGAGTCCCCTCCCATGGCCACACAGCACCGGTGGGCGGTGGCCGGTCGGTGGCTGTGGCTACGGCGCTCTGCTCGCACCCACCTCAATCATGGCCTCATGTGTAGGCCCGTGTCGAGTCAGGGGCGGCTTGGGTCGGTCGGGGAGTCGGGGACGTAGCCCAGTGCGGCAGGTGGGCGCCGGCGCATTTACAGCACCGTCGCGTCGCCAGTGAGGCCAACGTGACAGCCGGGAGCCGGCTGTACGTTTGGTACAGCCTTGCCAACTCTAATCCTGATATATAGAGAGTTTAGCAAGCTTTTAGACTATCCGTTTAGCAAGCTTTTAGACTATCCACATAGTCGATGTCAAACGTGGAGGAAAAACGCTGGAACGAAGAGAGAGAAAAATTCAGCATCGATGTGACCCATTGTAAGGATGATGTGGCCTTGTTTAGATGGAGAGTGAAAAAATATATTTGACAAATATTGTCTAACTATGGATTAATTAGGCTTAAATTTTTTTAAAAAAATTAGAGACTAACCATATAATTAGTTATTTTTTATCTATATTTAATACTCCATGCAAGCATAGATATTTGATGTGATGAAGAGAGAGTGAAAAAACTTTAAATTTTGTGGCATCTAAACAAGGCCCTGGCTTGCGACTTGCTAGGCACGTAGATGCATCGGTGTTGAAACAAATAAAAGAACAATTTCATTAGTTGTTTCGGCATCGATCTCACAGTGAACAGTCTTGTATGCAAATTAATTCTTATAATCAAAATATAAACGCAGACATGTGATTCATTTAGAAAACTTTACGATTTAAAATGAAGAGAGTAGTTTTTAAGGCATCATTTTTAAAACGTGTGTTTGTTTTTGGAACGGTATAGGATGAGTTTAATCCATCTCAATTTTCAGGGATAAGTTTGGGTCTATATCGTTTGGTTTGAGGGTTAGAGCGATTCTAATTTTTTTTGTTTAGTTTGAAGGAATTGAGATAGATGACATTTTACAAACCATCATGATAAACATGTCAATCTCAGTTTTCAAGACCACTTTAGCACAGGTGTAAAATTACGCTTTTGGCCCTTTAGAGTAATATTCTTTGAAAGTTCAGGACAATGGTAGAGATGGGGGCAAAATAGAAATAGATTTTGCCCCTTCTTTAGAATACTTGAAAGTTTAGGACAGTGGTAGAGATGGGGGCAAAATAGAAATAGATTTTGCCCCTTCTTTAGAGTACCTGAAAGTTTAGGACAGTGGTAGAGATGGAGGCAAAATTCAATGGGACCCACACAAAAAAACTGATGAATTACATGTTCTGATACAAGATTTGAACTCTATAATTGCATGTTATTAATACAGTGGGAGTATTAGCCATGGGACTTAGCTATCATTTGGGGGTCGGCAATGTCATCCACCATCATCCACCTTCCGTCTCCCCTGGCTTCTTCGTCGTCCTCCCGTGTGGGCCTAAATAAGATGTCATGCTGCTGTGTGCACCAGGAACAAGGTCAGGTTCGGAGCAGGAGTGGACTGAAGTGCCTCTAACGTGGAGCGCATGCTCCACTATGCTATGAACAGTGGACCACCAAACTAATTGGGTGTCCACTAGAGATGTTCTAGAACCAAATTTTTCCCATCGAATTAGTCTGGTGCTAGCACTTATAACCGGTGAGTCCACTAACCATACTCCCTTGTGAACACTACAAGCTATTACTCTGATATGTCCAATTAGCAAGCACCAGATAAATCTGACACTAAACCCTAGAACCATTGAACATGTGACATCTCGGTGGACGAAGCATGAGCTACCAGCATCCATGTAATAAGCATAGGTAATCTAGGACACAATAGAGCTGGACGTCCATGTGGAATGAGGAGATGGAGGTCCATGTGGAATGAAGAGATTGATGTGTGGGGTCCGCAGTCATCGAGGTGAGAGAGGGAAAAGGAAGACACTAGTGAGGGCATTTTAGACTATAAAAAATTATGGTCTCTAATGTCGTTAAAGACGTATAAAACGATAGCACTTATTTGATAAACAACAGACTGCAATGATTTTTTCTAAACATATAAATTATAGTGGTATATATCTAAAACATAGTAATTATAATAGCATGTATCCAATTAACCCTTCTTCTAAAAAAAGTATCCAAATAACCCAACAAAATAATGCACGTAGTATATAGCACCAGCAGCTTAACTACCACATCTGCAACCTGTACCAGGTGCTGCACACCGCATGATAGATGCGGGAGCTGGACCACAAAGGCACAAACCGCTACCTCGGACGCAACAGCAACTGAACCAAACGCTAGCAAACTGCATTGAGATCGATCACCTGTCCAGGTAGTATTTTGCATAGTGCAACGCGCGCTAGCAGGCCATCCAGGACCACTGCTTTGCTAGTAACTAGACTAGACTAGACTAGATTGTGCACAGAGAGTTTGCACGCCGGCCTGCAGTTTAAACCCTCTCGTGTTTCAAGGTGTTTTGAGTGACACTTGCGACGCAGACTCTATCATACAGTCTAAATCTATTTATTATTTTTAATATTATAAATTTAAAGTCTAAATAAAATTTGAAGTCTTATTTTTTTATCCCCTCTCTTTGATGAATATACTGTTACATCAAAAAAATATCATAAATAATAATAATAAATAGTCTTAGACTTTATAGTATAGTCTTGAATTGTGAGTGCCTAGACGACGCAGAAATGCATACCGTACCCAACTTCACTTGAAACTGGTCGGGAGGAGACAAAACCAAGAGGACCACAGTGGTGGCGGCTGATTCGAACGGATAGTAAACGCGAAACCCATGCGCATATTTGTGAGTTGAGGATGAGAATTACCAAGCGCTTGTTTTTGCGAAGTCTAGGTACGTAACTAGTAGATTAGATGATTGTTTGTTTTTTAGCAACTAGTAAATATATCCGTGTATTACGATGAGAGAAAAAACTATTAAAATTTATTCAAAATTATAACGTGCATGATAACTGTGTTTTTTATAATTTATTTTGTGATGACTATCACATTTATAATAACAGTGTTCCTATATTAAATTAAAATACATTTTGGCATATTTTTTCTTCCGTTGTAAAACCGTGGCTTGTCTTAGGTAGGGATCAGACAACAAAATATTCGCAAAGACTTGGGGAGAATGACAAAGAGGATACATGCATGCAACATACATAAGAAAGATTTAATACTTCTGTAGACAAAACACAATCTAATAAGATTTGTAATATATACGGAATAAATTATATTTTTACGAAACTGATAAAATTGGTTTAATATTTTTATGATTTTCTATGATTTTAGTGAATTTTGGAAGATATTTGACATTTTATATCAGGAACCTCGATCTATTTCAAAAATTACTAAAACCTTCCACTTTTTCTCTCTTTATTGTATCTTTATGTCTGGAACCTTGAACTGTTTTTTATTTCTTCCTCGCTCTATTCTCCATTGCCTATACGTTATTCAAGGCTGAGTCGGCGACGAGGAGGCGTGGGACGGATAGAATTTTGAGGTGGACTGAATTTTTCGTGTTTTATTATTAGGTTATAGAAAAGACAATTACGAGAGAGTTGTAATATTAAGGACCACTTCTTGATTTTTCGTTGGAGTTATTTTAGTGGGGCAGCGTGGAGAGAGAGAATCTCAATGTTAAATGATACTAGCAGATGATCACTCGATTTGTTCGTATGATGTCTTAGACATAGTAATTTTCTAGTCCTATGTTTCAAATTATAAGTTATTATTTAAAAAACTTTAGAGAGTCAAAGCATTTTAAGTATGATCAAAATTCTATAAAAATTTATGCCATCATATAGGTATACAAAAAATATAAGTAATAAAAAAATCTAATGATACTTAGTTAATATTATAAAAGTTATTATTTATCATATAAATTTTATTATACTTAAGATGTTTTGACTATCCAAGATTCTTGGAACGACTTATAATTTAAATAAAAGAAAGCATTTTGTCTAGTGTCCTGTTTGGTTTCTAGAATATGAACGGAAATGGAAGATAATCCATGTCCTGTTTGGTTTTTAGAATATGAACGGAAATGGAAGATAATCCAATAATGAAACACGGAAGCGCCTTCTAGATATTAGTTTCCATTCATGGATCCAAAGAGGCCACACTTTCAAGATATTATTAGTTTCAAATCATGGATCTAAAAGGGCCCTAATATATAATACAAGTCTTATGTGAGGGTCCTCCTATAAAACATTTAGAGGCACCTTTATGAGGGCACTTTGATGGTTTCATGCAAGAGAAAAATAGATCAACTTGATGACCGTGCATTGGTTAAAAGTAATGGTCAAAACTCGATCAAGACCGAGGTTAACAGCAATGGTAACATGCGTGGGTGTGTACGTGTCGAATGTCCCTTTTCCGCCACCTGCTGTTGAGATCTCTATCGTTTACGTCCACAATCTAAACGGCTTGGTCAAATGATTAGTGGTGTGATGAGATTTGTTTATGGTGGTGTGGTTTGGTTCAGCGGATACTATCATCATTAGGCAGAAATCGCTCTAGATCTTGCCTAAAGTAGAAAGGGCAATACAATATTTGGTGATGGATGGCAACGGAAGGATATAGAAAGGACATGACAGACACAGCGAATCAGAAAGACACGGCACGTTCTAGTAGCAGAGAGAAAATAAAAGAGGACAAGTGGCCAAGTGGGTAGTAGATTGTGGCATTGTCTGAGTAGAGTTATTAGGCTTTTGTTTGCTGCTCCTGATTACGAATTAGTCTGACATAGTACTCGACATTTGTTTAGCTTAGCACCTAAGATTTTGCGTGATTAGAGAAACTGAATACTATGTCACTAGTTTTTTTTGTGACTGAATGTGCCACTAGTTAACATTGCTTTTTACTCCATTCCAGTCTTCGGTTAGGTGGCAGACGATGACGACAATATTGGCGTTGCGCTGGGCTCGGCCTTGGAAGAGAAATGGGCTGGAGGGTGAGTGCTGTTAGTTTGGCCCGCTCAGACCTGTTGGATGAGCTCGACGCAGGCTGTGTGGCCTTATTCGTCGCCGCAGGCCGCAGCCCAAGGCCGCGGCAAAGATGCGCTCACGGCCTCGTCCTGCCCTAATATATATTTTTTTTCGTATTGGCAGGCAGCTTTTGCCAGAAATAAAAAAATAAATGATGCAATAACAACGAGAAATGGGCCCTCACCGGAATTCGATCGAAGCGGTGAAATTTTGCCTCCCGTACACCTGATTTGTCCCCTCTCTTTTCTCTCCAGCAATCAAACCCCCCAAAACCCTAAACCATGGCGCCGCCGGCCCCTTCCACCGCCGGCGCCCGCCTGCTACTCCGTCGCCTCCTCTCTACGGCTACCGAAGCAGCGGCGGAGGCACCTGCGCGGCTCACCGCCTCCGCCGCCGCTGCGGCTGCCTCTGCCTCCGCCGCGAAGCCGGCGAAGAAGGACCCGAGGCTGCTCTACCGCCGTCTGTCGGCGCTTGGAACCGCTGCCGGGGAGGGGAGCGTGTCGCGGGTGCTCAACAAGTGGGTGCGGGAGGGCGGCGCGACGCGGAGCGAGGATCTCATCAGGCATGTCAAGGAGCTCCGGAGGTACAAGCGCCACGCCCAGGCCCTCGAGGTATACACGCCTGGCTCCACCTTGCCTGCCAACCAAGCGCGCCCATTCGATTTTGTGTTCTGGTTAGCTAGGGTTAGGCAATTCGTGGTTTGTGAATCGTCCCAGTGTCTTGCTGGTTACATACATAGGTTTAGGAAGACTTGCAGTTAGTTACTTAGGGGGCCTTTACTCTGCTGGTGGTTACTGCATATCATTTGATGGCGGTGGTGGAATCATGGCTTGGGGTTTGCCAGCCTTGTTTATCTTCGCATCCGAGAGCTATTAGGTTCTGTGATGGACGGCAGTGGTGCTGGCTGGCAAGATAAATAGGCCATTGACAGGAGGCGAGTGTAGGTGCAGTTGCTGCATTGTCAGTACCCGCCTAGTGAGATTGAAACACGGACGTCAGCAAATCACAGATAATCAGATGATCCTGATATTCCTATGTTTCTCAATTCTTTCTTGTTGCCCTCTCTGACTCCAGCTTCCTGCTATAAGCTACTGCTCGATTCTGCCAGCCCAAAACCACAAGGTCCAAAGTTCATGACAAACTTGACTATGCACATTGCCTTCTTGATATCCATGTCAGATTGCATCTTGGAATCCCACACAACTCTGTTTTGCATTTCAGCTAACACCTCACTTTCAAGATAAATCTGCAATTTCTTGTACTTGCTTGATCCACTCATTTTTTACTAGTCCAGATTGGCATATATCCTTTTCATCATGGCTGCAGTTTTAGACTCCACTGCTCCTGATATTCATGGCCACCCGGCAGGATATCATCCCAAACCACGTCCATACAAGGCATCGCATGAAACATCATGTGTGAAGCTCCCTCTGATGTCACTGGATCCTCAAACTTAACCTGCTTGGTCAGTAATATAGCTTCATTCTCAAGATGCATTTAAACAGACACATCATGCATATAATACACACCAATCGCCAACATAGAAAAATATTCATTGATATGGGTGAGCAAGTTGTTGATGGCTGGTTCAGTACTTTCTTTCCTCTCTCTTTTTTTTTTGACAGGACTTTCTTTCCTCTCTTTATCAAAGTAATCTCCACTTTGAGCTAATCGCTGCAGTAAACTGTGGTGTGTGCCAATGTCAGCTGGTATTTCATCCCACACAACCTGTCCAGAAATGTCAGCCAACACCTTAGGGTGCATCACCATCAGACATCATTGGTGGCAGTGGCATGAAGGCAGCCTGATATAGATGTGTTGTGGCCATTTCCTTTGGAAGATATTTCATTGAACAATTACATATGCAGGTCCTCTGGATACAACAGCAACCCCGAACATGACCTGGTCAGCTAGTGGCCTTGTGTCCTCCTCAAGTGGAATTCCCTCAAACACCTGCGGGCAACATCCTCAAACACTACCCTGTCATGGAAACCACCTGCTCATGTCGCTGTGTCACGTTGCACCACTGATTACTGCATGGTGCTGGTTGTTCAATTAATTCCATGCTCTTGTAGCTTCAATAGTGTTAACAAGTCGTCTGATTAATCAGCCTGGTCAGTCCCCTGCCTCCTATTAGGTCCACTAACCTGATTTGCAAGTAGCTTTTGAGTTGTCCAATTAATCATTGCTTACCGGTGCTGGGTGGGCATATGCATGTGGGCTGCGAGGTACAGCTTTTGGGCTGCCAATTTGGCCAATTAGGGTTAGGCCTATACATGGGCCTCCAGTCTTCCACAGTCCGGGGACGGGGAGGAGAGACCAGTAAGGAGTGCTCATCTCCCCCCGAGCCTGCGCTATGGCACATCTGCCTCTGCCATCCACTTTCCTTGCTGCCTGCGCTGGATCCCTTCCTCAAGCCGCCACCAGCTCCTGTCCCTGACTTTGCCAGGCCCACCACACACTTCCTGAAGCACCATGGGTTCCCATCCCTCAACCACTGCGGCAGCCAAGCACCACCAAATCCTGCCACTGGTCTCTTCTTCCTTCCTGAAGATGAAGCTTCTGTGCTCCAATCCTCCATCTTCTTGCTACATCTGCTCTGCTTTAAGTTCTAATCTGCAACCCTACCTTTTCTAGCTCTGTTGCTGCTCTTTGCCTCTTGCTCTAATGCTGCTGCAGCTCTAGTTCTACTAGCCATTAAATCTCTCAAGAATCTACTACTATAGTGTTTTTGTGCAGCTTGCTTTATACTATATATCATATCATTCCTGGTATATGCAGGACAACTAGGTTCAACTAATCGAGCTGGTCAATGATTAATCGCGACTAATCATTTGGTCGTTGCCTTAGCAACTAGGATTCATCAGATAATTTGATAGCAGTGAGTGTCAAAATCAAGTTAGAGAGTTAGAGTAGCAGCAAATATGCTATTGCTCTTCTTTGTCCATCTGCTATTGATGCTTAAATTATGGTTGGTATTACTTGATCTATAATGTGGCATTGTATTCATGCAGTTGATGGATTGGATGGTCAATGCAAGGGGTATGAACATGTCACACACTAACCATGCAATACGTTTGGATCTCATATATAAAGTGCGTGGCCTTGAGGCAGCTGAGAATTATTTTGCTAACCTCCCTGATCCAGCCAAGAATCATCGAACTTATGGAGCCCTTCTTAGTTGTTATTGCTCAGCAAAAATGGAAGAGAAAGCAACAGATCTCTACCGCCAGATAGATGAACTTGGCAGTCCTAGTACTCTACCCATCAATAATCTGATGTCCCTTTACATCAAGTTAGACCAGCATAGGAAGGTTGTTGATCTCTATGAGGAGATGAAAGTGAAGAATCTTAAACCGAATAACATCACATGCTGCATTTTGATGACCAGCTATGCAGCATCGAACAAGATTGATGCCATTGAAGAACTTCTAAAAGACATGGTAGAAAAAGATGTGACTCTTGGGTGGTCTGCATATAGCACACTTGCTTCTATCTATGTAAATGCCGGACAGGTTGAAAAGGCAGAATCTGCTCTGAAGAAACTTGAGGGGCTTATTGGTGCTGATGATGGCAGGCAACCTTTTGATTTCCTTATGAGCCTATATGCTTCAGTAGGCAATTTGAACGAGATCAATAGGGTATGGGATGTGATGAAGTCCAAATTCTCCAAGGTAACCAACATAAGCTACCTCAGCATGCTTCAGGCTCTTTACAAGCTCAATGATATTGGCCGCATGAAGCAGATTTATATGGAGTGGGAATCTAATTATGAAAACTATGATGTAAGATTGACAAATATGATGATTCGCGGCCATCTGAAGCTTGACATGAGTGAAGAAGCAGAAACGTTGAAAGACAAGATCAAGGAAAAAGGTTCAGAGTTTGACTCCAAAACATGTGAGTTGTTTCTTGATCACTACATGGGCAAGGGGGACATGAACTCAGCACTGAACTGGGTAGAGAATATGACCATACTCCCCAAGAAAGCAGGGAAGCTCGATCAGGACAGGATCTACAAGTTCCAGAAGTATTTCGAAGAACACAAGGATGCTGACAGTGCCGAGAGGTTCTGCAACTGCCTGAGGACGCTAGGGTGCATTGACGGGAAAGCATATGAGTCCCTCTTGCGCACATACTTGGCAGCCGGTAAGAAAAATTGTTCACTCCGTCAACAGATAAAAGACGATAAGATTGAGATCTGCTATGATATTGGGAAGCTACTCAAGAGGTTGGGCGATGGACGATGAGATACATATCTATCTTCGTTCCAATTTGCTTGAGTGGTTAATCCTGTTGATCCCTTCCATGAGCATCAGAAATCAAATGTAGATCCAAATGTTTGGGTGTCCGCATTGGGAACATATTAGTTCTTTCGTTGTTCCATGTAAAGGATAGCTCATGCCTGGGCTGGTACACTTCCAGCTTTTGGCGCTCTTACAAAAAGCAGTGGGGAACAATAAGATTCTTGCAAGTGCAAGTCAGGTCTTGTCTAGTTTCTAGCTAGGCTTTTTTGAGATACTCCTTTTTCTACTTTTCTCAATGTAATTGCTGTTACAGCACGAATCCTACTACAGAGGGGCTTCTCTTTCCATGTCTTGTGGTCAGTGTGCCATCAGGTTGATGTCCTGACATTGATATGTGCACGCTCGCGAGAAGTGTAGTGTTCTCTGTGAACAGAGCAGCCATTCGTGCTGGAAATAATTGCCTGCAGGACGGTAGTCCAAAGCTGTCTACAGGTGTGCCTAGGCTTCTGTCGTGTCAAAACCGTGAAAAATAGTGAACCTGAAATAGAGATGTTTTCTTTTTGGTGGTACAGATATACAGTTGCTGAACGTGTTGTGTTCGTCTACCTAGTTGTATGGGACTAGTTGTATTGTATTATTCTTTGTCATGTGACCATTTGTTGTCAAATATACTAACATAAAACATGACTACGCGATGTTTTAACGATGGGGAATGGTTTTTGTAAAACATTCTGCATATTGCCAGTTTATACTAGACTAATAATATGCTGTCGACGTTGAGGATCCAACAATCATTGATCTCTGCCCAAGACAACAGCAGTGTTTAGAAAAATTCAAACCTTGTCAGCAAGGGCCTGTTTTGAACTAACGGCCAATTGTTGGCCAGCTAAAATTAGCAAGAGTGCGTTCAAACAGGGGCTAATAGGTGAGTTGGTTTCTGAATCAGGTCTTCAACTAGTTGTTAATCAACTAGCTAGCCAATCTTAGCTAATTTGGGTTTTAATTTTTAGCGTAAACTAGTAACTAGTTATGTGTATCTAAATTGACATTTGTTAGACGTCATTTTATGTGTTGTAGTATATAATTCTACTAAATTATACTAATATACTAACAATATGTCCATACATTACAACGAAAATACTCCATTCTCTTTTCTTATTAATAAGGTGGAGAAGGGTTTTACATATACCAAGAACTTCCAAACAGCTCGAAGGCTTTTCTATAATTGCACCATGGCTTCAATTCTTCAGTGCTTTTGCAAGTTTGTACTCCTCGTTACACTGTCTCATACACCTGCACTATCCCCCAGTAGCCCCACACATGTTGCACACGCCACGCAGCAAAGCTTATATCCTGTACCCTTTGGCGTCTTTGTTTCTCTTTCTCTTCCATGTTAGACAAGACTCAAGAGAGCTTTAATTGGTTTTTTTAAAGTAAAATACACCGAGGTACCTAAACTATTATCGTTCTCTCGTCTTGATACTTAAACTTTTAAAACGACTATCAAGTATATCTGATATATTACCGACGCGCACTAAACGTCCAAAGCCAGCCATGTCAGCTTAAATTGTCCATCCATCCTCTTCCTCTGCCTTCTCCCTTCCCCAGCGTCACGCCACCGCGCCGACGCCACCACCTGCCTCGCGTTCTTGGACACCGGGCAGGTTCTGGTCGCGTTATTGGACACCGGCGGCTGCGGGAGGCGCGTCCGTCCGCCTCACCAACAGCGCAGGAGGCAGCGGCGGCAGCAGCAACAGCGGAGCGAGGTCTGACGGCTCGGACGGCAGAGTGCGGGCGAGTTCGAGGTGGTGTCCGTGTACGCGAGCGGAGGTTGGATGGCGGCGCGCGAAGGCCGGACGGCGGCGCGGGGAGGTCCGGCGGCGTCGACGAAGACCGTGGGGCGCGGCACGCCGACAGCGCGCGCGCTCAACCTGGCCACGGCCGCCTCTCGCCGACACGCCGACGCCATCCTCTCTCTGCTCCCAGCGCTGCCCACCACCGTCGCTCCCTCACCCGTCGAGTGTGTGCCTGGAAGAGAAGAGGAAGGACATAGTTGCGAGAAAGAGAAAAGAGACCCTTTTTTTTAAAAAAAATTGGTCGTCGTTTTAAAAGTTTGAAGGCCAGAAAGAGCGATTGGTTGGTTGAACAGTTTAATGTCCGTACAAATGCGTACAGAAAGGATTTTTAGGATTGCATAACGTGGTGTTATGGGAGTTATCTTTCACTAAACATTTTTTTCCGGATGTCCGGACAGAGGCGAATTTTTTCCCTCATGATGCGGGGGATAACAGACTACACGTTTTTTTTTCTCCTTTGTGACAGATATATATCGGACCTCGCTCGTGGGTTTTGCTGTCTATCCAAGTAGGGTGCACGGGACTTTCCATTTGACTTGTCAAACGGACATCGATTAAATTCAAGCAAAAGTGCTCCTTCCAAAACGCTGAAGCCGATCAGAAAATACTAACACGTCCAAGAGTCCAAGGAAAGCTCACGACGGGCACCAACTGCTGATAACAAAACTAGCTGCATCAAGCTAACACTATATATTCATATATGTAAAGTCACAGATCAACGAACCCTAGAATCACCCGAGAAAGATTACAGAAAAGCTGCTAGTCTTATTTTTCTCCGTCAACCAGAACATCTAATTTACAAAGCAATCCAAGAGGCAAGCAGCAGTAGTAGGCCAGGACCCCGACCGTTGTTGAGGGGCTCACTTGCCCCCTCCAGGCCCTCCCAGCGTGAGCACAACATCGTGCAGGTCGCTGCTGCCTCGCTCCGGCTCGGACTTGACGGCCTTTGCCGGGAACCCTTGCCGCGCGTGGTGAGCACAGTCCGGCAGCACAAAGCCCGTCGCCTGCGGCACCGACCGGGCGTGGACAGGGATGGCGTGCGCCAGCAGTGGCCGTTGTTGCTGGGGAGGCAAGGCTGAGCTCGTCAGGATCTGATGATGAACCGTCGGTCTCGGAGCTGTAACTCCAGGTCCCTGAGAGGAAAGCCAAAGGCGAGAAACATCAACAACACACCAAGTAAAGTATGATCTGCCCTGGTATCATCTGTATTTTGCTTCTGTATGGTTTGCTTACAGGAGCAAATAGAGCGCCTCTGAAGAGCTGCCCATTCACGATGGCGGTCATGAGGTACCCAGAATCGAAAGCTCCATCAATTGACCCATGAACCTCAGCGCCAATCTGCAGATGCAAAGCAGTGGCTGTTAAGAACCATGATCGACACTGTAACATTGTTTCTGATGAATGAATTAGTGTGTGAGATAAGTGGCATACAGGGGGTGGGCCAGGAGGCCGGGGCAGAGGCTTATGATCGGAGGAAAGGAACTGCACTTCCTGCCGATGCTGTGGTGAGATGGTGCGGAGAAACTGGTCCGTCTTCAGAGGCCTTGAAGAAACGGCACTGGGTCCAGGAGCCCTCAGAGTACCATTAGCCTTGAGACGAACAAATGGTTGGAGGCCTGAAATCGATGTGTTGGGAGAGGCCGAAAGTTTGTGAGCTCCATTCTGCTCTTGATCTGACTGTGATGGTGAGGAATGTTGGGAAAGAGACAGCGAGTGCTCTTCTTGCTCTGACTCGGGCTCATTTGGGCGAACCTCTCCGGTTTTCCTTCGTTTCACACGGCCATTCTCTGAAGATACCGACAATGTAACAATATATGTGTCACAAATATAGCATCGGCAGAATAGAAGTCTAGTTTTTCTTTACATTATTTTCATTCACTTACCTAGGCCACGCAGGAACGGATTTCTTTGTTCGATTTCTGCTTCTCGAGGTTTCTGAACCATTTCTCCATTGCTCACACTAGCATCTTTCTGCCATGTTGTCTTATGATGAGTCATACTTGGGGGGGGGGGGGGGGGGTGGTGTGTGTAACAAATTAAGATCAAAAGTACTCAAGGTAACTTACAGTTTCTGATCTGAGAAACTTCCTCTTCTCTTGGCTCCAATGGTTACTAAGTACCTTGCACATTGAAATGTTGTAACGGCCATTTGGATGCTCAGAGCCCAATTGCAGAATGAGAAGCTCATTCAGGGGACGCTCATCCTCACCACATCTGTAAATTTTCCATGGTATACAAAATCGTTAATCAACTATAATTGTTGAGTTTTGATGATCTCGAATCTACTAGAAACAAAAATCTGTCCCTGCAAACTTACCCTCCATAGATTGCAATGTCAGTATTCATGACTACTGCGGTATGAGAAAACCTTCCCTGCGGTTGCTGCCCGCATACCTCAAGCTGACTCCACGAACGGTTTGTGACATCAAGAACCCAGACATCGCTGTAATATTGCTTGTCACCAACTCCTCCGATAATATAGACCTACACAGACATGCTTTGTTCAGGATCCAGTAAACGCATTCTCTCACTAAGTTTGGTCCTTTTTTATTTCAAACATATAGGTGGTGATGCTTACCTTAGACCCAACACTCATAGCTGCATGACCTGCTCTGACGCCAGGCGACGCACCCTTTACAGGAAACTGCGAATAAACATTGAAGTTAAGTTAGAAACAGTTAACTGAGAGATGAGCTGGAGACTGTATCGAGAAATTTCTACTGCAGGCTGAATGTCTTTTTTTTTTTTCAAGGTGAAAGGTGCAGAGTTGCTTTAGTTAAACATGCATCGTGGCAGTCAGCATCAACAGAATGAAAAGGAGTACTCCTCGTTACTCTGTGACTGAGAGATGTAACCTAGCAGGTCAGCATCACATTTGGAATGGAAAGCGAAAGATAATGGCAATCAATCTACACCGGAAACATGTGCATCTGGCAGAGCTATCAGATTTGAGCCAATGCAAGGCAGGCCACCCTACATGACAAGGACACAGCGCTTACCCTTGACCACGTCATGGTGTCGACGTCGAGCACGTCGACCTCGCCGTGGTACCGGTCGCCGCAGTCCCCGCCGAAGACGAAGAGCCTGCTGCCGACGGCCACGGCGCTGTGGCTGTCCCTTGGCGCGGGGGGCGCGCGGTCAGCGGCCTTGACCTCCGGCGTGGACCACGTCATGATGGGCACGTCCAGCACGTGCACGTCGCTGAGGTAGTTGCCCTCGCCCTCCCCGCTGCCGCCGAAGACGACGAGGCGGTCGCCCCCGACGACGGTGACGGTGTGGCTCTCCCGCGGCGACGGCGGCGCGCCCTTGCACTGCGGGCGCGTCCACTCCCCGGTGCGCAGGTCCAGCACGTGCAGGTCGTTCACCTTCTTGCCGCCGTTGGTGCCCCCGAAGACGAGCATCCGGTGGCCCACCAGCGCGGCGCCGTGGCTGTCCCGCGTCCCCGGGCGCTGCCCCGTCGTCGCCAGCGAGCTCCAGGACATGGTCTCCACGTTGAGCGTGAGCACGTCGCTGAAGTGCAGGCCGGCACAGCATCCCTGGAGGTGGAGGGGGAGGTGATGGCATAATCATCGAACACCCAATTAGTCGCATTACAGTACAGTAACAACTCCGACGCCACAGCAACGAATCAATCACTAAAAGTGACCACATGAATGAAGAAAGAAACAGATTGCAGAATGATTTGGATCTGATCAAGATCACTGTGCAGGTGGAACCATGTGTCGTGTACGGTTAAGTTGGAGGACGGCGTCTGGGTCGGTGCAGTAAAGCAGCACCGATCCAAGATGTGAGGTGCGAGCTGCTGGCATTTTCTCTTTGCGTGACCACTGAACACCATCACAGCATACCAATCAGGCCTGGGGAAGCTTAAACGCGGGACGGAGTGGTCCTGCTAGCTCCAACTGCAACTCTCCCAACCCAAGCGGTGGACCGACGGGGGAAAGGGAAAGAAGAGCGAAAAGGCTCCTGTTTTTTTCCCCCATCTGCTCGTCCTGCTGCAGTGCATTTGCCGCTAAACCACTGAAATTAACTAACAAGTTGTAGGGATAAGATCAAAATGTGATGTGAGGCCTCAAGATTCTATCTATTGTAGCAGCAGACTGGATTGCACGTGTGGCGGGGGTGGTGACAAACAAACAAATTGACCTGATGACAGTAATAATTCAACAAAAGGCGAAGCCACTTTTGCTTTGCTACCGTGGCCACTTTTTCATTATGGAGGAAGAATATTACAGCAAGCATGGACCAAGCAAGTACTCGCTCGCTTTTGGTGAAAGCTGCACAGCATTTTGCTTGCTTGTAGGCTTGCAGCTTGCTACATCAGTGGGAGGGGGGAGGAGCAACGGGACAAAACACAGCTCCAGAGGACGAACACCAGAAAAGATACAACTTTTTCTCCAAAAGAATCTCTGCCCTCGGCCGGGAGAGGCGGGGTCAGAGCATGCGTGTTCGTCTTCCTGATGAACTACTCCGTAGTCAGCAGCTACCAGTATTAAGCTTCCTACTATATGATAGATACAGTAGGTAACAATCGATCAAACTGAAGAAACATGCGAAATTTGTAGAAGAATTCAGTCAGAGCAAAGAAACAAAAATGAACATGGTCGGAGAAGAGAAGACGGGATCAAGAAGAGGATGAAATGAAAGAGAACCGTGGCCGTTGATTAGGATATACATACCCCGAAGACGTAGACGACCCCTTCGAAGAAGCAGGCGGAGTGGCCCCACCTCTCCGGCGGGTTGAAGCCGACCACCTTGGGGTACAGCCACATTGCCTTCCTCCGCCGCCCCTCCATGCCGATCTCTGGTTTCTTTCTCTCCGATGAAGGAGAAGAGGACGAGGAGAAAGGAAGGAAGGAAGCAGCCGAATGGAGAGAGAGATGAGGAGGAGGGAGGGAGACAGCAAGCGGCAAAGGAAAGATATGGAGGGAGCCGAGAGAGACGGAGCGAGGGTTTTCACAAGGTGTCACACCAGCCGTCTCTGTTGCTGATGAGATTTGCCACACCGGGAGCTAGTGAGGCATCACACATCAATCAATCGGTCGCTCGGGAGATAGACATGGACATGGACATGGACATGGATATGAAGAGATAGGGCCTCTCAACTCGATGTCCAAGGTTCTCTGCAGTCCAGCCAGAGCCACAGCCGCGCACCTCTGAACACAATATTGGCGACCGGCACACACTGGCGAGGGGACACGAGTGACCTTGCGATGCATAGGCGACCGCTCAGCTATGCTATGCTATCCCTCTGATTCTCTGTGGTGTGGTGTGACCATGTACTAGACTGTAACTACGGTACAGGTTTCCGCGCGGCAGCATCTACTGGCTACTTCTGCTGCCATGAAAATACAGTATGAAATGAGGTTGGACTGGACTGGATGGGCGTATGGGGAAGCGTGTGCCTGGGAGTGTGTGAGAGAGTATCTAATTGCACTCCTACAGTACACTCACTGACTATCCCGGACCATATGGCTACGGAACTGGCTGGACGACGGAGGATTGTGATTTGTTTGTCTAGCTCAAAACGATGCGGGTGTGGTGTGGGGAGGCGCGGCATTGGGGTGTGTGGCCGTGATGAGATGGGAAGCTGTGCTGTTTGTGCCACTCTAAAAGATCAGTCTGTAACAGGATACCTAGAATAATTTTCATGGCATAAATTAAGTTAGTGTTTGGTTTTGACGGTCGAAAGGAGCTGGAATGGGTTGGACTGAACAGATTTTGTGTAAAAGGGTGTAGTTATTGTTTTTGTCACAGTGATTTAGCCAACAAAAGTCCATAAGATAAGTCCCGTGTGAGATTAAATAATTTTCCATCTCCAATCCTGCGCAAAGAATGAGAGAGAAGGAGAGGAGTAAGAGAGTAACATTTTAACTCCTTACGGGTAGTTCAGAAGCTTATAGGTAGCTTTTGCTATGGACCGCTGTTGAACAATATTGTGGTTGCTCTAAGAGAATATTCCCTACATACGGATTGAATGCATCCGCTCAAAATAAGCGAACGCATCAATCCACATGCACGACATCGTCCTCCGTTTCTTGCGAGGAAGAGCTGGCGCGAAGGGCGCAGGTCTCGACCTCCGGCACCGCATGAGGCTGCTCAAGTCCATGGCGAGACGCGCAAGGGGAGAGGTAGGGACTGATGGAGGCAGACAAGGAGGATGGCAGCGGTCAGCGTCGGGGAGAAAGGAGGGACGGGCAACAGAAGAGAACATGCTGGCGGCCAGGGTTCTTGCCGGCCAACTAGACCGTGCACCCGACAACACCGGTGCCCATGAGGCCATGACATCGCCTCCAAGACCTGCGAGGAGGGCGCAGAAACATACGCCGGTGCTTCTTACAAGCCAGCCATGCCCATGGATCCATCTTCACCGCCATTGGATCTATCAGTCTCTAGAACTCCCCCGCCATCTTGTATCTTTGGATGTCGTGCAAGGAGCTCTGTCGCCACTACCAGGAGCAGCTCCACCGCTGGCCCTAGGTGCTCTGCGCGGCTGGTGGAAGGGACAGCGCGGGGAGGAGTTTCGGTGTGGCCTATGGGGAGAGAAGATAAGCCTGGGTAAAAAAACAAAATGTTAAGGTGGATAACATGTGGGTCCATCAATAGATGTGGTTGCGGTGTTAAATTGGCATCCATCCCAACCTTCTCATCCCCTCCAACCAAACAATAAACTAGAACAGAGCTATCCCTATAATCAAACATGAGATGGGTTGATTCCAACTAGAGAAATGGGACGGACTCAACCAATTCCATTTGGCCCCCAATCCAAACATATGCTAAAACACCATTAAGGAAGAGACCTCGTTCGATTAAACTTATTAGCATGACTCGGTCATATTATAGTGTTTTGCTCTCATAACAAAACACCATTAGTCAATTTATCAATCATAGGAACCATCTCTAGAGTTAAGAAAAATAATAAGTGATGTGATTTTCGTATAGGTATCTAACTACTATGATTTTTCTGTGTTCCTCATGCAATTCATGGAGGCTTTAGTTAAAATTAAAATATATTTATTAACATAAACCAGAATAGCTCCTCCACCAGCTACACAACCATCTTTCAAAGCCAAACAATTTCGGATCCTTCGTGAAGTAGCTCCACATTTATAGATTTGCGTCCAAATAATTATTACTTTGTTAAGATAAAAAACTAATATACCATAAATAATGATTGTGATCGTTCTAGTCTCAGAGTCTATTTGGAAACTGCAACAGATTTACTTTTTCAAGCCAAACCCTACCAGATCTACCGAGAAGTAGCTCCACGAAATCTATGGATCTGCCTCCGTATCATAGAGCACTCTGGGAACGCTTAGAATTTAGTGGTGTTGACGAGTTCATTTCTCTTGCTTCCTTTCTAGCGATGACAACAACTCGAGCCTCGTCATCATCGTTCAACCTGCACTAGCGCACATATGGTCTTTAGTCCCGGTTTGCAACCCCTCTCTATTCCCGGTATGCCAACCGGGATTGCGAATCTGGGACTAAAGGTCCCCTCTTTAGTCCCGGTCTCAGGACCGGGATTAAAAGGTACCCTCTAATCCCGGTTTATGTTACCGATCGGGACTAGAGGCTGCGCCAGCCATGCACCATACGCTGTCACGTTGCACATTTCTTATCCTGGTTGGTAATACAAACCGGGACTAAATATTTCATTTTATTTTTTTGTTTTTATTACTTTTCTTTTGTTTTACAGTTTGGTTGCATTAAATATTATACGCAAATATTAAGGACTGAAACTAAGAAGTTAATTTGGATCTTACAAATTACAACTAACCATTTATCATGTTCATAAAAACTTAACTCAAAATTACAATAAACTAGATGTCCAACCACAAAGTTAATATGTCCAACTACTCTCCAAAGAGAGGAGTGGGCATTTCACTCTCTCGCAGTACAAGATCTGCGTAGTGTAGATCACCGATCTTGTATCCCATAATGCTATCGATGAAGTCCAAAGTATTAATTAGTGCACTCTCCGTTGCCTCACAACTAGTAGGATAAGGGCGACTAACAACGATTAACGTTGGCTCCGCAGTGAATGGCTCTCCCCTCTTAGTCGCTATCACCTTTTCTTGATATCTTTTTGTAGTTAGTATCGGGTCTTCATGAACATATTTCCACTCATAACCCAATCTATGCATGGCCTGGTTTAAAATGGCTTTAAAACTGCATCCTGCATAGTTCATGCCATACTCCTCGATCTGTAAGTGTTGCAGAGAATATGATTATAAGAACCAAGCTTTACAACTTATAACAACAAAAAGTAGAAGTAAGCAATGAAACTAAGAGTTTACCACATCATTTGGAAGGTTTCGAGACATCTGTGCACACAAGTCCGTAAGTTTGTCACGTATGTTGAGCTTTATAGCTTAAATCTTCACTGAACATAGAGTAGGCATGGTGATCCCAATCCTCATGAGCCTAGTTGCACATGATTTGATGGCATATTTTATGGCAACCGATCGATCAGGTACCTTTACTTCTATCTGAGATTTGTACAAATCTGTGACCACGACCACGACCACAACCACGACCAAGACCAATTACAAAGCGGATTTGATATTGCAATAGTGCACCACCATCTACATTATAGGTTTGAACATCCATTTCCGTAACCCCGAAATAAGATAGTGTCTCTTTCAGCCAAATGATTGGGTCAATCCGCAGCGGTACATTTAAGAATCATATATGTAACAGAACCGACCAATTTATTAGAGCACAAGCACATAATCCGCCGTTAATTCAGCAAATCATATGATTGAGACCTAATAAACCCGGTAGTCCGTGAAATCTCGAAGGATTTCAAACTTTTCCAACACGACCAAGATCGTAATAGTTTAGCGATTCCATTCACAAGTACACAGTTTGCACATAGTTTTAAACATCATCGGAGTACGAAATAGAGTTATTACAAACCAAGTTCAAGTTCAAATAAAAGCGGAAGCGATTTAAGTTCAAATACCACACACACACATTTGAAATATAGTGCCAGGTCCTTGGTTCACATCCAGCAAAAGCATCAAGTAGAGAAGAGTGACCATGCCCAAGGTCTAGTCATCGCCCAAGGCGGGATAGAAACAGTTCTGACAATAACCGTAAAGCATCTCACCATCTGCAAAAACATGGGAAATAAAACCCTGAGTACGAGGATGTACTCAGCTAGACTTACCCGTCATAAACTAAAATAGAAGACTCCAAGGAGTATGCAAGGCTGTATAAGTAGGATAGCTGACTCATTTAAAATTTGCGGAAAAGCTTGCATTAAGAAACAATTAATAAGAACCTTCTAGCAATGTATTTTAATCTGATTAACCTCATCATGCTACATTAGCACCTGTACTAAACAAGCATGGTAATAATTATTCAACAGCAAGTAACCATTTCCGGTTGAGTATCTTTCAGTCTCAACAGCTCAACCATCTCACCTCATGTTCAAGTTCTTACTACGATGCCGCTGCTCAAGTCAAGTGTTCACTGTCCAGGAACGATGGCGATTATAATCGATTGCAAACCAGCTGGCGGGTACTCCTCACACAAACCACACTCACCAGCCACGGTGAGCTACAGGTCACCGACATCCAATTCAGGAAAAACGCGAGATCAACAGGTACCATCACATCCGGGCACCGTCCGGCTGCCAGCAGGGCGCACCATGCTATATTCAGGCCTTACAACCGCGTAACCCGTGGTCCCCCATCTTCACCAATGCGATGCGTACAGCAGGTCGACTCCCGGCCCAAATCAAAATTAGGCTTCGCGGTCGGAACGACTTATCCTTCCAGCTAAATGTGAGGCATAAATTCAATATGACTTGAGGACGTACAACGGACGGGGTCCTAGTTCAACACAGACGGGATAAACCACATTGAACCTCCAGTTCATTCTCAACTCCAATCCCGCCCGGTCTCGATTTATTATCTCCACATGGTTATCCAAGATAACAATGTATTCAACCATCCGAGTTACCACCTATAACTCGCGGATGACAGGAAATCACCCGACTTCTACCGATCTAGTTAAGCAGGGCTAAGCATATAATCGTACCTGAACCTAACAGGGTTGAAGTATAAACAGTGGCAAGGGATATAAGTAATGCAGCAACGGTATAAAACAACGCCTATAACTTAATGCAACAAACAAGTAAAGGACTCAAGTTAGATATTTTGCAAACCACAGGGAGAATGCTCCGGGGCTTGCCTTTCAAGAAAGCACTTGGCTGATGGTCGGGACACTCTGGAAGATCAGCTTCGGGATCCTCTTCGGCTGCTGCTTCCCGCACCAAAGCTTCTTGTTGGTCTTCCTCTCCTGGTGCTCCGGGAACTACTGTCGCGAGCTCTGACGATCCTGTATGATGCATAGTACGTATGAATACCGTGCATACATATAAATACAATGCTGATGGTGATGGTAAATGAATACTCAACTAAGATGAATGATATGGTATTTGAAAACATGTATGATAAGCACATGTCATCCGCATTCTCTTCTACCGATAAATCTCCAATTAAGCCTCGCATTAAAACTTTACTCGCACACTATAAAGAATTATAAACAACCATTGTTTTGCACACTACACTCTACTGAACCACAACCAATAGAAGATCATACATATCATGAATAGCATAAAAAGCATTTTTACACACATGAAATGATAACTCTAAAGCATTATTTATAAACGAAAGAAATCAGGGTATAACTACAACATGACTTTAGACTACTCAGAAAATTCTGTAAAAATTACAAAATCTTAATCATACCAAACAAAGATTACCATAAAAATTTCAAGTCAAAACAGTAAGTACTTTATCCTGCACAAAAATGACAAGGCAGCATAATTTCAGGGGCATAAAATACTTTGTACATAAAAGTATATCAAACAACAGATCTCAGAACATAATTAGCTCTAGATTGACATAAAAACACTCTCCAAAAAGTTTCATGCACAAATTCCTTATACATTATTTATTATGAATTATTTATCCTCACATGAAAATAGGCACCATAACTAGACATAGAAAAATTTACATATGACATAGCCCAACAACATTTTTCACAGATAGAGCATGACATAAGAAAACCAACAAACTTGGTCTCACATTTTTCTGAACAACAGAGAATTAGTTATGCATTTCCTAAGATAAATACAATTAATAGAGATAAATAAAGCTATACAGAAAAGTTTCACAAATTCCACATTTCATATTTTTCATGCATAGATCATCTCATAAGAAAAATACTGCAAGTTGAACCAACTCATTTGGATGAAAAATGAGCAAGTTATGAATTTTCAAAGTTTAAACTAAAATCTGAAATCTATTCTGAAAAAGAAAAAGGAAAACCACTTTACATCGGGAACCCTGAAGATTCCTGAAACTAACCAAGCCCTATTAAGTAAACTGCTGTGTCTGGCAGATTTACACCGAGAACCCTAGCTTTTTCCTCATTCTAACCCGAAGGTCCTCGACGGCGGCGGCGCTCGGCCGGCCATCCTGGCGGCGCTCGGGCTTCACCGACCGGCGGGAAAGAGATAGGAGAGCAGCGCGCATCGATCGAGGGTACTCAAGATGGGAGGGAGCGGCTCAGGGCGGTCGGAGCACGGACGCGGCGCAACGGCGACTCACCCCGACTCCGGCGAACCCTAATCCCAGCGATAGGGGGCTCGACCAACCGCATTAACCACGGCTTTGGCTCGAGGGGACCCTAGCGCATCTCACTGGCTACTCAGAGTAGCGGGAGCTCGACTACGGCGGCTCGGCCACGCACGCGCGGCGGGGCGGCGACACTCCGCGCGGCGGCTCGGCGAAATTCGGCCGCTCGAAACCCTAATCGAGGCCTTTGAGCATCGTCCTAGCAGCTATCTACCACGACACGTCGGATGAGCACCCTAATGGCGAGGGAGGATGGCCAGAGTGACGGGACCACGGCGAAGCCGAGGTGCGGCAATGGCGGCCGGGGAAGAAAATGAAGCGATTCGGGTATACCTCGACGCGAGGGGCCGAGGCGAGGGCGGAGGAAGATGGAGCGGGCTCGGGCGCACTCGGTTGCGGGGTCAATCGAGTGGATGCACGGCCGGCGGCGACGAATTTTGGAACGGCGGCGAGGCGGGCTCGGGCGACGCGGCGGCGACAGAGAAGAAAATGTGCGGGGTGAGGGAGAGAGTGAGGGAGCCGAGAGGATGAAGGAGCGGGCGGCTTCGGACGACGCCCACGCGGCCAAAACTTCCCTCCGGACGACAGACCCCGAGTGCCACGCGGCCGTCGCATGCTGCCGCGGGCGGCCACGGCGTTTTTCTGGTCGGGATTTCCCTGACGGCCAGGACCCAACCGTCACCGAAAAGCTATTTCCATAAACTCAGAACAAACTTTGCTGCTTAATAACTTTCAAACTAAGCCGAATTAGCAAAAACTCAAAATAGATGAAATGTAGCTTTTGAAGAGTAGAACATTTCATCTTAAAGGAGTTTTACCAGATTCTGCCTAGATTTTGAATTACAAAAATCCAAATAAAATACCTTTTAAAATATCCCCAAAATAGAAAATCAGCCCCCATTTTTGCCCTTTTTCAACATTTTTGAACACCTTCCAAGCATTTTCATGAAAAGTGGTAAAAACAACTTTTGTTCCTTATAAAATTCTCTACAAACTTCATTTAGGGCACACACACATGCAAGCACTCTAGCTACCACTTCCAATTCAGTCAAACAAAACTACTCTAATGGTCCACCTTGGTCAACCATGACAACAAAGCTTAATTAACCAAAACCATGAACATAAACCTAGGTTCATTTGGTGTCCTAAACATGTCCAGGTTACCCTAGAGGTCATCCAACACCAAACACTCATACCACATATGCACTTCATGTGAAAGGCAAGCATAATTTGAATAAACAAGCATGATACATGAAATGACAATCACTCTTTTCATTAATGCTATGCATAATGATGCTTATGCTTAAGAATGCAAATGATTATGCTTGCTTAACACCAGAGTGTTACAATATATATATCAACTACACATATATGAAATTGATAAATTTACTACAAATATATAGATAGAATTGCTTACTATGTGGGGTTGCAGCCGCTCCACTTCTGGCAATGTTGGATAGAAACCCCTCGAGCGTACATAGTCGGTGAAACCAATGACTTCCGGCGTAGGGAGACGACGTCCAGCCATTTCTTTAATTTTGACTAAAGTTAAATTTATTGAATGTAATTATGTTCATATTGCAAAGTAAAAAAATCAGCGACCAAACTAAGCCAACATATAATATCATGTTTCACTTTCACAAGTCTTAACCAAAATAAAATTACACACACACACACACACACACACACACACACACACACATATATATATATATATATATATGCTATGTAAAAGTAGAGTAATATATTTAAGCCAACATTGCATCATAAAATTGCTACCAATTTACCAAACAATAATTAAGAAACAAGCCGAAGAAGATAAACATGAACATGACAGAAACACACCTGCGGCTGCAGAGTGACGGCGAGGGCGCGCAGAGACGATGGGGGGAGGGGAGGCCGGCGAGGGCACGGTGCAGGTCGACGGCGCGGTGGAGGCCAAGGGCGCGGTGGAGGTCGGAGCTAGGGCTCCCAGGCGGCCGGGCGGCGGAGTCGGGCGCGTCGGGGCGGCAGAGTCGGCGGCGCGATGGAGGTCGAGGCGTGGTGGAGGTCGGAGCTAGGGCTCCCAGACGGCCGGGTGACGGACGGCGGGGCGGCGGAGTCGGGCGAGTCAGGGTGGCGGCGTCGGGTGCGTCGGGGCGGGGGAGGTCGATGGTGCGGTGGAGGTCGGGAGCGGTGGAGGTCGGGCGTGTCAGTGCGTTCGGGACGGGAAAGTCGGTGGAGGTTAGGTGCGTCGGTGCGTCGGGGCGGGGAAGTCGGTGGAGGTCAGGCGCGTCGGTGCATCGGGGCGGGAAAGTCGGGCGCGTCGGGGCGGCAGTGTCGGGGCGTCGACGTCGGGCGCATCGTGGTAGCGGAGTGGGGAGCGTCGGAGCGGCGGCGTCGGGCGCGTCGGGGCGGATCTGGTGTATGGCGTCGAGGATGTAGTGGGGGGACTAGTGGCTGAGAGGAAGGAGAAAATGGGTGGCGGTGGGGAGGAAGGAAGGTTAGAGGGTAGGGATGGGCCTTTAATCCCGGGTTGTGGTTCCAACCGGGATTGTTAGGCCTTTAGTCCCGGTTGGTAACCTAACTCGGGACAACAGAGGCCCGTTTTGGTGCCATTTTTAGCGAGGGCCAATTTCATTTCCTGCCATTTTTCATTGTTTTTAGTGTAAATATATATAAAGCATCCAAATAGTATATTAATTTATATAGATACATATTTATTCAGTTATACATAAGGCCTAAAAATATTATAAAAACATAAAAAATTAGATATAAAGTTTAAAATATTATATTTATTAAGATTCCTTACAAGAGAAATATATGATAACAAAGACCTTAAAATAAAATTATATATACGATAACAAAGACCTTTTTCTATATAGGTCAATGTTACAATCAAAGTGTACAAAACATATTAAAATTTAACCACCTCAGTAGTGTTCTTCTAGCATCGCATGAACCTCAGAAACGCCAGGCGGTAACGAGCTATGCCGATTCAAGATGATCAAGGAGGCCACAAAACTCATGCATGAGCGTGCCCCGATGAACCTATGCCTCTGGGCTCTCGCTGTTGGGGGCGGTGGACACTGCATGGCTTTTCAGCAAACGAGCCTCCGATGAACCAATGCCTCTGGGATTTGCAAGCATAATCCAGGGCCCATTGGATTTCGCTCGGCGCCGTCTCCATGGAGTACCAACACCGCCCCACGACGGCAACAGCGCACACCCTCGGATGGCACTGTCAACCTCGTGGGGACCCTAACATTCAGCGTAGCTCTATTTTCTGTAGCATTCTTCTAGCACCTTCACTGTGCACCATTTTCGTGGACTAGGATAGGCAAGGATATCTGTATGTGTAGGAGTTTCTCCCATAGAGACCCCATTTGAGTGGATTTTTTATAAATGAAAGGTCGTGTAGTGAAGTAGAGTGTGTGAAATGAGCAGAATGTGTGTAGTGAAGTAGTGTGTGTGAAATGTTGAAGGTGTATTGTACAAACCGGGATTAAAAGTCTATGCTCCTACCTACCCAACATAAACAAACATTGCTCCCACCTATCACCAATTTTGTTTTTTTTGTGTAAATCGATTTGTTTTTTAGTTTCAAAATAAATATATAAAACTATGAATAAATTTTAATAAAGAATTTATTTTAGTATTTGAATTTTATCCTACTAAAGTTTTTAGTTTTGTGATATTTATATGTATATATATTACTCATTATTCATATCATGATACCCTACTAAAGTAAAAATTTATGTATAGCACGAAGAGGTGTTACATCACAAACCGGGTTCAGCGTCTCTAGACAAATAGAAGTAATTGAGTTATTACATGACTAATATGAACCTTACAATAGCTGCGGCAAAGAATCATTGTGGCACGTCGGCATTAGGAGCGAATTAAATAATGAAACACACAACAAATATAAATTATAATTAAAACCAGATTAAACTACATGTGACAGAACCGACCAATTTATTAGAGCACAAGCACATAATTCACCATTAGGACGGCAAACTACATGATTGAGACCTAATAAACCCGGTAGTCATACCGAAATCTCGAAGGATTTTAAACTTTTCTGGCACGACCAAGATCGTAATAGTTTAGCGTTCCCATTCACAAGTACATAGTTCGCACATAGTTTAAATAATCAGAGTAAATAAAGTTATTACAAACCAAGTTCAATTTCAAAAGAAAGCGGAAGCAATTTAGTTTAAAGCCACACACGCACTTAATTCAAACACAGTGCCAGTCCCTTAGTCAACATCCAGCAAAAGCATCAAGTAGAGAGGGGTGACCATGCCCGAGGTCTAGTCATCTCCCAAAGCGGGATAGAAGCAGTTCTGACAATAGCCATAAAACATCTCACCATCTACAAAAACATGGGAAATAAAACCCTGAGTACGAGAATGTACTCAGCTAGACTTACCCGTCATAAACTAAAATAAAGTGACTCCAAGGAGTATGCAAGGCTGTATAAGTAGGATAGCTGACTCATTTAATTATGGAAAAGCTTGTATTAAGAAACAATTAATAAGAACCTTCTAGCAATGTATTTTAATCTGGTTAACCTTGTCATGCTACATTAGCACCTGTACTAAACAAGCATGGTAATAATTATTCAACAAGAAAGTAACCATTTCCGGTTGAGTATCTTCAATCTCAACAGCTCAACCATCTCATCTGTTGTTCGAGTTCTTACTACGATGCCGCTGCTCAAGTCAAGTGTTCACTGTCCAGGAACGATGGCGATTATAATCGATTACTAACCAACTGGCGAGTATTCCTCACATAAACCACACTCACCAACCACGGTGAGCTACAGATCACCGACATTCAATTCGGGAAAAGCGCGAGATCAACAGGTGCCATCGTACCCAGGAACCGCCCGGCTGCCTTATTCAGGGCAACCCTGACCTCGGACTTACTCTCCGCGTAACCTATGGTCCCCATCTTCACCAATACGATGCGTACAACAGGTTGACTCCCGGCCCAAATCAAAATTAGGCTTCGCGGTCGGAACGACTTATCCTTCCAGCTAAATGTGAGGCATAAATTCAATATGACTTGAGGACGTACAACGGACGGGGTCCTAGTTTGACACAGACGGGATAACCACACCAAACCTCCAGTTCAGTCTCAACACCAATCCCGCCCGGTCTCGATTTATTATCTCCAAATGGTTATCCAAGATAACAATGTATTCAACCATTCCAAGTCACCACCTATAACTCGCGGATGACAGGAAATCACCCAACTTCTACCGATCTAGTTAAGCAGGGCTAAGCATATATTCGTACCTGAACCTAACAGGGTTGAAGTATAAATAGTGGCAAGGAATATAAGTAATGCAGCAACGGTATAAAACAACACCTATAACTTAATGCATCAAACAAGTAAAGGACTCAAGTTAGATATTTTGCAAACCACAGGGAGAATGCTCCGGGGCTTGCCTTTCAGGAAAGAGCTTGGCTGGTGGTCGGGACACTCTGAAAGATCAGCTTCGGGATCCTCTTCTGCTGCTGCTTCCCGAACCAAAGCTTCCTGCTGGCCTTCCTCTCCTTGTGCTCCGGGAACTATCGTTTCGAGCTCTGACGATCCTGTATGATGCATAGCACGTATGAGTACCGTGCATATATATAATTACAATGCTGATGGTGATGGTGAATGAATGCTTAGCTAAGATAAATGATATGATATTTGAAAACATGTATGATAAGCACATGTCATCTGCATTCTCTTCTACCGACAACTTTCCAAACAAGCCTCGCATTATAATTTACTCGCACAATATAGGAAATTATAAACAACCATTGTTTTGTACACTATACTCTACTAAACCACAACCAATAGCAGATCACACATGTTACAAATAGCATAAAAAGCATTTTTACACACATGAAATGATAACTCTAAAGCATTATTTATAATTAAAAGAAATCAGGGTATAACTACAACATGACTTTAGACTACTTAGAAAATTCTGTAAAAATTACAAAAGCTTAATCATACCAAATAAAGACTACCATAAAAATTTCAAGTCAAAATAGTAAGTACTTTATCCTACACAAAAATGCCAAGGTAGCACAATTTCAGGGGCATAAAATACTTTATACATAAAAGTATGTCAAACAACAGATCTCAGAACATCATTAGCTTTATATTAACATAAAAATATTCTCTAAAAAGTTTCATGCACAAATTCCTTATATATTACTTATTATGAATTATTTATCATCATATGAAAATAGGCACCATAACTAGACAGATCAAACTTTCCACATGATATAACCTCATAATATTTTTCACATATAGAGCATGACATAAGAAGACTAACAAACTTGGTCTCACATTTTTCTGAGCAACAGAGAATTACTTATGCATTTTTTAAGATAAAAGCAATTAATAGAGATAAATAAAGCTATACAGAAAAGTATCATAAATTCCACATTTCATATTTTTTATGCATAGATCATCTCATAAGAAAAATACTGCAAGTTGAACCAACTCATTTGGATAAAAAATGAGCAAGTGATGGATTTTCAAAGATTTAACAGAAATCTGGAAACAGTTTTGAAAAAGAAAAAGGAAAAATACTTTGCACCGGAGACCCTGAGGTTTTCAGAAATCAACCAAGCCCTAAACAGAAATACTCTGTGTCTGGCAACCTTGCACCAAGATGTAACACCTCTGGTGTTATATTAACTAAAACCTGCCATGTCATCATATGCACTGCAAAGCATCCATGTTTAAGTCAACCTTAATGTGCATTAACTAAAACAAGTTTACATTTCATAGGTTGATTGAGTTTCGGTAATGTTTGTCACATGAAATAATAAAACCCTATTTTCGAATGCCATCGCAAATGCTTAATTTATACTCTATGTACTTGAGGTGTAAACTGTGTTTACACTAGTGTCAAGCATAGTGTATAAGTCTAAGTCCAACCCTAAAAATGATTTCCATACTTGAAATTTAATTTGGATTCCAAAGCTTATTTATAAGCCTGGCAATTCAAATTTAAAGTCAAATTGGAAATGCTATAAAAGGTTTTTCAAAAGTCAACTTGGTCAACCAAGGGTGTCATTGGGTCAATGACCTAAAATTGTCCTTGGATGATGTTTGTGATCACTAATAACCAACCAATTAAGTTAGAAACCAAATTGAGTTTAAACTCCTTTTCAAAAACCTTTTATTTCCAACCCTAGTTTTATCCCCTTTTCCCTAATTCAAATTCTATAAGGAATTTGGAGATACTCTAAAAGGATAATTTGTAGATCTTGACAAGAGCTACAAAGTTGGTATAGAAAGTTTTTCAAGTTTCCAAAAGAAATTTCAAATTAATTTGAAAATACAGTTTCTAACAATTATCCCCTTTTGATTTTAAAACCACAATTCAAAAATTATGCATGATTTGAGAAAACTTTGTACATGAAAAATGTTTGGTTTGATAAACTCAACATTTCATAGTTTTGAAGAATTTCAAGTTTTATTGGAAAATCAAAAGTAATTTCAAATACTTATTTCTAGGGTTTTATCCCCTTTTTGAATCTGAATTCAAATTTCAAAATCTAAACAGAATTTGAAGATGCCCATTAAAGGAAAAGTGTAGCTCTTGAAAAGTTATGCAAATGATATTTTTGGAGATTTTCAAGTTCTTATATAACTTTAGGAGTAATTTGTATTTGAAACCGAGTGGCAATTCTATAAATAACTTGAACAGCACCCAACCCTATCGGCGCCCGCCATGGCCGGCTTCACACCGCGCGTCGCCGTCCACCGCCGCGCTTTCCCGGCCAACTGATTGCTTTCAGACGCGAGAGACTTCGTCGTCGTCATGTCACCTGCTCTTTCATCAACTCCAAGCTATAAATAGCCGCCGGTCGACGCCGTTCTTCTCCTTTCTTCCTCCCGCCGCCGTCGCCGACGATCTCCCTCCGCCGCTGAAATTCGCCGTCGACACTCCACCTCTGTCCAATTGCCCTCGCTCAAAGCTCCGCCACTTCATCATGGTTCTTTTGGGCTAGTTCAAGCTCGCTCTCATCGCCCGAGTCACCCACACTCCACCTTCTTCCCCGCGGCCGGTCAGCCGAGCCGCCGCCGCCATCTCCGCCGTTTGCCGTCGCCGGAGGTGAAAATATTTTACCTTCGACCTCATAATCGTGTTCTCCATGTCATCCTGCGTCTGATGCGCACCTTGGTTCGAGCAGCGCATTACCAGAGGTCGCCTTGACGCCGTCGTGCCATCGGAGCGCCGCCGCCGCCATCACCGCCGTCGACCGCCGCTCAACCCAGCCACTCCGGACCTCCATTAACGTGTGCATCCGCACCGTGGTAAGCTCCTGCGTCTAATTGTGTCATCAATTTCACTCATCCTGCACCGTAGCCGCCGGTAGCCGTAGCTCGTCGCCGGCGCAGTGCTGCCGCTCCGCCGCGCGCGTTGCCATCTTGCCTAGAGACCGAGACCGACCTCCATGTAGTAACCGAATCGATCCATTTAGGTGCCCTGCGTAGGTTCGTGTGGTCGCCGTCACCGGAAATCACTCCGGTGAGCAACTCCGCCGCGCCCGAGCTCCGCCGCGCCGCCATGGACGCCGGCGTGGGTGTCGCCGCCGCTCCTGCGCGCCGTTAGCTAGCTCGTTGGACTCCCCGTGCTGTGCTGAGTCTGATGGACCAACCCATGTCGCCGGAGACCTCACCGACGGCGAGGAATCGGCGGTCAACCGCCGCGCGGCCGTCGGTCAGCGCGGGGTTACTGTGCCGATTTTCCTTTTTCCATTTTCAGAAAATGATTTAAATGCTATTTTCTTTGAAAATTCATAGTAATTCATATATAGCTCCAAAAATTCTGAAAATTTTTGTGAATGTTTCTTATGATGTCATCTACCTAGGAAAAATATGAAATGCAAAAATTGAGTACTTTTGGCATATGTTAAAATTAGCCCTTTTAATTGAAAAATGAACCTTCAATGATTTTTAATAATTTAAATAATTGGCTTTTAATTCTGAAATTTGTTTTGCCATCTAATTAGGCTAAGAGTTTTCTAAAATAAAATTTTGGGCTTAATTTGACAACTTTAATTTTTATGCCTTTATTTAATGCTTTTAAATAATTAAATTAACCCCTTTAGTTAAACTTAATCATTATAGGAGTTGTTTGACTTTGGGATTGATTGATGACCTTAGGTCATTAACCTTAATGACCTTTGGCACTTTAATTAATTATTTGTGCTTATCTTAATCATGTCATTAGGGCTTAATTAACGTTATTTTATGTGTTTAATTAATTATAAAAATGGCGTAGTTAACTCTAATCAGTTATATAAGCGAAGTTTTGTTAGCTTGCAACTTTATCGTGAAGAAAAGTTGTACTCGATCCTTTAATCTGATCATGCATCCATCGAGCATCATGTTTACTATTCCATCATGTAAAGCATATTAATTATCGAATAGTTTCCGTTAACGGAGAGTTGACGTATCACTCAGATCTGAAGGACGAGCAGATTCAAGAATCAGGAGTTGATCCAGATTTCGAGACAGTCTACCCCGAACATCAAGGCAAGCCCCGGATACCTTTAAACCCTATTCTATTTATAAAAGTTTTACCGCTTCAGCTCTGGTAGGTTGCATTAAGTGCTAGGAGTTGAGTGAAAACCCACAAATTGCATTACCTGTCTTATTTTCTTAATCCTTGTTACCTACTTGAAAGATGAGTAGTAATGCTTAGCCCTGCTTATTTATTTAATTGTTCAAAAGAAAAGAATGAAAAAGATGAGATTGGTTTTCTTGTTGAAAACTTGATGTTAGTAATAAATCGAGTCCGGACGGCGAACTTGCACTGGGAATGGAGTCCCTCTGTAGTGTTCTCGTCTGTTGATGCCCTAGGTCCCGTCCGTTGGTGAACTGGATGATATCGAGAATTTAGAAATCCACATGCATGAAGTGGTATACGGATGGTTGGAGCCGTGTATGCCATGGAGTGACCTAGTGTGGGGTCAGAGAATCCCATCTGCTGTCATAGTGTGTTTTACTGTGGGGTTTAAGTTCCCATGTATCTCGGTACGCTGGGCCGCAGAGCTCACGTGTATCATGTGGTGATATACGGCTGAGGTTGTTATCCCGGTATATCGGTGCACCTGGGGTGCTTCGGAGTTAAAGTCTCCGGTATGCTCAGTCACCTAGGTCCCAGTTGGGTATGAAAATGGATTCGAATCGCCGTTGCTTCTCGGAGAAGAAGACTCGATCGTTGTTCATCATCGTAGTAACAACCTAAACAAAAATTTAAGGATCAATAACGAAGTTGGTTGGTAATGGGAGATAGTCCCAGCAACTTCCCTTTTTGTAAAGCTTTTCTACAAAAATTTCTTATCTCTCATAAGCCTTACCTTGTCCCTCTAGCCTGCATCTCTTGAGTCTCTACCCTTCTCTTCTGTCGGGTCAGTCTTGTTGAGTACTGTTGTACTCAGGGTTTGTTGAACCCCTGTGCAGGTGAGCTTCATGGGCAGGAGTGTTATGCATCTTGCTGCATGACAGTCGTCGAGGAAAGCGACGACGAATAAAGATGTTA
>CM041632.1:45306928-45434394 GCA_023333625.1 Bothriochloa decipiens
TGTCTCTCTACAATGATTGATCCTGCTCGGAGAATCGTGGATGATTCAGGATTTACCCGATAGACTTTTTAAGTCGTATGGAACGCAGTCATGGTTATTTGGAGTCTGTTTAGACAATAATCATGCGTGTGGGCCATATGATTTAGGAGGTTCTGCCACACAAGACCCTTAGGGTTTCCTACATTCTAACCCGATGGCCCTCGACGGCGGCGAGGTTCGGCCGGCCGTCCTGGCGATGCTCCGGCGGGGAAGAGAGAGGAGGGCCGTGCGCATCGATCAAGGGTATTAAAGAGGGAGGGGAGCGGCTGCGGCGGGGTCAGGGCACGAGCACAGCGGAGCGGCGGTCTTCCCTGACTCCGGCGAGCTCGATGTCCGGCGAAGGAGGGCTCGACCGGCGGCAAAGGCTAGGGCTTTAACTCGAGTGGACCGCGGCACACCCTATCGGCTACTCAAAGCGGCTAGAGCTCGACTACGGCGGCTCGGACATGTGCGCGCGGCGGATCGGCGTCAATCCGCACGGCGGTCCGACGAAATCCGGCCCTACGAAACCCTAATCGACCCCATTGACTAGCGTCCTACCTCCTACAGATCACGGCGCGTCGGAGGCGCACCAAACTGGCGAGAGATGATGGCCAGAGCAGCGGGACCACGGTGCGGTCAAGGTGCGGCAATGGCGGCCGGGGAGAAGATGAGTCGATTCGGGTATACCTTGATGCAACAGGCCGAGGCGAGGGTGGAGGATGGTGGAGCAGACTCAGGCGCGCTCGATTGCGGGGTCAATTGAGAGGATGCGCTGCTGACGGCGGTGGATTTTGAACGGCGGTGAGGTGAGCTCGGTGCTGCGCGGCGGCGACGGCGGCTCGCGGAGCTGCGGGAAGGAGGCAGGGAGAGTAAAATTGAGAGGGGGACAGCGAGAGAGGGAGCAGCCGCGGTCGTTTAATGCTGTCGGAACGGCCGCTGTCGCCCCGAACCGCCGGTGGACGCGCGCCACGCGGAGCGCGCGGGCTGGGCGACATGGGCGGTGGCCGGCCATTTCCCTGACGGCCAGGACACAGCCGTCACCAAAAAGCTATTTTCATGAATGTAAACTAATCTTTGCTGCTTAATAACTCTTGAACTAGGCCGAATTAGCAAAAACTCCAAATAGATGAAATGTAGATTTTGAAGAGTAGAATATTTCATCTATACAAAGTTTTACCAGATTATGCATAGATTTTGAAATACAAAAATCCAAATAAAATACCCCTTAAAATTCCCTAAAATGGAAAAACGGCCTCCAATTCTGCCACTTTTTAACATTTTTGAACACCTTCCAAGTATTTTCATGAAAAGTGGTAATTACAACTTTTGTTCCTTATAAAATTCTCTACAAACTTTATTTAGGGTGCACACACATGCAAGCAATCTAGCTATCACTTTCAATTCAGTCAAACAAAACTACTTTAATGGTCCACCTTGGTCAACCATGACAACAAAGCTTAATTAGCCAAAACCATAAACATAAACCTAGGTTAATTTGGTGTCCTAATCACATATAGGTTACCTTAGAGGTCATAAAACACCAAACACTCATACCACTATCCAATTCATGTGAAAGGCAAGCATAGTTTGAATAACCAAGCATGATATATGAAATGACAATCAATTTTTTCATTAATGCCATGCATAATGATGCTTATGCTTAAGAATACAAGTGATTATGCATGCTTAACACCAGAGTGTTACACTACAACCTTGTAAACCAAACAAACTAAACATGAATCACTATCTTCAGCGGATCGGGCCATTCACTTCGACCCACCTGTCTATAAATATGTGCTAGTTTTGATCTCTAATCGTGTATCCCCTCTCAGTATCGATATAGTGCAGTGCTCGTATGATTGCACTCTCTCGGGCCACGTGAGACAAAGAGATGGTCGACCGTAGACAGAGCCTACTGAAACTTCACTGTTGTGGTGAGTAAACCTTATGCCGAACTGTTTGTCATCAATAGTATCCTGGCTAGTGGTGTCAACCTAATCCCAATCATAGTTGAAATAATCTGTAACTTGGTTAAGAATGGCCATCAAGCCACATGAAGAATGGGTAACATCCTGGAGCGTAACCTGCAAGTAGCAGAAATAAAGATAATATTATTACGTTAGTAAACAACAAATAATATGCATGACAGAATTATCAATGTAAACTGATTTTACCACATCAAGAGTATTGTTTTGCGCGCTACATTCGCTAAATGTAACAGCAGTGTAACCAGGGCAACGCAGAGCCATGTCCTTGTAGTATGAGAAATCACACACATTATATCCTATATGTCGAAGTGCGTCCAAACAGAGCCCGACTGTAGATTGTTGCGCGCTCCTCATGGATGCGTCCGGTGTCGCCCTCCTGCGGATAGTGTGCCCAGGAGCATTTGATTGTAAAACTAATTTCACACTGTCAGGTCAGAGCATTGAGAACAGGGAGCGTGACCACGTCGAAGTGCTCAGCAAGGAACAAGGAAAGTGCATCATATAGTCATTTTGCTGGCTCCATCCACTGCGACATAAAAAATACAATGCAATAATTATATTAAAATAATTATACTTATTTATATTAGCATAAAAATAATAGATGTTGAAAATTTTTAATACAATAGCTGGCTGAGGGAACCGTGAAACGGGCACATTTGAGCAAATGGCTCATCGCCTGGGTAGAAACCCGCTGCCTGTGGTGGTGGTAGAGGAGGTGCTACGTTGAAACGTAATCGATAAAATTTAACAAGTAATAAGTAAAATGAATCTAAATAATGAAATAAAAAAAGTATATAAAAATATGTATATATATACCAAAAAAATATCATGGAGCCATTGTTCGAAGAGAAGTGAATTAGTTTCCTCGCGACTTCACCGATTTCACTGCGTGACATTCATGTAGAAATATATGTACAACAAATAAAAATAAATTCACCATCTCGATTTGACCGTGGAATGAAATAATTATTTACCATTGAAAGATTCGAAATTATATGAATAAAAGTTACTAACATTTTGAAAAAGATGATGCACGATGCAAAGTTTGCTCCCCAAGCAAGAACACATAGCCGTTTGAATTATTTTAGGATATCTCGAGCGGGGGAACAAAAAGAGGGATATATAGGGAATCATAGTCCCGATTGGTTATACCAACCGGTAATATTGGCCCTGATCTAGTCTCGGTTGGAATAACCAATCAGGATTAAATTTGTCCGTCCTGCTACGCGCCTGCAAAAGCTGTGTTTAGAGCCGTTTGGAACCGTTGAAAAGGGCTTTAGTCCCGGTTAAAACACCAACCGAGATTAATTAAGTTTTTTTTATCCTAGACCAAAAAATAGACAGAACTGAAGATCTGAATTAAAAATCATTTCTCTGCTAGTTCTGGCTCGAGCGCAGCCTGTGTCGAAACGAGCACGTCGCTCCACATCGTGGTGCATGATGCTACTGACGTGTTGCACCTCAAGAGGGGTGGCCTTGGCAAGTTTTCTGGATGTATTATTTGGGTCTTGGATATCACCATTTTTTAGGTTGTTTATTGAGCCAAGTACTATTAAAGATTTTAAAAGAAATTTGAGTCTCTCGATCACTCTCTCCTCTGATCGCGTATCCGATCCTTTCATGTTCGTATTAGGACGGCTTAAGACATGAGTAATACGACTGGTCAAAATCAAATGCAGTGTTTCTGATTGATGGCTATAGAAATACAGCATGCAACACTACTGCTTCTACGCACTAGGCACTGCCTTGATTTGGCACTGCATATCAGTTTCGGTGTGCAAAGTCAGTCCGGCACGAACCGATCAGAGCTAGCCATTCATCAATTCCTCGTCTTCTCATCTGTAGCTGTAGAGGAGGAGTACAGTAGGCGCACCAGGTGAACGCCCGGGCCACCCGAGCGTGATGGCGACAGCAGAGAGTAAAGGCCCGCCCTGCGCCTGCGCTCGAGCACATACACTTTCGTAGGAGTATAAAATGGCCTCGTTTTGATTACAAAATTTTTCTAACTTTAATATTATAGCACTTTTATTTGTATTTAATAAATACCGTCTAATTATAAATTAATTAAGCTTAAAAGATTCATCTCATGATTTATAATCAATCTATATAATTAGTTTTTTATCTATATTTAGTGATTTATATATGCGTTAAAAGATTGATGTGACGGAGAGAGCCGAAAAATTTATAATTTTAATGACATATCCGCAGGATCATATCACAGTAATCGCGCAGTGCGTACAGTGTGTACAGTATTGTTTTTTTTTTCTCGGCGAGTCAATGAGCCGTGACCGTGAGTGCTCATGGATGGATGGGGTCCGGTCGGGTGGGTTCGAGACACGTTCGCGTCACGCGTCAGGGACGGGCCAAGCTCAGTGACCAGTGTCGTGTCCGCGCGCGCGCGTGCGTGCGTGCAGTCAGTGCCTCACCCGCGCGATCGATCGAAGTGGCCAGCAGCTGGGTGGGTAATCGCGCATCACGTCTCACCCTTCGAGTAGAATGGTCCAATCCTACTCCTACGGCAAGAAATGCCCCAAGGTAAACCAAACCGTACCCCGGCCTCTCCGTGACGTCAACACAATACATCTCAGGGGGGCGGCTTCCTTGCTTCAGATGTTTAGATCTTGACCGAGTTTACCTCCTAGTTTACCAGACAAGAATTTATTATAGCTTGCTTATGTGGGAGAGCCAAAATAATTCACAGAGTCTGGACTTTTTTTTAAAAAATTACACAGACACTCACAACACGCACACACACTCACCTCTATAAATACACGTACGTAAACCTACCAGCACCTTTAAAGGAATAAGCACCCGGTAGATCTGGAGATTCTCGAAGTCACCACACTGGCGTCCTTTTTGTTGATGAGAACGTCGCTTACCACTTAACGCATAACGCCGATAATTCCTATAAAAATCTCAGAAAAAGGTGCGAGCACCAGAATTTAAACCCTGGTAGGTAGCATCCTATAGGGCCGTCCTACCATTGGACTACAAGCCAATTCGCTACCAAGAGTCTGGACTTGCTCGACAAGCTAGGTAAAAGGAAGTTCTTTTATGGTTGGAAATCAACGCGTTCTCTTTCTTTAACCCGGCTGCAACGGGGCTCAAATAAAAATCCTTAGGTTCTAGCCGTGTAAAAAAGAAAAAAATGTGTGTCCCATCTTTGAGGATTTCCATATTAGAGTATTATACTATTGTACATCTAATTAAGTCACAATAGATACGGTTTTTTATGGTCCACACTCCCCCCTCTTTAAAAGAATGCACTTTTAATCTACGTTAATTTATCAAAAGGAATACACCTATGGTTGTGAGGCTAGCATTATAGAAACAACTTTTGTGTGTGGGGATGGGCCATAAAGCTCCACATGGTTCACACGATAATTCAGAACTAGAATTTTTGGTTTCTTCTAGTGATGTGGGCTTCTCCTAATATTTTAATATTCAAAATTTACTATAAATTTTCCCTACTAAAAGTCTCATAGTGAGATTCTCATATGCTATGACTAGTGATTGTGTTTTATCACTATTTAAAAACACTGTAAGAGAATTTCACCTTTTTTGGTAGCAATTATATGTTTTTTTAAACAAAGGGAATCATAAGATGTTGTGGTCATTTTTTTATACATACACCATTTAAAATGCTCCAGCTCAATGTGTAAGGCGTGAAATTCCTATGAGCATAGCTGCCGCACATGCAGCGCAGACCTTTTTTTTTTCCTCAAAAAATGTCTCAAAATTCAACTTTGTTAGCCATTGTTGTTGCGGTAGTAAAATGGTAGTGGTAGGATAGGACGTCCTACTTTACCTTGGCGTTGAAGACACCTGCTTGCTGCTCGCTGTCCTTTTTCGTAGCGGCTACGGAGTATATGAAAGGGAAATGGCAGAGGGAAGGGTACCTTTCGTGAAAAGGGCCAAGACAACACTCACTACAGGTGCTTTGTTTAGTCGTTTAGTTCGTCATTTTGTGGAGGTACACTAATGTTTTCAGTCGCCCTATTAGGTCGATCACGCCCCTGTTGAGAGACAGATTGGACAGAAAGGTGGTGACTATGTACATAGTATGACATATCATTTGACGTTAGTGTCGTAGCAGCGTCAGGAGACACCCCGACCTCGACGGGTAGTTAAGGAGAAGAGTGAAGAGACAAATGGAAGAGATGTTTGGATAGGAGCAAATTGGGTTTTTGGCACTAAAAAAATTAGTTTTAGGTTCTCGATCCAAATCTCATGGAATTTAGGCTTTTGGCCCTGAGTCATTTTTTTTACGATTTTGACCCTTCCGTCCAATTGATAGGTTAACGGTGTTAGCAGCATGGTAAAATGACCTTTTCATCCCTAGACAAAATGAAACATTTCTATGTATATCAGGCTATATATTATCATAAATCATTCAAAATGACCTTTGAATTTTAGATGGTTTATGATAATATATAGCTTGATACACATATAAATGTTTCATTTTTCACCGGGGTAAAAAGGTCATTTTACCGTGCTGCTAACACAATTAACCTGTCAAATGGACGGAAGGGCCAAAATCCCTAAAAAAATTGACTTAGGGCCAAAAGTCAAAGTTCAACAAGATTTGAGACAAAAACCAAAAGAAAACTTTTTTCAGGGCCAGAAACCCAATTTGCTCTTTAGATAATATCCCTTAGTACAAATGTTTGTATAAGTACCCCATGAGTTAAATCCCATGGGTTATCAATTAGCTACTGAATTTAGCTCCAAAGATCCAACCAACAATGCTAATGAGTTGGTTAACTTTTAGCCAAAGTTGTATAACTTGTTTTCAGGTAACTAGCTGGCCAAACCCAGCTACTTTAGGGCCAAAGTTGTGTTTGGTTTAGAAACTTGGTGCAACAGGATAGTCTTGTCTAAGTTGTGAATCATGGGATGATTCTATCTTATATTTGGTTGAGGGAATGAGATCATTCTTTGTTTAGTGTTCGATTGGAGGACGCTAAATATTGGGTTAAGACTATGTCATATGGAGCCCACATATGTTTTTTTTTCATTTTGTTCTACCTTTCTTCCCATTCGCTCGCACCTAGTGCCCTCAATTGTCTGACTCAACCTTTTTGCTCTTGTGCACCACAGTCACCCTGGGCGTCTTCACCCTTTGCCACTCACATCGCCATCTTTCGCAGGTGAGCTTGGTCATGCGCTGCTCAATCCTCTTCTCCCCTTCTCCACTAGTGGTACAATAAATGATATGATAAGTTTCATAAAACTTTTCAAGATTTAGTTAGTGACAAAATATATTAGTTTAAAAATTAAAATGATTCTTCTAAGTGTGTTCCAATTAATTTGATAGAGTTTTGCATTTGTGCTAATTGTAGTTGGTGTTTATGTGTGTGCAAAAGGTTTTAAAATGTGTTTAGGAGATGAATATCTCTAGAATTTTTCTAACTTTCTCTAGAATTTAATTCCCTCTTCATTGTGCTTAATCCTTTTATTTGACCCTTTCTACAACATCGAGCATTTTTCACAACTTCAATGAGCTTGAGAGTAATTATAGATTTTCTAGTGTTATTTTTATTATGAAATTAATAACTCCAAAATTAGAAAACCCTACTATAATTGTTCTTCTGATTTAATTTAAAACAAGCATATAAATACATGCTGGCATTTTTCTTTATGTGATGATCTCATATCCAAAATCCGTTTCTCAAGACACTATCCTTATATAAGTAAATCTAAAGATGAAACTCTACCGAGGAACTGAATTGGTCGATCAAGTTTTTAGGTGTATTTGTCGCATTTCAACAAAAAACCAATGTAATTATATTTTCGATAACTACTACCTTGGTCCAAAGAGAATGTAATTATAGTTTTGTTCTAAGTTAGATTATCAAATTTAATTGTGTTTATTGGAAAAAAACAGTATCGACATTTGTTACACCAAACATGTATGTTGCGAAAAAAATGTTTCCATAATAAATCCCACTATACTTATTTACTATTACGTAATATGAAATTTAAAGTAAAATTAGAATAGTATTACTTTTTACAATAGTTTTTTTTATTTTATATAAACCATTGGCCTTGTGCATTGAATCCCGAGAGTATGATCAGGATTTAAGCTCTATGTATTTGAGCTTCGACGTCATATATTGCGTGCATATGATGGCACAAGCTGGAAAAAATACAGGTAGTAGTATAGTATATAAATATAGGGTTAGTACTCCCATCTAGTTCTAAAATTTGTTTGTTGGGATTTGGGGCGTAGAGCAGCAAGGTCTTGGCACTCGAAGTGCTCACATTCATCTAGGTGAGTGAGCACTGAGCTAGAGCGCCTGGGCTTCCCTTTTGTTTATGCACGTCGGTTGAGACTCCAGAGGCGGTTTGTGTTCTCAAGGTGGGCGCCTCGAAAACGCCCACGACACACGAATTCGTGCAGATATTCAATGCCGACGACGCTTTGGCCTGCTTGCCAGGCCTAGTGTTTTGCATCGGATTGGATCGGTCTCGCTCTTGCCTCTTGTCTGTGCACTGCATGTGAGAGTGAACAAGAGGCGTGGCCCACGGCCCTTGCTTTGCTTGCGTGCCTCCACTCCAATTCCATGGCTTGCTTGTCCTCGGGGAGACGCCGGCAGGCGGCAGAGTTTGGTGCCGGAGGAGGGGGAAACTTTGGGTTGGGTTATTGACCTAGATAGGCGGGGGCGCTTTGCTCTGTCAGCCTGTTAGGGCAGCACCAACAAATTAAAGGTTCTAGTCGCCAGGAAAATGATTAGGTCTGCCTTTCATCAAAGTTAAAACAATCACCTTACGTGACAGGGAGGGATATAGTTGCCGGATACTGTACTATGTAGTACAGTACAGTACTATTCAGTTGAACGTTCTGCACTTGCGTGAAATGGAATGAATCAGTGGTCTAAGGGACCGGCAGGGACAAGTAAGTGATCTCCATCTCTATATAAATTAATTTCTAAAATTGTTTTCAACCTGAATCTTTTCAAAGCTAACCAAAATTATTACAGGGAAGAACGCTAACATCCAGATAATAGTACAGACAGGACAGAGAGCGAGCAATACAATAAATAGTACGGGTAGTCTTGCTCGGTGATAGATGGCGCCGTGGGTGGTGCTGTCCATCACGAGTCCACACACACACGGTACCTCGATGGGCGCAGAGCTAAGCTAGGGGCGAGGTGGCCTCGTGAGGCGCACAGAATGAGACGGAAGTACGTGATGGCTACGGCGAACCGGCTGCCAAGTGCGCTGCTCCATCGCAAGCAGCACAGCTACCGATCGGGAGGGACCTCGGGCCTCCCCACGTAGACTGCGGACGGGATACGCCGCCACCTCATCGGTTCGCGCTTCCGTTCCGGGTCGGGGACACCGGTTGCGGTGCGACGCGGCAAGCAACGCAGAGCATCTCGGGCGACTGGAACCGCGCGCCCCGCCCGGCCTCGCGCAGCGCTCAAGAGGACCCCGGCCAGCCGCACACAAAGAAAGAGGTCTGGCTGGAAGCCCGCTCGGCCCACGGGTCTCGACCGACGCATCCACGGACACAGTGTACGCGTCGCCGTGATGGGCGATGCCCGGGCGGTGTGAGGGTGACGGCACGGAGACCTGGGTGGGTCTGTCGCGTCGCGTCCATTCCATCCATCACCTGTCGGCGTCGCTGCTCGCTATAGGACGACAGACGACAGACAGACGGACGTTAATAGCGAGTCGCTACTCGTAATGGTCTTTCAACGCGTCGCGGTCAAATCCTGCCGGCGCTTCTGGTGCCGCTGCCGTGTGCATCAATCAGCCCATGTGCGTGGCCGTGGGCTCTCCCTCCGTCCGCTGTCTTGGCCTCTCCTCTAGACAGATCAACCAACACATGGTTTCGTCTTTCTTTTTTTTTTGCCCCCCCTACAACAACAACAGACACACGATTTTCGCTAATCGTCGTCATGCATGCCATATGTTTCGGCAAAACAAGCCTCATCGGAAATTCAGAACGCTGTAGTATAGTAGTAGAGCTCATGCGCCATCCGAAAATTCTCCATCGACGTGACCCTTATCTAACGTGTTCGGTCAGATAGATGGTTTACTTGATTGAACTACTGCGTTTTGCCCCCGGTGGTGATCTTATCTGTCCTCGGTTGCTTTGTTGCGATCTTGAGAGATCCGTGAAAGTGTGTGAAGCGGTCATTGGACGAGGCGACGTGTGGGACGTGACTGGCATGCTGTGCGTCGACGAGTCGTCATGACACGTTGGTGTGAGTTGAGACCGACCGACTGATTCGCAGGAGAGAACGGGACTGTACGAACAGCCGAGTGGTGTCACATCCTGCGCCCCACCTGCGGTCTCCGTTATCAACTCCGCCATCATTACGATTTCCTTCCCACCGAGTTTCTCGCAACAATGACAGCACAAAATCCACTGCCCCAAAAATCTCAAATCAAAATAGTAAACGATCCAACACGTGGTTAGCTGAGACGAAGATCCTTTCAAATATATATACCAACGTATAATAAATATGATATGATTAGATTGAGTTGTAATGTACTATTATAATGAATTATTAGAAAATGCAATACAAATGTTGATATTATTTTTCTACTTCCTTCGTCCAGAAAGGATATAATTCTAACACGGTGTCATGTTTTAGTATTTTACAAGTTTCACCGGTTATGCATAAAAAGTGCCATTATTTATAATGTCTAGTAAATCCCATTAGATCCATTCTGAAATGTATTTTCATAACAAATTGATTTGAAACCATAAATGTGAATATTTTCACTGAAAACTTGGTCAAATATGAACCACATAAACTGACACGTTGCATTTTCTTTGGGACAGAGTTAGTATATATTCATAGTTAGACTTAAGGGAATTTGACTCCTCAACTGAGTAATAAGAAAACCCTAACCAACCTGATCAACTAGTTTCAAGAAAATGCGCTAGATCACTTCAATCTCACAACAAAAACAATCTAGCAAGCTAATATCAGTGGAGAGGTTTGTTGTAGACTTAGGCGTTAGGCAAATCCAACGATTGTAAAAAGATTGATTGATGTGGATTCCTAACGAAAAATTGCATGGTGGGCATGGCTCTCATTTTGTCAGGCCCATTACCTCAGCCCAATCCGATACCTAAAGCCGCAGAAAAAAAAGCCCATTCCCACACACAGCCCACAAGGGCACAGGTCCACAGCGGTCCAAGCGTGTGCAAGTGCTAGCAAACTGAACCAAGCTCCACTGCTACCACTATTACACAGCGCCGTCTCCCGCACATCTCGATCTCGTCGTCGTCTCCCCCGGTGGCATGCTCCGCTTCCGCTAGATCCGATCTATCTATATGGATCCCCGCCGTCTCCCCATCCTCCTCTCCTTCCTGCTCGCCTTCTTCTCCGCCGTTGCCGCCTCCGACGAGATCCACGGATGTGGCGGCTTCGTCGAGGTCTGTGTTTGCTCGATCTCCGCGTGCAGTGTGCTTCACTTTTGTTAGGTGTGGCTTGTTACACTGATGCGACTTGGGGTTTTGGGTGGTTTCAGGCGAGCTCTGGCTTGGCCAAGTCGAGGAAGGTGTCGGATTCCAAGCTCGATTACTCCGACATCACGGTATGCCGTCCGCTCTCGCCCTCGTCCGTTTTTATCTCCTGGGACTGTCTTATCCCATCACGTAGTAGACTTGAAGCTTTGTGGTTGCGCTCAGCTAGCTGTCTTTGCCTATCGAGCTTTGGCTGGTATTTTTTTGTGCATGATTCGGATAGTCTAAACATACATTTGCTTCAAGGTCGTTCACTTGAATTGGGCCTCACGGAGAGCTGACCATGTTCTGGTTGCATGATGCTGAGTTGCCGCAGCTGCTCAAACAACTATCTTACTTTCGGATTGCTTGTTGATCTGTTGTATTCCGATCACTGTCATATGGTTGGGTTTAGCGAGTCTACATTCTATCTAGGCCATTAGAATTACCATTAGGGCACAAGGTGTTGCCCTGCTGGTGTTTTGAGTACTGAAACCATGTTTCTGGTAGCTTTGGTGATTGCTGGACCACCAATTATGCTTGGGGTGATTTGAATGCTCAGACTCAAAATCCAGTTAGGGATTCAACAGATGAACTTGGTGTTAGTTTCATGTATTTGGAGGTTCATGATGGTGAGAATGCTGTAAATGTTTGAAATGCATTTGGCAGCTGCTGCAATTTTCTTGAGGTTCACTTGTAAGCATAATAGTTGACTCCATAGTCATTTGAATGATTCTCTTAAGAGTTTATACTACTACTAGTTAAGTAAAAAAAAGGCGTACCCAGTGCCCTAGGCTCCCGTACTGCGGGGTCTGGGGAAGGGAAAATAGCCAGCAGCCATCCCTGCACAAATGTGCAGAGGCTAGGGCTTGAACCCTGGACCTCTTGGTCACAGGCGGTAAAGCTCTACCGCTTGCACCAGGGCCGCCCTTCACTACTACTAGTTAAGTACTCCATGATTTTCTCTATGCTATCAGAATTGATAGTCTCACCAAGTAATGAATTACCCCTTTTTTTCACTTCTATAAAGGTGTATGCAGTATGTCTCACCAGGATTTGGTTAACCCCTTATTCACTCCTAAGAGTGTGCACTATGCTGCAGATGGATATTTTCCTCTCTTGTATAGTGACATGTGCAAACTATAGTCTGTAGAGATTAGTATTAATTTAAGACATGGCTATTATTGTAGGATTCCTCTATTTGTGTCTGTGCATATTCCATTAATCCATCATGCTTCTGCTTGGGCCTTGGTGCACATGTTTTTGTGTTTATTTATGACTTTCCCTAAACCTCAAACTGATTCCGCTTTTGACTTTCTGTATCAGGTTGAGCTCTGCACTGTTGATGGTTTGGTCAAAGAAAGCACACAGTGTGCTCCTAATGGCTACTATTTCATCCCAGTCTATGATAAGGTATCTTTTTGTTTTTTCATTCCTTTAGTTCCGGATTGTCTTTCATGTGTCCTCATTTTATCTACATATCCATATATTTTTATTGCAAGTAGGAGCAAGGGTTAAAGGGCACTACTCCCTCCTGTCACAAAACATGTTATGTTTTTGCTACTGTCAGCATGTTGCTCTGCTTAAGATTTTATCATCATTATTCTTTTTATGAACTTCTAGAAATTATATAGCGTGATCTTCCTTTAAAAAACAGTTTCATACTATTACATCATTGATATATTTTGTATATATATATTTATAATACTAATTATAGTAATCAAGGTATGTAAGCTCCTAAGGAATATTAGGAAGATGGTTATTCTGTGACTGTATGACATCCAAAGCAGCACCTATTTTTCTTGCTGGAGGAAGTAGCTAAGATCATAATTTTGATATTCTCTCACATTGTCACTAAAATAAATTTTCTCTGTTATTTATGCTTGTCGCTTCTGCCACCACAGGGTTCGTTCATGGTCAGAGTTAAGGGGCCCAAGGGATGGTCATGGAAGCCTGAAACTGTAAAATAATTCCTTTACTGAATCTTTCCTTCGTTTCCCTTTTTATCTTTGTCTTTACTATGCACTAAGCACATTTCTTTTATTGGATGACATGTTCATCTCACACTTCAGGTTCCTGTCATCATCGATCACAATGGGTGCAATGGAAATGCGGATATAAATTTCCAATTCACTGGGTTTGTACCTTTAGCCTTGTAGTTTATTTTTGTGTGAACAAGAATCACATTGAAACTTCAACTGTTGATGCATGCACACACCATGCAGGTTTATGATATCTGGTAAAGTAGTGGGAGCTGTTGGTGGTAAGAGCTGCTCAAAAGGGGGAGGACCTGCTGGTGTGAAAGTTGAGCTGATGACAGATTCTGATGAGTTGATTGCATCTGCTTCGACGTCATCATCAGGAGAATATTCATTTACAAACATAATTCCAGGTTTTTCCTTAGTGTCCTTACTATACACGTAAAATTGGTACGAGTACTGTTCATTTTCTGTATGTCACATGAAGTTGTTAGGTAGTTCTAGTTCTACCTAATATAAAAGTTATATATGATATGATTCCTTTTTTAGCCACTAATGTGGTATTTTTGTTTACAAACTCTACCATAAATACTGAGATGAGTCATTTCCTTATTTTGCAATAGCATTTTTGTTACTTTGAAAGTGTGAAACTTGGAATCTACTTTGATTTGAATTTGACTAAATTCTTACTTTTCCACTGGGAAGTAGGGAGATAGTCCTTTCATGACCTGTTCACCATGTTTCAAATGCTCAAAATATGCCCATGCTCAGCACCTCATACAATCACGGTCCATCTAACTATTTTGTTGGTCCTGTCTCCCCTCTCCACGTCCAGCACTTTGGACCTCCACATCTCATCAGCCTCTTTATCACCACAGACCATTGGTTTAGTAATACGAGAATGATGAGTGGGTTATAATTTATTTTCTGACTATTTCTTGATTTCATGTTATGTACCTCTGCATTATTAGTGGCGTTGGACTAATATTGTAAAAAAAACAGTAGGGGCCGCCCGCCCCGCACAACAAAGCCATTGTGTTTTCTCCTTATGTTTATGCTCCTTTTCCAGGGCGTTACAGATTACGTGCTTCTCATCCTGATTATGAAATCAAGTCGAGAGATTCACCAGAGGTTAAGATCATGCATGCTTTCCATTGGATGGGATGTTGTTACAATGATCTTATTGTCTTACATAGTACATTTTATTATGTGCAGGTTGACTTGCGATTTGGAAATGTCGTGGCAGATGATGTCTTCTTTGTATCTGGATATGACATTTATGGTACCGTGGTTGCACAGGTTGGAAGCTGAATGGTTCTTTTATTGATAACAACTAACACTACAACCACATGCTTTCATGTCTGTTTTAAATATTCATCTGTTTGTTTAGCAAATGCAAATTCTTATGTTGAATGTATTCTATGTGTTTTCTTTGCCAGGGAAATCCAATAGTGGGAGTCCACTTATATTTGTATTCAAATGATGTAAAGGAGGTCCCTTGCCCACAAGGTTTCAGTGATGCACCCAGGGAAGGTGCTCTTTGCCATGCAATCTCTGGTGCTGATGGGAAGTTCACGTTTAGATCACTACCTTGTGGTAAGTTGATAATTTATCAAACTAATAAAATGTCACATTAATGCAATGGAATCATTATGTCAAATTTCTTCTTCATGAAAGTTGCTCAGGATTTCATGTTGGCAATTGACACATGTACAATGGATGTCTTAAAGTGCATCAATACATGAAGTATCATTTTAAATACCTCTGCTCATCTAACTATAAAGTAACAAATAGCCGGCTATATCTGTCTTATACAGTGTACTGGTATTTGTTCTCACGTTGAATTTAGCTCTAGCCTACTATTTCAAACAAACTAATAACTAAATATACCACAAAACTGGTTCCTTATATTCATGCAGCAACAGTGGTAAACACTTTAATTGTTTGGTCCTGTTTATTGGGAATCCTGTTCTTTCCAGGTCCCTAACTCCCTATATGACATTATTACTGTTTTCTATTATATGCAGGTAGCTATAAGCTGTTGCCATACTACAAGGGGGAGAACACCATCTTTGATATTTCACCATCTTCACTTCTTGTTTCTGTTGAGCATAGTCATTTGACCATTCCTCAAAAATTCCAGGTACTGCCTGAAATTGATTCACATCTTATAGTTTCAGGTATGGAAGTTCCAGTGAAAGTAGTTTGCCTCAGGAAGATGAAAAATAAATATCTATTATGCACTCAAGGAAAATATTATTTGGATTTAAGCACCTGTTAGATAAGCCTTTATGCATTCAGAATAAAAAGGTAGTAGAAATGACAAATGGATCTGCAAATAGAAAAGTATGTATGATTCTATTAGTCAACGCTGTTGCAAGGTTGGCTGGGCATAAATGTATGACAGTTGCAGGCTCCTTTTTTTCTGATTTAACCAATTGATACGCACTAATATACTCTATTTTTGTTTATCTTCCTCCTGGATTGTCCATATGATTACTAACTTAAGAATTTCTTGTATAAATTTAACTAGGTTACTGGATTTTCTGTTGGAGGGCGTGTTATTGATGGTTATGGTGCTGGCATGGAGAGTGCCAATGTTATAGTTGATGGGCAGTTGAGAGCAGTAACAGATAATCTTGGATATTACAGACTTGATCAGGTATTAGACTGATTTTATTTGACATATAAAAACTATCATATATGTTGATCTTTGAAGTCTCTTCTCATGTTAATGTCACCTTTTCTTTGTGCATTCACGCCCACAACTGTTTTCTTTTTTGTTATGATGAACTTATCCTAATCGTTGTATGACTTGGTTCTTAGTTATTCAATATGGTGTTTTGACTGTTTGTGGTGCAATCTAGCTAGTGGCAAGATGATGATAATGTTTAAGCATTACTTATTGATATTTGACAGTGAAAGGTAACGTAACTAAATAACTACAAAAGGGAAGAGAAAATTATGAACTCAGTTTAGTGGATCAACATATGTGTCACATAGAAGCTGCGAGTTTCTATTAGAAACTATATGTCTTGCAAACCATACCTGATTATTAACCTGTAAAAATAAGTGAACTACCAGATCGATGCAACAAACGATTCCACTCTGATCTTGTTATAGGTAGAAAGGGGTAGCAGGTGGAGGTGTACTCGGCCTCAAATGGAGGCTCCAAGTAACCTGATTAAGCAGAATTGAGTCTATTGCTTTCTTGCTTACAATGACTCAGCTGATACTCTATATAGAGGCAGCTCAACTCCCCGTCTAACCTGCTACTTCTCCTATCTGAAATAGACTCTGAACTAACTGAAACAATCTCTGAGAGAAGCTAAACTTACACTAACGACTCAGCTTCAACTACTTGTGGACACCACTCCCTTCTTGGGACGTGCATATGCCTTGCTGATGAAAGCGTCCACATCACCATTCAAATAGGAAGGGTTCATAATTGTGTTTTCACCATCACTTGCTCCCTCCAATTCAAAAAAAAATATGGCACTTCACCTGTTTTATAGTTTGTGCACTGGTTCAGTGCAGCACTTAAGTTTAACTCACTGTTATCAGTTCCTCATTTGTAATGAATTGTCATCTGTGCTGCCCTTGTGTAGGTTACATCCAAGAAGTATACTATAACTGCTGAGAAGGATCATTATAAGTTCAACCATTTGGAGAATTTTATGGTAATATTAAGTTTGCTTGGGGGATATCTTATCTTCAGCTAGATCAACAGCTCAAATGTCCCGGGTTTCATGTTTTAACTAAATAATACATTCTTTTCCATTAGATTTTACCAAATTTGGCCAGTATTGATGATATCAGATCAGTTAGATATGATGTATGTGGTATTGTTCGAACAGTTACTCCGAATTCAAAAGCAATGGTAATATCTTAATCCTTCTTTTTGTTTTGCTTAGATCACTTCAAAAACTATCTGTACATTTTTTTTGTGACTCTACAATTGTGATGGTATGGTAGGTTACTTTAACACATGGACCAGAAAATGTAAAGCCACAGCGGAAATTAGTGGGTGAAAATGGACACTTTTGCTTTGAGGTATGTGTTCTCCCCCTTCTTTTTGCCTCCTTGCAAAAAATATATTATACTATTACCTAGTAATGTGTAATTCTTTTGAGTTGGACTAACTTTTCTGCATGAATATTTAAGTTATGCATCATGTATTGAAATTTAAACTTGTGTGGTGATCTTCTTAATTTTTAGAGTGGTCCTATCTTCCATGTTATTGTGTTTAATTTAACAATAGCAAGTGGTAGCTCACACTGACAGGCTGTAAGACTTGTGTTGATAGGAATAATGAATGTAAAATTCCTGTTTCAATAATTGTTTATATCCTTGTGAATTATGGTCTTATCTTGGCATGAACCAGCCTGCTGCAAATAGCTTCTACACTGCTTCTTGATTTAAGCCTTAGATGACATTATTACTAATTATGCTATCTTTGTTGCACTTTGCAGGTTCCTGCTGGTGAATACCAGTTATCTGCATTACCTGTAGATTCCGAACGCTCCTCTAGTCTTATGTTTTCACCAGGATCTATTAGCATCAATGTAAATAGCCCGTTGCTTGATCTGGAATTCTCTCAGGTAGACATGAGAATTACTTTACCCCATGTTTTCCTTAGAAATACTGTGTTAACTTCTATCAAGCTTGATAGATGCATTCTAGGTTGAGATAATATCTGAGAGGATTATCTATTTGTTGGTAGTCACAAGTCAATGTTCATGGTAAAGTCTCCTGCAAAGAGCAATGCAACCAAAACATTTTGGTCTCGCTTGTTAGATTGGCTGGTGGTGTTGAGCAGGAAAAGAAGACAACTACATTGGAGCAAGATAACGCCAGTTTTGTGTTCAAGAAAGTATTTCCTGGAAAATATCGTCTAGAGGTAAGACCTTGTGTGATAGTCATGTAAAAAAAATTACTCTTTACAGGCAGTCTTTAATATTTTCAATATATTCCTTGTAGGTGAAGAATTCTTTACCCGAGGGCTCAGTTAAGGATGATTGGTGCTGGGACCAAAGTACCTTGAATATAGATGTTGGTACTGATGATGTGAGAGACATTGTGTTTGTACAAAAAGGCTACTGGATTGAGCTAGTTTCAACTCATGATACTCAAGCTTATATTAAGCAGCCAGATTCTTCTAGACTTGATTTGTCGATAAAGGTCCTACCTCACAACTAGAGAAAGCTACATTTTTTTTATTATTTTAATCAATGGAACCTTCATGTGACACAATCCTTTTTTCTTCTTGAACAGAAAGGATCTCAAAGGATTTGTGTTGAAACTTCAGGGCAACATGAGATTCATTTAACTAATCCTTGTATTTCCTTTGGGAGCTCGTCTGTTTTGTTTGATACAGCTAATTCAATGGTAAGGTTTTTTTGTACTTAACAAGATATATTCCTGCAAGGTTCAATTTGGCATTCTAACATTGTAAGTTTATCTTTTAGCCGATTCATATCAGCGCAAAGAAGTATCTTGTAAAAGGTGAAATCCATGTGGACTTGAGCTCCCTTCAGGAAAACATTGATTCCAAGGATATAGTCGTGGATGTCTTGAAGAGTAATGGCAGTTTCATAGAAAAGATATCCACTTCACGTGTTCTTGGAAAGGATAATCAAAATGAATTTACTGCCTTTGAGTACTCTATTTGGGCTGACTTTGGGGAGGACTTCATCTTTGTCCCCCATGATTCTAGGTACTGTTCCAGTATCCTTTTTTATTATTGTCCTTGATCAGAATTTGTCTCTAGTTTTGTTGGCAACTAAAAAATTGTTCTGCCTTGGACCCTTGTTTTACCTTTATTGCAGACTGCTTTATTTTCTTCTTTTTTGAAGATTGTTTTTCTTTGATCAGCAAATAGTCATGGTAAATGAATTTATTATACTGACATGATTTGCATATTTGCAGCACTGGAAAGAACAAGGTCCTATTTTATCCAGCAAAACAGCATGTGAGTGACAGTTAATAAATAAACTTCTTTTTATTTGAAACCATTGTTCTAATTATTTTATTATTTAAACTGCAGTATTCAGTGTCTATGAATGGATGCCAAGACACTGTTCCTGTAATCACTGCAAAAACTGGTCTATACCTTGAAGGATCAGTGTTACCTGCAACTTCTGATGTTGATATCAAGATTCTAGCAGCTGGAAAGAGCAACTATGCCCATCTGAACAAAGGGGATGTAGCAAAGGAGACAAAGACAGATTCTGAAGGATCATTTTTTGCAGGTCCTTTGTATGATGACATAGTATATGAAGTTGAAGCTTCAAAGGTTTGTATTAATATTACACTTTGAGCATATGTTTTTTGTTTTTAATTAAACTATTTCTTAATTTGACCAAATGCAAGATGATTAGTGATTATGAGTTATCGGTCATATGCTGTACTGGTATGTACTCCATCCATCCCAGAAACGATGCAATTCACGTTTTCTAAGTCAAAACATTTTCATAGTGTACATATTTGGAGTAAAATATATTAATATCTTCTATGAACTTGGTCAATTTAAGCAAGTTTGACTCAATCCAAACCCAAAATTGCATTTTTTTTTTGGGGACGGAGGTAGTACAACACATCAGTGTACTGTCAGTGCAGGAGCATCACTTTACATTCTGTTTTAGATAATGGAAATAAACTTGCGGCCTCTGCTTCATGAAGACATGGCCTAGTACATAGTAGAAAGTTGCAGCATTAAGTTGACATTTCAACCTTTAACCTGTAATTGCAAAGGGGTGTTTCGTTGAATATTCTATCTGATATCATTTTTCCACCTTCATGTAGGATAGTTACCATCTCAAGCAAACTGGCCCATACACCTTTTCTTGTCAGAAGCTTGGTCAGATATCAGTGCGGATTTATGGTGAAAATTCAGAGCTTTTACCTTCAGTATTATTATCTCTGAGTGGCGAGGAAGGGTACAGAAATAACTCAATTAGTAGTTCTGGTGGAACTTTCACCTTTGACAACTTATTTCCTGGAAGTTTCTATCTCCGACCACTTCTAAAGGTGCTTTGTTTTCTGTGCGCTTTCAATCTTCTTTTTTTATTGATAACAGTCAATCTTCTTTGTGTTTCTTCTGCTAAATAACACCAAAGGAACTTGCCATAAATGGTTAATTTGGATCTGCAACATTCATCCTATCAGTGGTCATTCCATGTTTATTTTGTGTAGTTTTATGTGATGCGCTTCTGACTGAAGTTTCCATCAACTCTCTAAGAAACATAATATTTAATGTATGAGTTTTCAAAATTTACAATTTCTTCTAAATATCCCTGACGTGGGTTGAGTGAAGCGTAGGAGATTCTGTCACCACATATACGGCTTTGCCCAGTTCATACTTGGACACAGCTGAGAAATTCGAAATCAGTGCATCCAAGGATTCAGCAACAAATGTGTATAAAGTCTTTGAAAAGTAACTTAACTTGTAGAACTATATCCAATTTTCTGTAGATCTGCTAATGGTTTGATATTTCTGCTGTAGGAATATAAATTTAATCCGTCAGCAGTAGCTATTGATCTTAATTCTGGAGAGTCTAGGGAGGCTGAATTTCGTGCAACCAGAGTGGCTTACAGGTTTGCTTCAATGTCTATTTATGAATAAGTATTTAATTCTCTTATGTTTTGCTTTGACTGCAAAGAAACACATTAGCAGCTTGCAGAAACTTCGTGTCCTATCTTAACCTAAATTGCACGGATACGGATACGCGTATCGGTATCGGATACGGATACGCGTATCGGATACGGCAACTTCCCAAAAACCCGATACGCGGATACGTTTAATATTTAAAAAATAAAAAATAAAAAATACTAATAATAAAGATAACTGATAACAATAAAATGTCACAAGTCACAAATATTATTACAGGACATTAGGACAGCGGGTCTCAAGGTCTCAAATATGAAATAGATAGATATAGCAGTCTCAAATAGATAGATATAGGGACAGGTCAGCCACTTCAAGAACACCAATACCACCAAGTGAATCAAATGAATCCCCTCCTACATCCCACATCCTTGTCTCTCCTTTCTTGTATGCCTCACTTTTTCTAGACAGATGCCTCAGATTTGAGTGCACAAAGACCAGATCTTCAGCACGCTCTGGAGTTAAGGCATTCCTCGACACACTATGGATAAAGCTGTAGGTGCTCCAGTTTCTTTCACAGCAAGAAGATGAGGCCGGTTGGCTAAGCAATTTCATGGCCAAACTCATCAACAAGGGAGCAGATTGTCCATGAGTTGTCCACCAAGTGATGGGAGAAAGAGACCATCTATCATGGATTGAGTCAGGATCATTAAATTCTTCTGAACAACTAGAGAACCTTGCGTACTCTTCTTTTACTTTTGCTAAGTCTTCTGGATTGGGGAAGTACCTCTTGAAGCAAGTCAATCTCATTTTGGACACCTCATTATCCTTGTGGGGTGGTTCACGGCCAGGAACTTCATCAATCCAATTTTTGCTATAATATCTGTAATTGTAGTGTGAATGGAAAAAATATGAATGACACATGTGATTGTGAAGTGTGAACTAAATGAAACAAATATGAATGGCAATTTGTACCTTGGATTAAGAGAATGAGCTAAACAATGAAGTGGATTATTTCCTTTTGTCCACCTAGCAATCAGTATGTCATAAATGACAGAGTACAAGTCTGAATCCTCATCTTGGTCCTTGCCCTCATGTTCATATATGACTTTCTTCACCTTCTCTATCATTGAATCCCACATCTCATAAACTAAGTGAAGACATGGTGTGTCGGTATCTGTCATACGAATCATTTCATACATAGGAGCGGTAATCTTAAGGACATAGTCCACCTTGTCCCACCATGCATCATCAAGTATCCAGTTCTTGACAAGTTGGGCTGTTGGAGTTGGAGAATTATCTCTGACTTCTTTGTATATGCTCCATTTATCACTAATCACCATTTGTTGGAGGGCTGATTTTATCTGGACAAACCTCCTCAACATACAGACAACAGAGGCAAATCTTGTTTCAGCAATGGAAAGTAACTTCAAATTGCTGAACTCATTGAACATAGAAAGCCTCATGCCATGATTCATTATGAAATTCTTTATCAAGAGAGCCTCAGTTTTGACATCATGCATGAATTGAAGCTGCTGCCAAACATATATCTCATCATCAGAAGGATTGTTTGCTATTTTAGGTTCACATATATTTTTCAAAGCAAGGTTGAGGGTATGCACAACACATGGTGTCCAAAATATATTTTTATACTCAGCCTCAATTATTAGACCAGCCCCTTTGCAATTTGCAGCATTGTCTGTAATGATTTGTACCACATTATCTCGACCTACTTCTTCAATTATACCCCTCAACTTTGCTGCAATGTAGTCTTTGTCTTTGATCTCACCTTCACAATTATCAGCCCTCAAAAACATAGGTGACTTGTCACAAACAGCCAAAAAATTGAGGATGGGTCGCCTCTGAGGATCTGACCAACCATCTGTGCAGATTGAGACTCCCTTCTCTGGCTATGTGCTCTTTGTGCTCTCCAACAAACGCTCAATGTGCCTCCGTTCTTGCTTCAGAAGTCCCTCTCTAACTCTATTGTAACCAGGAATTGTATAACCCTGCATGTTTTTGCTGCAAGCAAAGCTAAAGGCTTCTCGAAGGTATGGATTTCTCAGAAAATTGAATGATACCCCTCCAGAATATATTGATCTACTGATTAGAGCATCCAGGTGGTTACGGTCATCCATTCTCCAAGCTCTTTCTATTGCTGAAATTGGCCCCCTCTTGGTCCTCTTGTTGGTTTCATCAGTATTGCTTGATGAAGGAGTAGTAGGCAGAGAAACAAATTTTGGCTTGGATCTTTCCACTAGATTCTTGCACCTTTCAATTTCCTTCCTCATTGCAGTAAGCATGTCATATGTAACATTAGGACATTTACCTATTCCCTTATTCCCAATCTGCAGCAAATGAGCTTCAACTCTAGAGTAACTACTCAGTTTTTCCATTGGACAGTACTTGCAGCGCCACATTGCATTTCCTCCACCAGATTTAGCCTTCTCTAAAATGGTGACATGATCCCAAAGTGGAGCCTTGATGTTTGTTGTATTTGTTGTGGCTGCAGATCCTATGCTAGCACTAGCACTTCCACTAGCAGCAGCAGCACTGCTCACATTTGGTGAAGCCATCGACTGCATGCAAACAAAGCAACAACCTGGGGAGGGGATTCAAGCAGGCCGGCGACTGCATGCAAACAAAGCCATCGACTGCTCACTTACTGCCTAACAGGGGAGGGGATTCAAGCAGGCCGGAGAAGATGAGATCGAGAATGGGGAAGGGGATTCAACTCACCGGAGCTGGAGAAGTCCGGCCGCCGGCGCTGGAGCTTGGAGGTCCGGCCGCTGGCACTGGAGCCTGGAGGGCGGGCCGCTGGCGCTGGAGCCTGGGAGGGGCCCGGCCGCTGGAGGGCTGGAGCCTGGAGGCGTCCGGCGGGCGGTGAGCTCCGGTCGCCGGTTGGAGTCGTGGCCGGTGGCTGGCGGGCGATGAGCGCGCGGTCGGGGGACGGGCGCGTGCGAGGGCGGGCGCGTGCGAGGGCGACGGGGGATGGGCGCGTGCGAGGGCGACGGGGGATGGGCGCGTGCGAGGCGATAGGATAAGGTTAGGGCGCCGGTGGGCATATTTGGTTCTTGTTGGGCTGATGTTGCTGATGTTGGGTTGGGCCGTATCCAAAACCGCAGATACGCGTGTCCGCAGTTCGATACGTATCTGAAAAACGTATCCGATTTTTGTAAAATTAATTAAAATTCCGATACTCGGCCGATACGTATCCATGGCGTATCCGATACGTATCCGTGTCCAAAACGCCTCCGATACGCGATACGGCTGTTTTGTGAAGTATCCGTGTTTTGTAGATCTTAACTTCACAATGAGACATTCTCTAATAATACTCTATATTTATTATTATATTCCACCATTATGGATCCATAGGAGGATCAGTTCTAGCAACCCAACAAAGGTTACTACACCCACATTATTAGAGATTTATGGAGTACCTTGCTTAACCCATCCTGATATTTAGTAGTTTTGTTGTATGATTCCTACATCATGTGCACACAAAGCTCTTAATGGTCAGTTAGGATAACGTCCATGCTGGTGCTTGAAAATTATTGCTGGAAATATGCATTACTGAGTCTTAATTGTGGTCGCTGACAAATTTTAGGATACTACTAACTCTGATCATATTTCAATGTAGTGCCATGGGTTCTATAACACTATTAACTGGCCAACCAAAGGAGGGTGTTCTTATTGAAGCAAGATCTGAATCGACAGGCTTTTATGAGGAAGCTACCACAGATTCTTTTGGTAGGTTTCGTCTTAGAGGACTTGTGCCTGGATCAACTTACTCTATAAGAGTGGTTGCAAAAGATAATCTTCGTTTTGCAGCAGTTGAGCGTGCTTCACCTGAATATTTGTCAGTTAATGTAAGTAAAACATAAGTATTGAAGTCCATTGCACATTAGCATTATCATATTCTCAGTTATGAGTGAGGAACTTCTTGTGCTCCTTTTATTGTTTATGCTAAACAGCATTTGCATTTCTAGGTTGGTCGTGAAGACATAACTGGTATTGATTTTGTGGTTTTTGAACGCCCGGAAGTAACAATCTTGAGTTGTCATGTGGAAGGAGATGACATTGATAAGTTACAGCTGCTTCTCTCTGTTGAAATCAGATCAGCAGCAGACCCTTCTAGAGTAGAATCTGTACTTCCTGTTCCTCTTTCGTACTATTTTGAAGTGCGAGATTTGTCCAAGGGCAAGCATCTTGTTCAGCTTCGATCTGGCCTTCCATCACATACACATAGGTTTGAATCAGAGGTAGTTGAAGTAGATCTGGAAAAGGAACCCCAAATTCATGTTGGCCCCCTCAAATATAAAACTGAAGAGCGTCATCAAAAGCAGGTAACATGTCTACAAAAGTTGCATGAGCAATGCAGTATTTTCTTGACATTGTAATTTTGCATTCTCAAACTTGAAGACATGAAATCAGTAGTTATCCTGAACCCTGAACATGAGGTGTATTAAATATTGATGTTGTTTATACAGCACTGAGATATCTTATATGCTCTATAATGGAACAACAGAAAATACTGCAAGATATTTTTCTCTATGCATCCTAGATTTACAAATGAAGTAAAAACATATACTTTACCTGAAATCTTGTTTACTTATGTGGGGATTGGAATTTTGCTAGGGACTGGTGGTGTAAATGGATCAATTCACTACTCATTCCAACTGTTTTGGTCTAATGCATACCTGAATAAAGTGTCAAGTGTACTGGAACATAATTATATTAGTGAGTCAAATTTGATTGCCTTTTTGTCTGTTTAGGCGACCATATAAATTTTTTGTATGATGCAGGAACTGACCCCAGCACCAGTTTTTCCACTTATTGTTGGAGTTTCTGTGGTTGCACTGGTGATCAGTATGCCAAGGTTTGCTGCTATCTTACAGCGAATCTCATGGTGCAACCTTTGTTAACGATGGGCTAGTAACTATTTTCTGTAATGTTTTGATTTGTGCAGGTTAAATGACTTGTACCAGAGCGCTGTAGGGATGACTTCTCTGGGTTCAGGGACGGCACCCATTAAAAAGGAGCCACGCAAGAACATAATTAGAAAGAGAGTGTAAACGTCAGATTAGCTTAGCCTTAGGGTCGAGAAATGAGCACTGACAAATTGAGCATGTCAATAGTGGAAATAGCTGCTGGTTTCCCCTCGGGTAATTTTGCCAACGAAAAGGAGCCTGACAGGTTTGATACCTTTTGTGTTTTGACAATATATATGCTTACGCCAAAGCTAGGCGTGTAGCTCTTCGATCCAATTGCTGTACGATAGAACTATGCACAGTTTTTCAAGCCTTAGATAATGCCGTTGATATACATGTAATCGGGGAAACCACCTATCTGTTAACCTTTTTACAAGTCATTTGCAATTTTAGAAACTATATAACGAGAACGAGTTGTTGCATCATGAAATAAACCTTCTCACTATGCACGTTCAAATAGGTTAATCCAAGCGATCCAGCACTAGAGTAGGATAGAACAAGTTTGTTTCGACACGTTGTTTGCACCTCTTTGATGGTACAACGACGAAATAAAACGTGAGATTGTTGTGACTGTGACACGTTGTTTGCCCTTCTTTGATAGTATAACGACGAAGTAAAACGTGCGTTATGGTTTTATGGGTCTCTTCACCATTGGGCAGATAGATGTGGATTGACAAAATGATTCAGTGGGTCAGTTGGATCTGATGAATTGAACCAACATGGGTGACAGGTCTTCAAACTCCATATCCCCTTCCGCCTCAAATTCCAACTACCCAGGTCAGATTCTAAGTACGTCAGATCCATGGATGAAATGTGGCATGTTCTGCCGATGCCAGATATTCCTTTCATATCCGCTTGTATATGAATTTGAATATTCAATGCCTGATATTAAATCTGAATTCGAATATTTAAAGTTACACATTTGATATGGAAATATAGTATACTGTATTAGTATCCGACTATTTGTTGACCCAAATCATGCGTTTGGAACTGTATCTCGTTCCAGATATTTAATGTCCTTTCATATCTGCATATGTTTGAATTTGAATATTCAATGCCCAATATTAAATCTGAATTGGAATATTTAAAGTGACACATTTGATATGGAAATATAGTATCTACATTAGCATCGGACTATTTATTGACCCAAATTATCCGTTTGGATCTGTATCTCGTTTCCAGATATTTAATGCCCTTTCATAGTCGCTTGTATTTGAATTTGAATATTCACTGCCCAATATTAAATCTGAACTCGAATGTTTAAAGTTACACATATTTGTTATGGAAATATAGTACAATATTACTACCAGAATATTTTCTTGACGTAAATTATCCGTTTGGATCTCTATGGATACACCGGACAATATCTGTGTTCGTCTGAATTTATGAAAAAAAAACTAAATATATTCATATACATATTGGGCCGTTTTCATCTCTAGGCCACGTTTCGATTGTAAATTTTTCAACCTGGACTACTGTAGCACTTTCGTTGTATTTGATAAATATTATCTATTCATGGTCTAATTAGGTTTAAAAGATTCGTCTTATGATGTATAACTAATCTGTATAATTAATTAATTTTTTTTACCTACATTTAGTTCTTTATGCGTATGACTAGAAATTAATGTGACGGAGAACTTTGAGCGTAACTAAACAAGGCCCTAGTCATATTAGTTAGTTAGTGCACTAGGTGCTTTGTTTTATGCTATGATCTGGACTTGTTCCACTTTGGCACTGGGCCTAGGGACATGAATGAGATCGACCACAAGGAACTCTTTTATGCATTATATGCTGTGCCGTAATGAGAATTCCAGACTGTACCTCCCTGAAATCGAAGAATGAGAAGAGATGAACTCACGCACATGAAATGTTTCACGGACTATTAGCTTTGTTTTCACTTTGAGTTGGCATGACACGTCGCTACACCTGACACCGTCCAGTGGTACAAGCGCATAACTAACTGATTAGTACTATCATCATTCTTTTTATGTTCCTTTTTGAGACAACCTACCCTGTTTACTTGCTTTGACTTGAAGGCTCTGCAAGCATTTCAAACGAAAAAGAGCATTGATCTGGTGAGGCATCTGTGTACCAAGCTACCAACCAGCAGCAAACCAACCAAACGTTTCATCTTCTTTTCAATCTTGGCACAACCAAACTAAGGCAGTATAGTATATGATTAAAGGATCTCATTAGGTGGCCGGACTGCTACATGGAGCTAACACGACGCACGTTGACACCTACTGCTGGCCTGGTTCTGTTGGGGGTTAGCGTCAGGGAGCGTTATCGTGCCTGCCTGCCCATGTAGTGTTTAACAGCAAGATGGCGACGCGCCGGCTGACCAGTCGCTATACACGGATGGCATGGTCCAAACTGCATTGTTCGTAACGAAAGGCCGGCTGGAACTGGAAGGTTCTTTCAACTAGAAAATGGGATGCAAATCTGTCACAGAATTTATAGGGAGGTATTGGTCTAGCTTGGAGATCGAGAAAGGGACGACCGAGCAAATAAATTAGCATTTGACATTTGACAAGAAAAGGACTGTTACTCGAAAAGCATCATATATGGTCGCTTACCAACGAAAGAATAGTCAGTTTATACAACATCTAAATAGAGATAACGTAGCTGAACAGGACAACAAAAATGTTACTGCGGTAAACTGGACAATTCGTAGTCACACTTCAATATAGGATCCGGTCATCCGGACGCACTCTTATACACGGCCATCTAATAAGCAGAGTTGCTCGTAAATAACGGACATGCTCGTAATACGATGGTTGCGACTAGCGACTTCCATCGTGGTCATGGAGCATGCCCACTCAGATTCGATCATTTGTAATCTCTTCTAGTGTGGTTTTATGTGGGCCCTCTTATGGCCCTGCTGAAATACGTTAGTTTGTACTCACTCTAAGTGTGTTTGATAGGTGTGTTTTGAGTATGCTCATACAACATCTTGTTTGTATACAAGTGCACGGTCAGCACGGAGCATGGATCTTACGTGATACTATGACTTTTTCTTCAGTGGTCTTTATAAAAAAATGGTTGCTCTAGCACCGTAGTGGCACGAGCGATACCATAATAGTGACCGTTAAATACTTAAATAGTTACTCCTCCCGATTCCAAATGTAAATGATTCCTCCTCGTTCAAAATTGTTCAAATAACGGCCTCCGATGCATTAGTGGAGTATGCGAAAAAGTTAAATTTGATTGACAAAATGCATGACGACAGCGTAGTTGATGTGACAGGTCTTTGGCAGAAACCCTGTTTCCATTTTCAAAAGGTATGGTATGCAAGAATTGTCTGGTTCATTTTGAACATATCGTGGAAATATACTAAATATTTTGCAAGAATTCGATTTCTCAAAAGGTCGAAGCTCTTTCCGTCGTCTTAATATAAACCGTGGCCATGAGAAGATGTTGCCGCCGGTGCATCCATCCGAGATTCTGAGTGTCCGCCAGCTTGAACCTCTCTGAACGGTAGAAATAAACTCTCTCTCTCTCTCTCTGCACAGCGGGACCCACGCGGAGACAGCAGACAAGACAGCCCTCGGCGTTCAATGGCGCGGCCTCGGGATCTCCACCCGATTAAAGGCCCACAACGACCCAACTAAATACTCACTCCTGACGCGCGGGCCACCGTTCCAGCGTGGGCACGTGGCAGGTCTGCGTGCGGCCCACAAAGTCCATTGCGTACGAACGAACCACAGGATCGATTCCGTTGCGGATTCGGTCACTCAACAACCAGTGGCGCCGTGTGCGGTGTGCCTAATCTAATCGCACGACGGCACACTCGGCAGCACGTGCCGCCCCGCCGCGTTTAGCTCTCCTGCTCACGGCTCCAGGTGGTGTTCGGTGGGTCATCACTCCGTTCCGTCAGTGACAGTGAGCGATCGAAACCAGCAAGCCTGCGGATGCATGGAAGCACCGAACCGGTCTCGCCGATCTGCAAAGGGGTGACCTACGTAAACCTAGCGCATAGACCGACCAATACATGCCCACGGCCGAACGAACCTGACTTGTCAAAAAAAAAAAAAAAAAACAGCGACCTGGAGGATTCTCTGCGCATGACTGGGCACGATCGACCGCTTGGATCCTCTTTGTCCTTCCGGCTATACCACGGCTAGTTTCGTGTGCAGTGTGCTCGTGGCTGCGTTTTTTTCTAGAAACAACTAATCCTTCTTTAGTTTTATTCTTTATCCAATATATCGTATCAGAAAGATATGATCTCATCGAGCTCTACACATTTCATATAAAAAGATATACTTAATCAGTATCGTATCAGAAAGATATGAGTTTTCCCCAAAAGGACTCGCACTGCTACATGATTAATTAATGTTTCTTAAAGTTTATATTAGTTTTCTTGAGCATCTTAACGATCTCAAATAAAATAATATCAAAATTTTTTTAAAAAAATTGTGGATCTCATCAACGACATTAATATAAAACAATCTTCATTTAACATTAAACTACAAATAATAATAAGAATAATAATATAATTTTTAGTGAGGTGGCAAACCCGGATACATGATTAATATTTTAATAAAACTTTATATTATTTGTTTAGCATCTTAGGGATCTCTAATGTAATAGCAGCTCAAAATTATAAAATTATAGATCACACTGAGTGCTATAACCCTTTTTTTATATTAGGGATGGAAGGAGCATTCAATATAAAAATGGAACGAGCATATTAGCGATCAATAAGCATTTCTGTTCAAATTGAAGATGGGTTTATTGATTGCTCCACTGCCCCTTCCACCTCAAATAAAGGCAACGCGCCATTAAACTATATGTATTTATAATATTAATATTGTTATGCATGATAAATATCACTAGATTAGTAATGGATTATTTTATAATAAATATCAAAATATAGATATAAGAGGTATAACGCTGATTGACACGTGACAGCAGGAGCGGCGGTGGCGGAGGGCGGCGAGGCGCGGCCGAGGCCGGCCGGCGCGCTGCTGGCGGCGGCGTGCGCGCGTGCTGCGCGGGTAAGGGCGGCGGCGGCTAGGGTTTTGGGGGAGGAAGGTAGAGCCAAGAGCTTAGATAGATGGGAATTTTTCCTTTTCATTATTCCTGAACTGTTATAATTCCCCTAGTATTTATAGGTCGGGGTTGCTTAACCTCTAAGCAAGCGGGGATCCTGCGGGATCCTCCGTTTTCTATTTTATTTATTCTAATTTACTAATCTGCCTTGCTAACATGGCGACCTCCGTAGATGGCGACAGCGGCGCCGGGGCTGGGCGCCCGCCCTTCGGCCCGTGAGGCGCGGCTGTTGCGACGCTGCACCCTTGCTGGGCTCTCCAGTTGGCCCAAAATCTTCCCAATTCTGTTGGGCTGTCGTTTGACTTGTTATAGTACCCCCTCCCTTTTTCCACTCGGCGCGTCCTCACAACGAAATTGGGGGCAGATGTTGATAGCATTGTAGGAAGGCGCTTCTTGCAGGGTGGTCTCCGGGTGGTTGGTCATGCGACCGTCGTTGGAGTTGGTGTAGCTAGCATGGTGGTGCATGGCGTCGGAGTTGTTGGTGTAGCCAAACTTGAGGTAGGAGTAGTCAATATTTTGGAGGACTATGTCTCCGTTGTTGGTGTCGAAGAAGGGGTGTAGCATGGTTCTTGGCGTCATGTTGGAGATGTGTAGGTTGGTGGTGTTGATGATGATGTAGCTCGGATGGTTGTTGCTCCTGGTCGACGTTGCTGTAGAGTTGAATGTGTCGCCTAGAGGAAACTTACCATTGTTGTAGGAGGTGTTCAGCCAAATGCAAGGCATATTGTAGCCAAAATTGTCGTAGACAAGAGTGTTGTAGGCGCGGTTCTCGTCTGCCTCTTTGTCTCTTGTTGTCGTGTCCTTGAAGATGTCATGCTGGATGAAGAATAGTTTGCAACTATTGTTGTTGTTTCTGGTTGAGCTGGACTGCTCTAGCAGTGGCATTGTAGTTGGAGGTGTTGCATCTAGTGCCACTTCTGGCCATGTTGCTGGAGGATGGAGTGAATATTGCAGGTGTGCCATAAGTAGTACCTCTCTTTTGATTGTTGATTGGAGAAAATGGTGATCTGCCCATATTGGTTGTGCAACCGTTGGACTGAGCATGATTCCACTTGCAACTCCATGTAGGAGCATGCTACCGCCGTTGTCGGTGGGGTTGGTACCTTTGTTGTCGCAGACAAGACAATTTGGGAACAGGAGCAGGAACAACAGACAACCATAGTGTTGGTGATGGTTTGTGTGGCTTGTTTGTTACCTCTGTTGACGAGGGTGGTTTCTTCATCTTTTTGTTGACAAGAAATTTGCGCATGGTGGTGGAGGTGTTGTTGGCGATGTAGGGACGATTCTGCTCAGCTTTCATAGCCTCTAGATGTTGGCCTAGTTGGATAGGCTTTTCATCAAACAGCCGGTGGACGTTTGTGGTGATGACGCGCGGCTGCGTGCTGTTGTTGTCGTCCTAGTCCAGCTTGCTAAAGACGTCATTGCTGGCGTGTTGTAGCTCTGTGGTGACATCATGGTTGGTGAGGGCGATGGCGACTGGAGGATTTTCATTGTTGTCCTTGTGTTGTTTCTCCTGAACAACGTTGTCGATGGTGTCGACATTGGGTGCGGCACTGTGGTGTTGGAGGCACGGGGAACGAGGGCAAGAACGCTTGTCAACGTGGCCTCATGCTACGGTGTTGCTGCTGGCGTAGTCGCGGTCGTCGTCGTTGTTGCCGATGGTGTGATTGCAACCGTGAAGTGATGCTCCGCTTGGGCGGGCACATCATCGAACAGTTGGTGGGCATCGATGCTGACATCCTCCTTGTAGGTGATGCTCCCGATCTGTTGTGTCTCCACAACAGAGTTGTTGACGGCGGCATCTGGATGTGATATGACTTGGATGACGTTGATGGAGATGTTGGGGGGCATTGTTGACGAGGGCGCGAGCGTCGGGCGGCGTTGCCGCTGTTGGCAGTGCGGTTGCTGGCATCCGTACAGGTTTGGCAAGGACGTCGTGCGTGCATGCGATGTCCTTCTCCTTGACCGCGAGGTGCTGGTCCAGCATCGTGATCTCGTCGTCGGTGTTGATATTGACGTCGTTGACGACGTTCGGATGGGGTTTAATCTGAACCACGTTCCTTGCTGTAGGAAGAAATTTAGGAGTTCTTGTACTCCACCTACGAATGTGGCGCGAAGATCATCGAAGATGTCGTCGATGTTCGTCGTGATGGCGGCGTCCATGGTGATTGCAGCGGCCATTGATGGTGCCCGAAGGATCGATCGGTCTCCGGATACCAGGTATAAGAGGTATAAGGCCAGTTGACACGTGGCAGCAGGAGCGGCGGTGGCGGAGGGCGGCGAGGCACGGCCGAGGCTGGCCGACGCGCTGCTGGCGGCGGCGTGCGTGCTGCGTGGGTAAGGGCAGCAGCGTCTAGGGTTTAGGGGAAGGAAGATAGAGCCAAGAGCCAAGAGCTGAGATAGATGGAAATTACCCCTTTCTATTATTCGTGAATTGTTACAATTCCCCTGGTATTTATAGGCCGGGGGTTGCTTAGCCTCTGAGCAAGCGGGGATCCTGCGGATCCTCTGTTTCATATTTTATTTATTCTAATTTCCTAATCTTTCTTACTCACGTGGCGACCTCTGTAGATGGCGGTGGCGGCGCCAGGGCTGCATGCCCAGTCCTCCTTTCCGCATGCGCGCCCGCCCTTCGGCCCATGAGGCGCGGTTGTTGCGCCGTTGCTCCCTTGCTGGGCTCTATAGTTGGCTCAAAATCTTTTCAATTTTGTTGGACCGTCATTGGACTTGTTACAATAGATGCTGATGATATTTTCTAGTTTACTAAAATTGAAAATATGACATCTTAAGAATGAGATGAGTAGATATTTTGAGACGACTTTCTTAAGACACCTTTGCCTAGCCGAGCAAAGGCAAGCGCGCTTCCCAGAATGGAATGAACAATCTAAAAATAAAAAAAACAATGGACGGAACGATAGCCCATAATATCATCGGCATGACTCAAAAAAAAATGTAATTGAAGGAAAGGTAGCTCATAACGTGGCAAATCGAGTCGGGCCCTCAAATTCTGACGTGTCCGCATGACTCAAATTACCATTTTTTTCTTCTTGAAAAAGAGAGGTGTCTCCACAATGGTGGGCAATCCTCTATCACTGAAAAACAACACCATAAAATTTTCAAATAAATTTAGAAAAATACAATCACCCATATTAAGGCAAGGACTAAAAATTAAGTGGATAGGTTTAACCGTAACCTAATTAGCCAAGTTACACACGGTTTGCTCAGACATCTTTGTTTGGTTAGTACTTTGTACTCGTCTTTTATGATACAAATTTTATACATAGACTAATTATTGTTGAACAAAAGGTTGTCCTGACAAAACAGAACATGTCTTATACTGATCAGTCTGCCATGTTTTGAAGTACTAATCCAAATTTTTATAAGCACATGGGTTTGTTATTTTCATGTATAGTTTGTGTAAAGTTAATGGCCGAATACTTATTTTTGTCCTTTAACTACTGTACGTTGTAGCCTCACTTTAATCCCTAAATTTTCAAAATGACCGTTCCAGTCATGAAGTTTTTCTTTGAAGCTCAATTTCATTCCTAAACTACTAAAGTCTGATTTTGTCCGTAAACTTCATATTTTAGAAACAATTTCATCAACAAATTATCAAAGTGCCTTTTAGTCCATAAACTTTTCTTTTTGGCTCAACTAGTCAACTTCGCGTGTTGTCCAACATGGACCACTATTGAAAGCGCTAGTTTGGTCTTGGATAATTGATGAAACCTACGTGAACTAATCTTTATCATGAGTATGTCATGTTTTCAAGTACTAATCAAAATTTTATAATCACATGGGTTTGTTAGTTTCATGTTTATATTTTGTCTAAAAATAATTAGATTTTAGTGGGGAGACTTGACTCATGCTCTAAACCTAAATAATCAAGTCACTAGGCTGCCTTTTAGTTGTGGCAACATCCAACGAGTTGGTGGCCACAGGGCACCATGTCCAACATGGAAGTGTTTATTGAGTGCACAAAGTAATGATCTATGAGAGGCACAGTTAAATCACCACTTCAATTTGAGAAAGTGCTTTAAACTAGGCTGAAAACAAGTACACTTGTTAATGCTTTGCTCCACATGGCTTCTTGTCGGACTATGCAGTTCAATAGGAATACATTGACTATAATGAGGATGGAAGTAGGAAAGGATGTCGCATGATAGACCTATTTGGAACTACTACTCAACAGATACTCCAAAAAGAAGCAGCGAGGTGACCAAATGCAAAAAATTATCCATGGCATGCATTGCAAAAAAAAAAAATTATCCATGGCATGCATCTCAAGTAAGCACTTTCTCTAAAATCAACCACGAGACAAGTTTTGTGGGACACGGGTGTGAGGGTTATACGAGTGGCTCTCTCCCTCCACCCTCCTGTGCCATTCTACTGTCTACGCCTATGATGCTTCCTCCACTCGCACCTCCCAAACTCAATGAGACAGTGGGGAAGATCTCCACAGTGCACAACCTTTTTAATTAATTATGAAGAGAGAGAGAGAGAGAGAGAGAGGAAGTCTTACATACAGTCCTAGGAAGTCTTACATGCAGTCCTAGGTATCTAGCCAAACACAAAATGATAACCTAACCTCTGCTTGTTGCAACTCCTTGTGTATATATCTTGCATTTGGAAGTTTTTGACATTGGGATTATGTTAAGTTTCGGCTTAGGCCCGAGATAAAGTCGATGGTTTCTATTGGGTCATTATTGCCGGGTGAAAGCTCTTTTTTGGTTTTGGCTAATTGATGACATATCTAGTTGCTAATGATTTCACTAAGTGTATGTAGAATACATTAGAAATATGTGATGAAGGAGCATGGTGGCATGGAGATGATCACAAGATCATGGTGATGAACATGGTGTATATGGTATCATGATCAAGCTCCGAGGTATCGAGGAGAGCCCATGGAGATCAAGGCGAAGGTATATCTTGATAGGGCTTTTTGATTTGGTGATCGAGACACTATAGAGAGTGTGATCATACTTGGGATAGATAGCCATACTATCAAGAGGGGAAGTCCCACTAGGTCCATACATTTGAGTATATGCATTTTGATCTAGTGACTTAGAGAAAATTCTTTAAAAATGATTGTGAAAATGCTAACACACATGCATATGGTGACGTACACTTGGTGGTGTTGGCATATTTGCAAAAGTGGAAGAGAATGCGATCGCGGAGAAGTGTTTGGCGCTGTTGGACAAGGGTTGGACGCTCGGTGGCAGACCGTCGGACGCTGGCCCCTGCACCCAACCCCTTGTCAGGTTAACTACTGTGCTGGAGCTGGTGTCGGACGCATCCACGGGTTGACTGTCGAACGCATGACGTCAACACCCAAAGCTGATCTCAGGCGAGAGCGATTGTTCTCTAACGCGTCGGACGCTGGAAGCTGGAAGCGTCAGACGCGTCTGGAGGTCTTCGGACGCCACTTAGAGAGGATGTTTTCCGACCCTGGCCATCGTATGCGTTCAGAGCCGAGCGTCGGACGCTGGTGTCTAGCGTCCGAACTCTCCAATGTCTAGTTGGTCCCTCATGTGGTTGAACGTGTCAGATGCATCCGGCGCTTGGCGTCTGGTGCGTCCGACGGTCTCGAGCGGGCTGTTTTCAAAGGGTAACCGTTGGATTGAGATGGCACCTCTATAAATAGATGGTGGCCGGCTTTGGGAGGTATCTCTTGCACATTCTAACATACTTGAGCACCCTTTGAGCTAGAGAGACTCACTTCACTCATCTTCTTGCATCATTGTGACATTCTTGTGAGATTGAGTGAGAATCAAGTGCATTGCTTGAGTGTTACATCTAGAGGCACTTGTTCTTCGTGATTGCTGCAATTTCTTGTTACTCTTGGGTGATTCCCGTTACCCTAGATGGCTTGGAGCATCAGCGGTGTTTGAGCTTGAGTTGGTGATTGTTCGAGGCCACACCAGTGATATTGTGATGGGTTCTTGAGCCTTCTCCGCGGGAGATCACAATTGGCTACTCTAGTGTATTGCTCGTAGCTTGGAGGATCCCCATCTTGTGTTGATAGTGCCGCACCTGGCTGCGGGTTGGCTAGGTGACGCCATTTAGCCGACACATCTCCAAGTGGGTGTATTGCCACAACGAGGACGTAGATTGCTGAGAAGCAAGTGAACCTCGGTAAAAATCATTGTGCCACCTTGATTGCCGAGGTTTCATCTTTGTGTTTGTGATTGTTATTGATTGGTTCATCACCTCTACATCGGCGGTATATCAATCCAAACCTCCCTCTTGCACTTACATTTTTGATATATCTTGTGTAGTCCTAGTTATTTAGATTAGCTTCTAGTGTAGCTTAGTTGTGGTTATCTTGCTCTCTAGAAGTAATTTAGCAACCTAGGTTTGTTGGTGTGATTAGAGATCATAGCCTATCTTGCTAGAATTGTTTAGGCGGCTTGCATAGCTTAGGTGAGTGCTAGTGAGCTTTGCCATCTTAATTATTAACACTTTGTTTTAGTGCTTTGCAAGAAATTTTTATAGGCTATTCACCCCCCTCTAGCCATTTAGGACCTTTCACCGGGGCACACAAGTAGAACTTTCTCACCGAGTTAGTCTAAACTTAAGCAAAGGAATTTGATCCAATTGTTGTGGGGACCCGCGAGTTAGTCTAAACTTTCACCGGGGCGTGGTTTCTTTCATCTGATATCATTGGCCATTCATGCAAGAAGCCAGAGTTGGAGCCTTATTAAATGGGGTCTAAAAAGTTGCTCCAAATTCAAATTATAACGTTTTGTAGGTAAATTAAATAACTTTCCTGAGCACCAGTTTCATGAGCACCTGTCACTAGTAGTGTATACTAACAAGTCAAAATATGGTAAGCATAAGATCTCTACATTTGATGAAGGGTTGCCTCATTTGTTTTGCCCCATAATCTGTCTTAAATTTCTAGAGAATACTATGTATTTCATGACAGAGGGAGAATATCTTAATAGCCACAAGAACTGCAAAAAAATATACTCCATTCCATAATTATAGTAGGTTCAAGCGCTCTTATACTCAAATATACTTCCTCCATTTCAAATTGTAAGTCGCTTTGACTTTTTTGGTTCATTTATTTTGCTATGTATGTGGACATTATTATTAACTAGATGCATAGTTAAATGGATGTAACAAAAAAGTCAAAGCGACTTACAATTTGAAATAGAGGGAGTACATAATCTTAGAGGACAATAGATAGTTTTGCATTAAATAGTAGCACAAATTTGGTAACTATGCGTCTTTACTTGTCATTTATCAACTTGTCTAGAATATATATCGTATTATGACAAAGGGAGTATACATGCTTGTAGAATCCAAATATGGAAGCCACCTACTGGCACCCATTCAAAAGCCACGTAACATTTATTTATGGACAGAGGTATCGCATGGCGGGTTACGCTTCCACATGAGAGTGCGCCCTCGCCTACCGCCGCCTCCCACCATAGCCCGTGACTACCAACGATAGACTGCATCACTACACTGTCTACTCTTCACTTCCTCTCGTTGACCCTTATTTATGGACAGAAGTATCGCATGATGGGTTACGCTTCCACATGAGAGTGCGGCCTAGCCTACTGTCGCCTCCCACCATAGCCCGCAATTGCTTCCACATGAGAGTGCGGCCTAGCCTACTGTAACCTCCCACCATAGCCCGCGATTGCCAACGACAGGCTGCCTCACTACATTGTCTACTCTTCGCTCCTCTCATTGACCCTACCATTCCCTAATCCATCACCTTCACCCCGGCCGCCGCCAATACTCCCTTGCCCCTGCTTCGCCCAACATTGACCACCATGGTCGGTGGCACTTTGCCGCGTCACCACCCCACCCACCGCCATCCTCCAATAGACCAACCTGCCATACTCTAGCCAGGGGGAGACGACTAAACCCTAGCTATCACATGACTGGTTATGCTGGTCTCGCCTGCTGCTGTCTCTTAAGTCCCATCACAGCCAGCGGCCACCGGCAACAAACCGCCTCATTGCACCGCCTGCCTTTCGCTTCCTCTCGTTGACCCTACCATTCGCTAATTTAGCGCCTCCACCCTAGCCGCTGACGATACTCCCTCGCCCCGCTTCACCAGTTGCCTCCACAAGCATGGTCGGCGGCGCTTCGCCGCCTCACCATCCCATCCACCCACTCGCTTGCCGCCACCCACCAATAGGCCAGCCTACCGCAATCTAGAGCCAGGGGGTGTGATAGTCTCACAATGTCGCACAAAGCACGTGACCATCGCCAAACTCCTAATACATAAGTGCACTAAAAGACATACAGCTACAAGTTTGAAAACAATAAATTTCTTAATCCGCATGCTCATTTTCAAACTCGTGGCTGGCTAAAACAAAAGTACATTTGACAAGTAGTAATACGGAGTGCCAAGTACTAGCGGCTGTGAAGTGAAACCGGAGTCCGTTCCTACGGCTCATGGACCCGGTCCACACAGTCGTCGCGGCGGCGTGGGGGGTAGATGGGCAGTGCGTCGCTCGCCTCGCCTACTCCTCACCGGCCCCCACCATCCTCCACCCGCCACTATAAATTCCTCTGCTTCCGCCGCTCTGCTGCGCCCGTACCAGCGCTGATCTCCCGGCGAAATCCCGCTCCCGCGCCGCGTCCTCCTCCTCCGGCCGGGCCTCGCTTCGCCCCCCGCTCCGGAAGGTTCGCAGTTTCCACACCCCCTGCCAGCATGCACACTCCCCCGCTGCTTCTGCTGCCGCTCTCGCTCTCTGCGGCACTAGCCGAGCGCTCGGCGGCCCGGATCGCCGGGCCGCGGATCTGAGGATCCGCGAGCGCCAGCTGGCGGCGGATCGCGCGTGGATCTCGCGCCTCGCGTGTGATTTAGTGGGTTCCGGCGGGAATGGGCGGGCTGCCTGCATGCCGCTTGTGATCTGAATTTGGCCGGGAAGTGATCCCGTAGCGCGAGTCTGGTCCGATTGCTGCCCGGTGGTGCGAGGAGTCGTGGGGGTTCTGTTGGGTACTGGTGATTCGGACTTCCCAGTGCGGTTTTTGTAGGGATCTGGGGGACATAGCGGTCTGGTGGTCTTTGGGTTTGGTGGTGGCTTTGGCGGCGACAATTAGCGAGGGTTTAAATTTGTCGTGTTCGGGAGGGTTAATTTCGATATTCATTCTGACGTAGTCTATTGTTAATGATCGTTGAACTCGTTTGCAAGTGATGTCCATGATCTTGTAGGAATGGGTTACTGGGGATTTGAATTCAATGATGACTGTAGAAAAAAAAGAGATTTGGACAGCTGGAATAGTAGCCTTACCAATATTGGACTAGGATGCTAGAGAAGCAAACAGTTTTGGACGACTTGGATGTTGTAGCCTATAACTTGCTTGATTCTGTCTTTGAAAAATGATGGAAGTAGTTGGGCAATGATGCCAATGCAATGTGCTGGTCTGTTATACTTGAGATCTGATCTTCTGCTTTGATTTTGGCTCCTTTATGGTATACTTTTGGATGTTGAGCTGTATTCTGTATGGTGTACTTGAGATCCAATTTTCTGCTTTGATTTCAGCTCCATTATGGTATGCTTCTGAATATCGAGCAGTATTATGCTGGTTGTCGAGCTTCCTGTTTTATTTGGAATACAAGCTCACACCTGGATCAGGGTGCGTTTGGTTAGAAGAAACGCTTCAGTTTCTTTTGAGAATCGGGTGAATCACTTTCAAACGGTCTTTCCAGTTCCAGCAAGTGATTCTGAACCGAAACGTTTCACCCGTTTCTGCATACGTATGTGAAACGGTCAGAGGCTGGTTTCGCACATATTCTCATCTACTTGCTTTCTACTCTTTTTGTTCTTTTCTGACTTAATTCCTTTTCAGCGCAACAAGCTAAAATGCTTTGTACTTAAGTTGTTCTCCATCCACAGAAAAGTTTAGTGTTTTTTGAACATATTTTTATTTAAGAGAATCTCAGACTACCAGCCAAACGATTTCCTAGAGTGATTCTGATTCATCATCAGAAACGTTTCTTAAGAGAATCTGAATTTGGAACGTTTCTGCAAGAATCCGTTGCCCTGCGAAACACACCCCAAATGTCCTGTTTATGCTTTTGTTTTTTCTTGATGTGGTCATATTATAATAGGATTTAATACACCTTGCATTAGTCTTCATAGTTTAGGACTGTACATTCATTTTTTTTTGTGTTCGCTATAAATTATGCTTATGCCTGTATTTCTTTGTTTGAGATTATTGTAAAATATTCCTTACCTACCTGGATGTGAGCAGTAGAATTAGCTATACTGCATGATTGATTACTGGAAAAGAATTTAAAAGAAATTAACGTAAGTTTAATTCATTTTTTAACAGGTGCAGTAAATCATGGCGACTGGCCAACTTTTTTCGAAAACTACCCAAGCATTATTCTACAACTACAAGCAACTTCCCATCCAACGGATGCTTGATTTTGACTTCCTCTGTGGTACACATCAACTCTTCATTCTTGGTTAACATGGCTGAATGGCATTCATGACTACTTATTCCTTACCGACTTTGTGTTTCTTTATAGGGAGAGAAACACCTTCTGTTGCTGGAATAATCAATCCTGGTTCTGATGGTTTTCAGAAACTTTTTTTTGGACAAGAGGAAATTGCTATTCCAGTTCATCCTACGTAAGTTCTGTGGGACCTTGTATCTGCCATTTCATTGGGCAAGAAAATTGTTCTATCTTTTGTGATGACTATGCTGTTGCTAGCACAACTTGGTATTTACTTGTGTATCTTTTGTAGAATTGAAGCTGCCTGCAATGCACACCCAACAGCTGATGTATTTATCAACTTTGCATCCTTCCGGAGGTTAGCTATTATTTCAATTATCCTTTTGCGAAACAGTGCATGGTCTTGATCAACTACGTGTTAACTTTATTTGAGGATTTTGCAGTGCTGCTGCCTCTTCAATGTCAGCTTTGAAACAACCAACAATAAGGGTTGTAGCCATTATCGCTGAGGGTGTTCCTGAATCAGATGCAAAGCAGCTAATTAGTTATGCACGTGCTAATAATAAGGTAAGGACTAAGCTTCACAAACTGTTCTTTCAGACCAGATCATTCATTTACAAGTTATCATCTAAGCAGTACAGCTTCATACCAATAAAGGATTGTATCCTTCTAGACAAGTTTATACAAAAAAATGCTTCTGGTTCATCCCAGATATTGCTATTGGCACACTCCATGTCTTGTCACCTGCATATTGTCTCTTATTTTTGGTAAACAGTTTTAATATTGTTTGAAGGTCATCATTGGACCTGCAACAGTTGGAGGAATTCAAGCTGGTGCTTTCAAGATTGGTGATACCGCTGGAACCATTGACAACATAATTCAGTGCAAGCTATACAGGCCTGGATCTGTTGGTTTTGTGTCTAAATCGGTAGTGCCTTCATACCATTATTTCTTTATTTGTTTTGGTTGTATACATACAACAGGAAGAGCAGCTACCCCCCCCGCCCCCCCCCCCCCCCCCCCCCCCCCCCCCCAAAAAAAAAACCAACACACAAAACCCAGGGCAAGGTAATCCAAACAAGAGCTACTGACACAAAAGGAGGTTTTTTTTTTTAAAAAAATAGAAATTACAGTATTAGTATATGCTATGAGTTCTACTAAAGTTCTTGCTTGGCAGTGTCAAAAATAAAATCTTACTTGGCATCATGAGTACTTAAATGTCTATTTGATGGTAAGAATGAGAATATAATCTCTTTCTTAGCAAGCCTTGCATAATATATATAATGCACTAAATAACTTTCTAGACTTTTGAATGTAGAGCATGAGCCTTGGCTTTATGTTTAGCTAGAATATGGAAATATAAATGAATATATGCAATTAGTTTTTAGATTAAATTGCGAATTATGTTTCTCACTCATTTGCTAATTTATGTTCATTTGCATTAGTCTGAGTATAGTTTTGGATGAACATATGCATCCCAAATGCCAAAGAGGCCATGACAAACTAACATTTCGTTTACATCCTCAGGGAGGCATGTCAAATGAGATGTACAACACCATTGCCAGAGTGACAGATGGTATTTATGAAGGTAACACAGCTGTGTGAATATTTTATATTTTCAGTGCACACTGATGAATGTGTATTAACTATTATTTTAAATGGTTAGGAATTGCAATTGGAGGGGATGTTTTCCCTGGATCAACTCTGTCAGACCACATTCTGCGTTTTAATAACATACCACAGGTTTGACATTTACACTGGTTAGATCCATATGTGAAAAATAGTTAGTTTCTTGTAGCTTTATGCATATGCATATTCTTTGTTTATCTTTATGGTGAATTGTCTGTGATGACATGTGCACTCTAATAATATATTATGACTACTCCTGTACCATACTCTTGCACACCTTTTATTTGACAAATGGAATCTTATGACTTAATGGTTGTTCAGCATAGAGAAAGCTTTCAAAATGATGTTCAATGTTTACCATTTGTAACTGAAGCCTGGAGCATTGGTGTACTAACTTGTTGTATTCCATGTTTGTTGGTTTTAGGTTAAAATGATGGTTGTTCTTGGGGAGCTTGGTGGAAAAGATGAGTATTCACTTGTGGAAGCATTGAAACAAGGAAAGGTTCAGAAACCAGTGGTTGCATGGGTTAGTGGGACATGTGCACGTCTATTCAAATCAGAAGTGCAGTTTGGTCATGCTGTAAGTACTTGGAGAGAGACACCGCACCCCCCCCGCCCCCCCCCCGGAAGAAAGGGGGTTTTTACTTTCCAGAGTTTTTTTTTTTCCTTTGGACGTAACAGGGTGCCAAGAGTGGTGGTGAGTTGGAATCGGCACAAGCTAAGAATCAGGCACTAAGGGAAGCTGGTGCAATTGTGCCTACTTCATATGAAGCTCTAGAAAGTGCAATTAAGGAGGCATTTGACAAACTGGTATGCTGATGAGTTTTGCTACATTGTTATCTTCTAAGCATTAATTAGTATTGAATAATCTAATATATGGAAATCAAGGTTCTGAGGCTCAAATATATTTGACAGGTTGAGGAAGGAAAAATTTCTCCTGTGACTGAAATTACACCTCCTCTCATTCCTGAGGACCTTAAAACTGCAATCAAGAGTGGGAAGGTCCGAGCTCCCACCCACATTATCTCCACTATCTCTGATGACAGAGGTTAGGTTGCTGATGCCATGTTTTTCTATTTATGCTGTTTTTTTTTCATTTGTATGTGTCTGCCCCCTCTCTCAGAGCAGAGTAAGTAATATTGGGTGCATGCTTGTGACGCAGGTGAGGAGCCATGCTATGCTGGTGTCCCTATGTCTACAATTATTGAACAGGGTTATGGAGTTGGTGATGTTATCTCTCTTTTGTGGTTCAAGCGCAGCCTCCCTCGCTATTGCACTCAGTTTATTGAGGTAAGTTTGGGCATATATGGTATACTGACATTGATACCATATCTTCTTTACAGAGTTCAAGCTGTAGTACCTGTTGATTATTCTGACCAACAATGGTTTTCTATATCCTGAGATTTTTTTTTTCCATGCACCTCGCAGATATGCATCATGCTTTGTGCCGACCATGGTCCCTGTGTATCTGGTGCTCATAACTCTATAGTTACTGCTAGGGCTGGAAAGGACCTTGTTTCCAGCTTGGTGTCTGGTGAGCTATTTGATTTCTAACATTCGAAACTTATACCCTTTGACTGCATAGATTACCAATATTTATGGCTGAAACATTAAAACGGAGTTCTGTTATCACAGGATTATTGACAATTGGCCCCCGTTTCGGTGGGGCAATTGATGATGCAGCCCGGTACTTCAAAGATGCATATGACAGGGTGAGCCAACTTTGATTCTCCTTTATGTATGCAGCATCTCCATGTTTCTTAGATCGTTTAATCACTGTAGTGGGTCTATCAATTGGTTGCAGAACCTCACGCCATATGAGTTTGTTGAAGGCATGAAAAAGAAGGGAATCCGTGTGCCTGGCATTGGTCACAGGTATAGCACACATAGCCTTTTCATAAAAAATCTTTGCACTTGAAAATGGTTGTGAGACAGAATGTTCACTTGCCTGTGTCTATTAGGATTAAGAGCAGAGACAACAGGGATAAGCGTGTGCAGCTTCTACAAAAATATGCTCACACACATTTCCCTTCAGTCAAGTACATGGAATACGCTGTCCAGGTTGAGACCTACACCTTGTCAAAAGCCAACAATTTGGTCCTGAATGTCGATGGTGCGATCGGGTCACTTTTCTTGGATCTTCTGTCTGGAAGTGGAATGTTCAGCAAACAGGAGATTGATGAGATTGTGGAAATTGGTTATCTTAATGGGCTCTTTGTGCTTGCACGTTCAATCGGCCTGATCGGGTGAGTCCTATTCTATTGTTAATTGACTTGTCTTCGGTTTTGCTGTGCAATGATTGTGATGTTGGGGTCTTATGTTGCAGCTGTATATTTTCATATTTTGATCATTTGTTTTACAAGTTGCTTGTTTTAAAAAATGTGCTACTTTGATTCACAGGCACACGTTCGACCAAAAGAGGCTGAAGCAGCCACTCTACCGCCACCCATGGGAGGATGTCCTGTACACCAAGTGAGATAGAGCCATTCTTTGCAAGGCATAAAAGTCTTGTTGTCGCCTAGGGCTTCCAATTGTCTGTACACTTCATAAATCGAGCAGTTGCAAAAAAGGTCGAAGTTGTGATTGTTAATGAAACTAGAGAGAGAGAGAGAGAGAGAGAGAGAGAGAGAGAGGAAGAGGAACATCACTAGTCAGCACTAGACTGTGTCTTATGTTGAGTTGCAAATTCAGATCCTGATTTTTGTCCTGCCATGAACTGTTTGGCCATATTGAATTGGAAAAGATGCTTCCATTATTGTTTCTCCATGTATGGACTCAGAATAGAAGTTTCCCTTAAAAAATGGAGTCTCTTATACCCCTGATTTTTTTTCCGTTGATAATTGCATTTCTACAGTACAGGCACGTACCATTTGTGATGGTTGCATAGACCGTCCCTCTTTTTTTCATCCAAAATTTCCTCCGACTTGAAGCAACAGATCGTCAAAAGAGCACATGTAATAGTTCTAATTGCCGGTGTCTAGCACAACCCAACAAGAAGTACGTAATAACCTTTACGTATATTACAACTTTGTGCATCATCACATTGTTATTGCTGGCCGGCCTAGGAATCTAGCGTGGCTGCGCGTCGAGCCAGCCGTCGGCAGAGACGTAGGAGACGTCGACGAACTTGGCGAGGTCGCCGCCGCTCAAGTCCTTGGTCCACGGCACCCGGCCCGTCCGGTTGGACCCCTGCCCCGTGCACATGGTCAGCGAGCCCCTGTGGTTTGCAGATTACATTAGATTAAACCAGTCAGTGTCAGATTGGCAGAATGCCAAGCAGCAGGGCTCTCCGACAGATAGACTGATGGCCACTCACTCTGTGCCCTTGTAGCTCCAGACGTCCCACCCCTGGCTGACGACGACGCCGGACATGTCCGTCTGGTAGAAGATGACCCTGGCGTATCGTCGCCACGCGCGTCCCAGGTAGGCCGGCGTGACGCCCCTCACCGTGCACCCCTTGAACACGAACCCGCTGGACTCGGCCTCGCTCATCCGGCCCTGTGCCGTGATGAAGCCCGGCCACACGGGCGTCCGCGCCGTCCATATCTCGCACCCCTGGAAGATGGACTGCCCGTTGCCGAAGATGAAGTCCATGGCGCCCTCGATGTAGCAGTTCTCGTAGTAGTGCCGGCCCTCGATGTCGCTCAGCGTGTCCTGCCACGCTCACGAAGCCGCACCGGTAGAAGGACGACCGGTCCCCCGCCACCAGCGCCGCCACCGCCGGCGCGATCGTCGTCCCGGCACCGTTGTAGGTGTTCTTGAAGGTGATGTCGCGGGCCATGAAGTCGGCCGAGTAGGCGGCGAACGTCGGCGAGGCGGCCGTGCTCGAGTCCGCGCCGGCGTGGTCCGCCCACTCGATCGACGTCTGCTGCCACCCCTCGCCTTCCAGCAGGATGAAGCTCTTGTTCTGCGGTATCATCACTTTCTCACTTGATCCTCGTGACCAATGCAACAAAAAACAGAGACAAAATTAGCTTCACGACTAGTATATATTACTGTGCGTCAGTGCCTGAAAAACCCCCTGTTGAGAACGAAATCTTTCTTCTCAGACGACGAGCGAAATAAGTAACTGAAAGCTGGGCGGGGAAATTGAGTCGGCGGGGAAATTGAGTCAAATCTGGATTGACGAAGACACTAAAGCTAAAACCTTTGACGTTCTTGGGTCAAGATCCATCCATACTCTGAAGTCTGAACGATATAAGTTGCACTAGATCGAACTACACAATGCAATGCATGGATGACTTACTTGTACACGCCGGCGGCGACGTGAACTCGGACCCACTGGCCGTTGCCGAAGGGAACAGAGTCGACGGCGTCCTGGACGGACGTGAAGTCGGCGCCGCCCTTCCGGTTGACGAAGATGCTTCTGGCAACCACGGCCCTCGCCGCGTCGTCGTAGCAACCTCGAGGCACCGCGGGTGCCATGGAAGCGAGCACGGCAGCCAAGACGGCAAGGCCCATTCTCACCAACGGCGGCCCTCGCCGGAGCCTCATGCTGCCCCGAGAAGGCGAGAAGACTTACCGGCGGCGGCAGCAGGTAAGAGCAGCAGGGCGGTGGACGGCAGAGTAATTAGAAGGGAGTAAATCCAGGGAAGAGTAATTGTCGTCATGGCTGGATCGCCGGCCGTTCTGAGATTTGGCAAGTAATCGTTTCAGTTCCCAAGTTTCTATAAGCTGCCTGCGAATGCGCATCGTCTCACGTAATGTTGCGTCTTGTTGTCTAGCAGGCTGCAGGCTTCCACCGATGGATGGAGGAGGTTTCAAAGTCTGCTATCTACGCTCATTATTGCTTCTACTTGTAAATATTAGCCCCTTTTTCGCCTTCATAAAACCTAGCATACTTAATTCAAATTTATAAGCAGGTTTTAATATTGGGTTTTGTTACTGGTTGCCATGTGTACGCACACGATAAAATTTTTGACAACATCAAGTTTTTCGAGATATTGCTCAAACAATATACGTCTTACACAGTACTACTTCAAAAAGAAAGCATGATATAGGTTGACTGTTCTTGTTTGTTTAGCCAGCACCAAGGTCGCCAAATGATTACCATTACAGAAAGGCATTATATTGTGATGAAGCGTACTACTAATGAAAGTATATATAGTATATCTTTATTAGTTTATTTACAAGAAAATTATAGACTGCGTTACATAATTTGCCATATAGGTCGGGTATACATGATGTGCACATATATTCTAGCGTTAGCTTTTATTATACTTCAATGTAAATTATTAATTAAGGCCTTCCATAAAACATTGCATCTCTACTAAAAAGAATTTTAGGGCAACATGGAGATATTCTCATGATCTATCCGTAACTGTGATATATTTGACATACTCCAGGGTCAAACACGTGCTCGGACGTCCTATGGACGGCTGTCCGTGCGGCCGACCCCGCTTGATCCCTTCCCCCGAAACAGCTCAGTCCCACGCAGCATCAACCCTGTCCCTGCCAAGCACAGGACATTGGCACCCCACCGAGGGGGTCCATCACACGCCTCGCCAGGACCCTCCGACCCGCCGCCGGCTATGATTCCCCACACAGAGACCGCCCCACCCCCTGCAACATACACGGAAAAGATATTGAAACATGAAAAAAAGCTCTAATGAAATAAAACACACACAAAATACGAAATGGAACATGGGACGGAATCTATTTGTTACAACCGGAAGAAACCTAGTGCAACAAAATCGAAAAAACCCAAATGCAGAAAAGGAGAAAAAATCTATTATAACAAATGGGGAAATCTATCTAAAACAAAAAAAGGAAAAATCTACTGAAACAAAATGGAAAAATCCATTGAAACAACGAAAAATCTCTTGCAGAGACAAGCAATGGACACCGATTGAAACAAAAGGCTCAAGCGTTTTAAAACACGTGAATGGTTTGCAGAAAACAAAATGAACTAAAACTTCTGTTGTAACAAAAAGAAAGAGAACAAATCTGAAACGAACAATGTTGTAACAATAGAGATAACGGGAATGAAACAAAAATAGCAAACAATCAGAAACAAGAAGATAAAACAACTATTGTAACACGTGGATTAAAAACGCAAATAGAAAAGCATATCAAAACCAATAGTGCAACAAGCAAGTCAAACCTACTGCGACATCAACGGGAGAACAATTACAACAACAGCCATTAGTTGCAAAAAAACTCTATTCGAGGACGGGGTGAAGCAGGAGGTGGAGGGAGACCGAGAAGGAGGAGGAGGGAGGAGGGGGTGCTCGCCAGAGCCCTAGGTCGTTGCCGGAGTTAGAGGAGAGAGGAGGTGGAGGAGTCCTACCTCAACCAGATCCAGCACAGCCCACGTTGGATCCGACGGATCCGCGGCCAGCGCCATGGCCGGCGCGGGGTGCCCGTGCAGGCGTGGTGGAGGCGGTGGCCCACAGGGGGGGAAGGGGGGAGTGGGGGCGTGAGGGAGGAGAGAAGCGCACCGCCGTCGCGCCGGTTGCCGAACTCTGGTGAGAGAGGAGAGCCAGAGGTATAAGATAACCCAATGAAAGAGGAGGGAAGAGAGGGCCGCTCCTCTATGGTGGTAGAGGTCGTGTAAGCAAGGGAGATGCGGCAGCGGAAGAGCCCGACGGAGGGAAGGCGAGCGAGCTCATCGGATGCTGCTGCCGTCTTCCTCGTCTCCTCCTGCTGGAATGAAGGCAGTGGAAGTAGGAGATCGGGAGGAGCGAATCGCCTGCCACTCGAGGTCACGGAGGGGAGGGAGGGGCGACGACGGCGCGCGAATAGAGGGGGGAGGGCGACGGCGCCGCGCGTACAGAAGAGGGCGACAGCGGCGTGCGAGGAGCAGGAGGAAATGACGAACTGAGCAGAGGAAGAAGATAACGATGAGGTGAGTGGGTGCCTGGGTGGGGAAAGCATGTCTGTACAGCAAGCAGCAGCGCGGTCGGTCGAATCAGAGACGAACACATCCGTCCGATCAGTAGGACGATCAACCGGTAGCTTTACTGTTTGACATATTATATCGACTAGCAAATATGTTGATGCGTTCCAACGAAAATTATAACTTGAGTTATTTGTTCTAGTACACATTAAAATCATATAGCGTATGTTGATTGGACATATGCTATCTAACTCGCATGAATATAAATCATGAGTATAGACGGCTATGTCTAAGGCTAGCGGCGTCACATGTTTATTTTACAATGTGCGGTGGCAGCAGCTGCCCTGAACAGCGGCGCTAAGGCCAGTGGCGGCTCCCGTTCATTTGGCCTTGTGTGCCTCGCTACCGCCATCATGGCCTTCCGCGTCCAGTCCAAAGCGGACGAGGTCCTTGCAGCGTCAGCTAGCCAAGCTCGCCGCCTCCTCTAGACAAGTGGACCTGGTTGGCAGTGCAGACTGCGGAAACCGGGGCGCGGAGTCTTAATCTGATTTCCACTTGGATCAATTCGTGCTAGCCAAGCTCGCCGCCTTGCCTGCACAAGCGGACCTTGATGGCAGCGCTGAGGCACGTCGCGGACACTTTGGGCGACCTGGAGGCTTGATCTGATTTCCAAATCGATCGATTTGTGTATAGGTGAATTGGTTTGATTTTATAAGCTATTTCTGTTTTCGGAGCTATTTTTATTTGAGCTTGGATTTGAATGAGAGACCATCCATAATGATAAGTGTCAAAGTTGAACGACAACAACACAAATAATTCTCATTCATGTCAAGTTTTTTTGACTATTTTTTTCATCTTTGCTATTGTGTACTATTCTTGTTAGATTTGGATTTACCTTTTACCCGATCTTCACCGTCTGAATAGAAATTAGGATGCCATAATTAAATAATCCTAGTTCTAAACGAACTCTAAACGCAAACTAGAGGAGAGATAGAAAATTAAATATAATCCTAATTCTATACAGACTGGACGTAGAGGAGAGGAATCTACCGTCATCGATCTAAATATGGAGGTGAAAGAAAATTAGATGAAATTTTTTTCGTTTTTTATAGATAGGAATAAATATAACGGTACCCTTGGGGCGTCAGGACGGATTGACCCACACACTGCCCCTGCGCCACGCGCCCACCCGTGCCTCATGCAAAAAATCCGAAGCTTCTCTGGCCCCATTCTGATAGGGAGCAGCAGCATCATCAGGACTCTAACCTCGATGTCCCCTCTTAACCCAACATCGAGAAGCTCTCTGGGTCAGATGCCGAGGATGACAGAGGCTCGAGCAGCGATGATGACATGGAAAAGGACCATGCTGCAACCACGCCATCCCCTATGGCGCCTCCTTCCCACGCCACGCCCCACTCTGGCGCATCATCGCCCGTGGCGCCTTCATCGCCTGCTCTATCCTCTGTCGTACGGAGGAAGAAGGGAAAACACATGTTGGAAGCTTATGTTTCAATTATTTCTCATGTTTCATTACAATGTTTCGTATGGATGTTGCAATGTTTCAATATATTGCATATGTTGTAGATGTATGTTGTAAGTTTTTGTTTTCAATGGATTCATCTGTTTTCAGACGCTCGTTGCAAGTTTGTTTATTTGGGCATTGCATATGTCTTATAATGGTTCATGTGTTCTTTCAGGAGCATTTTTGCAAGTGTTTTAGATGCATGTTTAAATGTTGTCGCCAATCGTATGTTGCGGATGTTGCATCTAAATATCTCAATATTACAACAGGTGTTGCATTTCACTCGCCTTTTGTTGCCTCGCCTTGGTGTGTTAGGCGTGCAAAGCTAGCATGGGCAGAGGTGGTCCCTGCTGTCACGAGCGGTTCCACATGATTGCGTGGGCGCACGACACCTTGCAACATGTTAAGTGGTAGATGGGCGCGCATGCAGTAACATGCTTGGGCAAGCAGTCGTAGCAGGCGTGGGCGGGTGCAACAGGCAAGGCAGGCGCAACATCATGCGCAATAGACGGGTTAGGAATGGGCATCCGGGCACTGGTCATGCCACAACCACATGCCAAAACCCTATGCTTAACATGCACTCACTCCTGATCTTAGTCCTTGTCCTACAATCTCGTAAGCCACAACCCTATTGGCAAGAGGCAATGCATGAGGTAGAGCTGCTCTTCTACTCCAATTCAAGCTTCACAAACCCCTAATGTGCTCATCCATGGAATACCGAGATTCAAATATGATGAATTGCTACGTCACTGGATCCATGACCATGGTGGTACATGGTGGAAGTTATCCGTCACTGGATCCATGACCATGGCGGTACATGGTGGAAGTTATCTTTGATGGTGGATGTGTATACCTCCTATATACTCCAAATGTGTGTTCATGTTAGACAAGGGAGAATCTGGTGGTGGAATGGGTGGGACGCAATCACCCCCTATTACTACTACTACTAGTGCATCGATGGAGTCCTTTCTAACTTTTTGTAGATACGAAAGAAAGTAATGAGGAACTCTAGAGGATGAAGGTGACCCGGTCCCCTCTTATCTAGATTTCTAGATCAACAACTAGTGCTAGATGGTATATCAGTTTATTCATTTTAAAGCATATTTCTATTTACTTCTGCACTGGTAGAGTAATATCTAATAAGAAATATGTGTGTGTTGACACCCAAAAATGTCCAAAGAGTATAATGAGCTTCTCCAACATGTTATTATCGTCAAGATGGTCACAGAAAATACTTGGATCATCATATTTAGAGGTTGGGTGAAGAAAACATGATTTTGGGTGCTAAATCAGCCAGAGGAAACTTAGCCGACCCTCTAAGTCGGCTAAGCTAACTTGACGAATTTCCTCAAATGCAAGAATGGACTGCACCATTGCAGTCCTCTCTATCGAGAAAAACGTATATGGTTTGCCTCATTTGGAGTCCAAATGAATTAATTATGATTTTTAAAGATTTCACCTAGAATTTCCATCTGCCAGTTGGCTTAGCCGAGTCACCCAGTCGGCTAGCCAACTTTCACTGTTTTTGGGCCAAAAACAGGCCTCGAGTCGGGCTAGCTGACCCTTGGTCGGTTTAGCCAATTTTGACGGGTCTAGGACAGATTTTGCTGCGTTTTGATGGGTTTTGGAAGGGGTTTCGATTCCTTGAGGGATAAGACCATCCTACCTCATATATATGAGGTCCACGACCAATTGAGGTGCCCAACACACACAATCGACATAAAAACCAATCTATCTCCTCTCTTTAACCCCAATTCCCTCCTCTACTTCTTCTCGTTCTTCGTTGGTGCTGCAATGGACGGTGGATCGACAATGGCAAAGCTCTAGAGCGGTCAGGTCGGCTAGGGCAGCCCATTGCTGCTGCACGTCCACATGGGGTCTGTCCTGGGCGTGTGGGTTTTCGGGTTTCAAGAGACTTCATCAGCGTCTCTTGCGTATCACGCTCCCAGCGAGGCTTCTCCGGCGACGTGTCTTGCGTATCGCGCTCATCGCTAGAGGAACGAGGTCCAGATGTGGACATCCTTAGGCGCTAGCCGATTCCCAATTCGGCTTGCCCTACATCGAGCGATCTAGCTCCTTATCAGGTGTGTGACCAAATTTAGCGTCAACACACTTTTTGGCGACTCCGCTGGGGACGATTGGTTCGACTATCCCATATAGCCAATCTTTCTGACCGAGTCTATCCATTGATTTCAATATATCATTATTGTGATTTTGCTTGCAATTTTGCAACAAGTTATGCTATTTATTGAAAATTCAGCAAGGAGGTCAGGGTAAAAATCATGGAGCATTGGGGTGCTGCGTATCAAGGCTTCTATAATTTTCCCAAGGTACAACTTGCAAATGCTCATAATTCGGTTTCACGAGTTACTACTAACCATAGCCGAATCAATGAAAATTCAACGATAATTGAGATTCTTGTCAGGCCTGCAATTGTTGCTATAATAAAGAGAATCAGACTTGATAATGAAATATTTCCTTTCCTTTATTGTTTCATTAGAGAGCAACCTGAATTTTGTGATTTAGATGAAAGAAAATTTGACGCTCCTATTACTACTTTACTTCATATTGCACATACTAGCAGATCGGCCTCGAAATCAAGTCAATCTCAATGTGAGAGGCCATTCTATTATTGTTTTGATCATAATTACAGGTTGATTACAAAAGGTCAATCAAAATTTGTCTCTTCGGCACCTAAAACTGATAAGACCAATTTAGGACATATTGACACTGTGTTTTCATCTACATACACATCTGATTCGGATTGTGCTTCTCAAACCGATAACAGGACAACAACACCATATGTTAATTCGACTTCATTTGTTAGTTCCAACTCAAGCCGAATCAATGAGAGGATGGTAAACACTCAAACTCATGAATCGGTTCCATATGTTGCTAGTAATTCAAGCCAAAAGGCTTTGGAAGTCAATCCAAAATTGAATTTGAAGAATTATTAAATGAATTCAAGGGGTTTTTGATAAGAGAGAATGCTGACAAGAAATATGAAGATATACTTCAAGAACACGGGTATGCTAGCAAGATTTCATTCACATCTTTATTTCTGACTTTGAAAAGAACTGATTTAGATACGAGTAAAGAAGAATATGGTACGGTGAATTCAAAGGGTCATCCAAATTGGTCTTTTCGGCGCCTGAAACTGATAAGACCAATTCAGGAAGAGATGCAGATCCTTTACCTTGCACCAAGACACTTTCCATGGTTGAAACTCTGGAGATAAATAATGCGGCCATCTTGATCCGGCCGGGGCAAGCCGATTCCACCATTGGAAAGAATGTGATAATCGGTGAACCAAGAGAACCCAAGAAGGGAAAACATGTTATCAAGTCTACTAGGCTTGGGGGGCAAGCCCAAACTCCCATGAACAAGCAAAAATCAGTTAGTAACACTATTATGCAAAGAATGGTGATTAGGCCGACTTTAAAGTCGGCCAAACCGATTTTAGCGTTGCTGGGCAGAAAAAATCAGCAAGGCCGATTTCCAAAATCGGCCAAACTATATATAAACAAAAAAAATGCAACAACATGTTCCTCATGGCCGGTTGAGCTATAGCCAATCGAGCCTCAACAAGGCAAGGCCGATTGAGCCGGTTTCATGTAAACTTGCTAATTGGGTCCAACAAAAGGCCAATAAACAAGTTGTTGCCAAATGTGGTTTTATAGGTGCTCCAACCAAAGAAAATGATGGACCAATTACCATTGATAATCTGGACCAATTAGATATAGAGAAGATATCAAAGGGTGCTTTTACTAGTAATCATGAAGTCCAAAGTAGCACATTAACTTCCAAGAACTTCCAACCGCCATGGTGCCCTTTAGGTTTATCAAGAACGCAAAAGCACAAACTTCAGCGTGCTCAATGCATGAAGCTCAAGCAAGAAGAGTTAACAAAAGAAGAAGAGGCCAGTCAGACTGGGATGGAGACTGGTCAGACCAGGATGAAGACCGGTCAGACCAGGATAAAGACCGGTCAGACCAGGATGGAGTCTGGGTTGGAAACCGGTCAGGCCGGGTTGAAAGCTGGCCAGGCCAGGTTGGAAGCTGGTCAGACCAGGATAGTGGCTGGTCAGACTAGGGAGTCGGCCAAGCCAGATTTGAAGGCCGGCCAGGTTGGGTTTCTGTTAGCCATGTTGATTACTGTAACACCTCTGGTGTTATATTAACTAAAACCCTGCCATATCATCATATACATTATAAAGCATTCATGTTTAGGTCAACCTTAATGTGCATCAACTAAAACAAGTTTACATTTCATAGGTTGATTGTGTTTCTGGAGTGTTTTGTCACATGAAATAATAAAACCTTATTTTCGAATGTCATCCCAAATGCTTAGTTTATATTCTATGTACTTGAGGTGTAAACCGTGTTTATATTAGTGTCAAGCATAGTGTATAAATCCAAGTCTAACCCTAAAAATTATTTCCACATTTGAAGTTGAATTTGGATTTTAAAACTTATTTCCAAGTCTTGCAATTCAAATTTAAATTCAAATTGGAAAGCTATAAAATATTTTTCAAAAGTCAACTTGGTCAACCAAGGGTGTCTTTGGGTAATTGACCTAAAAATGTCCTTGGATAATGTTTGTGATCACTAATGACCAACCAATTAATTTAGAAACCAAATCGAGTTTGAATTCGGTTTCAAAAACCCTTTATTTCAAAACCTGGTTTTACCCCCTTTTCTATAATTCAAAATCTATAAGGAATTCTCTAAAAATATAGTTTGTAGATCTTGACAAGAGCTACAAAGTTTGTATATAAAGTTTTTCAAGTTTCCAAAAAGAATTTCAAATGAATTTGAAAATACAGTTTTCCAACAATTGTCCCCTTTGATTTTAAAATTATAATTCAAAAATTATACATAATTTGGGAAAACTTTATATATGAAACATGTTTGGTTTGCAAAGTTAAACATTTCATATTTTTGAATATTTTCAAGTTTTATTGAAAAATCAAAAGTAATTTCAAATGTTTATTTCTAGGGTTTTATTATCCTTTTGAATTTGAATTCATATTTTAAATTTTAGACAGAATTTGAGGATACTAGTTAAATGAAAAGTGTAGCTCTTGAAAAGTTATGCAAATTCTACTTTTGGAGATTTTCAAGTTCTTATATCAATTTTGAAGTAATTTATTATTTTCGACAAATGGCATTTCTGTAATATTCAAGAACAGCACCGAGACCTATCGTCGGTCGCCATGGCCGGCTTCTCAAGCCGCGCTGCCGTCCGCCGCCGCACATGCCACGGCCACCAGTTCACCCCGACGCTCGAAGCACCCTCGCCGCGTGTCGCCCTTCCTTTCCTCTAGCTCTGGCTATAAATAGGGGCGCCGTGGCCGACTTCTTCTTCTTTCCCCCTGCCGCCGTCGCCGACGACCTTGCTCCGCCGCTCCAATTCGCCGCCGTCGATCCACCGCTGTCCAATTGCTTTTTCTAGAAGCTCCACCTTGACCTTGCGTTTCTTCTGAGCCATCTAGTGCCCGCCCTCATCGCCCATAGCCCCCGCACGCCGTCATCTTCCTCGCGGCCGGTCGCCGAGCCGCCAAGGTTGAATATATATTTCCATTAACCCTTCTATCATGTTCTCCATCTTCTCCTACCCCTCATGCGCATCTTGGCCGGCTTAATGGTGCACAGGAGTTGCCGTGATGCGGACCTTGCCACCGGATCACTGCTACCGCCATTAGCGCCGCTGGCTACAGCTCGCCTCAGCCACTCCGAGCCTTCATCTTCGAGCGCACCAGAACCGCGGTGAGCTCCTGCGTCCTTCCATGTCCTCAATTTCACCCCTCTTGCACTGTAGGGTCCGGCCGCTGTGGCTTGCATCTGACCCCGCTAGAGATCAGGAGCGGCTCCATCTTGTGGCTTAGCATGTTCGCTAGAGTGTCCAGCAAATGCCCGTGCCCTCGCCGTCGTCGGAGAAGCTCCGGGGAGCTTTGCCACCGCCGTCCGCGCGCCGCCGCGCCGCCATGACCGACACTGGTCGTGCTCCAGAGCTCCACCGCCGCATTAACTACCTCATTAGGCTCGCCTCGTCGCGTAGAGCCCGTAGGTGCCAAGCTTGTCACCAGAGACCTCGCCGTCGGCGAGCAATCGCCGATCAAAACCCGCCCGCTGCCGGTCAACGTTGGGAGGAATTTCCTTTTTCCTTTTTCTTTTTCTAGAAAATAATTTAAATGCTATTTTTTTAGAAAATCATAGTAATTCATGTATAGCTCCAAAAATTCTGAAAATTTTTGTGTATGTTCTTTATGATGTCCTATACATAGAAAAATATAAAATGCCAAATTTGAGTACTTTTTTGCATAAGTTAAAATTAGCCTTTTTAATTGAAAAATGCACCTTCAATAGTTTTTAATAAATAAAATAATTGGCTTTTATTTCTAAAAATTGTTTTGCCATCTAATTAGACCAAGAGCTTTTCAAAATAAAATTTTGAGCTCAATTAGATAAATTTAATTTTTTATGCCTTTATTTTATACTTTTAAATAATTAATTAATCCCTTTAAATAAGTTTAATCATTTTAGGATTTGTTTGACTTTGGGATTTGTAACAACCCTAGAGATCCGGTCACCGAAAATACAGGCTTTTAAATTTTTTTCTAAAAATTACCAGTGTATGGTGGATGTTATGTAGGAAACCCGTCAATAGATACACAAGTAGCACCCAATGTTAGGCTGAGCATTGCATTTAATTTACCAAAGCTTGGTTCGCATTTCTCAATTTTATGTGATGACCGATAAATTGAATAACCTAACATCGCATGTGTAAATTTGTGTCGACTAACTCCGAAAATGGATCCATCATGACCTTGAGACCCTATTGGACCTACCATGGTGTGTGCACCATGGTCACTAACCTCTCTAACCTAGAATCATGGCTTGATTAGTTGCTTGGCAAGAAATAAAAATAGAAAAGGATTTGAAAAATAGGAGGAAAAAGAAAAGGGAAACCCATGAAGCAACCAGCCCAGCCCAGCAAGCACCTCAGGCCGGCCCGCTGCTGCCTCGCCCATCGCCGCGGCCGCTTGGCCTGCCAGGCCCAGCTCGCCCGCGCCCGCGCTCGGCCTGCCTCGCCCACGCGCGTCGCCCGCCTGCGTGCTGCCGCGGCCCAGCATGGCCGCCGCGGCCCAGCAAGGCCACGCGTTGCCGCTCGCCCGCGCGCCGCCTGCCCGCTTGCTGCGCTACCGAGGCCCAGCAAGGCCAGCCGGCCTAGCAAAACCGCCCGCGCCCACCGCTGTGCCGCTGACACCTGGACCCTGCCTGTCAGCTTCTCCTTTTCCCTCTTATGACTGCCCGCACGTCGCGTTCGCCGTGCCAAAAATGGCCATGGCCGCGCGATGTCGTCCGCCGCTCGCCCGTGACCTGCCACCGCGCCTCGGATGCCGTCCATCCTCACCTGCCTGCGTCGCGCCTTTCCTTGAACCCTAACCCTAATGTGCGGCAGCGCTCGGCCGCTTGATGAGGATCTCCGATCCCCGCCGTCCGCCGCCGGCCGCCATGCCTATAAAGAGAGGAGTGCCCGGCCCTCTAGGGTTTTCCCATCGCTCGTCGCCTTTGTGGAGACCCGCTGCCTAGACCAGCTGAGAGAGAGAAGGAGGGAGGAGTAGGAAGGAAGCGCTGCCGCGCGGAGCTAGAGCACCGTCGTCGCCGCTACCGTCCGCGCGCTGAGGAGGACCCCGGAGCGCCGCATGACCGTCTCGACGCCCCGACTTTGCCTCCCCCGCACCAAGCCACCACCAAGCACTCGTCGCCTGCCTCCCCCGCTCTCGCTCAAGCACCCGACTTTGCCTCCCCTGCTCTCGCCCTGCTCGGCCATGGCCGCCGCCAGTACACCGCCGCCATTCTCACTCCCCTCTCCCCCTTTCTCGTCTTTAACGTCACCAGCACATCCGCCTCAGTTACGAACACCTCCATGGCAACTTCGTGGGACGAGGGGTGGACCACAGTGGGGCCTGGCACCTATGCCGGCCCTGGTCACCTCGGTTCCCGGCCGCTGGTACGCCGCTGCGACCCTACCATCGCGCGCACCCCCGCGAGCCCTCGTAGCCACACCAGTAGCTGCTCGAAGCTCCCAGCAGCTCCACACGGTAGGAGATGGAGGAGATGAAGCTTGGTGTTGCGCCAATTTGAAGATTCGCCGGCCACCGTTGACCTTCGACGTCTTTAACCCGCCGTCGCCGCTTGCCTCACTAGAAGGCGCGTACCCAAATTGATCTTGCCTACCACCTTTGCCTTGGCCCCGTGACCACGTTGCGCTAGTTAGTGCGGAGCCCCGCACGCCGTAGCGCTCCGTTACCGTGTCCCCGCCGCTCGGAGCCGCCGCCGTGTGCGCCGCCGACGAGGCCGTGTCCCGCGAGCCGCTTGGACTCCACCGCCGCACCTACCTAGCCTAGCCTCAGCCGTAGCAGTAGCCCAAGCCCATCGGGCCGGCCAGAGCCACCGTGCCGCTCGCCGCCGGCGGACGGCATCGGTGCCTGGCCGCGCGAAGGAGAAGAAGGGGGGAAAGGTCCCTGCCCGTGTGGACCAAGTCCACCACGTAGACCCAGCCAGCCAACCGCGCAGCGCCACCTAGCCACCCAGTCTCCGATGCACCGTGAACCGAGTCCGTGAGCCAGAGCAGCATGGACCGAGCCCGCTGGACTCCGACCCGCCACGTGGCCCAGCTAATGAGCCGACACGTGTTCGGGCCGGGCCGGCCCAACCCAGCCCAGATCCAGCCCTGCCCAGGCCCACCGAGGCCCGGTTGAAGCCCGGTCGACGTTGACCGTTGACCGGTCAACATTGACCGTTGACCTGGGCCCACCTATCAGTGACCAGACCCGTGGGCCCCACCTGTCAGCCGCTGACTGGGTCCCCCGTCAGTGCTGACGTCAGCACGACGTCAGCATGACGTCATCCCAGCTCCAGCTGCACTATGCCTGCACGCCACGTGGCCCAATCAGGAGCCACCACGTGTCGCGTCCAGGTTAATTTGCCCTTTTTCTTTTTCAGAAAATTGAATAAACTTCGGAAATTCATAACTTCTTCATACGATCTCTGAAAAATATAAACCAAGTGTCCAAATTTTCATAAAAATCAGCTCTATGTCATAGGCTTATGTATGAGTGCATTTGGAGTTATTGAATTTTATTGCTTCTTTGTGTTGACTTTATAGGAGCTGCTAACGCGGCTATTATGTCTCATTTCAGAAGAGGATCAGCTTGAGGAGGACGACTACGAGTACGAGGAGGAGCTCGGTGACGACTTCGCAGGTGCCACACCCCACCCAACCTTGTAGATCCTATTACGCATGGCATAATATCTAGCTTGCTAGTGCTTTAATTACGAATAACACCTGATGATAGGTTGCATGGTAGAACTGCTTGATGAGCCTTTACCTTGTCGCAACCTTACTCCTACACACCCGCTGATAGGCTAGACGCATGCTTATTTACTTATAATGCTTTACTTCTACTACGCTTATATCTATGTGATGTGACACGTGGTGGAGAGTATAGTTATATGGTTAAGGCACGTGGTGCCACTTTACTCGGGGAGAGTGCTGCGTGCGTCTTAGGTGTGTGGTAAGGGTTGAGTCGATCGGACAGGATTCTACGACGAGCCATGTGGGCGAGTCTTGCCGGGGAATGTGTTCTGGGCATTCCCGTGTGAGCTTGTGGCGGGCACATTGTGAGGTATAAGGAGATCCCGGGGGTGAGAACCTTCGTGGAGCGAAGCCCCGGGTAAGAGGTGCTGCTGTAGCACAGACTATTATAGTCCCTAAGGGAAGATAATCCTATCTGATCCCCCTAGGACCTGATATCTCTTGAGGATCGGAACCTTGGGACTTACGTGCTCACCACTAGCTCTTGTATGGGTGGGAGACGGATGTCTGACTAGCTAGGACGGTGCCACTGCTACTAGGTTGTTAGTAGATAGTGTCGGGAGATACGGGCGTGGAGACCCACACCCTCCTTAGACAGCATAGTGATGACGGGGGCCCGGTACTATGTCTCACAGTCTCAGTGTGCCGGTGGTACCTATCCGGTATGTCCCAGTACTGAGTGGTAGGATGGCATCGCACCGGTTAGAAAGCAGCCGGAATCAGCTTTGCCGGGGCACCGCCGATGATAGTGATCTTGTGGTTACCGAAATACACGCTCTGCAGAGTTTATGAATCTACATATATAGTCCGCGAGCCACTGGTATGGCTTTTTCCTAAGATCCACGCTTCTCGGGAGTAGTGAGAGGAGTCCTTCTATTTCTTCCCCCTGGTGTTACCCTTCCGGCTGTGAGCCGCTGAGACAGGCTCCGAGAGGGAGTTAGACCTGTTGACTGAGTGCGAGAGGGTGAGATGTGTGTGATGGAGATGGAATGGGTTGGAGATATGGATGAGATGGGTTAAAACTTGATGAATTATATTATATAATATTGGTCACAATCTACATAGGAAACCACAGCCATATGTTAGGGCACTTGATTATATCCTTTGCATCCCACCAAATACTACATAGCAAAAGCAAAGCATAGGGTGGGAGATGTGGCCAGTACAAACCGTACTGAAAATTATTTGGCAGGTGAACCCGACTATGACTTCACTAATGAGGAGTAGACGTCTCGTTCCTACGCTCAGGCTTCTTTTGGAGATTTATTGTACTTCCACCTTCCGCAGCCGTTCCAGAGGCTGCTGCTACTTTGATGGATCTGCTAGTGTGGCAGCAACCTATTTATGTAATTCCCTCTAATTGTACTCTTTTATTCGATGTATGGATCCTGTATCGACTGTTGCGAGATAATGAGATGGTTTGATGCTTCGAACTATTATATTATTCGCCATTCTGTGCATTTTCCCTTCGTGGAAAGTTGAGAATGTTTCAGGATTGATTGATGACCTTGGGTCATTAACCCTAATGACCTTTGGCACTTTAATTAATTGTTTGCGCTTACCTTAATCATGTCATTAGGGTTTAATTGATGTTATTTCATGTGCTTAAATAATATCATTAAAGATGTAGTTAACCCTAACGGACTTAGTGAGTAAGTTTTGGTGGCTTGCAGCTTTTAAACCGGTCATGCATCCATTGAGCATCATATTTACTATTCCATCATGTTGAAGCATATGCTTTTATCGTATAGTTTCCGTTAACGGAGAGTTCAACGTTGTCGCCCCAGATCCGAAGGAAGAGCAGACTCAGGAGATTGGAGTTGATCCAGAGCCCGAGACCATCTACCCTGAATACCAAGGCAAGCCCAGATGCATTTAAACCCTTCCTTGATTTTATAAAAGTTTTATCGCTTCCTTATGAAATGCTGCATTAGGGATTAGGAGTTGAGTGAAAATCTACAGATTGCATACCTGCCTTACTTCCTTATTCCTTGTTACCTGTTAGCTGGAATATGCATAGTAATGCTTAGCCCTGCTGAGTTAGATAAGTTTTCAATAAGTAAAAGAATGAAAAAGATGAGGATGGCTTTATCTGTGGAAACATGATGATACTTAATAAATCGAGTCCGGACGGCTAACTTGCATTGGGAATGGAGTCCCTCTGTAGTGTTTCCATCTATTGATATCCTAGGCCCCGTGTCGATGGTGATCTGGTGATATCGAGAAATTATAAAATCCACATGCATGAAGTGGTATACAGTGGGCCAGAGTCCCCACGTATGTCATGGAGTGATATATAGTGGGCCAGAGTCCCCACATATGTCATAGTGTGTTATACTGTGGGTTTAAGTTCCCACGTATATCGGTACACTAGGTCAAAGTGCTCATGTGTATCATGTGGTGATATATGGCTATGGTTGTTATCCCGGTATATCTGTGATCTGGTATGCATTAGAGTTAAAGTCTCTGGTATCCCAGTGATCTAGGTCCCAGCTGGGTATGAAAATGGATTCGAATCATCGTTGCTTCTCGGAGAAGAAGACTCGATTGTTGCTCATCATCGTAGTAACAACTTGAATGAAGATAAGGTATCAAAATGAGGTTGGTTGGTAATTCGGATCTAGAGCAAGACAACTTTACTATTTGTAATTGCTTTTCCACAAAAATTCTTATCTCTTGCAAGCCTTACCCTGTCCCTCTAGCCTTCATTTCCTGAGTCTTCACCCCTTTTCTTTCGTCGGGTCAGTGTTGTTGAGTACTTTTGTACTCAGGGTTTGTTGAACCCTTGTTGCAGGTGAGACCCATGAGCAGGAGTGCTACGCATCCTGTTGCATGACCATCGTCAAGGAAAGTGACGATGAATAGGATGTCTCGCTCTTGGGCAGAGCATATAATCAAGGTTTTTGTAATAAGTTATATTGTTACTCCACTGCTACTGTGGTTTTTATTGATCCAACTTATGGTTTGTAAGTTTAAACTGGAAGGTTTGTAAACTTATGTTATTATAATCCTTCCACTATTTTACTCTGATGTATATTATTTATATAAAACTGTTGTAATACTGCAATGTCTCTTTGTAATGATTGATCCTGCTTGGAGAATCATGGATTATTCGGGATTTACCTAACAGACCTTTAAGTCTTATGGAACACATTCCTGATTATTTGAAGTCTGTTTAGACAATAATCATGCGTGTGGGTCATATGATTTAGGAGGTTCTGCCACAATTACTTCTACTATAGTGCCTGCCGATGAGACTTTGGTTGATTTGGTTTCCACTATCGTTGATCTTTCTCCTCTACATGTTGAAGAGCCTTCTGAAAATCCTGATGACTGTATACCTCAGGATGCTATTTTCAAGAAGCCAGTGAGCTCCATGAATCACCTTAGGGAATTATATGTGACATGCTACATCAATGGTAGTTTGGTCAAGAACATGTTGGTGGATAGTGGAGCTAGTGTCAATTTAATGCCTTATTCACTTTATAAGAAGCTTGGTGGATCTGATGAGGAATTAGTTAAAACCAAGGAAGATCTATGGTATAGGAGGAAAACCTACATCAGTCAAGGGAAACCTACATCAGTCAAGGGACTTGCTTCAATGAAGGTTACCATTGAGAGCAAAACATTGGCCATCAAATTCTCCATTGTAGAGGTGCAAGGAAGCTACAATTTAATTCTTGGGCGCGAATGGATTCATGGCAATGAATGTGTGCCTTCTAGTTTGCATCAGTTCCTTATTCAGTGGGTGGATAACAAAGTTGAGACTATTCATGCAGATTTGTTCACCTATGCTGTGATCAATGCCCTTTTGCCTAGGAGGCATGGTGATATGATTTGCTTGACAGGGAGAGATCTCTCTGGTTTTGAGTCAATAGAGGAAGCTATGTTCTGGTCTGTCTAGAGTCGATCGATGATTGGCTCCATATCATCATATTGTATAAATTCTGCTTGAACATGAACTGTGTCAGCCAACCTATGTGAGCAAATTAATATTGGAGTTGTATGGTGGCCGATGCATGATGGAAAAAATTTAGAAGCCGGTTACAATGTTAATCGCGCTTCTCAAGGATTCTTCCATGCAGGTGTGGACGTACTGGCTTGGCCGACATCTACAGTCGGCCTAGCGGCTCCCACTTGGCTAAGCCGGGTCACCAAGCCGGCCTAGCCGGTTCTGCTGACTGGCATCCACAGTCGGCCTAGCCGACTCTGCTGCTCCCGGTGCTGCTGGTTCACTCGATGACACTTCAAATTGGCCTAGTTTAGTTTTTGGTGATTCTAGTGCCGATTTGGAAGATTGGAGGACTCCCTTGTTGACTTATTTGTAGGATCCTAGTGTCGAAGTTAATAAGAGTATTCAAAGAAGTTCATTTAAAAATATTATTTAGCATGGTGAGCTCTATCGAAGAACTGCTGATGACTTGTTACTCAAATGCCTAGGATCTGATCAAGCAAGAGTGGCAATGGGAGAGGTCCATGGAGGAATTTATGGAATGCATCAATCGGCCCTGAAGATGATGTGGTTGTTGAGAAGGGTTGGTTTCTATTGGCTCACTTCGATGGCCGATTGTTTTCACTACTACAAAAGATGTGACGAGTGCAAACGGTTTGGAAACATTCGGATGGTTCCTACTGGTGAACTTCATCCTATTCTGAAGCCATGGCCAGTTAATTCATCTTCATACTGTGCTCAAGCTAATGCCTAGCTGAAGATAGATTTTGATCAAGCTTATCAAGAAGAGCATTGGGATATCTCAAAAAAGGAGTTCAATCATTTATCTGTGAAAGCAATATGACAATTCAGACTTGTTGGAAGACTGAATTTTGTTTTGGAGAATTTGAAAATTGGCTAAAACAAAAATAATTTCAGAATTATGATTATAGTAGTGGTGATTGATCACTTGTTGCATATGCAAGAATTTCACTGAAACAACTAACGCTTCAAAAAGTTCGTAACAGCAAGTGGAAGGCATCAGTGAAGGAAGAAAACATAATCTGTCACCACAAAACGGAAAGTGAGTTTGATGTGTTTTTAGTACGCAAGCTTTACTAAAAACAGGGGGGCATATGTTGGCACCTAAAAATATCCAAAGAGTATAATGAGCTTCTCCAGCACGTTATTATCGTCAAGATGGTCACAAAAAATACTTGGATCATCATTTTTGGAGGATGGGTGAAGAAAACATAATTTTGGGTGCTAAATCAGCCAGAGGGAGCTTAGCAGAATTGATGAATTTCCTTAAATGCAACAACGGACTGCACCATTGCATTCCTCTCGTCGTGTTGATCGAAAAACATTGGAGTCCGGATGTATTAATTATGATTTTTGGAAGATTTCACCTAGAAATTCCATCTGCCAGCTGGCTTAGTCGAGTCACCCAGTCGGGTAAGCCGACTTTCACTGTTTCTGGGCCGAAAGCAGGCCTCCAGTCGGCCTAGCTGACTCTTGGTCGGCTTAGCCAATTTTTAAGGGTCCAGGACGGATTTTGCTGCGTTTTAACGCGTTTTGGAAGGGGTTTTGATTCCTTGAGGGATAAGACCACCCCTACCTCATATATATGAGGTCCACAACCAATCTATCTCCTCTCTTTTACCCCAATCCCCTTCTCTACTTCTTCACGTTCTTCGTCAGCGCTGCAATGGACGGTTGATCGACGATGGCGAAGCTCTAGAGTGGTCAGGCCGGCTAGGGCAGCCCATTACTGTTGCACGTCCACACGGGGTCTGTCCTAGGCGTGTGGGGTTTTGGGTTTCAAGAGACTTCATCGCGTGTCTTGCGTATCGCGCTCCCGGTGAGGCTCCTCCGGCGACGTGTCTTGCGTATCAGGCTCATCGCTGGCCAGCCGATTCCTAATTCGGCTTGCCCTACATCGAGCGATCTAGCTCCTTATCAGGTGTGTGACCAAATTTAGCATCAACAGCGTGTTTAATGGATCATATATGTTTTGTGAACATCTGATGTATGAAGAATCAATAGACATGTATGGGTGACAAGTGATGAACATATGTGGGGATGGAGATCCCCACATGGGAACAAGGAGACATGCTCTCTAGGAGCAAGGCTAATAATAGAGTTGGTTAATGAATCAATGGACATGTATAGGTTGATATCCCAAATATTAACAAACTCATTTGGAAAGTAAAAGCCTCTCTGAAAATAAAAAATTTTCTGTGGTACCTACGACATGGAGTTATATTAACAAAGGATAACCTAGCAAAGCACAATTGGCAAGGTACTAAAACTTGTTGCTTTTGTCACAAAGAAGAGACAATTAAGCACTTGTTCTTTGACTGCGGGTTTGCTTGTTCAATATGGTCTGTTATATATGTTGCGACAGGTCTTTTAAAACCCCACAATATAAGTCATATGTTCAATGGCTGGCTTAGAGGTGTCCACAAAGATGTCAAGCTTCTACTCCTGTTAGGAGCAGTTGCGACTTGTTGTTCTATTTGGCTTAGCCGGAATGATGTTGTTTTTGAAAAGACAAAATTCGTTTCTCTTGTGCAGGTTATCTATTTGGTTACCCACTGGCTATGTACTTGGGCTATTCTGCAGAAGCCGGATTTTTAGCATACAGTTGTAGCAGTATCACAACAATTGACGCAGGTGGTTAAGGATTTTTTCTCCCTGGCACATGGGTGGCGGTCTAGTTTACGAATTGATGTCACTAGATTGTGTCGGTTTCTTCTCTTTTATTGGCTGTGTGCCTCTTGTTAGGTAGAGGCCGGGAGTTGTCTTTGGTGGCTTTGTATCAACTCAATGTATTGCTTCCAAAGTTTTAATAAAAGCTTCCTTTATCAAAAAAAAGTGATGAACATGTGCGGGGATGGAGATCCCCACATGAATTAATCCCCGCATGGGAACAAGGAGACTTGCTCCCTCGGAGCAAGGCTAATAATAGAGTCTGTTGCTGGTTGTAAGGTTTCTTTGTAGAATTCTAGTAGTTAGCTCTTCACTATACATGGCTCACTTGTCTCTCATAAAGTTTCTCAATTCTTATGTCCAAATCGACTCTCCTTCACCTCAACATTTGGCTAACTTACAACCTGCTATTAGTGTGTCCCCAACAAGCTAGCTATTTTGCTAGCTATTCTGACATGGAAAGAAAAAAAAATAGCGAGAGTAGTCACCGGTGACAAATAAATAACTGACCTATTTCACTTAGTCTAAGAATAAGAGATGAGCATGTGAGTATAATAGTACATATAAAAATAAGAATGTATATAAATAATTTATGCTTTTGTTTTCATCACCACGTAAGCTTGCTATGTAACTAGCATCATTGTGGACGCCAATGGCGGACCCAAGGCCCGCGACCCTGGGCACCCGCCCGGGCTCCATCGCTGATGAATAGAAGAATTCGTTGTATGCGTGTGCACGATCGAGTACTAATCTGCCTGGGCTTCAGTTGAGCTCTGGGTCCGCTACTGGTGGACGCATACTTCTCAGGAGGTTTGATAGGATCGATGTGGAATGTGTTCTTCGTGTGGGGATGGGGAGATACCATCCCTAGTCCTAGGGCCATGGTCACACGGTCTGACAAACAAGTTGACCTAGCCAATGACCATCCAGTGATGAGGTGACACGTCAATGTGTGGATGGTCCAAGAAACACATTGGCTAGTTTGACCTACGAGTAACCACTCACATCAAATATTTCAATCTTTAACCATTAATTTCTAGAAATTCATATTGTTGATGTATACTTTTAGATCCATAATGGAATTGGATTTATAATATACAATTTGCATGTTGTTAAACTATGCAAGGTTATAGGGATTTTGAATATCAAAACTAGAAGTGTTTTACTTATATGAAGTTAGAACTATAATAATTGTCAATCAAGGTATAAGTATTTTTTTTTTGAAATGTAAATCAATCAAGGTATGGCCTGGCTCAAAAAAGGTGCCTTTTTTGAAATTATAATCATCTTTGTTAAGGAAAGGGGATTTATAGTAAAACCTGACATAATCACTGCTTAAATTTCACATGAAAAAACTATAAGAAAAAGATATAATATTATATATAGATTCTTCCACCATCTTTCTTCCTTAGTGGCCTATTGAACATAGAAGCTCGCACATCGCACAAGCACACAGCGGCGGCTACGAGTCTTCATCATCCTATGAGCCTACCGCAGCTGGATGACGACGACCTCTAAGGTTTGGCGCCGGCCATATCCTCCAGCTCTGCGCCATCACCCGCTGCCTGCCTCTTCTCCTGCTCTGTGCCACACCGTCGACCGCATGGGTTGCCCTCGACCTCGAGAAGGATCTGCTTTCACGATTGTGTTCATGGCCTTGCTCTTGCTTCTATCTGGCCAAGGTCCACCTTCTATCTATTTTGATTAAATAAATGGACATGGCTCGCAGAAGTGTAATTAAATAAGCTTTGAGGCGCGATCATGTGCCGTCAGGCATGCACTCCGAACATGAGAGATACGGCCCTGCATGATCGAACAAACCTGGTCAATATCTTCTCCTCTAACGAATTATATTGGGTCAAATTTTGCAATGGAAACCGTGAAGTGTGTGACCACACCCCCACAAGTCCCGTAAGAATTTAATTACTGTCTTACTCGGTAACATACAAAAGACTCTTCAGAATTGCGCGTTGACGAAATGCTAGTTCGTGCTCGCACATTCAACAGTTCAATACAAATACTGGCATGCTCTTATTCCGATCGGGGTCATTGCTTTCGGCCTTCAAAACCGCAACCGTCCTAACATGCGACGTCTCTGCTCCCGCTCGGCTCAAGATTCGAGTAGTTCCATCAAATCAACTAATCAAGGCAGCGCCGCATCGGCCCCATAGCCACAGGTGACAAAACATAGGCATAGGCCACGCACGTAGGAGTTTCTTGCACATCGACGACGATCTTGAATTGGCGAATTTCCGATCGTCGACGTGGATCGATCCTGCAGGCTCGCACGTCGCACAAGCACACAGCGGCGGCTACGAGTCTTCATCATCCTATGAGCCTACCGTAGCTGGACGACGACGACCTCTAAGGTTTGGCGCCGGCCATATCCTCCAGCTCTGCGCCATCACCCGCTGCCTGCCTCTTCTCCAGCTCTGCGCCACACCGTCGACCGCATGGGTTGCCCTCGACCTCGAGAAGGATCTGCTTTCGCGATTGTGTTCATGGCCTTGCTCTTGCTTCTATCTGGCCAAGGTCCACCTTCTGTCTATTTTGTTTCTCTCCGAGCCATCAAAACTTATCAGTGATCGCCCTTTTTCGATAGTTTGTTGCATGATATGCACAACAATGGCTAACCAAACAATTGATCGATCAGTGTTTGAGCAGCTGGAGTAGTGTCTTGTCATCCATCTCCCACTGTAGTGGCGAAGCATCATCATCAGGCTGTGCATGTCTGCAAGCTGCTCAACAACTCTAGTGGTAAGAAAGATTTGGAGTTCGGCATCGTTATTTATTTTCCTATGTTGGATTGATCGGACATGGCTCATCCCTGTTGCTGTTATTTAACACCCATGTATGCACGCATGTGTTGATGGATCGATCAGTCGCCGGCGCTAACTCTCGCGGAGGAGCTGCTTCTGTGGCGTACACGGCGTCGGCGGACCTCTGCTCAGATGAGGTGGTGGAGGTGTCTTAGGGCAACGCGGGTAGCCTGCCCAATGGCATTCCGTCCTACAGCGTGACCATCACCAACACGTGCCTGGACTGTACCGTGTGCGACGTCCATGTATCATGCGGTGAGTTCGCCTCCACGGAGCTTGTCGACCCCAGTGACTTCTGACGTGTGTCGTACGGCGACTGCTTGGTCAGGAACGGTGGACCTCTCAGCCCTGGCGAGACCATCTCCTTTGAGTACTCCAACTCTTTCATTTACAAAATGGAAGTCGCGACGGTCTCATGCGTCGACATATAGGTTGATGTATGGCGGCATATGCCCTTAAGGGCAGATTTAACGTTCCCTTGTGTTGTGCTGTCTTGGCGGTCACCCGTGTCTTGGTAGTGTTGTCGTCCACCCTAGCCCGATATAGAGAGTATATATAGTCTATCAGTTCAGTAATGCTTTGCCTTGGTTGTGAATTTGGGATGATGATTGATGAATGAACTATATGTGTGATGAGTAGTGGGTTTTATTGTCAACATAACATGAGTGAAGCTCATCTAGTTTCTTTGCAGATTTGCAATTGAATATAAGAATGTTTTAATGTGTGTATTCGTTTGATTTGATAGTTAGTATACCAGACGAAGGCATATTACCCAAATGATTGTGCTTGCTGATGAGTTATATGAGCAAAAGTTGGGTTGAAAGGTTATGTAAGTCATTATGATAAGTATATGTAAAATATCATTAAATATATATTGATAAAAGTTACTATTATTTGTTGTGGTCAAAGTTATATCCCTTAAAATTTTATGAAGAGTCATATATGTATAACTTTGTAACTTTCTAAAACAGAAACTTATTGTGGAAACATTTTTTTAAGAAAAGTTGCAGGATTACTTTATCGTTCACTAAATTCTGATCTAGGGAACATTCATTGATTATAGTGGCCCCGTGGTTGAATAGCGCGTTTTGCTCTCTCTATTGTCTTTCGCAATTTTGTCATGAAAACCGTGAAGGCGATTTCCAATAGAAATTTAATTACTGCCAAGTTTCATGGAGATAAAACTTTTCTGTACTGTTTCCAGCCTTGAAAATATGCCTTTATACAAATGATAAATAAAGATGACTCTTTGGGATTGCTCGTGCTTTGACCCTCGGAGTTACTCCCTCCGAGTCACCAAACATTAATCACTGTCACACAGTGATAAATACAGGAGCTCCGATCTGTTGCATACTCATATCCCTCAGAAACCAGTTGCCAGTATATATAGTAGTACGTTATATACTCGTGGACAATGTACAAAAAGACTCTAGCTGATCCGACGTACGACGCCATTATATTGCTCTAGGCTCACGCCCGCTCGGTAATGGCACGCGCGGCAACACGTCTCTCGGTCTTCCCTCGGCTCGAGACTCGAGTTTCTCCATCGCCTTTGTTTCTCCATTAATACTAGCTAGCAGCAGCACAGGCACGGCGGCTCTACCGCGCCGCTCTCCGGTTCTCCGCGATCGTCGATCAGGATCAGGCGATCAACAGCAGCGTCCGGCCGTCTGGGAGTAGCAGCACCACAGCGGACCGCTACTCGACTGCATGGGTTGCAATCGAGCGGGAGCAGACGTCCAGCGACGACCTCGCCGGTACCCGCTGCCTCTTGCTCCAGCTCTGCGCCACGCCGTCGACGTCGACCGCATGGGTTGCAAACGACCTCGAGAGGAATGTGCCGTTGTTGTCACGATTGTGTTCATGGTGCTCTTCCTCCTATCGGGCCAAGGTCTGTATGTGCTGTATTTGTAGCTCTTATCAGTCCATCAAAACTTATTAGTGATGCTTCTTTTTAATCGTCTCTTGCATGATACGAACGGCAACTCTATAATGCCTGGCTGACCAAACAATTTACTAATCACTGAGCAGCTGGAGTAGTGTCATGTCATCCGTCTCCCACCGTAGCAGTGGCGAAGCATCTTCAGACAATGCACGTCCGCAAGCTGCTCAACAGCACTAGCAGTAAGAAAGATTTGCAGTTTGGAACCTTGTTTTCTTTTTTTTTTTTTTGCTTTCGTATTCAGAAAAGTTTGATGGACTTGCTCATCCTTGTTTCTGTTATGTGCACTCATGTGTATGCATGTATGTGTTGATGTATTGATCAGCTGGCGGCAGTAACTCTCGCGGAGCTGCTGCTGTGGCGCACGCGGCGTCGGCAGATTTCTGCTCGGAGGAGGATGTGGAGGTATCCCAGGGCAACGCAGGTAGCCTGCCCAATGGCGTCCCGTCCTACAGCGTGACCATCACCAACACGTGCCTGGACTGTACGGTGTGCGATGTCCATGTCTCCTGCGGTGAGTTCGCCTCCACAGAGCTCGTCGACCCTAGCGATTTTCGACGCCTTTCGTATGGGGATTGCCTCGTCAGGAACGGTGGACCTCTCGGCCCTGGCGAGACCATCTCTTTTGAGTACTCCAACTCTTTCATTTATAAAATGGAAGTCGCGACGGTCTCATGCGTCGACATATAGGTTGGTGTGGGGGATATGCTCTTAAGAGCAGATTTAACTTCCCCTTGTGTTGTGTTGTCCTGCTGGCCGTGCTGTCGTTCACCCTAGCCCGATGTAGAGAGTATATAGTCTATCAGTTCAGTAATGCTTTGCCTTGGTTGTGAATTTGGGATGATGATTGATGAACTATACATGTGATGAGTATTGGGTTTTATTGTCAACATAACATGAGTGAAGCTCATCTAGTTTCTTTGCCAATTTGCAATCGAATGTAAGAATGTTTTAATGTATATATTCGTTTGATTTGATAGTATACCAGACGAAGGCATATTACCCAAATGATTGTGCTTGCTGATAGTTATATGAGCAAATAAAGTTGGGTTTCAAAGGTTATGTAAGTCATTAAGATAAGTATATGTAAAATGTCATTAAATATATATGGATAAAGTTACTATTATTTTTTATGGTAATAAACTTATATCTCTTAAAATTTTATGAACAAAAGTCATGAATATGTATAACTTTGTAACTTTCTAAAACAGAAACTAGAGGAAACATCTTTTTTAAAGAAAAGTTGCAGGATTACTTTATCATTCATTAAATTCTAATCTGGCGAACATTCATCGATTAATGGCCCCGTGGTTGAATAGCACTTTGCTCTCTCTATTGTCTTTCACTGTCATCCAAACCGTAGCAGTAGCAGTAGCAGTCACTACTCCAGAGTTTCAAATCAGAGACGGATGGTAAGTCCTCCTAGCGACGGATACAACAGGGTCTCAATTATTGAGTCTCTGATAAGGGCAAAAGTAGTCACGGGGATATACCTGTCTGTAACAATACGACCGTCTTATCTGTGCAGCCCGTCTCAAACCTGTTTGCGATGGGTAGCCACACCCGTCTCAAGTATATGATAAGCAGAGTTGTTCTGAGCATGCCAGTCTCAGGTTTTTCTTTGGTGATCTCACTGATTAGGTTCCTCAACCACAAAGCTTGTTTGGCTGCTGCTTTATTAGCTGCCATGAACTCTATCTCACAGTCACAGGAGGACAATGAGTACTCCAACTCTTTCATTTACCAAATGGCAGTCTCGACAGTCTCATGCGTCGACATATAGGTTGATGTGGCGGCATATGCCCTTAAGGTCAGATTTAACTTTCCATGTTGTGTTGTGCTGTCTTGGCGGTCACCCGTGTTTGTTAGTGCTGTCGTCCACCCTAGCCCGATGTAGAGAGTATATATAGTCTATCAGTTCAGTAATGCTTTGCCTTGGTTTTGAATTTGGGATGATGATTGATGAATATGTGATGAGTATTAGGTTTTATTGTCAACATAACACGAGTGAAGCTCATCTAATTTCTTTGTAGATTTGCAATCGAATGTAAGAATGTTTTAATGTATATATTCTTTTGATTTGATAGTATACCAGACGAAGGCATCTTACCCAAATGATTGTGATTGCTGATAGTTATATGAGAAAAAGTTGGGTTTCAAAGGTTCTGTAAGTCATTACGATAAATATATGTAAAATGTCATTAAATATATATGGATAAAGTTACTATTATTTGTTGTGGCTAAAGTTATATCCCTTAAAATTCTATAAGCAAGAGTCATATATGTATAACTTTGTAACTTTATAAAATGGAACCTTGAGGAAACATTTTTTTTAAAGAAAAGTTGTAGGATTACTTTATCATTCACTAAATTCTAATATGGTGAACATTCATTGATTAGTGGCCTCGTGGTTGAGTAGTGTTTTGCTCTCTCTATTGTCTTTCACTATCATCCAAACCGTAGCATTAGCAGTAGCAAGAGCAGGAGCAGGAGCAGGAGCGACAAATGACATTACTGTCCAAGCGCCTTGAATCAAATTGCCAAGCAACAAACTAATGGTGTACTGTACATGGCTTTCGCCATTTGTTACTCTCTAATGGAAGGAGAAAAGGATGGAGCCCCAACCCTTTTGTTGCCAGTGGCGCGGTGTGCTGTTGGCATGGCGTGACCTGCTCCCCGGCTAGTATCTATGTTAGCTACGGGCCTACAGCTATGGCAGTGGCAAGATTTTGCTGAGGAAGTGAGCAAGGTGGAAGAGTTCTTGTTTAAAGCATATGATCACTACATTGTGTATTCTTGTTATATGCCACGTTTAAGGCATATGATCACTAATATTATCACTCACTAATGGGAACTTGTAAACTTTGCCGAGATCCATTTTATGTAGTTTGGTTTGGTGCAAAAATGACATTTATCTTCCATATTAGATGTATCAAAGTTGTTTTTTTACCCTTTTTTTTTGACTGCCTGCGGGGGCTGCCTACCTGAATTTTATTTTTTGTCATTATTTTGCAATAATGTGTGACTAATACATGAATGTGGTACGTACGTGTTTAATTACTTTTTGGGTTTTGGTTATTTAATGGCAAGGGTTTACCCTATCTATTTTTTTCTAGGTCCTCCATTGGGCTTTTTGCTGGAATACAAGTGTAATCCTCTTACGCGATAAAGCTACTACCAATGAAGATGTGTGTTCTACTGGTGGTTCTCAATCTGACGCTAGTGGTAGCTAACCATTTCTAATGGCCTCTCACACTGGCCACTATAAGTGAAGATCAAAACATACTACTAGTGAAGTGCATCTAGGTCCCTTATTTTAGTTCTTGGATGACAAAACAATTAAAGGACTAGCGAATCTGATGAGTCTTTAAATATGTTTCATTGAAATTTGAAAATGATCATATCAAACTCATGGTATTGCTCAAATCATGAAGAAGCAAGCATATTTGATAAGGCAAAATGTGACAAAGAGAAACAAATATGATTTGTTATTAATAGTGAATATATAGTGGATATAAGTTGGCTTCAATATTGGTTTGCTTGTATGGACAAATACTTGAAAAAAAAACATTATGCATTGATATTGATATAGTTGGATGAGTGAAGACATAGATTATCAAGAGTGGTGCTCTTATGAAGAAATATCAATCCAAGGCTCAAAAAAAAAGTCATATATATGCATATCTTTGGTCTCATTTGTTAGGATTGTTCTTACATGATGAAAATAGATATTGAAATGAATATTAGGGGTCTCAAGCCAAAAAAGAAGAGGATACAAGGATTAAGGAATCATTAAATGACTTCACCATATTGATATATATTTATATATGTCAAGATATATAATAAAATGAATATGACTCAAGTTATGTGATAATCATGGAGAATATTTGAAATATGACTTAAGTAAGGAATCTTGGGCATGTTCTTGGTTGGTATGGATAGCCCTCTGAACAAGCTTGCCAAAAAAAGCCCAAGATCATTTAAATCAGATTTTAGAGTGAAAAGTTATGTCGCTTTTAGTGAGGTGAACTATGCTATTTTTGCCAACACCGAGGAAGTCCCTGCAGATTTCTGCGGGAGTTCCACGCGCGACATGGAGTTTTTACACTTATAGGTGCGGAAGTTCCACGACGTGTAGGTTTAGTAACTAGTTTTCGAGCTATTATGACTAGCTTTTTTTGAGGGGGGGTTGTGGGGGGTGAGCAATATACATGTCCCACTCCTCTTGGAGAGGCTACCGATCTTTAGATGATATTAGATGGTCTCTAAAGCCTTGTGTGTGCTCTCCCCGATCCCTCTTTATGAGGTTGGTGTGATTAGTGTAAGATTTAGGTGTTGAGTTGAGTGATTTCGATCGTGAAGTTTTGTTTATTATTAAATTTTAGAAAAACTTATTCATCCTCTCTAGACGGCATCAAGGTCCCCTTCAGCTAGTAAAAATTGTTTATATATTGGTGAAATACATCATAATTAACTCAACTGATATAAAGCTATGTCTCACTGGAAAGTTTCATGTCTCCATTCCTAATATGATATAAAGCTAATCTCGATGAGAGAATTTAAGAGCTAATCTCGATGAGAGATTTTAAGTCCTTATTTCTAAGATGTGTCTGTCTTGAAAATTAATACATGAAATAACTTCTCTTAGTCCAAAATTTTATTTCACGTTTTCATATGTTATTTACAACATTTAATCTAGTTTTAACATATTGTTGTGATTAAATGTGCTATATGAAGAATATAGGCACTTGCATATAGTATATAAATTATGTACTAGCATAAAATAGTTTCAGTGAAAATAGTTTGATTTACTAAATATTCAAAACACATGCCGATTAAATTGTGAGATCTCAATGCAAGTTTCTTTGTAATTTGATTCACAAGAAAACAATGTCAGCTAGGTTTTAAAGGATAACAAAAAACTCATGATCCCTCTGTATGAATTTCTATGCTACATTATTACTTTTGCCAATTGGTAATGTGACACAATAATAAATAATTATATTGCCGATTAGAATTAAATTTTTGCTGATTTTTTTAAAAAAACTTACAATAAAATTGGCCGAAAAATAGATTGGTTTCCAAGAGGATATTATACTTGCCGTGCCATCCAAAGCTGATGTTTTTTGAAAATTATTAATGCTTTTTTGGAAATGGAAATTATTAAAGCTGAAGCTGTGGTTAGTAAGCCATATGTTCTTTTTTTTTATTCACACAGCCATCAGTTAGCAAAAATCTAGACAAGATTGTAGCACCCAGGCATCGCTGTTTTTTTTTTCTGTGCGAATAAGGCATCGCCGATCTGGGACTCACGCTCTTGCAGTCAGTCAAATTTGTCATGAAAACCGTGAAGGCGATTTCCTATAGAAATTTAATTACTGCCAAGTTTTATGGAGATAAAACTTTTCTGTACTGTTTCCAGAATATAGATGCCTTGAAAATTGTGACATGAAATCCCATATACAAATTATAAATAACCATGGCTCTTTGGCTTTGACCCTCGGAGTTACTCCCTCCGAGTCACCAAACATTAATCACTGTCACACAGTCGGATCAGCTCTCGTGCATATGGCTGCATGCATACACAGCGCAGTTCACCGTTCACACCTGTTGCCAGTATATAAATACAGGAGCTCTGATCTGTTGCATACTTATATCCCTCAGAAACCATTTGAGAGCAAAGCATATACGCATTACCTCGATCTTCCCCATCAGCAGCCACAATGTTTGGCGGTCGTTTCGTCATCCCCAGCAGCCGCCAAGCATCTCGTTCCAACGACGCCACTACTCGCCTCACGGTCCACTTCGGCTCCGCCATGATCGACACCACCGTCACCCGCGACGCCGCGGTAGCCGACGACTGGGTCCGCACCGTCCGCGCCGCCAACCCGCGCGGCGGCGGCGCCCGTCTCATCGTCGGGCTCGACTGCGAGTGGAAGCCCAACCGCCGCACGCGCTGCCTCGTCCTCCAGCTCTTGTACGTCGACCGCATCCCGGCGTCCATCAGGAGCTTCCTCGCCGACCCCGGCGTGCTGTTCGTCGGCATCGGCGTCGGGGAGGACGTGGCGAAGCTGGACGCCGACTACGGGCTCACGTGCGCCGCGCACCTTGACTTGGAAGGCCGCTGCAACGACTACCTGGGCCGCTGTGCTGGAGGGAGGAGGCTGGGCCTCAAGGGCTTCGCTGAGGAGGTGCTGGGGCTGGTCATGGAGAAGCCACGCGCTGTCACCGTGAGCAACTGGGAGATGCATGACCTCGAGGAGGCCCAGATCCGGTATGCGTGCATCGATGCGTACGTGTCTTACAAGCTCGGAGAGAAGGTCTTGGCCAACTGAACGCATTGCAGCACGGAACGTCGTCGTCATCTTTGTGCTCGTTGTTGGCTTGTTCATCATGTTATCATTATCTGATTCCAGTTGTGTTTCAGTACTACCATTTGTCTTGTCTATCTAAATTACATTGTTCGCCATATCATCATTATCTGAATGTATCGAACTACATTTAATATAATCGTTTGAATTTCGTCTGGCAGAAATTATTCTTGGTTTTCCACCTATGTCACCATCTTGCTAATCCTCAATGCACAGCTGATGGTTCTACCGGGATAATGTCTGCTTACCTTATAGCTCCTTTTGCTTCAAGAGGTGACAAAATTGATGTTGGAGTTACGAGCATTCGGTAAGAATTTAGAAAGCACGTTTTGTTTTTGAATTAACTTTCAAAGTGTTGTAAGCTATAATCATTGGAGCGAGAAGTACAGAAAGTAAGCTAGCGTCACTCATCGAGTCAGCTATACTGCGTATAGTTTGTTTTTTTTCAAAATCGAGAGTATGCTCATCGTGCTCTAAGAAAAAAAGGAGTTTGGTTACACGGCTTGAGATCTTATAGGCGAGATGTCGTGGAGTATAATAAGCCGACACAAAATACAAGGCACCGGCTAGAACGGTGGAGCGAAAACGGTATACTAACTTAGAAAACTAATTGTGCAACCAGGCGACTAGGCGGGAACGAAGCCTAAGCCCTCGGGGCGCCGACCGCGCCGCACGCCTCCTCGGCTGTGGAAACAGCTCCCTCATGCATTCACGCCATGACGAAGAGATGTCGCCGCCGAAGGCCTCTTGGAACCGGATTGCGATGGTGGGGTCCGGGGTTTCGAACGGCGCGTTCGCCGGTCGGCCTGGCCACTTGTTAAGCAGCACCCGGCGAGCCTGTCGCTACGGCTGAGGATCACAGTAGGCCAACTTGGCTGCCAGGCGCGCACTGCGACGAAGGTTCCACTCGTCCACGGGGATGGAGGATGTCCGTAGGCGTGGGGATCCACCACCAGGGGAGGCACAAGGGGCAGGCTCATGCTCTTGATGAAGGCGGCGACCGACGCCTCAGTCGGTCCCAGAGCCGGCTTGAGGGCTGGCGTCGGCGAGGCGAGGGTGCCGTCCCCGTCGATGCCGCCCACCAGCGCCACGGCCACAGAACCGGAGGGACCCGAGTCCAGGCCATCGTTGTTGCCCGCTGTGCTGATCGAAGTGTCAGCAGTTGCCGCGCTGAGGCCGTCCTCGACGGAGCCTATGGCAACCCGTGTGGCCTCCGCCACACTTCTGCTTGCCTCCGCCTCTTCGTCCATGGGATCGATTTCCCTGCGTGGCGAAGGGTCTGCCACAGGCTGGGAGGCCACCTATGCCTGCACCCCACCTTCCTACAAAGCAGAGCAAGAATGGCCTCCCTGTTGACCCTTATGACCTCCGGCCACCCACATGGTCACCTCAAATTTTGAAGCTGGCGCGCCAGGAGATCGTCCAGTGCCCCGCATCAGTAAGCATGAGAAGGACAAGAGGGGGCAACGGTCTCACCACCTGGGGCAACGACACTCTTGATGACGGAGGCCTTGGCCCTAGGGCGGCTCACATCATCCAGAGGTGTACAAAGTGGCGGCGACGTAGTCGACGACAAAGGTGGCACGGACGTTCGCTGCCTCTGCAGAGGTGGGACGACATGAGGTGTCACCCTTGGTGACTTGGACTCCGCCGAGTTGTGGCCTGCAAAGGACATCCAGCTGTGACCACGCACCGGTGTACTGCGGGGCGGCGCACGACCGCTCGTGCACGCCTTGGCCCGATGTCTGGCACACCGGCACCGCAAGCATCACAACGTGAAACGACATTGAGCAGCGATGTGGCCTCGAGTGAGACAGTTGAAGCAAAGGCCCACCAACTCTGGAGGGACTGGGCGCGCAACATTCCCTGGTCGGTCGCTGCGCCGCCTCTTGGCAGCACCCGTGGGACGAACGGCATCCTACCCTGACCGCTGCGAAAGCACCTGCTGCCAGCCGTCGACGTCCGGCGCAGTGGCTCTGCGGTGGGTGCCGAACCACAGGCGAGCCGAGTGTCGGTCCAGGGCCAACGGGTCGGGGAGGCCGGTGGCGGAGGCCTTCCTGTTGCGGCGACGATGCCGTTGCCGACACCCCTCGGGGCGTTTAGCGGGAGGCCCCGCAGCGCGTCGAGCGACCTCCAGGAAGCTGAGTCCCCGGGCGTCTGTAGGTGGGTGTTGCAGCGGTGCACCGTCGACGGCACCGTGTGAGGCCACGGCGGCAGCGCTGGTTGCGGCCCCCTCGCTCGTGGTGCTCTCCACAGCCCTGCCACCTGTAGGCGCATCAAGCTCCGCCCCGTTGACGAGGCGAGGGGAGATGGCTGACTGGGGAATGCGGCGACGGGCGGAGAAGAACGCAGCCGGCGGATGCACATCGTCCTCCTCATCCGAGCAGTCCTCAACGGTGACCTCATCCCAGCGCTGAGATTTCGATCTCCCAGAGGAGGGAAAGAAGGGGGCGCGGTGGGGGAGAGGACCTTACCACGGCCACCCGAGGAGGAGGAGAGGTCGGAGGTGGCAGCCGGCGCCGGGGCGGTCTGCGGCTGGCTGGTCTGGGCGGTGGCGGTCATGGAGGGGAGTGGAGGGGGAGGAGGAGTGGGAGGACGAGGAGCAGTGGAGCTCAAGGGAGGTGGTGAGTGAACCTGTTGCTCTACCTACTCAGTCCTCGTTGTGCTGTTTGATTTGCAACCACAGCACCAAAGAAGAAACCGGTAGATCCCCAACCATCAGCCCAGACTCAAATCCTACTTAACCAAATGGCTAGTAGTGCGGAATCTAATAGGCAATTTTGGGGGATATGCGGGACAATTTCAATCTGGTGATCCAACGCATGACTGATTTGGGACAAATTCAGCAGGAAGTTAAGAAAGAGATTGCTGAAACCGGTGCACGGTTGTCTAAATGTATCCTGACCATCATCATGATTGGTCACTAAGATTAGGTTAAACAGTTGGAGTGTTACAGTGAAACACGCATAATTGAGCCTTAATATTTTGTAGAAGTTATTATTATACTTTCTAGAAAGCGTAAGAGAAATACTTTTCTTTTATTTCTTTTAATTATTTTTTGCAATTTGAAAAAGTCAAGGGTTTTGGCAATAGTTTTGGGAACATTTAGAGATGCGTAACGACTCGATCTTTTTTTCGGGGTCGGAATCTTATAATTTTTGAAAAGACCGGACGTCCTATAAATATGAAGGGTGAAAGTCAGATAGATAAATCTACTACACAATTTTGCACCGATTATTACTACGTGAAAAATCCACAAAGAGAACGCCCCCCTTTCTATCAGCAGAGTTTTTGCTTCTTGTTCTTCGTTGCCATTACTTCGTTGCGACAACAACTACAATGTCTAGAGGCGGTCAAGCCGACCTAGGGGAGCCCATCGCCGTCGTTCTCCCTAACGGGTCCCTCCCAGGAGCATGTGTGGTGTGTGGTTCTAAAAGCTTTCGCCGGCATATCTTATGTTTCATACTCTCGACGAGACTCTTGTGTTGCGTCTGCGCGTCATGCAGGGCTTGTCGCCGGAGGCACACGTGATGTGTTCCTGTGCAAACAGGTTTCGCAAGCAAATCATGAGAATTTTCTTTTTATTTTTAGCATACCGGTGGAACACGGTAGCGCTGAAGAAATACCCTAGAAAAGGAACGATTACAATTGAAAGACACTACTTACGCATAAACGAACAACACACAGTAATTTATGGCTTATAGTAACACTTGGAAAACTAGTGATTTTGCGCAGATGACGTGATCAACTGACGACGGTCAGTAGGGCCTGCCCGTGCCGTAGTTGCCTGGCGGGAAGTAGTCGCAGACAAGGAAAGTATCGCCGGAGTCGCACACGATCCTGGCGCACCCAAGCTGCGTGGTGTTGCGCCACACCACCTGTGTGTACCGCAGGCACCCGGCCCCCGGCGGCGCGGCGCAGGAGTTGCTCCCGTAGTCGTACCACTGGCCTTCTGCCACCCACGACGCAACCATCGCCGTGGCGTTCCAGTGCCGGCCTCTCCCCACGAACTGGTTCTCGCCGAAGTAGAACAGCGGCGACCGATGGGGCGCGCAGTCCCCGCGCCGCGAGTGCGCGTAGTCCTTGGCGTACCCCGCGATCTGTGGGCTCCACGTCAGCGGCGGCACCCCGAGGACCCGCCGGGCCGCGTTGTGAACCGAAAGGAGCTCGGCAACCGTGGCCGCGCCGCGCGCGCGGCGGCCCGCGTCCCCATCCACGTCCGCGCTGCTGCTGCTGCTGCCGTGCTCACCGGCTGCGCTGTCCGCACACAGTGAGACCAGTGCTACGACTAACAAGATGGACAGGTAGGAGGACACCCTTCTCTCCATGACTTGGTTGTTCGAATATATGTTCAGAGCGAAATTCTGGATTGGATTGCTAGTTGCCAGTTGGACGTGAGTACTTGACAATATATATATATATATATATATATATATATATATATATAGTTGGATTTGGCACGTGATCGATATCGTTCTTTCCATGTCCCATTCCCTGATTTTTAGGTGCGGTCGAGTAATAAGGCGATGGATGTCTTTGAACGCTTTCATGGCGGCTAGCTTGCATGATTGTGTGCTCTAGCTGTTTCACGTCGTCATCCACATGCTTGGCAGCCAAGGCACAAGCGAATCTCTCAGATTGATTATCCGATGATCAAACAAGTACATAAATGGATGGCGGAAAACGAGAGCGTGTCCTTGACAAAGCATAGTAGTATATTCTAACATACTCCTGTATTTTTATATGTATATTTCGTATGCCTGGCTGGTTTGATGTTTTCAAGGAGATGATACGGCCTGGATCTTTCAAAAGATGGTCTGGTGTCCGTGAACACGGTGGAGTCCGTCCTGTATGTGAGAGCGAAGATTAAGGAGCAAGCAAAGACCAGCTGCAAAGCAAGCCCCCGCCGCCAACACGACTTCCGTATTCGATTGATCGGTGCGTGATTTTGTTTCCTATATAATGTATTTAGCCGTATACTAGCATACATGTATGCTGATGCAGCATTTGACCAGTGAATAATGCTTGCAATTTCGTGAACCAGACTGTCTAGTAGATATTTCTGCTGACGCCGAATTGTATCACACACCATCAATAGCGCACGCCCGAGCTCGCATATGACACATACACATCATCAACGCAGGCATAGCCGAAATGGCACATGTCCAGATCACGTTTCTCCCTGTCGCTCATGCCCACGCCCTCGGGCTTCTCCATGTTAAGGTACTCCTTGAGTCCCAGCTTGTCCTTGCCCACCAGGGCCTGGTACAAGTCGTAGGAACCCACTATACCTCCACAAGTGCCACGCACAGGAGCCCGTGGTTGGGCGCCAGCCTTGCGGCGGCCTCCACGACGATGACACCGACAAGTTATACCTGGGTCACTGAGGAACTCCTTGAGAATCTGGGCGTGAGGAATTCCTTGAGATTCCATGAGGGACTCCTTGAGAATCTCTTGGGCGTGGCAGAGGTAGAGCATGTTAGGAGAACTGAATTAGTCATTGTGTGTGCGTGATCATTGACATGCATAAGCCTAGAATTAGAAGTGTATATTTGGCATGAAACTATTTTACACCGAATGTAAAGTTGAGGACTAGAATTAATTAGGCCACAAAAGGCATCCTCGTTACTCCTAATTTTCTACATGGTATAGAGCCACTAATTCCACACATAATTCTTTTTTTTCTCAATCCAACTCCTCCGATGGCCCTCCCTTCGTCCTCCACCCTCCCCGCCGTGTTTTCTCTTGGCTTTGCTCTCATTCCTATCTCTGATAAACTCACCAGAGCCAATTATCGATCATGAAAAGCGCAGGTCGTTCCCGCAATCAAAGGCGCCCAAGCGGCCAGCTTCATCCATCCATCCACCACACCCCCAGCCCCCCAGAATCACCACCAAAAATTCAGAAGGGAAGGAGGAAACCACGCCCAACCCGGACTACGATGTCTGTACGGCAAAAGAACAATAGGTTCTGAGCTACCTGCTGTCATCTCTCTACAAGGAGATTCTCGGTCATGTGAATACCGAGACCACGGCGGTCGACGCGTGGGTGAAAGGTCTTAATGGCTAGAGGGGGTGAATAGCCTATAAAATTTTCTTGCAAAGCACTAAAATAACCGGTCAGTACCACTAAAACAACCGGTTAGTATTTGAGATGGCGAAGCACTTCTAGCACTAGCTCAACTAAGCTACGTAAGCCACCTACACAATTCTAGCAATAGGCTATGATCACTAAGCACAACAACAAACCTAGGTTGCTAACTTACTCCTAGTGAACAAGATAATCTATAACTAATTATCACTAGAAAGCTAAACTAGCAACTAGCACTACACAAGATATAATTATGAATATAAGTGTAAGAGAGGGGATTGAATTGTTATACCGCCGATGTAGAAATAATGAACCAATCAATCATAATCACAAGGTGAAATCTCAAAAATAAAGATGACACAATGATTTTATCCGAGGTTCACTTGCTTCCTGGCAAGCTACGTTCTCGTTGTGGCGATGCACCCACTTGGAGGTGTGCCCGCTAAATGGCGTCACCTAGCCAACCCCACGGCCTCGGGTGCAGCGGCACTATCAACACAAGATGGGGATCCTCCAAGCCACGAGCAATCTACTAGAGTTACAATTTAGCCCTCCGCCGAGGAAGCACAACAAGCCCTCATAAATATCATCTTGATTGGGGGCGGACACAATCACCAAATCCTCTCACCAATCAATCCAACTCCAACCGTCTTGGTGACGGAATCACTAAGAGTAATAAAAAACCTGCAATCACAAGAATCACCTAGTGCTACAAAATGTAAATCATGAAATGCACACTAGGGTTTTCCTCAATCCTCTCAAGAGTAAGCACCATGCTTGAGCAGGGAGAGGAGAGGAAGGAGATGCTCTTAAAGCTCTCGGATCAATCACGAGTTCGATCTCTCACTGGATTGAAGCACAAGTCGATGGGAGTGAGAGAGGAGAAAGAGAGAGCTAGTGAAGAATAAGTCGATGGGAGCGAGAGAGGAGAAAGAGAGAACTTGCTTCTCTGTTCTTGGTTAATGGGAACCAGGGGGAGAAAACGAAGGGGTACGCTCTATTTCTATCCAACCAGCGAGACCACCCACGAGCTGCCTCCAACGGGAGAAAAATAACGGGCAGAAATGACCATGCTTCCACTGACGTGTGGGCTCCACTGCTCCCAACGGCCTTCTTCATTTTCCTACAGAGTCACCGGGCACAAGCCAACGGACCCCACTTATTTACTTACGCAGAGCAGTAAAAACAGCAGCAGCCGGCTCCGCTCCTTTCTTGATCCATGTGCTCCCGAGCCACAAATAGGCAGCGGTTTCACACGCACCTCTTGAATCATGCATGCAGCCGCAAGCCCCTTCATCCTTTCACACGAAGTGGGCAACTTATGCTATAAAAATCAGATTAAACTATAAAAACTTTGATTAAAACCACATAAATCTAATCTGATAGTTAGAGATGGAGAGATTATTTTAACGCTTAAACTCCTCACTCTCTCATCATAAAGGTAGATTATTTTAGCATTTAAACTCTTCACCTCTAGCCATCAGATTAGATTTATATGGTATTAATTAGAATTTTTATAGTTTACACGATAGACTGGTTTTCATAGCATACGGCCTGGACGTATGGCCTGTGGCCATTTCCTTCTCACGTACGAGCAAAGCATGGCCACTGTCTCCTGGTTCTGAGAGTTGGTCCGGGCTGCTTCTCCTGGAATTGATATCTGGTCCGGTCTGAATCCAACTTCTTCCGGCTAAATCCAACTTATTTAGTCAGTGAAAAAAAAACCAGTAGCAAATAGCCTTTCCACGTGCTAACTTTACCAAAAAAGACATTTCTAAATAATTTGGACATTTAAGTTAGCTTTTTATAAATATTTTTTGGGCTTTCTCATGCATCTCACCACGTCATTAAACGATATATATGCAAATGAGACTCATATTTGGTGGCATTAGATAACCATTGTAATTAAAGATTTTCCCTCTTTATAGTATGGTTATCTATCTTAAATCACTCACACCCTCTATGGTGTCTTGAGCGCAAAATAAAAATAGCTCCTAACAATATACCTTTGCCTTGAGCCTTTTTAGTTTTTCTTTCTTCTCCAAATATGAAACACTTGATTCATCATCATGTGACCATCACCATCTCCACGGTTTGCCATCTAGCTTCACACTTGATGTTTGCTAATTCATCTCATGAAACACTTAGAGCAATGATCAGCAAACTAGGTTTCATCAATTATGAAAACCAAACAAGAGCTTTCAGTGGGCCAGCATTGAAGGGCTCTTCGCAGCCCAATCCCGGGCGTGGGTCATCGCCACGAGGATGGCCCTTGCGACCGCGTCCAGAGGAAGCTCTACCATTGCCGAATACTTCGGCAAGATGAAAAGCATCGCTGAAGACATGGTGTCGGCGGGCAAGAAACTTGATGACGAAGAACTCGTGTCATACATCCTGGCCGGGTTGGATGAACCCTTCGATTCCGTCGTCTTCGGCGTCACCCTGCGCGCTGAGCTGATCACGGTCAGTGAGTTGTTCACTAAACTTGTCAGCCATGAACAACGGCTTGATATGTGCGGCGGCGATGGTCAATCCTCCACGAAGATCGCATCCAGGGGAGCCGCGGTGACGGCAACCAGTACAATCGCATGGACATTGTAACAGAACCGCCCAATTAATATAAACCCAAGGTACTAAGTAAACCACCGAGATAATTTAATTAGCACATGTGCCCATATTAATCCGGTAGTCCGTGAAATCTCGAAGGATTTCAACCATCTCAACTTGTTACCCAGATCGAATAAGGTTCAACATACACCATTCATAATATTACATAAAGTCCGCACATAGTTAATCACATCAGAGTCATAATAAAGTTATTACAATACCAAATCCAAGTTCAAATAGCAGAAGCAAATATAGGTTTTGTTTCACAAATGCACACATAGTGTTGAACATAGTGCCAGGTCCACATCAGAATCCAACAAAAGCATAGAGATACAATCATTTAGAGTGACCTTGCCTAAGGTCTATTCATCACCCAGAGCTGGGTAAAAGCAGGTCTGGCAGTAGCCATAGAACATCTCACCATCTGCAAGCAACATGGGAAATAAAACCCTGAGTACGTGAATGTACTCAACTAGACTTACCCGTCATAAACCAAAATAATTTAACTCCAAGGAGTATGCAGGCTTTATAAGGAGGCTGACTTACTCAGTTCTTTGCATAAAAGCTTGAGCTTATTAAGAACCATTATTAGAATCTTCTAGCTTTGCGTTTTAAAGTCATTAACCTGATAATGCTAGATTAGCACCTAAAGTAAAAAGACATGGTGTAATTATCAAGCAAGAATAGTAGCCATTTTTGGTTGAGCATCTTTCAGCATCAACATCATAATCACATCATCTCTTAGTTTAAGTTGTCACTATGATGCCGGTGCTCAAGTCAGTGTTCACTATCCAGGAACGATGGCGATTATAATCGATTTGCAAACCAGCTGGCGAGGTATTCCCCACACACACCTAGACATGCCATGCGAAGGCACCTTAGGTTAGCTTGGCCTGCTCAGGTAGAGTCACGGGATCAACAGGAACCATCGTACCCAGGTGCCGCCCGGCTGCATCTAGTCAGACGCCGACCTCAGGCTTACTCTCCGCGGTCCTATAATCACCTGCGCCATTGTGACAGAACCGACCAATTTATTAGAGCACAAGCACATAATTCACCATTAGGACGGCAAACTACATGATTGAGACCTAATAAACCCGGTAGTCATACCAAAATCTCGAAGGATTTCAAACTTTTCCGGCACGACCAAGATCGTAATAGTTTAGCGTACTCATTCACAAGCACCAAGTTTAAAACATCATCGGAGTACGAAATAGAGTTATTACAAACCAGTTAAAGACTCAAAGTAGCGGAAGCGATTTAAGTTCAAATACCACACACACACATTTGAAATACAGTGCCAGGTCCTTGGTCCACATCCAGCAAAAGCATCAAGTCGAGAAGAGTGACCATGCCCAAGGTCTAATCATCTCCCAAGGCGGGATAGAAACAGTTCTGATAATAGCCATAAAGCATCTCACCATCTGCAAAAACATGGGCAATAAAACCCTGAGTACGAGGATGTACTCAGCTAGACTTACCCGTCATAAACTAAAATAAAGTGACTCCAAGGAGTATGCAAGGCTGTATAAGTAGGATAGCTGACTCATTGAATTGCAAAAAAGCTTGCATTAAGAAACAATTAATAAGAACCTTCTAGCAATGTATTTTAATCTGAATTACCTTGTCATGCTACATTAGCACCTGTACTAAACAAGCATGGTAATAACTAATCAACAATAAAGTAACCAATTTCTGGTTGAGTATCTTTCCACCTCGTGAGCTCAACCATCACATCTCTTTGTTCAAGTTCTTACTACGATGCCGCTGCTCAAGTCAAGTGTTCACTGTCCAGGAACGATGGCGATTATAATCGATTACTAACCAGCTGGCGGGTATTCCTCACACAAACCACACTCACCAGCCACGGTGAGCTACAGGTCACCGACATCCAATTCGAGAAAAGCATGAGATCGACAGGTACCATCGCATCCGGGCACCGTCCGGCTGCCAGCAGGGCGCACCATGCTATATCCAGGCCTTACAACCGCGTAACCCGTGGTCCCCCATCTTCACCAATGCGATGCGTACAGCAGGTTGACTCCCGGCCCAAATCAAAATTAGGCTTCGCGGTCGGAACGACTTATCCTTCCAGCTAAATGTGAGGCATAAATTCAATATGACTTGAGGACGTACAACGGACGGGGTCCTAGTTCGACACAGACGGGATAAACCACATTGAACCTCCAGTTCATTCTCAACTCCAATCCCGCCCGGTCTCAATTTATTATCTCCACATGGTTATCCAAGATAACAATGTATTCAACCATTCCAAGTCACCACCTATAACTCGTGGATGACAGGAAATCACCCGACTTCTACCGATCTAGTTAAAGCAGGGCTAAGCATATATTCGTACCTGAACCTAACAGGGTTGAAGTATAAACAGTGGCAAGGAATATAAGTAATGCAGCAACGGTATAAAACAACGCCTATAACTTAATGCAACAAACAAGTAAAGGACTCAAGTTAGATATTTTGCAAACCACAGGGAGAATGCTCCGGGGCTTGCCTTTCAGGAAAGAGCTTGGCTGGTGGTCGGGACACTCCGAAAGATCAACTTCGGGATCCTCTTCTGCTGCTGCTTCCCGAACCAAAGCTTTCTGCTGGCCTTCCTCTGCTTGTGCTCCGGGAACTACCGTTTCGAGCTCTGACGATCCTGTATGATGCATAGTGCGTATGAATACCGTGCATACATATAAATACAATGCTGATAGTGATGGTGAATGAATGCTCAGCTAATATGAATGATATGATATTTGAAAACATGTATGATAAGCACATGTCATCTGCATTCTCTTCTACCGACAACTCTCCAAATAGGCCTCGCATTACAAAATACTCGCACACTATAAGAAATTATAAACAACCATTATTTTGCACACTATACTCTACTGAACCAAAACCAAAAGCAGATCATACATATCATGAATAGCATAAAAAGCATTTTTACACACATGAAATGATAACTCTAAAGCATTATTTATAAATGAAAGAAATCAGGGTATAACTACAACATGACTTTAGACTACTCAGAAAATTCTATAAAAATTACAGAAGCTTAATCGTACCAAATAAAGGCTACCATAAAAATTTCAATTCAAAACAGTAAGTACTTTATCCTGCACAAAAATGACAAGGCAGCACAATTCCAGGGGCATAAAATACTTTGTACATAAAAGTATATCAAACAAAAGATCTCAGAACATACTTAGCTCTATATTGATATAAAAACACTCTCCAAAAAGTTTCATGAATAATTTCCTTATATATTATTTATTATGAATTATTTATCATCATATGAAAATAGGCACCATAACTAGACAGAGCAAACTTTCCACATGACATAACCTCATAACATTTTTCATAGATAGAGCATGACATAAGAAGACTAACAAACTTGGTCTCACATTTTTCTGAGCAACAGAGAATTACTTATGCATTTCCTAAGATAAAAGCAATTAATAGAGATAAATAAAGCTATACAGAAAAGTATCACAAATTCTATATTTCATATTTTTCATACATAGATCATCTTATAAGAAAAATACTGCAAGTTGAACCAACTCATTTGGATGAAAAATGAGCAAGTAATGAATTTTCAAAGTTTAAACTGAAATCTGAAATCAATTTTGGAAAAGAAAAAGGAAAAAGCACTTTACACCGGGGACCCTGAGGTTTCTAGGAACTAACCGAGCCCTAATAGGTAAATCTCTGAGTCTGGCTGTTATGCACGAAGAACCCTAGGTTTTTCCTCATTCTAGACCGACGGTCCTCGTCGGCGGCGACGCTCGGCCGGCCGTCCTGGCGGCGCTCCGGCGTCACCAACCGGCAGAGAAGAGAGAGGAGAACAGCGTGCATCGATCAAGGGTACTAAAGATGGGAGGGAGCGGCTTGAGGCGGTCGGAGCACGAGCACGGCGGAGCGGCGGCACTCCGCGCGGCGGCACGACGAAAATCCGTCCCCACGAAACCCTAGTCGACGCCATAGACTATCGTCCTAGCAGCTACCCACCACGACGCTTCGGATGCACACCCTAATGGTGAGAGAGGATGGCTAGAGCGGCGGAACCACGGTGAAGCCGAGGTGCGGCCATGGCGGACAGGGAGAAGACGAGGCGATTCGGGCGAACCTTGACGCAATAGGCCGAGGCAAGGGTGGAGGAAGGTGGAGCGGACTCGGGCGCGTTCGATTGCGGGGTCAATCGAGAGGATGCGCGGCTGACAGCGGCGGATTTTTGGACGGCGGCGAGGCGAGCTCGGGCGACGCGGCGGCGAGCAGAGAGGAAATGAGCGGGGATGAGGGGGAGAGTGAGGGCGCGGGGAGAGTGAAGGAGCGGGCGCGTTCGGACGACGCCCACGCGGCCGAAACGGCCCGGCCTCGGCAGAGCCTGGGCGCCACGCGGCCGACGCATGCTGCCGCGGGCGGCCACGGCGCGCTCCTGGTCGGGGATTTCCCTGACGGCCGGGAAACAACCGTCACCGAAAAGCTATTTCTATGAATATAAAATAAACTTTGCTGCTTAATAACTCTTGAACTAAGCCGAATTAGCAAAAACTCAAAATAGATGAAATGTAGCTTTTGAAGAGTAGAACATTTCATATTAAAGAAGTTTTACAAGATTCTGCCTAGATTTTGAAATACAAAAATCCAAATAAAATACCTTTTAAAAATTCCCAAAATGGAAAATCAGCCCCCAATTCTGCCCTTTTTTAATATTTTTGAACACATTCTAAGCATTTTCATGAAAAGTGGTAGAAACAACTTTTGTTCCTTATAAAATTATCTACAAACTTTATTTAGGGTGCACACACATGCAAGCAATCTAGCTATCACTTTAAATTCAGTCAAACAAAACTACTTTCATGGTCCACCTTGGTCAACCATGACAACAAAGCTTAATTAGCCAAAACCATAAACATAAACCTAGGTTAATTTGGTGTCCTAATCATGTCTAGGTTACCTTAGAGATCATCAAACACCAAACACTCATACCACTTATTCAATTCATGTGAAAGGCAAGCATAATTTGAATAATCAAGCATGATGCATGAAATGACAATCAACCTTTTCGTTAATGCCATGCATAATGATGCTTATGCTTAAGAATGCAAATGATTATGCATGCTTAACACCAGAGTGTTACAGCCATCTCCAATACAATGCGTTTAGCAGGTCAAAACCAGGCCTAAACATAACTTAAGGCTTCACGGTCAGATAATCGCACCCTTCCAGCTATCTGTGGGGCATGCGTTCAACATGACAAGAGGGCCGAGACATCGGACGGGGCCCTAGTTCGACACAGACGGGATAAAAACAACATAGAACCTCTAGTTCTGTCCACAGCACCAATCCAGCCTGGTCTCAATTTATTACTTCTCATGGTTATTCCAAAGCAACGGTATAGCTCACCATTAAGAGTAACCTCCTATAACTCGCGGATGACAAGAAATCACCCGACTTCTACCGATCTATTTAAGCAGGGCTAAGCATATAAGCGATCCTAAACTTAACAGGGTGTAAGGGTATCTCAGGTGGACAAGGGTCATCATAATGCATCAACGGTATCGATCAATGCCTATAAACTTAATGTATCATAAACAATAAATGACGCAAATTAAGTTATTTGTAAAACTGTATGAAGGAATACTCCGGGGCTTGCCTTTCTCAAAGCAGCTAGGTCGGTGGTTAGGGCATTCTGGCAGGTTAGCGTCTGGGTCCTCGTCCTCTGCTGCCTCCTGCAGCACTGCTCCCTACTGTCCTTCCCCTTCCGACTCCTCCTGAACTACCGGCGTAACGTCCATCAGTAAACCTGTATGATGCATCGATGCACATGAATACCATGTATGCAGTATAGCAGACATGATGTATGATTATGAATGAATGTACGATCATGTGGCAGATGATAGGATGCACGCGATATGTCGGTATTATTGAGAACCATAACTAATTCTTCAGCAACCCACCAGCAATTATCTTGGGTAAAAGTCAAACATAACGTCACACCACATGACATGACATCACAAAAACCCTAATTCAACACTCAATTAAACTTGGATAGAACTGAAACACATATTTATACTACTCAGAAAAATCTACAAAAATTAAAAAAGCTTAAGCATGTTAAACCAAGTCTACTATAAAATTTTTACGTTAAGACAGTAAGTATTTTCTCCTACACAAAAATCACAAGGCAGTAACAATAAGTAGACATAAAATACTTTGCACTGTGAAACAAGTCAAACAGTATATTTCAGAGCATGACTAGCTTCTATTAAGCAATTTTATTACTTAATTATTTAATTATGAATTTCTTAATCCCTTAGCAAAACTAGCACCCTAAAAAGACAGAGGAACTTTTACACATGACATGGCCAACTAACCTTTTTCATAGATCTAGCATCTCCTAACTAGAGCAACAAAATAAGAATCACATTTTTAGGATAAACCTAGAATTAGTTATGCATTTCTAAAGATTCATGCATTTAATAGCCTTAAATAAAACTATATAGAAAAGTATTTCAAAAAGCCCAACTCATATTTTCATTCATAGCACTCCTCGTAAGAAAAATACTGCAAGTTGAACCACCTCATTTGGACTTAAAATGAATAAGTTATGATTTTCCAAAAATTTATCATATATTGTGAAAAACTATTTTTCAAAATCACTTATACTGAAAATGCTACACGCACCCCGGTGTACACCCACTGTGACTGACATGTAGACCTACTCTATTAAGCATACCCGCGCCGCGTACCCAGAGGCTGATGCGCCCAGGGCACAGGCAGACGGGGCCCACGGTCAACACTGGCCCACCGGTCAGCTGGACCGGGAGCAGGGCATCGCTGACCGGCGGCGAGCTCCTCTGGTGACAAGACCGGCACCACTCAACTCAGGATGACGACGCGAACTCGGTGAGGTAGAATATGAAGGCCGGGAGCGACTCTAACTATGACGACGAGCTATGGCGACGGACGACGACGAGCTACGGCAGCGGGGAGGTCACCATTAACTCCCATTTGAGCACCTACTGATGCTAGCGACTTCGAAACGGGCAAGAGGCAGAGCGGGACGGAGGGAGCACGGCCACGGCGAACCGCTCCGGCGGCCATGGCGGCCGTGGCGCGCGAGAAAAGGGGACGGCCAAATTCGGCCACTACCTTGCGAAATCGGTCGTGGGAGGTGGTCACGAAGATGGAGGCAATGGCGAACAAGATGATGCCCTTAATTTGGAAAATGAGCGGCGGAGGAGAGAGTTAGGCGGCGGCGGCCATGGTGGGCTCGGTGGCCGCGATGGCTTTGCGATGGGGAAAAATAAAGGGAATGTAGTGGGAAAGGAAGTGAGGGAGGTGGGGAGATAGATAAAGGCGCTCAGTGTGCTTCAATTTTGGATAGGGAGCGCGTGCAACCGGCCCGAGCGGCGAAGGCGACGGAACAGCGTCAATGGTGCTCGATGCGGTGCGACAGCATTTCAGCGGGAAGCCAGGGCAAGGGCGAGCGGCAGGCGAGCGTGGGCACTTGAGTGTGTGCTCGCGTGCTCGAGTGGCCGTGTCGGATAGTGCTTGGAACGTGGCAAGGTGCGCGGCTCAGTGGTGGCGGCCGGCGGGGCGCGCGCCAACGATGGCGCGGGCGACCGGGTGCGGGCGTAGGTGTGCGCAATCGAGTGCCCTCGCGCTCGCTCGACGCAGGAGAGCGGCAGGCGGGCAGCGAGGCACTGCTGTGGCGCGGCGCAGTGCTGCACGCTCTGGCGCATGGCAGTGGGAGGAAGGAGACAGGGGTGGAGAGAGAGACAGCCAGGTGCGGCTAGGTTGGTCCCACCTCTATTCAAAATGAACTAAAATTTTTAGAGCCCTGTAACTTTCAAACGGTTACCAATTTTGAAAAACTTGAAATATGAAAGTTGCTCCATTTGAAGAGACGAACATTTCATATGTAGAAAGTTTTTGCTAATTCGATATATTTTTGAAAATACATATTTGGCTCAAATTTAAATTATAAAGTAAATAAAATTTAATACATAGACACTGTTTTTGCCATTTTTAAGGAACTAAAAGTCATTTTCATGATTTGGTAAAAATAGACCATTTGTTCCAAAATATTTTCTCTAGAAATCATATTAAAGGTCCATCTTGAAATGAGCAATGCAAATAGTATTTCCAAAAAGAGTTTTAAAATCTCAACTAATCATTTATTTGAAATATAGCACGCAAGCACCAAACCTAAATCAAGATGTAAATGAGATACTCATGAGATGCTTATGCAATGTAATGCAAGGTTTGTTAGCCTAATACTGTGGATGCTACAGACATTGTGATCGTGACCGCGGTGGCTTCACTCGCGGTGGTGGTGGCCGCAGACTTGGCGTGCCATGCCAAGTCTGTGGCCGCTCCCATGGGCCCAACTTCCAACATGGCGTGATTTGTCAAATCTGCAGGAAGGAAGGTCACGGTGCAGCATGATGCTTCAAGAGGTATGATGAAAATTTCACTGGACCCTCTCCTTCACAAAAGAAATCAGCTTCATCTGCCACCACCTCCTACGGCGTTGACACAAACTGTTACCTCAACTCTGGAGCAACCGATCAACCACATCATCGGGGAGCTTGAAAATCTCACTGTTTGCGACAAGTACATGGGTGGCGACCAGGTGCATGCGGCAAACAGATCAAGTATGGAGATAGGTCATATTGGTCATAGCACTTTGCAATCCCCAACTAGTTCTATTCATTTAAACAATATTCTTCATGTCCCTAAGGCTAGCAAAAGTTTAATTTCTCTCCATCATCTGGCCCGTGACAATAATGCTTATCTTGAATTTTATCTTAATCATTTTTTCATCAAGGAACAACAGACGCATAAAATTCTCCACACCGGCAGATGTGAAGGAGGGCTTTACCCATTCAAGTTGCCGTTCAATAAACAAGGGCTTAGTATTAACAAACCATCTATCTCATTGTGGCACTCCCGACTTGGTCATCCGTCCAGTTCCATTGTCCATCAAATCCTCGGTCACCACAACCTTCCTTTTGTCATAGATCTAAATAACCATGTATGTGACGCGTGTCAACAAGGCAAACATCATCAGTTGCCTTATCCTAGGTCTAGTAGTTTTATTGATGACTAGAAAGTTTGTATGGATCTATCTTATTCGTCAAAAATCTGAAGTTTTTTGATGCTTCTAAGATTTTCAAAATCTTGTTGAATGACAAACTGATTGGGGGGGGGGAGTACCAATCCTTGAATAGCTTTTTCCAAGGCATAGGCATAACACATCATGTTTCGTATCCATATGCACATCAACAAAATGGATCAGCTGAGCGTAAACACCGACATATTTTTGATATGGGGCTTGCCATTCTTGGACATGCATCTATTCCCTAAAAATTTGGGATGAAGCATTTCTTACGGTTGTTTTTCTCATCAATAGACTCCCTTCTAAAGTTTCTGCAAATCAATCTCCTTTTGAAAAGCTTCATAGCAAAACTCCTGACTATACATTTCTACGCACTTTTGGATGTGCTGTCTGGCCAAACCTTAGGCCATTCAACTCCACCAAAATCCAATTTTGCTCAAAAAATGTGTATTACTTGGGTATAGTCACATGCACAAAGGATTCAAATGCTTCGATCCTGCTGAAGGATGCATTTATATTTCACGAGATGTCGTCTTTGATGAGAGTATTTTTCCATTTTCCTCACTTCGTCCAAATGCTGGTGCCCGCCTCCGAGGTGAAATAGCTCTTTTACCTTGCTCCCTGTTAAGTTCTAATGCTAGTTTTGGGGATGCATTTGTGTGAGATCAATATACCTGTCCACCTAATACTAACAGTGTGCCAAGTTCTATACATGATCCAGCAAGTGCAGGAGAAAGTCCAGTTGAAAACGCAGAAGTTCCGGTTGAAAATGGTGGCCGGTTTGGACGTTACTTCATGTAGCCACAAGAAGACAGGACTTGCGTGGAGCACGAAATTGCTTCACTTGCGCCTGCGCCTCCTCGGATTGGCGAATCATCCTCAGATCGGGCACCGACAGTGATGCCAGCGGCCTCTGCAACCGCGTCGCCTGCACCAGCGATCTCTGCATCAGTGTCAACAGGCCAGATCAGACCTTCTACATCCGGTTAGCGGGGCTCCTGCTCCCATGAGCGAGGCGCATCAACCGCAGACTGATCCCCGCTCGACGCCACACGTGGCCGAGGCAGGCGGCTCGACGACACACATGGTCGGGGCGACCGGATCTTCTGTGCCTGGCACCAGTGCCATACCTCACACCGGTGGACAAAACCAGCCGCAAACTGATCTCCCTGCACCAACCACGACTACTGCTCCTCTGGTGGCGTCGCATGCTTCTGAGGGGAGATTTTCCCAACCGTATCCTCTATAGCTGCACATTCGGAGGCCTCTCCTACACAACGCCCGACTACACGTATACAGCGAGGTATAATAAAACCTAAACTTTACACAGATGGTACTGTCAGATGGTGCAATATAGCAACAACATCTAGTGAAGAACCATCCATGGTAGCTGCTGCTCTTAAAAATAAAAATTGGGTGGTAGCTATGGATAGTGAATACCAAGCCCTTCTTTGCAACAAGACTTGGAAGCTAGTTCCTAAACCAAAAGGCAAAAATATTATTAGGTGCAAATGGGTGTTTAAAATTAAGAAGAAAGCAGATGGAACTATTGACAAATACAAAGCTCGTCTAATCGCAAAGGGGTTCAAGCAAAGATACGAGGATACATTTAGCCCCATAGTTAAAGCTACCACCATTAGACTTGTTTTGTCCATTGCAGTCACCAAAGGATGGTCTTTACGATAACTTGATGTCTAGAATGCCTTTCTCTATGGTGTGTTAGAAGAAGAAGAAGTGTACAGGTATCAACCACCTGGGTACACTGATAAAGCTCATCCTTCTTATGTGTTCAAACTAGACAAAGCACTTTATGGCTTAAAACAAGCTCCTAGAGCCTGGTATGCACGACTTTGTAGTAAATTGGTGAGGCTTGGTTTCATTCCCTCTAAAGCTGACACATCACTGTTTTGCTATCAGAAAGGAGGCTACACACTATTTGTTCTAGTCTATGTTGATGATATTATTGTGGCAAGTTCTTCTCAAATAACTACATATGCACTTCTCCAAGACCTACAACATGAATTTGCTCTTAAGGATCTTGGTGATCTTCACTACTTCTTGGGTATTGAAGTTAAGAAAACTCAAGATGGGATAGTAATGTCTCAGCAGAAATATGCCTCTGACATCTTAGTCCGGGGAGGCATGACAAATTGCAAATCAGTTGATACACCATTATCTACCTCTGAAACACTTGGTTTGACAGATGGTGATCCAGTTGGTGTTGAAGACTCTACTAAATACCGCAATATGGTAGATGCTCTACAATATCTTACACTCACCCGACCAGACATTTGCTTTATTGTGAACAAAGTTTGTCAATTCCTTCATGCTCCTACCACAGTTCATTGGAGTGAAGTCAAAAGAATATTACAATATATATAAGGATCTTTATCTGTTGGTCTCAAAATTAGAAAATCACCCTCCATGTTTGTGCAGATTGGGCTGGATGTGTGGATGACAGGAAGCGGTTTTGCTGTATTTATAGGCACAAATTTGATTTCCTGGAGTGCCAGAAAACAACCAAAAGTGCACCGTTCTTCCACCAAAGCAGAATATAAAGCTCTTGCCAATGCAACTACTGAAATGATATGGGTTCAGAAGCTCCTACAAGAACTTGGTGTGCCTCACCCACCAGTAGCACGGTTATGGTGTGACAATTTGGGAGCAAAGTATTTATCTGCAAATCTTGTCTTTCATGCATGAACAAAGCACATAGAAATTGATTTTCACTTTGTTAGGGAACGTATTGCTCAGAAACTTTTGGATGTACGATTCATCTCCACCAATGATCAATTAGCAGATGGATTTACTAAACCAATTACAGCAGCCAAAATTTGACGATTTAGAACCAATCTCAACCTTTCTGGTGGCTGAGATTGAGGGGGTGTTAGGAGAACCGAATTAGTCATTGTGTGTGTGTGGTCATTGACATGCATAGGCCTTAGAAGTGTATATTTGGCATGAAACTATTGTGCACCGAATGTAGAGGACTAGAATTAGTCGTAAGAATTAGTCTGTTGAATTTGCCTAGTCCCTAGGATTACCTGTACCTCCGTAAGTGTAGACATGCATTGCCATGCATTGATGTAATGCCACCATTAGGGGGCTCTTCCCCGACCTATTTAACATGCAACCAAGGGCCACAAAAGGTATCCTTGTTACTCCTAATTTTCTACAGAGCGCCTAGAGGACATGGTAGCCAGTGGCGACGCCACCCTGGCCCAGCATAGAGACTGGTGACAAGTGCTTTAGGTGCCTCTCGGAGGCTACTTGTTCCACTTGCAGTTGACCGACAATGAAGGGGCGCGCCGTGCGAGTGGGAGGCCCGGCGGCCTTACACCCACGTGTCTGTGATCGCTGCATCATGGGTGACGGCTATCTCGATCTCCATGGACCGGAAGCACAACGTGGAAACAAAAAGGCAGCCATGGCCAGATGTGATTGTCCTCACATTTTTGGTTGCTCATTACCTGATCAGTAAGTCATGACATTGACACTTCCTTCAGCTTTTTGCAAAACCTTGCAAGTTAATGGATTGAAGCGTCAAAACTCAAAACCTAATCCCTATAATGCCACAAGGAATCTCATAGTTCCATACATATAAACTCTAGTTATAGATACGATGACCACTATCTCAGTTATGATCAATAAGTGGTAAACTGAGCCGATGTTAGTTAGTGGGGTTTCATGTGGTGCCATATTGAACTCCTCGACTTGATGTTGATGGTTGTATTTATTCAGCGTTTAGTGTCCTTTACGTGGTAAGACGCAACCTATCCATTGACATCGAAACATTTTTGGTGAATTTATTAATCTTGACTACCAATTAATCAGAATATTTAGATATCCTCATAGGTGTGCATGTAAATGGGGGAAGACTACAACTCCCTCTCCCAACTACTGAACTCGATGTGGCCTAAGCTTTGGAGTAAAGCTTCAGAGTGGTGTTGCTCTTCCCTGTAGTGTTGTTGTTTAAGGAGGGCTCTCTCCCATTTTTGTAGGGAAGGGCTCTCTGCCTTCTTTTTGTTTGAGGATGGCTCTCTCCAATTATTTTAGGGAAGGGCTCTCTGCCTTCTTTTTTTTAGCCTCTTATCTAAGTACAGCTGTAATATTTGTTCGGACATAGACACACACCACCACCACACACGCACACCTTACACACATCCTGTATACAAACAACCCTACAACTATACTTAGACATATTACACACACCCTGTATATAAACAAACCTACAACTATACTTAGACACAAACATAGCTAAGAGATACACGAGGATCGACAAACTTTGAGCTGTGACGGGCATGTCACTTGACCATTATGACACATCTACGGAGAGGCAACCTAAAAATAGGACAAAATTCCAGCGGGAATCATGAGCTGAGCAAGGCTCGAACTCGTGACCAGTGCTTCCACAACCGGAGAGCAAACCGATCGAGTTGGGGCTCGTTCCCCCTCTGCCTTCTTATATAGTGGGTTGGAGGTGGTTCCAAAGGGGATATGTGGAAAACCTCGCAAGCTGCCTTTTGGAGCATTAATTGAATCGGCATGACGAAGGTGGGCATGAGGCGCTAGTGGTGGCCTTTTTGTTCCGTATCGCCACCACCTTCACTGGTGGATCTCATGATGGACCTGGAGTGTATCCACGATGGTTTGAGACCCAGATATGCTAGGTGAGCATGCCTTCTCTTTATTTGTTGTCCTTGTTTGTGACTGCAATGACAATGTGAACTAGTAAAAGAAGCTTATGTAAAAGTAACACATACAGATTTGTTTTTGAAGACAGGAAAAGCAATTAATTGTTTCTGCGGGTCCTCAGCGAAAACCGACTTTTTTCGAGCAAAGTGAAGGCATGAATGAATTTGTTGCAAATGGTTCATTGAGTTTGAGATTGCTAACCACATGTTGCACGTGGTCTAGCAAAAACCGACTTATGCCTTGTTTGGTCGTACCAGGGACTAATTTTTAGTCCTTTAGGGCAGTCCCAATGAAACATTAATGATGATTTCTATGTCTAATAAATGACATGCCATGTAGATAAAATACTAACATGACAAGTCAATTAATGAGAAAAGAGAACACAACTCGAAGAAACTGTTTCTTGAGAAGGGAACGACGTCTACCCTCGCCCCGATGCATGAACAAACGGTGGAATCGCCATTGGCGAGAAACTACCGGTTTCGATCCAGGCTCGCCCGCGCCGACCAGGCCCACACCAGCCGCGCCGCTGAGCCCTCGCCTGGCCGTGCCGCCGCGCCCTCCTTGGCCACAGTCGCGCCCCCCGCCACGGTGCCCGGTGCTGACGCAGGGAGTCGCCGGAACCGTCACGCTCGCGCGCCATCGCACTGTCGCAGGAACTCGCCGGAGCCGTCTCGGTCGCGTGCCCCGCCGCGCTCGCCTGCGCCAGCCCGAGCGCCGCACCATGTCCGCCCGCGGGTCGCACTCGCCCGCCGCAGCGTACACCAGTCTGCCGCCGCGCACGCTCGATGGTGTTGCCACGCCGAGGTCGGGCACGACGTCCGCGAAGGCCGCACCGCGACGCCGGCCCGTCTCCACCCAGCCGCGCTCGTCGCCCATGCGTCCGCCTTGCTCGCTCGCGCCACCGCGACTGCTTCCGCCATTGGCCGGGCTCGCCCCAGTTGCCCGCGCCGCTTGCCCGCATGCGCCGCCCATGCCTGCACCAACCGCGCCAACCACCGCTGGCTCCGCTCGCTCGCGTACCACGCACGCCGGGTGGACACCCGCCCTCACGCATTCGCTAGATGGCTGGAGAGAACGAAACGACGAGAACACACTGGAGAGAACGAGAGGATGAGAGGATCCAAAGGAATAAGAGGGAGAGAAAACTGCCAACATTTATTTCAACATTTATTCCATGAAGACACCACCATTACGTGAAGTAGTTTCTACTAATCATTTATGATGATGTGGCTTTTATGGAATACGTGCATAGTGTTTATCATTGGGACTGCTCTTATAGTCTCTAATTGCCTCACATAGGGACTAATAGTCCTTAATCCACTAATCTCTCTTAGGAAGCTAATTGAGAGTGGGGTCCCTTAGTTAGTCCCTAATCCCAAGAAAACAGGCCCTTAACCGACAATGTATTACTAGCTAGTCCGATTTTGACTGAGCCCTCTGCTATTTACTATTTTTTTATTAATTAATTTGGTTCTTAAGATTTTTGTGGAGCATATTTATTCCTCTCTAGGCATCGAGTTCCTGCTTTCACTTACATTACACTACCATTCCCTCGGCTAGGCATTGCATTTAAAATGGATTACCTAATTCTCACAACTTTTCTATGGTGATTGAACTTCAAATGGGATGAAATAGTGAGAACCGGATAAGAGGCATTATTGAGTCAAATCTGTATTTTTTTCTACTTTCATATTTCTTTCATCGACCTCTAGCAATATTTTACAATTTTTATGTTTTCTAGAAACTCACACGTGCTTATCATGTGAAATATTTTTTAGAAAAGGGAATATAATCATGTGAAATATTTTTTAGAAAAGATAATATATTAATATCCCAGCTTTTGTATCGACTGATGCATATGGCTGTTTATTATTACAAACGTTCAAAAACACAATCATTATTACAAACCTTTAAAAACACAATTCTAGAAAATTTGAAAAACAAAGTTCTGAGCCATCAAGACAAAAATATTTTTAAAAGAAAACAACTAAAGGGTAATTCTATTACTAAAACACTTTAGAAAAGGACTATCCGTAGCTTGAAGCATAGTAACTATGTTTCATGCATACATTTTTACATGGAAGTTATGGCATATGCAATTGGGAAGGAAATCGACATTTTTTCTATAAGAAATTTCTTTCCTCATATATTTTTTGAGGGGATTCCTCATAATTTTTTATGATAGGACATTTAGTTGTTTTTTCAATAAAGGAATATTCTCTTGCAAAGGGGGTAAGTAAAAACGTTCTATCTACAGGGAAAATCATTTTTTCCATGCATAAGGGACATCTAGTTACAGGTGAGATGGGCAAGTAACATCCTAGTTTTTAGTTATGATTATTATTGTTATTTTTATCTATTCTTCTGGATGCATTATTAATTGTCTTTATGGTGTCTATATCTACTGCTCTCATGCCAATATGCCTTTTCAACTCGTAAACCTTTGTCTTTGATTGGAACTTCCCTATAGGCGCAGTGCCATTATGTGCCTGTACTTTCATTGTCTACACTTCTTGAAAGGATAATACACCCAATAAGAGGTGGGTTGAATTGGGCTTTACAACTTTTTTTGCACTAAACATGTCACTTAGCTGAATTTGCTTAAGGTTAACACTTAACAAAGTGTGACTATTCTAAGTTTCTACTAACACATATAAAAGTGTTTTGCAACCTAAGTCTTAATCCTACTCTAGGATAAAAAACATTCTTAGAAATTAAAATGCAGAATGCAAAGAGAGCGATTTGAGGACTTAATTTTCTCATGACGTATCAAAGTGTTGATGCTCTTTAGTAGTACTCGTGGGAGCACCAAAAAACATTTATTTTATCAAGTTCATATCATTTTTCATTGATCATAATAATATTTCTGGTTCGTAGAAATCACTGCACCATATTTAGCATAAAACATTTCACGTTTACATTGAAATTGACGCAAAAATAAAGTTAGTTCTTGTTTAAGAAAAGTATTATAGTTTTATATGATAAAAATGTTCTATATTTGTGAAACCGTTCAATGTTACAGTGACAAAAAGGTGTGTAGCTTCAATAAAAAATATTCAACCTTAATGAATTATACAAAAATGTCCCATTTACTCATTTACAATGAACTAATAAATATTATCATTGTTTCTCTATTTAAAACCAATATTGTACTTGCCATTGGTACTGTCTAATTGGAGAGAAATATATAAGATCAAGAAAAATAGTACTTCCTTCGTTTTAAATTATAGTTAGCCTTGATTTTTTTGAAGTATGTATTTTGCTATGTATCTAGACATATTATTTATCTAGGTACATAGGAAAATGTATGTACCAAAAAAGTTAAAGTGAATTATAATTTAGAACGTAAGAGTAGAAAAAAAAGAGGGATATAAAAAAAAGAAATTACAAAAAGAAAAGCGTGAAAAATAACGGCCTACTACGACAGGAGAAGGAAAAGCCCGTGCGACGAACAAGCTGCCGTCCGCCGTATTCCCCCTTCCATGGTTTGACTCCGTTTCCGCGGGTTTCTCTCGCCCAGTCGCCCCTCGTCTCGCTCTCCGACGACTGTGCCGCCGCCGCCCTGCGCCAGGTACTAAGGCTTTCGCCGGTCTCTTCGCGGGCGACAAGCACCCACCAGGTATTCCGTATTCCCAACCCTTCTCTTCCCTTCCTGCTGTGCGAACCGAGCACGCAAACCCTAACCTCAAGCTTTTTAGCTATACATACATGTTGATGCTGTGATGGACAAAGCTATGCATAGATCTATACATTTGATGTCTTCATGGACAAAGCTAAAAAGGTTTGACAAAAAAAAAATCCTAAATGGACTTAGTGTTTTGAGATATCGATTGCCTGGATAACTAACCAATTTGGTACATCTTGCGTTCAGTAAAAAATAGTTGAAATTGTTTCTGGAGGAAAGTGTTGAAATCTTTAGGCAAGTTACCCTGCTTGTGTGTTGATTTTGTTGGATAGTTTGGCAGTGTTGTCAAGTATTTTTTAGATATAAGTGGTATATGCTGTTTTGGCTTTTGGCAACCACTATCTTGGTGGAGTTTGAAACTTCTGGGTTCCTACTTATTCTCCTTCCACGCAGTCCTTTCAGCTTAAGGGTTTCCCTACTGATCCATTTTTCTCTATTTTAAACTGTTAGACTAACCTGAAAGTTGCTCCCTTTGTGTTTTATGAACTTATCTGATGACTTCTGTGCTTATCTTGTTAAGTTGTTTACCTTATCTTTCTCTTGTTTATCTATGCTGTGAGTTATGATTGTTATTTGATTCTGTAATTTGTGAGATGTTGAATTTGTTAACCCCATTTGATCCTTGCATATGTTTTTGTATCTAACTAGCATTTGATATGTACTAATTTATATCTTAACAGTTTATTGCAGCTCCTTGATTTCTAGCTCGAAAGGAGTGTTGTTTTCCTACATCCTGATCTTTTGGAGGTTTGCCTGTCATTTTAATGGAGGTACAGGAAGTATGTGACCAAGTTATGTTGGTTGACCTGGAGAAAGGCAACTGCTTGCTACCCAAAGAGGACAATAGTGTGATGAAGGTTAATTCAATAGCTGGGCATGCAAGGACAAAACCCCACAGCTCATATGGTGATCTTGTAGCACTGACGGATGATAAAAGTCACCACATATCTTGTTGCTCTTCACACTGTCGAGATTGACTGTTAAAAGTGGAGAGCCTATGTCATCTGAAGGGGAGATCAAGGTTGGGCTTTTGGATAAGTCAGCTGCTGACAAGGAAAAGAAAAAATGGTACAAGAAACCACCACGACCTCCTAGACCACCGACTACATCGCCATTAGACCCTGCTGATCACAAGCTCATCAGTGAACTATCGGAGCTTGCAGTGTTAAGGAGGGCTAGGGTTGAGCGAATGAAGGCATTGAAGAAGATGAAGAATTCCAAACCAGCATCTTCCATTGGGAACCTGGTGGCTTTGATCATTACCGTCATCTTCTGCTTCTTCATACTTTGGCAAGGTATAATAACTGGTAACCTATAAGTAATGTTTACATTTGTTATGTTGTATACAGAAACATATTCTTGTTCACCAGCACTGGCTGTGCTTAGCAGTAAATCATCTTTGTTGCTCCTGAGACATCCTTTGTGAGCTACAAATTTCCTAATTAATCACCTTTGCATTATGGCAAGTGTTCACTGCAATTATACTTACATTCACTTTGCCACCAAAAATGCCTTGTCCGATATTTATAAAATGGTGTTTGACTAATTCCTTCAGTGTGCTACTGGTCTACTGCATCTTTGTTGTCTGTAGGATATGCAAAAAGGGTTTCTTGATATATAATGCCTATTCTTAAGGAATTTAATTTCATTACTCAACGTTGATGCCTTTCATTTACCCTTTTTTCAAAAGTGTTTAGTGCATCAGCATTGTTTCCAGTAAATGTCTTTGACTGTTGCCTATTCTTGCTTTATGTTCAACAACAACAACAACATAGCCTTTTGTCCCAAACAAGTTGGGGTAGGCTAGAGATGAAACCCAAAAGAGACATGAAAATAAAGAACACATAAATGGTACAAGAAAAAGATTACGATTCATGTACGTTAATTGCTAGTCTCCAAGCGCTCCTATCCATAGCTAAATCCTTAGGGATATTTCACTCCTTAAGGTCTCTCTTAACCGACTCGTCCCAAGTCAGTTTAGGTCAACCTCTACCTCTCTTTACATTATCGACCCGCTTTAGAACCCCACTACGCACCGGTGCCTCAGGAGGCCTCCGTTGGACATGGCCAAACCATCTCAACCGGTGTTGAATCAATTTTTTCTCAATTGGTGCCACCCTAACCCATCCCGAATATCGTCGTTCCGGACTCTATCCCTCCTTGTGTGCCCACAACACCATCATAACATACGCATCTCTGCTACACTCAAATGCTGGATATGTCGTCTTTTTGTAGGCTAACATTCAGCACCGTATAACATCGCCGGACGAATCGCCGTCCTATAAAACTTACCTTTTAACTTCTGAGGCACCCTTCTGTCACAGAGGACGCCTGAAGCTTGACGCCATTTCAACCAACCGACTGAAATTCTATGCCTAACATCTTCATCAATGTCACCATCCTTTTGTAACATCGATCCTAAATACCGAAAAGTATCCTTCTTGGCCACCACTTGCCCATCGAGGCTAAAGTCTCCCTCCTCATTCCTAGTTGCGCTGAAATTGCACCTCATGTACTCGGTCTTGGTCCTACTAAGTCTAAACCCTTTCGACTCTAACGTGTGCCTCCATAGTTCTAACTTCCTATTAACCCCTGCCCTAGTCTCATCCACTAGCACCACATCATCAGCAAAGAGCATACACCAAGGGATATCACCTTGTATGTCCCTTGTGACCTCATCCATCACCAAAGCAAATAAATAAGGGCTCAATGCCGACCCTTGATGTAGTCCTATTTTAATTGGAAAGTCACTGGTGTCGCCATCACATGTTCGGACACACGTCACCACATCCCTGTACATATCCTTGATGAGGGTGATGTACTTAGTTGGGACTTTGTGCTTTTCCAAGGCCCACCACATGACATTTCTCGGTACTTTGTCATATGCCTTCTCGAGGTCAATAAAGACCATGTGCAAGTCCTTCTTCTGCTCCCTATACCTCTCCATCAACTGTCGTAATAAGAAAATTGCCTCCATGGTCGACCTACTAGGCATAAACCCAAATTGGTTTTGGGTCACACTTGTCACTCTTCTTAGGCGATGCTCGATAACCCTCTCCCAGAGCTTCATCGTATGGTTCATCAACTTAATCCCATGGTAATTAGTACAGCTTTGAACATCTCCCTTGTTCTTGAAGATCGGTACTAATATACTTCTCCTCCATTCTTTAGGCATCTTGTTTGACCGGAAAATAAGGTTAAAAAACTTAGTTAACCATACTATCGCTCTGGCACCTAGGCATCTCCACATCTCAATGGGGATACCGTCAGGGCCCATCGCTTTACCTCCCTTCATCCTCTTCAAAGCCTCCCCGATCTCTGCCTCCTGAAATCTCCTCAAGAAACGTCTGTTGGTATCGTCAAATGAATCATCCAACTCCAAGGTAGGACCCTCATTCTCCTCATCCCTCACCAAAAGTTGATCCGTCCCATCCTTGATGCATTTGATTTGGTTGATATCCCTCATCTTTCTCTCGCGGATCCTAGCCATCCTATAAATGTCCTTCTCCCTTTCCTTCATGCCTAGTCGCTGATAAAGGTCATCATACGTCTGACCTTTTGCTACACTCACCGCTCGTTTTGCAGCCCTCTTCGCTATTTTATAGCCCTCAATGTTGGCTGCACTCTTGTCATGATGGAGGCGCTTGAACCACTCCTTCTCCCTAATAGCCCTTTGCACCTCGTCATTCCACCACCAGGTGTCTTTCGCTTACCGTTTGCCTCCCCTACTCACTCCAAACACATCCGAAGCCACCTTTCGAACACATGTTGCCATCTTTAGCCACATGTCATCTGCATCTTCTCCTTCTTCCCACAGCCCCTCATCTAGCATCCTCTCCTTAAATGTTTGCGCTGCTTCCCCCTAAGCTTTCACCATTTTGTTCTCGCAATCTTGGCCCGATTGTCCCGATGGACACGTACCCGAAAGCGAAAATCCGCCACCACAAGCTTGTGTTGAGGGACAACACACTCCCCAGGTAACACCTTACAATCTAAGCAAGCACGTCTATCCCCCCTCCTTGCAAGGATAAAGTCGATCTGACTCAGTCGTTGTCCGCTACGAAAGGTCACTAGATGGGATTCCCTCTTCTTAAAGACGGTGTTCGCTATCAACAAATCGTAGGCCAACGCGAAGTTCAAAACATCCTTCCCCTCTTGATTTCTACTACCATACCCGAAACCCTATGCACCCGCTCGAAACCTACATTAGTCGCACCCACATGGCCGTTGAGGTCTTCTCCTATGAAGAGTTTCTCGCTGATAGGCACAGTACTAACCATGCTATCGAGATCTTCCCAAAACTGTCTCTTGGTGCTCTCGCAAAGACCTACCTGTGGGGCATAGGCACTGATCACATTCAGAGCCAAATCTCCAACTACCAACCGGACTAGGATAATCCGGTCGCCTTGCCTCCGCACCTCAACTACTCCATCCTTAAGGCTCCTATCGATCAAGATGTCTACACTATTCTTGCTTTATGTTGTAATTACAAAATTATATTGATATAAAAGTACTTCTGATGGCAAATCTAGTAGCATGATTTTCATGTAACATATCTAAATGCTTACTACGGTATTTACTATTACTATAAATCTAGTAGTATGATTTGTTACTGTTTCATGCATGTAAGCATGGCTGTTGCATGTCCTGTACTGATAGCCTACCTCAAGGATATTATTTGGGTTCATCTTCCTCAAGAAGAGAATCATTTTTTACCTAAAACAATTCATTAATATCCTGACATAAGAATTAGTTATTTCTTATTTTCTTAATATATTATCTCGACTGATGTTATTCATATTTTGTTCAGAGAGCCTCTATATAAGTAGGCTTATTGTGATTGTTAGAATCCAGCAAGAAGATACAATCCTTATTTCCTTGACAAGGCCTTGGTCTCTGTCTGCCATTTTTCCCAATCTAGCTCATAACGGTATTTTGTATTTGTGCTATTGGAATTGTGATGGAAAAGTTGACTGCATGTATTCTGGGGTGCCGCCTGTTCATTTTTATTTTATTTTATTTTGATTTTCATGAACACTTAAAACAGAGAAGCTGGCCTCCCACCCTACTAAACTAGTGTCTGCTGCTACTGCTTTGAATTGCTACCCGCTTTTGATTTTAGGTTCAGTGAGCAAAGAGATTGACTAAATGATGTATATATTCTTTAGAAATATGCAGCCGATATTCTTTAGAAATATGCAGTCCTTCCCCTTTTAAATTCTATATTGGTGCAAGCGGTAGAGCTTTACCGTCTGTGACCAAGAGGTACAGGGTTCAAGCCCCAGCCTCTGCACATTTGTGCAGGGATAGCTGCTGGCTATTTTTCCTTCCCCAGACCCCGCAGTGCGGGAGCCTACGGCACTGGGTACGTCCTTTTTATTAGCAAATAAAAGGGGGTCATTTTTCCACCCTTAGACATGAAATGAAAAGAACAAATGAGAGATGTCTTGTTCTCAACTTTGATTTATATAATTGAGCCTGATGATTGGTCCCATTTCAGAATTCTGCTTCCTATGTCTATCAAAAGACTTTATTTCCTTCTTTGTTGTATTTATGTGATTAAAAGTTGGCAGTACACGTGCAGGAAACATCCTTCTAGTGAAAACACACGTAGTTTGGCAGTTCATACTTAACTATGTATCCTATCAAGTGTATAATAACGTTGCAATGTATTGTTCAGATACTATGAATCTATGATAGCATGTCAATTCCACTTCTTTATTTGTCTTTCACCACACCTTCACATATACCCATTTGTAACAACTGCATTCATGTTACAATTGCATCCATGTTTATTATTCTTTTTATTATTTGCCCTAGAACAATTGTGTCATGTGTGTTTTACTTGTCTCTGTGGTCTAACTTCAATGATTATTATGTAATATTTGATATTTCTCAATGAACAGGCTTGCTGATGAAATAAAACACTAAGTCGTTAGACTACTTCAGCCTGAAATGATTATGTCAGAAATTAGACTGGCTAAACCTCATTGCCTTTAATTGTACAGGGGTTTTCTCAAGGCATGGGGCGAGCATAAGCTTTCATAGGCCATCTATATCATCAGTCAGAATGCATGGTGGTCTTATCTCCATCCAGTTCTACAAGAAGAATGTTGCAGCTATTAGCCCCCACAGTTCCCTGCAGCTCTAAAGTGCGACACCCCTTTCTATTTGATCTTTGTGCATGCTATATTGCTCCTAACAGTATATTAAAAATTATTGCTGCTTCTCAAGTAATTGGAAAATATATAACACATATATGCATTAACTTCTAAGGTAGTACAGGGTTGGTTTGAAGTTTGTTGTAGGCTGCTCTATTTGTTTTTCTGCAGTTTATATTATATTTGATGTACATAGAGATAGCGGCCCTGGTGCAAGCGGTAGAGCTAGGGTTCAAGCCCCAGCCTCTGCACATTTGTGCAGGGATGGCTGTTGGCTATTTTCTCTTCCCCAGACCCCGCAGTGCGGGAGCCTACGGCACTGGGTACGCCCTTTTTATAGAGATAGAGGTATGTTCAAAATATGTTGCCTCATACCTATTGGTTTATTTATTTATTTTTCTGCACCACATCTATACTAGACTTATGCATATGGCATGACATTTTTGTGCTTGTACTGCTATGCAGTTATACTGGAGTGGCTACGAGGTTGGAAATCCATGGAGAGATTAGGAGCATCACTGAATAATTAGATGGCTGGGCTTAATTGTCACCATAGCTACGCTTTGTCTCCCTTTGATTTTGCATATGCTTCATGGAATCACCTTTGTCCAGTTTGCTCCCCTCGTTGGTGGCTCTGTACAGTGTGAACTGTTGAAAGGTGAAATTAACATTTGCATAGTTTAGTGTTGTAAATTATTACAAGCTGATTGGTGATATTTTGTAAGTTTTTTTTAACAAAGGTTGTGCTTTTGTTGAAGCCATTTAGAAAAGAGGAAACTATTGTTTATTTAGTGACATTGTGTGCTGATGTGTTTAATTGGATGAATTTTGAGAAACAAGTGCATTAGTGAAATAGTGCCTTTTAAAAGTACTGACAGTTGTCTGAACTATACCCGATGGCAGAACAGGTTTTTTTTTTTTCTTTGAGTGGAGGGGTGCGGGCGGACCATGGAACCACTGCCATTTATATCTGTACACTACAGGATGAAAATCAGTAATTGTTAGGTCTTTTCATTACTAACCGCAAAAATATTTGAGACTAAACAAGGATTTAAGTGCAACACTATATAAATCAAATAGTATCTCTATTACTTTTTTAGCTCGATTATGTTGTAGATGCAAAATCTCCTATTCCCTATTTTTTTTACTACTAAAAGGGCCAAAATTTCAGTCCACCTTTTTTTCCGCCTGTCCTTTCTTCCGCCAGTTGTAGTTTGTGTCATTTACGGTTGGGTGATTCATGTTAGAAGTGGTGGAAAGAGCATATAAAGTAATATAGAGTTCTAGATGTAAAGAACTAAGAGAGAAAGAAGTGGAAGGGCCTTAATTATTTTTAAAATATACCCGGTTCCTGATGCAAAATGTTTAAAATTGATATTTATAAAACTAGAGATTTTGCTAAATTCACTAAAAATCATAAAAATATCTGACCAGTTTTGTTAGTTTCATAAAAGTATAATCTTGCATATACTAAGGTGCTATTTTTTTCTTTTGTCTACTTTTTTTCTTCTGCCTACCGTGTTCTATACGTTCACGGCCAGTGACAAGGGTTGTGCTCGTAAAGCGCTCTACACTAGCCCCAGGCGTGGATGTATAGACGTCGTGTTGTTGCTGCCTATCTCGACGATGAAGAAGCAACTGCAAGCGTGTTAAGGAAGCTCTTAGTACTCGGTAGCCAGTTGTGATGGCGACTAGACTGTGTTTCATTCGTTGATCCCTTGGTGGTCACGGTCCACGAACTTTGACGTGCATCAACCGGGATCGTTGGTCGAGCAAGAGGCTGTATGTCTCTATCTCTAGTCTCTTGTTCAGGGATACGGTGGTCAAGAGAAGCGAGTCAGGAGTTCGTACTCTGTATAGGTCCACCACCACCCCCGTTCTTTGTAACATCCCTAAAATTTTCAACGCCAAAAATCACAACCAATAAAAATTTTTCTTAAATAACCAATGATTGGTGAGTATCATGTAGGAACCCCCCTAGTTATTGCACAAGTAGCACCTAAAGTTAGAAAAAGCATTTGCATTTTAACGACAAAGAATGGTTTGCTCCTTATTGATTTTATGTGTTGATAATAAAATCAATAACTCTTTATATCACATGTATAAATAAATGCCAGTAACCATTAACATGGCTTTCAACATCACCATGAGACTCTAGTGGATCAAGTATGATGTTGTGCTATAGCCATTAACATGCATACACTAACAAGTCCATGGCATAGATGGTTTAGTGTCTTGACAAGAAATAGAAAAGGGAAAGGAATAAAAGAGAAAATTGAAAAAGGAAAAGCAGCCCGGAGCAGTTGCCAGCCTAGCCCAAAGCCGCCGGTCTGGCCTGTTCGCCTCGCACGCCCGCGGCCCACCTCGGCTTGCCAGACCACTGCCAACGCCTCGCACCGGCTCACCCGCGTGCGCGCTCCGCGGCCCAGCAAGGCGGCCTAGCAAGCGCCGCACCCGCACCGGTCGCCCGCGCGCACCGCCCGGCTCGCCCGCGCGGCCGGCCCACAAAGCCGAATCGGCCCAGCAAGACGGCCCGTGAGTACCGCTCGCCCGCGCCAGGCCGCCCGCTCGCCCGCACTCGCCCGCTCTCGCTGATAGGCGGGACCCGCCTGTCAGCCCCCACCTCTACCCATTTCTGTGCTCCGCCCGTCTCGTCCGCCGTGCCAGAAATGGCAATGGCGCCGCCCGGCCTTCCGCCCGCAACCGTGCCGCCCCGATGCGTGCCACGTACCCCGACGCACCCCCGGGACCCTAACCCTAGCTCGCGGCCATGCACAGCAGCCCGATGGCCACCGCCGCATCCCCACCGTTCGTCCTCCATGGCCGCCGCCGCCATGGCTATATAAGGGAGCCCCGCCGGCTTTAGGGTTTCCCTATGCTCACGCCGCCACCTTGGCCTCGCCCGCACCACCTTGACGCCGAGAAGAAGGTAGGAGAAGAAGGAAGCGGGGTGAAGGGAGGCCGAAGCCGGAGCACCGTCTCCGTCTGTCGTCGTTGCTGCTCGTTGGAGGAGGAACCGACAGGCCCCGCTCGACCACCGCGACGACGCCCTACTTGTCTTGCACCGCGCTGCTACTCTGTCTCCTCGACATCGAGCCGAACAGCGATCCCGAGCCGACGCCGGAGCGTCACCAAGGTGAGCTGACCTCCATGGCCGCCACCGGTACACCGCCCGTGTTCTCTCTCTCCTCTCGTCGACTTGCTTCATTAGCTACACCACCATGTCTGCCTAGAACTAGAACGTGTACATGGCAAGGTTAGGGGAGCTGGTGACCAACAGTGAGCGTGAGCGCGCTTTGCTCGCCACTCGGTCCTCAGACTCCGACCGCCGTGGCCCTCATGGCCGCGCGTGCTCCGCCTTGCCTCTGCTAGCCGTGCTGTAGCATATTGGAGCTCCCAGCTGCTCCGAATGTAGGACAGAGGAGAAGGTGAAGGCGACCGTCAAGCACCGCCGGTGAATTTGACGCCGCCGTCGGCCTCGCCATCGTCGATCCGCCGCCGCCGCTCGCCTCGCTAGAAGGCCAGTGACTAAATTGACCTTGCTAGCGCCTTCGCCTTAGCCCCGCAGACCCAACGCGCTAGTCAAAGCCGCCGCTGAGCCGCTGATGCGCCCCACCGCCACGGCCATGCTGCTCGGCGCTGCTATAGCACGTGCGCCGGTGAGCAGGGGCACCACCCGTGCACCGCGAGCCCACCGACCGCCTCCGCGTCGCCTCTGCATAGCTCCGCTACTGCCTTGCTTAGCCCGCGCAGCCGCAGCCACGCGCCGCCGCTCGCCGCCAGCCGAGCCCCGTCGGGCTAGCCGCGACGCGCGTGGGAGAGGAAAGGGAAAGTTATCCCCCGTGTGGACCGAGTCCACAGCTTCCACACTGAACCAATAGGCAAGGGCCAAGTAGGCCACCAGTCTCCGGTCCACCATGCACCAGCCGCACGGAGCCAAGAGCCATAGACTCGGCCGAGTAGGAGCCCATGGGGCCACATGGACCACCCCGCTGCCCGTCACATGTCTGGGCCAGGCCGGCCCAACCCGGTCTAGATCCGGCCCACCAGGCCCAGTCGAGGCCTGGTCGGCGTTGACCGTTGACCCCGGGCCCACCTGTCAGTGACCGTTGACCCCGGGCCCACCTGTCAGTGACTGAGCCGCCGGACCCACGCTGACGTCAGCCCTGCGCCACCTCTGCTGTACCCACAGCGCCACGTGGGCCACTCAGAAGCCGCCACATGTCAGCTTCTGGTTAACCCGCCCTTTTTCTTTTTCAAAAAATAGATTAAACTTCAAAAATTCATAACTAATTCATACGAACTCCGAAAAATATGAACCAAGTTTCCAAATTTTTATAAAAATGAGCTCTACGTCGTAGGCTTATGTATGATTGCATTTAGAGTTAATGAATTTTATTGATTCTTTGTGTTAACTCTATAGGAGTTGCTAACGCGGCTATTACGTTTCGTTTCAGAGGAGGAGCCGCTTGAGGAGGATGACCCTGACTATGAGGAGGGGCTCGATGATGACTATGCAGGTGCCACATCCCACCCAGCCTCATAGATCATATTACGTATGACATAATATCTAGTTTTCTAGAGCTTTATATATGAATATCACCTGTGATAGGTTGCATGATAGAATTGCCTGATAAAGCCTTTACCTTGTCACAACCTTACTCCTGCACACCCGCTGATAGGCTAGACGCATGCTTATTTACTCATGGTGCTTTATTTCTACTATGCTTTATATCTGCGATGTGATGCGTGGTGGAGTATGGATATATGGATAAGGCACGTGGTGCCATTTTACTCGGGGAGGGTACTGCGTGTGTCTTGGGTGTGTGTGAGGGTTTGAGTCGATCGGGCAGGATTCTATGATGAGCCTTGGGCGAGTCTTGCCGGGGGATGTGTTCTGGGCATCCCCGTGAGAGGTGCCTGTGGCGGGTACATTGTGAGGTATAAGGTGATCCCGAGGGTGAGAGCCTTCGTGGAGCAAGGCCCCGGGTAGGAGGTGTTGTCGTAGCACGGACTGTTGTAGTCCCTATGAGAAGATAATTCTGTATGATCCCCCTAGGACCTGATATCTCTTGAGAACCAGAACCTTGGGACTTATGTGCTCACCGCTCGCTCCTGTATGGGTGGGAGATGGATGACTAACTAGTTAGGACGGTGCCACTACTACTAGGTTGATAGCAGATAATGTCGGGAGGTATGGGCATCAGGACCCACACCCTCCTTAGACAACATAGTGACCTCAGGGGCCCGGTACTATGTCTCACAGTCTCAGTGTGCCGGTGGTACTTCGAGATGTCCCAATACTGAGTGGGAGGGTGGCATCGCACCGGTTAGAAAGCAGCCGGAATCAGCCTAGGCAGGGCACCGCTAATGATGGTGATCTTGTGGTTAGGGGAGTACATGCTCTACAGAGTTTTGAATCTATATATAGTCCGCAGCCTCGGATTGGCCTTTCTCTCGACCTACGCTTCTCGGGAGTAGTGAGATGAGTCCTTCTCTTCTTCCCCCTGGTGCCTGGTGTTACCCTTTCTGGCTGTGAGCCGCTGAGACAGGCTCCGAGAGGAAGTTGGACCTGTCGACTGAGTGCGAGAGGGTGAGATGCGTGTGATGATGGGATGGGAATGATGATGGATGAGAATGGGTTAAAACTTGATGAATTACTATTATATGATGATGGATACTATTTGCATAGGAAACCACAACCAAATAATAGGTCTCTTGATTATACCCTACGCATCCACCAAATACCACATAGCAAAAGCAAAGCATAGGGTGATACGAGGGCCAGTACAAACCGTACTGAAAATTAATTGGCAGGTGAACCCGACTACGACTTCGATGACGATGAGAAGTAGACGTCTCGTTCCTACGCTCAGGCTTCTTTTGGAGATTTGTTGTACTTCCGCCTACAGTAGCTTTCCCTGATGCTGCTGCTACTCTGATGATTCCGCCAGTGTGGCGATGAACTATTTATGTAATCCCTTCTAATTGTACTCTTTTGTTTGAAGTATGGATTTCTGTATCAACTATTGTTGGATAATGTGATGGTTTGAGCTTCAAACTATTATGTTATTGGTCATTCTGTGTATTTTCTCTTTGAGAAAAATTGAGGATGTTTCATTCTTTGTCTATGGTTACCACCCGGTGACCGAGCGCTAGATGACGACAACAAAAAGGTTTAAGGAGAAACTGCACCACCGCAAAATGAGTAAGCCGAAGACGAGCAACTTTGACATCTCTGCCTACCATAGTAGCAGCACCTTGCCAGTGAAGCCAAGAGGCTCTTCTGACAAAAGTTAAGAACCCCCAAGTTTTCGAGACCAAAGCCAAGAACTGCCCGACAATGATAGTTATGATCAAGAAAAATATTTTGCCTGATTTATTTATATTATACTAACCACAACTAGTAAATTCTTTTGTCATCAACAATAAAATAAGGAATCTTATTCTTCAACTACATCATATAAGTTATAAAAAAACTATATAATATTTAATTCATATATACGATTTATACTAAAAAAAAGACTTGTTGACAATTTATGATAGTGCTACGTAACTCTAATTGGACCCTATAATTTAGACATTACATCGATATCAAGACGTACTAGAACAGATAACACGGCCATTATGTTTATATAAATCTTCAAATCGCTATCCAAGTAACAAGTTGTTCGACCCATTGCAACACACAGGCATGTTTTGCTAGTAAAACAATAATCTTTAGAGATTTTGATGTTTCTACCCCTACTCCATAGCTCTGATTATTAGGTTTCAACTCAGGGTTCGTCTTGACTGCATTATGCATCTATAGAATGATAAGAGTGGGAGGATATTCACATGCCAATCTCCAACTCCTTGAACGTTGGCGGAAACGTTTTCAATGAAGAACAAACTTTATTAGGTTTTAGATGCAGAATAAAGCAGATAAAAGGGGACCGTAATGTGTAATGTGCTCGTATAATGCGCCATGTACTGATTTTAAAGGAATCGACATTATTGGCCTAATAGTATTTGAAAGGGCATTTGCATTTCCACAGTATGGCAAATAGAAATCAGAAGGGGACCTTATACCTTGGACTAGGGATGAAAATAGATAAGATATGAACGGATATCACTAATATCATATTTGGTTTTATATTTTTGTTTGGGTTCGGAATTGAATATGGATAATGATAACCATACTGGATAGATATGATTGGACATTGATATCATAAATATGTGATTTGAGTATTCGGATATGGATACGATATCAGATGTTGAATATTAGGATCTAGATATGGATGAATTAAAATCCCTCTAAACAAATTTGGTCTCGAATATGGCCAGAAAATATTCGTATAGTTTGCATCTATATACATAGTCTTCTTTGTTGGCCATCTCCCGTTCTTCCTCCTTGTCCGGCGTGATTGGAGTCATGCGAATGGCAACAATATTAGTTCGATTGCTTGACTTACCCACACAAATGGGCCTTTTTCTATCTTTCTTTGACTGACTAGGATTTATAATTAATTCTTTTTACTCATCTCTGAAATAAGTAGTAAAGTGTGAGAGATTACTCTAGTGAGTTACAGCAGGAAGAAGAGGAACCAACCAACACTATCCATGGCACACGCGAAAACCGCCGGAGGGAATCTGCAGGTTCCCAACGTGCAGGCTCTCTCGCAGACTTGGAACCAATCAGGTGACCTGGTGCCCGCACGGTATGTCAGGACGGAGGAGACCAGCGCCGATGTGGTCGTCGCCAGCTGCGCTCTCCCGGTCGTTGATCTCGGCAGGCTGCTCGACCCGAGTTCGTCGCAGGACGACCTCGCATACCTCGGGTCTGCCTGCCAGCAAGGTTTCTTTCAGGTACGAGAATACAAGCGTGTCTGTCATGTGTGAACTTCTTGCCATGCCAACGGAACGGTATTACTCGAAGGTGTTTAGGGAATGATTAATTCTATTCTATGTAAATGTCTCAGTATATGTGGAGGCCGGGGTGGCTCATATGCCAACCACAGGCGTCGTACATGTCATTAATCAAGGGCAGCCTATCATAATTACACTTGCTATAATTACAATAGACTAACACTCCCCCGCAGTCTAATCGGGAGCATCGCTAACATTCAGGCTGGATCGAAACTCCTGAAACAGTGAGGTAGGAAGGCCCTTAGTGAAGACGTCGGCGTACTGCGATGTCGTAGGAACATGGAGAACCCGAACGTGACTGAGGGTGACCTTCTCTCGAACAAAATGAAGATCAATCTCAACATGTTTCGTCCGCTGATGCTGCACTGGATTGTGGAGAGATATACAGCATTGATATTATCACAGTATACCAGGGTGGCACGGCGAGCTGAATGGCCAAGCTCAAGGAGCAGCTGACGTAGCCAAGTAGCTTCAGCAACACCATTCGCCACAGCATGGTATTCGGCTTCGGCGCTTGATCTAGAGACTGTGTGCTGACGCTTGGAGGACCAGGACACCAAATTGTCCCCAAGAAATACTACGTAGCCAGAAGTCGACCGGCGAGTGTCAGGACATCCGGCCCAGTCGGCGTCCGTGTACACCACAAGCTCAGCAAGTGAAGATCGGCGCATGGTCAATCCAAGTGACAGTGTCCCCCGTAGGTAGCGCAGGATGCGCTTGAGAGCAGCAACATGTGGCTCCCGAGGATCATGCATATAGAGGCATATCTGCTGAACAGCAAAAGCAATGTTTGGACGGGTGAAGGTCAGATACTGTAGGGCGCCAACTAGACTGTGGTACTATGTAGAGTCAGCAACAGAAGGTCCATCAGCAGATAATTTGAAGTGTACATCCACAGGCGTGCTGCACGGCTTGCACGCACTCATCCCGGCGCGCTCCAAAATATCCAGAGTGTACTGTCGCTGAGAGAGGATCAGATCATCTGTAGAACATGTCACAGAGATGCCCAGAAAGTGATGAAGCTGACCCATGTCTGTCATAGCAAACTCACGCTAGAGTGCACCGATGATATGCTTTAGAAAATCAGCCGAGAAAGCAGTGAGAACATATCATCCATATACAGTAATAAATAAGCTGTGTCTGGTCCACGTCGATACATGAAGAGCGAAGTGTCTGACTTTGTTTCAACAAATCCAAGTGACACTAGATGAGAGGCAAACCTGTGATGCCAAGCACGAGGAGCCTGTTTCAAACCATATAAAGACTTGTTGAGCCGACAGACATAATCTGAGCGAGATGAATCCACAAAACCAGATGGCTGTACGCAGTATACTGTCTCAGTAAGAGTGCCATGCAAAAAGGCATTCTTCACATCCAGCTGATGAAGGGGACAATTCTGAGATAATGCCAGGGAAAGAACAATACGGACCGTCGCAGGCTTGACAACAGGGCTAAAAGTCTCATCATAGTCCACACCAGGCCGCTGTGTGAAACCCCAGAGGACCCAGCGTGCCTTATAGCGATCAAGAGACCCATCTGCGAGCAATTTGTGTCGATAGATCCACTTGCCAGTCACAACGTTGACACCAAGAGGGCGAGGCACAAGGCTCCAGGTGTCATTGGCGAGCAGAGCATCATACTCAGTCTGCATAGCAGCACGCCAATTGGGGTCTGACAGTGCATCACAAACAGAGCGTGGGAGAGGTGACATAGGCACAACGTGGAGGTTGAGGCGATCCACCGGCTGTGCGATGCCAGCCTTGCCTCGTGTGCGCATCGAGTGCGCATTGGTGAATGGAGGGATGGCGATCGGTCGAGTGGCAGCTGTACGGCCGGTGCCGCTAGCAACAACCTGGGCGCTAGCACCAGGGGCAGCAGAACCAGCAGTACTCGTGGGCGTTGTGGAGGTGGCGCTGCTGGCAGCAGCCTGTGCGGGGTGCACAGGGGCAGCAGCACCAGTTGACATGGACGAAGGCGTGGAGGTGGCCCCATGGGCAGCAGTGCTGGACCCAGGGGACTGAGGTCCCGCGCCAGGACTGGGCGGCACAGGGGCAGCCTCGGGCACAACGTGTGTCACTGAGGGATCAATGATACCTGCACGCACAAAACGAGCTCCAGGAACTGAAGCGGTAAGATCGTGATCATCGACTAGAAAAACCAGGGCAGAGGAGGCCATGGGTGTGGTAGACATGTCGGAGAAAGGAAAAAAAGATTCATCAAAAATGACATGTCTAGAAACAAGAATACAATTCGACTGAAGTTCGAGACACCGATAGCCTTTGTGTTCCGAGGAGTAGCCGAGAAAAACGCATAAGGAGGAGCGAGGTGCAAGTTTGTGGGGCGCCGTGGAGGACATGTTGGGATAGCAAGTGCACCCAAAGACTTTGAGGTGATCATAGGAAGGTTGGGTAGAAAAGAGGGCGGTGTATGGTGTGTAGGAGGCGAGAGTCTTAGTGGGAAGGCGGTTGACAATATATGTGGCAGTATGAAGGGCCTCAACCCAATAAGCTGGAGGGAGACTCGCTTGAAACAAAAGGGAACGCAAAGTGTTATTGATAGTGCGAATGGAACGCTCTGCTTTACCATTTTGTTGGGAGGTGTTTGGACACGACATGCGGAGTGCAACACCGTGGGAGAGGAAGAACGTGCGGGCCTGGGAATTGTCAAATTCACGGACATTGTCGCACTGGACGCTCTTGATGGTGGTGCCAAAGTGCGTGTGAACATGAGCAAAAAAATTAGAAAGAGTGGAAAATGTCTCGGATTTAAGGCAAAGCAGAAAAGTCCAAATATAGTGTGAACAGTCATCAAGAATAACAAGATAATATTTGTATCCTGACACACTAACAAGTGGAGAGGTCCATAAATCACAATGTATTAAATCAAAATTATGAGTACCTCGAGAGCTAGATGAACCGAAGGGTAGACGTACATGACGGCCAAGCTGGCACGCATGACAGATATGATCGATATCATCTTTATTACAAGAAATGACATTGGACCTAATGAGTTTGGACAAAACTTCACGCCCGAGACGACGGTGCCAAAGGGAGGTAGGTGCAGCGATGAACGCGGAAGCGCTGGTGGAAGGTGCATAGAATGGGTAGAGGTCACCGGAACTATTGCACCTGGCGATCACATTCCTGGTTTGCAAATCCTTCATAGAAAGACCAAATGGATCAAATTCAATAGAATAATTATTGTCGGTGGTAAAACGACGAATGGAAATTAAATTCTTAATAATGTTGGGTGACACGAGAACATTATTAAGAGCAAGGTTGCAATATGGTAAGGAAAAAATGTGTGATCCAGTAGCTGTGACAGGAAGTAAGGCACCATTTCCCACAACGATAGATGAAGGAGTAGACAAAGAGGGTGGGAAAATGGTGGAGAGTATACCAGCGTCCGAGGTCATGTGCGAACCGGCACCTGAATCAGCATACCACTCAGAGGTCGGCGGATTTAGCGTCATGGTGTTGAAGGAGTGCGCTAGGGAGTCCTGGTGCCAAGACCCCCCGTGAGTTGGGTTCCACAGCGCCGCCTGGTAAGCTGGTGAGGGCACCTGGAAGACCGGCGGTGTAGCTCCCCCGTAGTACGTGCCGTACGAGGGTGGCGGTGCACCGTATGCGCCACCATAGGCGCCGGGAGGGGCACTGAACCCGCCGTAGTGCGGGGCTGCGTGGAACGCAGGTGGTGGCGGCGGAGGACGTCCCGACTGGTCGTACGGCCACATGCGCACGGTGCCAGCCCAAGGGTGCATGAACGACGGGTGCACACCAGCACCGTGGGGAGCGCTGCCCTGTCCACCTGGGGGCACACCAGCGTTGGGAGCTGGAGGGCCACCAGCAGGGGCGCCACGCCACGTCCACCGCGGCCGCGACAGCGTCCGATGCGCTGGCCCCCGGTCGGTGCAGCTGGACACGGAGTAGGAGGCACGCCCGGACCTGGAGGGGCAGCTGCGCCAGGTGCCGCTGGATGTGGTGTCGCAGCGACGAGGGCGGCCGGCGAGGATGGTGGACGAGTGTCGATCTCCATCTCCTCCAACAAGAGGTGTGTACGGGCTTCAGAGAACATCGAGAACGGCCTGTGCATCTTGAGGATGGACACCATGTGGCGAAACTTGCCACTGAGGCCGCGAAGAAGCGTGAGCACCATCTGCCGATCGCTAATGGGGTCGCCGAATTCGGCGAGGGAGGCAGCCATGGACTCAAGGCTGCGGCAGTAGTCGGTGATGCTCAGGGACTCCTAGCGGAAGTTGCGGAACTGCGTCTCGAGGAGAAGGGCACGTGACTCCTTCTAGCCGAGGAATTCATCCTCGAGATAGCACCAAGCGTTGTGGGCAGGGCCTTGCCGCATCGTCAACGACTGCTGCAGGTCGCTGGAGACAGTGCCGTAGATCCATGTGAGGACGCAGCAGTCCGCCTGGACCCAGACCGGGCGCGTGGGGAAGGCCTCATCCTCGAGAACATGGCGTGTTAGGGCATATTTGCCAAGCACGTTGAGGAAGATGCCACACCACTTTGTGTACGAATCTGTGGCCTTGTCGAGGACGATAGGGATGAGAGCCTTCACGTTGACGACGGCCGTGGCTTGCTTCGTGAGCCTGCTCGTACTTGTCGAGGGCTGCAGCACGGGGGCGGCCTCCTTTTCCTGGGCTGCCTTGGCAGCGGCAGCTACAGCCGTGGCGTCGTTATCGTCCGCCATCAGAGGACGCCGCGATCGGCAGCAGGATGCGGACGGACGAGCACGCCAGATGGAACGCGGACGGGCGCGCGACTCCGGGCGGCGTCCGCGACCTCGGGCGAGTGCGTGATGACGGGCGCGCGACGTCGGGAGTAGAGGATTGAGCGGACCAGCGACCACACCCAGCGAGAGGATCAGCACAGGGCAGGCGATCGGCTCGGGGCGCTGGCGATAAGATCGCGGCACACCTGGCGACGGAGTCAGGCACGGGGTGGCGATGGAATCGGCGGCGGCGCTAGGGTTGCGGAAGAGTAGCGGATCGTTACCACAATTGATACCATGAACGTGTTTAGGGAATGATTAATTCTATTCCATGTAAATGTCTCAGTACATATGGAGGCCGGGGTGGCTCATAAGCCGACCACAGGCGTGGTACATGCCACTAATCAAGGACAGCCTACCATAATTACACTTGCTATAATTACAATAGACTAACATTACTGACAGACGGCATGCAGCTCGTCAACCACGGCGTGCCGGGCGATGTGATCCTGGATGTAAAGCGAAACATAGCCGAGTTCTTCAGGCTGCCGCTCGAGGCCAAGAAGGTGTACGCGAAGCTACCAGACGGCCTGGAGGGCTACGGCCACGTCTTCGTCTTCTCCGAAGCTCAGAAGCTGGACTGGTCGGACGTGATGTACCTCATGCTCCGCCCCGTCGAGTCGCGGGACATGAGCTTCTGGCCCGTCCACCCTCCGTCGTTCAGGTCGCCGGCCGAGCCCACGCTCTGTTTCTCTGATCGACCGATCGAGCTCCGTGCTGATTAGCTTCAGCTTTTAGTGACTTTGATTGATTTTTGATGTCTCCGTGCATATATGCAGGACGTCCGTGGATCGATACTCGGCAGAGGCAGCCAAGGTGGTGTCGTGCCTGCTGCGGTTCATGGCCGCAGACATGGGCGTGGAGCCGGAACGCTTCCAGGAGATGTTCGCCGGCCAGCTGCAGACCATGAAGATGACGTACTACCCACCGTGCAGGCAGGCCGACAAGGTGATCGCCTTGTCGCCGCACACGGACGCCTGCGCCATGACGGTGCTCCTCCACGTCAACGACGTGCAGGGCCTGCAGATCAGGAGGGACGACGGCAAATGGCACGCCGTTGAACCTCTCGACGGCGCACTCATTGTCAGCGTCGGTGACATCATCGAGGCAAGTATAGTACCAATACTACCAAGTAAAAAACTTTAACTTTGTTGTCTGTTTCAGCTAAATCAAGATGTGTTCAGCTTCAGGTCTAGGCGGCCGCCGCCTAACCTGACAATATATTGTTTTTGATATGATTTCTATAATTCTAGTATTCTTTATTTATAGTATATATTCTTTATTTATAGTATACGCTTAGAAAAAGTAAGTGACAGTCAATTGCGTGCATGGAACATCTCTTCGATTTCAAGCAACAGGAATAAATAAATAAATAGAAGGTACTGGCGTGCTTGCTATTCTGTACTCCCTGTAATCAGCACTACCGGCCTCCATTTTCTTTTATAAGACCCGTCGCCTCTCAAATTACACTTTGATCATTTGTTTATTTCATATTATATCTATGAACTTTTAGTAATTGAATATATATTTGATCAGAAATCTAACTATATAAAGTTTGTATCATAAATTGTTAGCCAATTGTTTATGATATTTTTTCTTTAAGTTTTAATCTTGCGGCTTACAGAGGAAGTGGTAAATTAGCAAAGTGACCCACACAGATATTCGGTAGTTACTATTTTTCATTATAACTTTTTGAGTTCTTTACGTGAAAATAATTTAAAAATAGTTTTATTTTTTATTGATTATTCGGTTCTAGTTGTCCTCTTTCCATTCATGTTCGACTCCTGCTTATGTTCATCAACGCAAACTCTAATTGAATTTGTATGCTATATATTACTCCCTCTGTTTCTAAATATCTATCACTTGAGTTTTATGGAAAAAACTTTAATTAAATATGTATTAAAAATATTAATATTTATACTAATAATTAGTATAATTGAAAATATATTTAAACCTAGTTTCTTAGAAAATTTATTTGAAGAGACAAATGTTGCATATATTTTTTATAAATCGAGACAAACTTGTGGTATGCACGTCAACGACGACAGATAAAAAGAGACGGAGGGAGTATGTCTTTCCTACTTGTTCCATTTGTATTGGAATTTTTTTCTATATCTTGGTTAGTTTTACACAACTATAATCTTTATCAATATGATTATTGACGTAGCACGTTTTTAACCCTTATATAAGAGTGAGGGATATGACTTTCTAAAACTTTACTTATTGTAAAACACCAACTTTTATTTATGTGTTTTCAGCATAGGGGGAATCAAAGTATCAAACTATTATTCATTTTACTAATTTTCAATTTTGAATATAGCTATTACTAATACATATAATCTATATGGATCATTTCATTTCGTATCTTCTTTTTGGTTTGTTTGCAGATCAAAAATTAATATTTTTCTTACTTCAAATTGATATTTTTCTTAATTTATTAGTCTGACTATTTATTAACTAAATAAGACATTGACTCTATTGTTTAATCCAAATCATTAGAATTTACATATCATAAACCCAAAGGCGTACCTTATTCTTAGTATAACAGGGGTTTCAATCACAATTTCTATGGCCTACCTATATATGGAATAAAGAAAATAAGACTCTACACTAGAGATTGGTGTTTTCATCAACTCTAGATGACGGTGAACTCCTGAAAACACCAAAAATTAAACCTTATATTTGCATTGGCTTGATATTTTAAACAAAAATACTAGTATTTTTTGGGGGCTGAAACAAAAATACTAGTCAACGTTGTGTTTTCAATACCGTATTGATGTTAAAATATCAGTTATCTGTGGCAAGAGAGAGTATAATTACAATTATTCTTGCTGACTCGTGATCTACTATATATCAATGTATGCTTGCAGATTCTAAGCAACGGAAAGTACAGAAGCGTTGAGCACAGAGCCGTGGTGCACCCAGACAAAGAGCGCATCTCGGCGGCAATGTTCCATCAGCCGTACGGTAGCATAACGGTGGAACCTCTACCGGAGCTGGTGAAGAAAGACGGCGGCCGAGCACGGTACAAATCAGTTGGCTATGCAGAATTTATGAAGCATTTCTTCTCGGCCAAACTCGATGGACGAAAAGGCCGCCTCGACCACTTCAGGATTTATTAAAAAAATAATGAAATGTCACGATTTATCAGCTAAAGAAATGTCGGATGTATAAACAGACAATAATAAATATTCTCCTTTTTACATTTTCATGTATATTTAACATAAATTGTTTACCTATAATTTGTTCTCTTATATCTGGAATATTGTTCTCATGAATTGAGAACCTTATTTTTATGAAAACAGAACATTGCTTTCTAAACCTAGAATGTATGGGTGAGGCGGAGGTTCGGAGATTTTCTTGACCTGTATGAAAAAGTATTTTCTTCTATACACAATGCCCGGGGTCGTCTCCCCCACGGGCCAAAATTTTTAAACCTAAAACACTGCATCTACTGAGTAGAAGAAAATGTTCTATCATAAAAGAAAATGTTCTATCTTCATGAAATAAATATGTTTTAATGACATTTTATCTAAATATATCTAAGTGATTATTGTTTTGAAGTTTTTATTACAAGAAACATGATGGTTTAACCAAAATTTAATTTATATCCTCGATTTAGCAGCTATGGCTTATTAAAAACTCCATACAAATGCTAACCTAAGCATATATATATATATATATATATATATATATATATATATATATATATA
>CM041632.1:45443513-45462218 GCA_023333625.1 Bothriochloa decipiens
AAAAAAAAAAAGCATTGGCCGGGCTACATGGTTTTATTTCGTCCAATCCCATGCATGTAATTAATTTCTATGGCCTACCTATATGGAACAATAAAATAAAATTATACACTAGAGATTGGTGTTTTCAGCAACTTACTTGAAAACACCAAAAATTAAACCTTATATATTTGCAGTGGCTTGGTATTTTTAACAAAAATGTTTCTCAACGTTGTGTTTTGAATACTGTATTGATGTCAAAATATCTGTTATCTGTGACAAGCAGGAGTATAATTAATTACAATTTCTTCTTGCTGACTCGTGAGGTTGCAGATTCTAAGTAACGGGAAGTACAGAAGTGTTGAGCACCGAGCCGTAGTGCACCCGGACAAAGAGCGCATCTCAGCGGCGATGTTCCATCAACCGTGCGGTAGCATAACGGTGGAACCTCTACCAGAGCTGGTGAAGAAAGACGGCGGCGGAGCACGGTACAAATCAGTTAGCTACGCGGAATTCATGAAGCGCTTCTTCTCGGTCAAACTTGATGGACGAAAAGGCCACCTCGACCACTTCAAGATCTACTAAAAAAATAATGAAATGTCATGATTTATCCGCAAAATAAATGTCGGATGTATAAACAGATCATAATGCTCTCCTTTTTTACATTTTCGTGAATATTTAACATAAACCATATACCTATAGTTTGTGCTCTTATATCTGGAATATTGTTCTCATGAATCGCGAACATCATTATTATGAAAACAGAATATTGCTCTCTAAACCTAGAACACTGCATCTACTCAGTAAAAGAAAATGTTCTATCTTCATGAGATAAATATGCTTTAATAAAATTTTATCAAAATATATCCATATGGGTCTAGTTTTGAAGTACTTATTGTTATTGGAAGAAACATATAATGGTTTAACCAAAATTTAAGTTGTATCTTCGATTTAGCAGCTATGGCTTTTTAAAAAACTTCATACAAATGCTTACATAAGCATATTCCTTTTTTTTACAAAGAAGAGTTTTTTAGGAGCCTGCATGTGCAAGAACAAATTCCAATAAAGCAACAAAAGACCACAAACGGTTCATAGTAGTCAGCCCATAATTACATGTGCCAGTCCATTAAAAAACAGTCTACGTAGCCACAAATAGCTTGTAAATTTATCGACAGATTGTCATTGTCCGAGCGTCCAGCGCATAACCACCCACCCCACCCTCCCACCCCCCGTCGCACCCTATGCCGGCTTGTCCCAACCTCAACCTAACTTGAAGGGAACGTGGTCTCCTGCAAAGACACCATTTAGGAGGTTTTAGAGGCCAGGCTAAGGATGTGGCGAAACCTGTCACTGAAGGGCCTGATGAAATCACTCTCAGTTTGTCTAAAATCACAGGGCTTTGTGGAAACAAACGGGCAAGACCCAAAACATACATTGGAAGATAACATTTGACCCCGAATGATCAAAACAAGCACAAAGTGGCTATTAACCAAGGAAGTTAGATCCGATTTGGATCTCGTGTGTGGATCCTATCCAAATGAACAAACATATCTCCACCATGTGAAGAATATGCTTAGGAAGAAACCACGTTCTAGTAGGGATATTTTAGGGCGCCAGTACAATGTGGACTCTATAAATAACGCTCTCCCAAAAGAAAGGGAATACAATATTTCTTATTGTAGGACACCACTACACCTCCACCTTCATATTTATCTTTTTATCGCACCGTCGACATCGGTATAAGACAATACTCTGACTTGCAATCTTCAACCCTCATAGCTTCCTCACACTGAAAAATAGTAGGATCGCTCACATATGTGTCTCTCGTGCCACAATGGCCCTAAAATACTACATCTCTCAACTCTCTCCTTAACTCCATAATCTCCTCAACTGAACTCATTGCTAAGCCGAGCCAAGACACCTAGGAGGGCATTTATATCCTAAAGCTTAGGAGATTTTGGTTTGCAAACAGTGCCAAAAATGCTCCAATGGCTATCCGCAGAAGACACGGGTCAAATAGTGCAATCAAAATCACTTGATAGTCTGGTTGTGTAGAATGCTTGTTGTTGTGACTGTATGTTTGTGCCCTCATGTTGGTTTGACATTTGTTTGTCTAATATTGGTAATTGTTGTGCGTCTTCCGCATTGAGTAGAAAGGAGTTGTTACTTACCTGCATATTTCTGTCGTCTTTATTAGGCTATTGCTGATCGATTTTCTAGTCCCGAGTGTTTCCTATACTACATTTGTACTCATAATAGATATTTAAACAATACCTATTTTCTGCTACAGCATGACGCATTTGTCATACATACCAATTTTTGTTGTTAAACCTCTTGTGGTTTCTTGCTTTCCAAATGCAGGGGCAAAGCAACGTTAGCTTTCCCTGGTGCATGTGCACCATGGTAAAACAATAAATTGTTAATACATGTTTCAAATTTTCCATATATTTGCTTTAAAAATGTATACGCTCCGTTATATTCAATAGTGTGCGCACCAGGGTCAATTTTGAGCTGGCTTCGCACCTGTCCAAATGTACCATAAAGTTGTAAAAAAAAGTTTGGAAGAGGTCATCTAAAATTGTCTAGTGTCCACATTCCTTATGGTCAGACTGTCCATTGTTTTAATTTTAACTGTATGAGTATTGGCAAGACTACCATACTTTTGTTCGGTGTTCACTTTTTCTTAGCATTGGAGCATCCGATGTCTGCGCTTTCTTCTGATACACCTCTAATTGTTCACCCTTAGTAATGCAAAACTTATTTTGTTGTACTCCTTGTTCCACAACCAAATTTTGTTAGATCATGTGTTCACTAATAAGATTACGCTATCATGCACACTGAACATCTTGTTTACCACTTTCACGCTTGTCTCCTCTCGTGATCCTAACTCTTAAAAGGTTTTGAATCATATAGTTTTCATTTACTCCTCGATAATCCATTTGATAACTCCCCAATTGCTTTTGCTTGACTTGTTGACTGAACTCCCCAATCCTAACTCTTAGCTGTAGAAGCTCACAATGTCATACATTTTAATAGGCGCAACGACCAGTCAAGCAATTAGCTCGATGTTGATGCCTAACCAACGAACCTCCTATCGATTGGATCTTCTCCTTATTTTGATTGGGACTGATGGCGATTTCTAATACTCCATAGTATTTTCTCATAATATAAGTAGACGGCACCTGAAGTGAGAACCTTCGAGTGTTAGTCTTTCAGCGTTTGTGCGGGAAGGAGAGGATTCAGATCGTCGTCAATGGCGCATGCTAAAGCAGGAGCCTTTCTGCCTGTGCCCAACGTGCAGGCACTCGCTCAGACTTGGCATGGATCAGGCGAGCCGGTGCCTGTCCGTTACGTCAGGACAGAGGAGATCGGCGCCGGGGAGGTCGTCGCCCGCTGCGCCATCCCGGTCGTGGACCTCAGCAGGTTGCTTGACCCGCGGTCGTCCGAAGAGGAGCTCGCAAACCTCAGCTCTGCCTGTCAGGACTGGGGTTTCTTTCAGGTACGTATACATGCATGTTTTGGTCATACATTTGCCATGTTTTGACCAGCTTGATTAGACACTAGGACAATCCCAACGCGCGCGCTGCTTGTGCACAGCTTATCAACCATGGGGTGCCGGACGAGGTGATCCAAGACGTGAAGAGAGACATGACCGAGTTCTTCGAGCTCCCGCTGGAAGCCAAGAAGGTGCACGCGCAGGTGCCGGGCGGCCTGGAGGGCTACGGCCAGTCCTTCGTCTTCTCCGAGACCCAGAAGCTGGACTGGGCGGACATTATCTACCTCATGATCAGACCCAAGGAGTCGCGGGACCTGAGGTTCTGGCCCACCCGGCCACCGTCCTTCACGGACTCCGTCGACATTTACTCGGCCGAGACGGCGAAGGTGACGGCGTGCCTGCTGCGGTTCATGGCCGCGGACCTCGGCGTGGAGCCCAAGCGCCTCCTGGATGCGTTCCGGGGACAGCCGCAGAGCATGCGCACGACCTACTACCCGCCGTGCAGGAAGGCCGCCGACGTGCTGGGCCTGTCGCCGCACACCGACGCCACCGGCCTGGCGCTGCTCCTCCACGTCAACGACGTGCAGGGCCTGCAGATCAAGAGGGACGGCAAGTGGCACGCCGTTGACCCTCTCGACGGCGCTTTCGTCGTCAGCGTCGGTGACATAATGGAGGTATATACTAATACTGTAACTTTCTCATAATAATAATAATAACATACACATACGAGAGATGCTGGTGCCTGATAGGCACAGGCAGTTGCCCAAATACTCTTAATCTTCATAACAGCATACTTACGAGAGATGATGATAGGCACAGACAGCTGACCCAAAACTCTCATCTTCATAACAACATACGAGATGATGATAGGTAGAAACAGTTTGACCTAAAAACTCTGATCTTCATCGACTCATGAGCTTTGCTGCTTGCAGATTCTAAGCAATGGGAGGTACAGGAGCATCGAGCACAGAGCCGTGGTCCACCCAGACAAAGAGCGTATCTCGGCGACGATGTTCCATCAGCCGAGCTCCAACATGATGGTCGGCCCTCTGCCGGAGCTCGTGAAGACAGACGGTGGCGGGGCACGGTACAGATCCGTGGACTACATGGATTTCATGAAGAGATTCTTCGCGTCCAAGCTCGATGGACGAAGGAGCCACATGGACGCTATGAGGATCTACTAGTCCAAATGTTGGCTGGATCAGCTGCCTATGCCGATCTCCTGTTCCTGTCTTCCTGACGAACATAATAACCAGTATAGTACTAAAAGATCTCTCATGATTATCTCTGAAGAAAATAAGAGGACTTTGCGATTGCATATTATATTATAAAATGAAACGGGTACTGCATATTTCGTTCTACAGCCGTCTGTTACATGACTTGCCCATGATCGTGACGAACTTCCATACTGGAACCAAAACTAACTTCCAAAGTAGCCTAGTGCGTCTGCCAACCACATGAATTTCAACTAAAAATCATCAGAATCCAAACAGTTCATGTGCATTTGCATCTTGAAAGGGCAGTGTAGAACCACAGAAACTTTTATAGCATTGCAACATGGTTGACTTGTTTACATATAAGATGACTGGAACTCTAATGCAAAAGTAATGTATCTTTTAGAGAACCTCAATAGTCAGTGGACCCTCTGGTCCAATTCCAAACCTAATCAATTTCCTTATATTACATTCGCAAAATTGTTGGTAAGAAACCAAAGGAACAATACAGACATTAAGTGATAGATTATCACAGGGACTATGCCTGTTAAGGTTTGTTATTACAAAACGAACAAAACCACGCAACACAAAGTTGGATTTTTTTTTCCCTAAAAATTTGCGCAATGGTTGTAAACAAGCATGGCCAGAGCCAGGGAACAAAGATTTGCAGACCTCAAATTACAAAGCAACTATTCAATGTCCCAAACATGCTTCAGTCCAATAGTAGACTATCTTTCAAGAACATACCAACTTTATTCAACTTTCCTCGGATCTGCCTAGGGCTTCCAGAGACCAAGACGGTACTTGTGAGCAAAACTCAAAATCAACTTTCTCTGCATTGTAGGGGGGAATAATTACAAATTTAGATTAGCGCAGATGCTTGTTCTCAATCTTAACATTAATTCTTTCTAATAAAATTACAGAACAAAACGGCAAAACATATTTCAATCAAGACAAAAGAAAAATGTTTGCGATCACGACCCAACATGTCTTAATGCACCAGTAAATGTTAGGAACAGGTTAAATAGATTTTACTTCAACCTTGGGTCCAAGTATAACTAGATTTGGTTAAACTAGAATGAATACTTGACTTGTACCTAAGTACAGACAGATTTGTTTAAAATTCTTAGCCTAAAGTAAACCTGAATGTTTCAGAAATCTTAATTTTTTCCAGGTACATAGATAGGAAGAAACTTGGATGTTAAAAGCCTGTTTTTCCAGTAGTTAAATAATGTGTTCTAACCAACTTCAAACAGTATTTAGAGAAATGTATTTAAAACTTCAAAGTCGACACTATAGAGAAACAGTACAGATGCTGTTTTCCAAAGTCGACACTATCCCAAGGGGACGAAAACTTCAAACTAGCATTTTTAGAAATAAAAAAAACAGTATGTACTAAACCTAAACTTTCGGTAAGGTACGCACGCTAAAACCTATCTCCCTAAACCAATTAATCCAAAACCAAATGAAAAGTTCATGGCCCAAACAAGGCAATCTAATCTAAATATGTGCACTAACTTTAAAACTGTTGGATGAGTAATTTGTTTTCTTGAGTAAAAAGACAACTTCGTTTAAACTAGTGGAGTACAACTTGGTTTTGACTACTAAAGTAGAAGCAAAATTGGTTTTGTATATGTATTAGCTAGAACATAGGTGTTGCTAGCTGTGTTTGAGTTGTTCCAGTACTGTAGCACATCGGTCACTGTAGCAAACCGACCTAAATAGCCTATAAAAGGACTTGTGTAGGTCCTTTGCTATGTAACCTTTGTGAGTTTGAATAAAGAGAACAATAGTATCTCCATTGGTTCCTCCCCTCTCATCATATTTCCCTTCCCATACTAGTTAGTTTGGGCCAACAATTGGTATCAAAGCCATGGCGAAATATGAGGAAGGGAGCTCATCTTCGAAGCAGGGTTCGGTGACGTTGCAATACCCGTTGCTCACAGGAAGCAACTACACTGCATGGGCTATCAAGATGAAGGCCTACCTCAAGGCACAAGGCGTTTGGGAAGCAATTGACTCGGAGAAAGAAGTTGATGAACATATGGCTCTTGCAGCCATCTATCAAGGCATCCCAGAGGAGACGCTCTTGTTGATCGTAGAGAAGGAGACTGCAAAGGAAGCATGGAAGATGCTCAAAACCATGCACATGGGTGTTGAACGTGTCATGGAGGCAAAGGTGCAGACCTTGAAGATTGAACTTGATGCCCTGCGCATGAAAGATGGGGAATCGATCGATGCTTTTGCTATGAAGCTGACATCAATCGTAAGCAAGATTCGTGCTTTGGGAGAGAAGATGGAAGAGCCCTATGTCGTCAAGAAGCTTCTTCGAGTTGTGCCCAAAAATTTTTTACAGGTTGTCTCCACTATTGAGCAGTTTGGTGATTTCAAGATCATGACCATGGAAGAGGTCATCGGACGCCTCAAGGCATATGAAGAACGAATCAGCATTTATGCTGATGGTGAGGGGGAGCATCTCTTGTTGACTCGAGATGAATGGAGAGCCAAGGAAGCAAAGGCCAATGGGCACATCAGGAAGTTCGACAAGAAAAAGGTGAAATGCTTTAAATGCAAGAACTTTGGTCATTACTCCTATGATTGTCCCTTGGAGAAGAAAGAAGGGAAGGCATGTATTGCAGAGAAGCAAGAAGATGATGCTTTACTGATGGCTGAGGCTTGCTTGCTTTGACATCAGTTGAGTATGTAGACTCAACTTTAGGACGTTGAGAAGGAGTTTCACTGTCCTAAGTTGAGTTTGTTTGATTTGGGGTGTTGATTAGTTGTGTTCTCCATCCCAAGGAACTCCAGGATGTCGATTAGTTGAGTTCTCCATCCTGAGAGGGAATATGTCTAGGATGTTGACAAGATGAGTTCTCCATCCTAAGACTGGAAGTTCAAGACGTCGATTAGTTGTGTTCTCCGTCTTAAGAAATTCAGGGTGTCGATTAGTTATGTTCTCCATCCTAAAAAGGGAGCTCTTGGTGTCGATTAGGTTTGTTCTCCATCAAGAGAGAGGAAGTCCAGGATGTTGATAAGGTGAGTTCTCCATCCTGAGACAAGTTCCAGTACTGTTCCAAGCTTGCAGCTGCAGTAGAAGACCAGGCCGTGTGAGATGAAGATACAAAAATGCCAAGAAAACAAATTAAGGAGGAGATTGTTGGATAAGTAATTTATTTTCTTAAGTAAAAAGACAACTTGGTTTAAACTAGTGAAGTATAACTTGGTTTTGACTACTGAAGTAGGAGAAAAATTGGTTTTGTATACGTATTAGCTAGAACATAGGTGTTGCTAGCTGCGTTTGAGTTGTTCTAGTACCGTAGCACGTCGGTCACCGTAGCAAACCGACCTAAATAGCCTATAAAAGGACTTATGTAGGTCCTTTGCTATGTAACCTTTGTGAGTTTGAATAAAGAGAACAATAGTATCTCCATTGGTTCCTCCCCTCTCATCATATTTCCCTTCCCATTCTAGTTAGTTTGGGCCAACAAAAACATCAGTAGGTCCACATCATGTAAATGTAGTTTCTGCTACTACAATTATTGCTCACAATATTACTTCAGAACTCCAAAAACCTCACAAACAATCGCAATGTAAGTGAGGAGGTGCTAATCTCATCAACAAAATAATGGAGTCGTGCATTTCCTTTCTCTGTGCTACAGGTACTCCATTTACTTGAAAACACCCAAAGCAACCAAAGGAATACCCCACATATTTTTGGTCTGCAAGAATTTAAGTGACTAAAGCGATCAGCTTATTGCCTTGTGGTTGAAAGTGAGAGCAATGGAAATGACTAGCATGTTGTTTAGAACTCAGTGTTTCAATTCTAAGAATATTGATGCCATGATGTGTCTTTCAAATTCAAGTTTAAGTTCCTAGTGCCTGAAACCAAAATGCATGGAAATTTCTCAGACACTGATGTTATTGACTTTCATATGCTTCGAAAACATCATTACACATGAACAACAATCACCACAAAGTGGCAGTGCAACAGCAGAGCACAGCACATTCTTGGCATTCATATCTTCCTTACAACAATATTGAATACGAAAATTGGGTCATAGAAATAAAAACATTAATTGAAAAACTAACTGGATAACTTGAACCAAAAAAAAGTGCTCTTAGTGTTAACAAATGTCAATAACTTATCACATTTCTCATTCATCATTAAGTATTTTATAAAGTTTAGATAATATTAGGAAATCCATACTAATATTGTAGTATTGTTGGCTAGTCGAGCTTGTAAAATGATAGGTTGCAACTAAAAGTATGACCTAGTTTTTAGTACTTTTAACCCAATTAGCCATAAGAAAAACTCTTAGAAGCAAAATTCTCATTAGCTTCGTTGTTTCATTAGAGTTTTTCAGCTTTCATAGCCGCTCGCTAGATATAGGATATAAAATAATAACCTAAGGGATACCACTGGAACAAAAAAATCAGTAGAAATAGGCTTGGCTAATTTGTCCTAGAAGCATGTTAAGTTCAACTATAAAAATGCAAATTGCCTCACATGTTAGGCAAGCTAGCTATATGAAGAATCTGCAAACTCAGATTGGATGTGACAATCCCATAATTGTACAGCAGGAGCGTCATCGCCTTATACAACAAAACATGGTGAATCCCAACATTTCCGTGACGAAATGCTAGAAAACAAGTCACTACATCTACAGAGCAACTCGCTTGTACTAGATTATAGACTACAAGTGGCACAAGAAGAGAAATCAGAGCCTTACCTGCTTGCAGGGGATGCCGAGCTTCTTGAGCCGCAGCGTGCGGGTCTCGAGGAGCCTCTGGAGGTCGCCACCCACAGCCTCCTCCAGCTTCGCGGCGTGCGCCTCCACCCCCTTGCCGACGCCGTTCAGGAACTCCACCACGCCGACCTTGGCTGCGCCTCGGAAGGAAAGAAAGGATCCGAATCCAGTCACGAAAATGAAGCAGCACGGGATTGTGACGGAGGTCGGGGAGGGCGTACCTTGGTAGGGCTGGGCGTGGAAAGATCTCGCCGGGCCGGCGAGGAGGAAGCGGCGCGCGTGAGTGGCGCACGCGAGAGCCATGCGATGGAGAGAGAAAGAGGCACGGGCGGAGGCCTCCTGGTAGTGGTGAGAAGAGCGCAGCGCGGCGCAGGGGGAGTGCACGGTAGGGTATAGGCAGGAGGTGCCAGTGCGCCGCCGCCGCCGCCGCCGCCGCCCTGGAGAGTGAAGACTGGAGAGCTCGTTGGTCGTTGCCGTCCGCTTGGATGGTACGGAACGCCGCCTCTGCATCTCCACTCTCCGCCTCCTCCGTGGGCTTTCCGCGCGGTCCAGTTTGGCCCAACAGACAGCAGCAGGCCGTAGGTCTAGCTGGAGGCTTGAGGCCTGGCCTGCCATGGACTCGGATCTTCATTCCTCAGAAGAGAAAAAATAAAGACCATCTTCTCCTAAAAAATAGATAAAATTACTCCCTCTGTTTAAAATTCTAAATTGTAAGTTGCTTTGACTTTTCTGATACATGCATTTTGCTATATATCCACCGAGTGAGTATAATGGTATGTTTTTGATCAGCAACTTGTTTTTAGCTAACTAAGCTAACTAAAAAGAAATACTTTAGCAATGAGGCAGCACTAAAGAGAAATACCTTAGCAATGACGAGCGCTGCCGCGAACTCTAGCCGATCTATAACACTAGTGGCCCTTTCTCGGATTGACTACCACAAGTGCCACATCAAGGTATTCCACAAGTGCCCAAACGATTTTCAGGTGAGTTGGATTTCATTTTCCGAAACCATTTTTGTCCCTGCTTTCTGTATTTAATTTGGTGTGCCATGTTGATTCGTGTCACAGAATGACGATTCTATTTCTTACTACTACTTGTACGAGGACGCCTATGTGGAATACTTGCGTTCCAATCATCCACACCTGCTCCAAGGAGATGCGGACGCGACTTACATGAATGGTAACTTGAAGATGTAGTTCATGAAGATGAGAAGTTGCTGCTACGTGAGGTGAAGGTGCAGACTGATGAAGTGTTGCTGAAGGTAAACAAGGTGAAGGGGGAGAACAAGGCTGCCATTGTTGTGGACAAGCTTGCGCACACTACCAGAAACGCCAACTTTACCGATGGCTTAAACATTTGCCGACGGCCAAGGAACAAGCCGTCGGCAAGACACCTCTTTGCCGACGGCCAGGTCAAGCCGTCGGCAAAGAAGTCTATGCCCAAGGCCGAGCCGTCGGCAAAGACAATCTATGCCGACAGTCGGGCCGTCGGCAAAACCTAGCCGTCGGCAAAAGAAACATTTGCCGACCGCCGGGCCGTCGGCAAATACAACCGTCGGCAAAGGCCACTTTGCCGAGAGTTGTACCGTTAGGCTGTCGGCAAAGGCCAAGCCATTGGCAAAGCGCAGCCACGTGGTGGCCGCACAGCCTGCCACGGCCACCGCCTTTGCCGACAGCCGTGTGGCCAAGCCGTCGGCAAAGGAGCTTGCAATTATGTTTCTTTACAAGTACTTGTCATTTATTTATACTAACTACTTTAATCTTTGTCATTGCAGGCACTCGACATGATGCCAGGCGGAAAGCGGCCGCAGCGAACAGGGATCCACTCACGGTACATGGTCACCAACGCGGAGCCCGTGGCCGCCGCCGTCGAGGACAAGGCGGTCGTCGGTGAGGAGCTTGACGTGGAGAGGAGCACCTGTCGTTACACGTTGTCGAGGAGGCTGTTCCAGGACGCCCAGTAGGGGACGACAACGATGACCGGTGACGGTGACGACGACGGTGACAATGACGGTGACGACGACGACCTCTGCGGAGACGATAGGGACGACGAGCATACACCAGATGCCTTGACTTCCTCAGCTTCTAGCAAGCCCTATGTGCGGGAGGCCTCGTCGCTCCCTGACCCACCGCTCCTCAGCCGTCGCGCGGTGATTCGACCCGTGGGCAAGATGTAAGTAACCATTGTTGATTTCACTTGTTGTTTATATGACATGTTGAAATTCGAACTGCAGACTAACAATTGTTGTTAATGACTCGTGCAGGGGCTGGGAAAAGGTGACTGACAGGAAGAGTTCACGCCATGTCAATGGCATCCAGGGCCTCCTGATTAGAAAGCACTACCCTGGCTTGGTCACCATCGAGGGTAAGCGGATCGTGCCCGACAAATGGGACCACTTCTACAAGGTCAAGAACGAGCATGGCGAAGTCCTTGCTCACAAGATCAAGAGGGAGCACTGGGTGAGTCTTTGCATCGCACCGCATATCTCAATACTACGCATTCGTTGGACTTTCTTCAAACAATGAAATGATGTTTGATGTCTGTGTGTAGTTGTACTTCAAGTTGGAGGAGGGGCAGGACGAGTAGTGGGCGGCGTGGTAGCAGGAGGCGGTCTGCCACAACCGTCTTAAGGAATGTACCACAAGGCACGTCTCCAGGCCGTCATCAGCTACTACGCCAACGTGGAGCTCAAGGTGGTAAAGAAGGAATGAGTCAGGGAGATGATACTGGACAAGGAGACCGACCTCACCGAGGAGCAGTACATGCAGGTAATTAAGTAGGAAACATCCGTTATGATTCCTTACGTGACACATTCAATTCATCTTATGGAATATCAAATACTTGAATGTCATGCAGTGGTGTCCAAGCTGGTGTGATAAGTACGAGGACTGCTGGCGCCAAATTGTACGTGGGTGGCGTACGGACACGGCGTACGAGAAGCGCAAAGAGCGTCGACAACTTCGCCTGCAAAATCCTCCGGTATCACACCACCAAGGGAACCAGTGCCTCCATGGGTACATGGACACATGGGTATGCTTCTGTTGATCCATTTATTATAGCTCTCAATTGTCACTACTTGTAACCATGTTTGTGTTTTCCTCGCAGAGGGAGACGCATGATGGGTAGGAAATCAACAAGTTCACGAGGTACGCCCTTGCTCACAAGGGCAAAGCGTCAGCGGCGTCCACCGTCTACAGCTCGGAGGATGGGCCCGAGGCCTACACCAACCCGAACGTCTACAACAAGCTCGCCAAGTACACTGCCGCAGGTCTCGAGCGCCATGGGCCGACGTTCGACCCCACCAGAGCCGACCTGGATACTGACCTCGTGATGAGGACGGGAGGAGGGAAGCAGCACGGCCGGTACGCTATTGCCGACAGCGCCATCGACCCGTCCTCTGTTCTGACACTGAGCCAGATCCGAAGAGGCGACACGGAAAGGGGCGGATCGCAAATCCCCATAGCGCCTCGGTAGCCAAGCAATGCGCAGATGATGACGGCACTTCAGGTAAGTGCAGTTTCATTCGTCGTTCACTCGTTTCACACACGATGTACCTTGCCTTCACATACCATCAACCTTGCGGGTGTAATATTGCAGGCCACGGTCGAAAGGTTGCAGGCCAACCAGGTCACCCAGGAGATGTTGCGTCAGCAGCAGGAGGAGGCCCATCAGCAGCAGTTGGCGGCACTTTTGCAGCACTACCAGCGTGCTCTATCGAACCTGACCTGCTACTTTCGGTCCTAGATCCTAGGAACGCAGGAGCCTCCTCCCTCGATCTTTGCTCCACCACCACTTCCAGTTCCAGTTCCAGTGCCTGCTCCTGTACATGTTTCGATGATATATTGCCTGTTGCTTTAGCTTGTGCAGGCATCCTGCAGGTACTAATTACATCACTTGGCCTTTGTGCAGGCACCGTCGGCGGGTTCGAACCCGACTCCAGGTGGCAGCCCTCCACTGGGTCCTTCTCCACCGCAGGGCTACCCGACCTACTACCCCACGCAGCAATACCTGTGGCCTCCTCCAGCGTCAGGGCAGGGGTACTCCTCGTGGCCGCAGGTGCCGACGCAGCAGGGGCACTCTAGGCAGGTAAGCGTTTTTAGACCTACGCAGCAGCAATGGCACTACGGTATGTCCCCGCAGTTGGGTTGGCCTCCGTATGAGCAAGCTGGGGGCTCTGGGACCCCTGGGGATGACGCACAGAGCTAGATGCCTTTACTTCTCGCTTTTGGACCTTAATCGATGATGTTGTTGCACGTTGGACATGTTTAGCGTATGTTGGACTTGTATGAATTCTTATGGCCATGTTATGTGTATTGTGAACTTGTATCATGGATTTGAGGACCTTCATGTATGGATTCATGTTGAAACTGAATTTGATGCTCAAATGTGGTTTATATGTGATGAAATGTGGGTTATATGATATATATGTGATGAAATGAGGTAAAAATTTCCCAGCTTTGCCGACGGCTGGGCCTGGCCGTCGGCAAAAGGACCATAAATTTGCCGACGGTCGGCCGTCGGCAAAGTGACCAAACATTTGCCGACGGTCGGCCGTCGGCAAAGACTTTTTTAAACATTTTTTATAAAAAATAAAAATACGCCACGTCACCTACTTTGCCAACGGTTGGACACGTCAGCTGTCGGCAGAGGCCGCCGTCATCGTGCCGCCGCAACGGCTGACGTGGCTCCTTTGCCGACGGCTGTCACGGCCGTCGGCAAAGGTTTGCCGACGGCCTGGCACTGGGCCGTCGGCAAAGGGACCTTTGCCGACCCTTTCTTTGCCGACGGCTCTTCGTCGACGGCCGACGTGGCAGCCCGTTGGCAAAGGCTTTGCCGACGGTAAAAGGAGCTTTGCCGACGGCGTATGGCCGTTGGCAAAGAAGGCGACTCCGGTAGTGGCAGCTACTATTTTCGTGCTTCTGGTTACTGGATTGGCCCTTGTTGTTATGCTCAGAGTGAAGTTGTAATTGTAGTTAGGTTAATGTTAGTGCTAGTTGGCAGGTTAATCGACTTTGTTAGCAGTTAAGGGTTGGTTAGTTTGAAGTTGTTATGTTAATGGTAGACTACCCCTAGACGAGCCAATACACAATTTTATGCATCAGGTTTTAGTGTGTTGATACACTATGCTTCTGCAATTTATGAAAATGTTTTCATTGTTAGATGCTTGACGTCAATTTGACATGTGTAATGCTACCTCCCTTGTACATCATAACTGAACTGACCATAACCGACCTTTTTTTTTTTTGACATCACCATAACCGACCATTTTCAATGCACAAAACGTAATATGTTTGTCAACATCCAGGTTTGTCAACACGATCACAAAAGCCACCATTTTCAGGTCCGCCTACATAACATGTTCACTTAAAAACATACTCATCATTTAGCATATCGCATACATACTTAACATGAAGCGGGAGCCAGAGCTCCACTAAACATTGCTTAAATGTCTCATGCCATCGTTCAAATATACAATTAATGAAGCATGAGATAAATACATTCAAACAATATTTAAAACATCTTAAAAATAAATAATAAGCTTTGATTACAACACTTTGTCCAAAATTCTAGGATGGTCCACCGAATCCACCCCTTAGCTACGCCACCGCACTCACCCATGTCAGCATATATAAACACACTTTTTTTTTTGCGAAATAGTATATACACAAACTTTACCTAGTGAGTATCTCGAGCTAACAGATGTTAAGATTAATGAGACTCGTTTGGAACAGAACATGCTTCATGCGTCGTCAATCATCAGTTCATCACTAATTGAAAATAATAGCAACGATGCTTACATGTCACTTGTCTCACGGCCAATAATCACAACTCAATGTAAAAGAGATCATTATGGTTGGTGTCAGTCACTTGCTGGCCCGGTCTTCCTTTTTTAAAGATAAACTTCTGTTAGAAATTTTCATCTCTTATTAAAAATTAGCAGTACTCTAGCCTCTCCCAAACAAAAGAAACATGAAGAATCCTCGAAGTCCTTAACAGCACATATCTTTCTCTGCAGTGATTGGTATATGTAGAAAAAGCTTTTAACTCTGAGTAAATTAACTTTAGGGACACATAAGAAAGAAGCAAATGCGGCAAGGTAATACCAAATCGACAGCGCACTCAATATATATAATCGTTTAGGTGAGAGGTCGTCCTCAGCTAGGTTTCTTCCATGGTTGAACAAAGAACAGATCGGCCGCCTACACAAAATATAATAATATGGTTTTATTTCTGACGGACTTTCCTAATTAAAATTATACCAGGATGCAACCATGTATTCACCACTGTATGTAGGAAATTGCTTGTTGCGTTCCATTCTCATTGTTGAAGGACAACCATTCTCCTGCCCCCGAGTAAACAAAGTTAGAACACTATAAACAGAACGTGCAATAAAATCAAAGATCAACAAATAGTCCTATCATTCATGGTCTATAGTACTAGTTTAAACACTAGAATAATTGAATGAACTCCAAAGAAATTATTTTCGCCATGATAGGTCAATTAATCGGTTAGCGATAATGCTTTATAGTACTAGTTTAAACTCCAATAATAATGGTTTTGTTTATCTGCCTAACAAATCCCAACGCCTTAACTGCTCAGAGAGGCTTGTTAAGTAACCCTGTTTTATTCACTAGAAACAGAGCTAAGAGTAGCAGGTCAAAACAGTCGGCAATGTCAAACTTGTGAGCTACTTTGGCACCACAACTGCCTTTTCTTGTCACAATTATATCTGACCCTTTCACCAAGCTAAGCTTTAGCTGTGTATATATATAGATGGGAGTCTTGCGGTTGCACCTTGCAACTAAGGCTTGTAAAGTAGTAGATCGAATTGTCATAGCACAAAGAGCTACTCCTTGAGCATCCAAGTACAAACATATATGGCGTCCAAACCTTTCTCCAAATCCTTTCTCGCCTTCTACCGCTTTGTTCGAAGAAGGCTAGGGAATCCACCATGTCAGCACCATCACCGGCAAAGCACGCCGCCTACCTACCCTGTCATCATCCAGGGGTGCCCACGAGACCTGGAAGTTGATGATCACCTTCAGAACCAAGCTCTAGTTCTAGATATAGAAGGGGGTCTACTAAGGTCTTCGTCTCTGTTCCCTTACTTCATGGTTGTTGCCATAGAGGCAGGTAGTTTCCTTAGAGGTCTTATCCTGTTATGCCTCTACCCTTTTATGTGTTTCTTTACACAAGAAATACAATCAAGAGTCATGGTCATGGTATGCTTCTTAGGGTTAAGGGAGGAGAAGGTGGCTAGAGTGGCTAGGGCAGCGTTGCCGAAGCATTTTCTAGAGGATATAGGGAAAGAAGGACTTGAGATAGCGAGAGGGTTCAAAAGGGTGGTAGGATTGAGTAGGATGATCCCTAGAGTTATGGTGGAGGATTTCCTCAAGGAGTACATGGGGCTGGAGATGGTGGTGGGAAGGGAGATAAAGATGGTGAGAGGGCGTTATGTTGGTTTGTTGGAAGCAGAGAGAAAGTTTGGGCTGGAGAAGCTTGAAGAGACAGAGATGGTAGGGTTTGGAAGCTGCACGGGATATTTTAGCCATGGTTATCACCAGCTCTTCACTTGTTGCAAGGTTAGATGCACCAACATGGTTTCTCCAGCTATGTTTTGCCTACTGCATCAATACAACAAATGGTTTTGATATATATGGGCCCTTAAAGATACTGCATCCATGCCATTTTCCATACAATGAATGATTTTGATATATATGAATGAATGATTTTGATATATATGGGCCCTTAAAGATACTGCATCCATGCCATTTTCCTCTTTTACCTCCATTTTTATTCTTCCATGAGATGGGCTTTATTGCAATTTTTGAGTCAGCTAAACTCAGTTTGACAGTTACTATTGTTAATCTGTTAAGGTGTTCAATTGTTTGATACTAATTTCCCTTGCATGTACAATATGCACTATGGAATACTCCATATGGTCATGAATAATCATAGGAGCTAAGAAGGGATGCAGAAGACAAAGATCCACAAAAGAAAAATTATAAATTGTGTAGATTTATTGTGATGCCATCAAACATAGCATCATATAGCTAATAATGATCTAGCTAGCCCTTATTAATATGTGTGCTCGTAAGCATAACATTATTCATGCGATACATTTATACACATTATCAATCATCAAATGATAACATTATTTGCAAACATAGATGGAATTGGAAACCTAACCACTAAAACAATCACATAAAAGAAAAGCCCACGCTATGCCAATCAGTCATGCCTTGCACTAGAATAATATTACTTAACCAAATGTAGCTCGCATGTTACGGGCTCAAAGCCACGCTCCTTGAGTGTTACTATATAACAATTTTAAGCATCACTGATGAACAGATGTTAAGCAGAAGGATCACATGATATATGCAGGATTGTGTTGCTTATCTTTCTTAATTCAGTGCAGTTAAACTTCCCCCACCATTTACGTGACATCTTACTTGCACGAGTTAGATATGCATTTTTTAACAACTGGTTGTTGTTGAATGCAAACATCATCAATTCCAAAAAAAAAATCTTATTAAATAGGAGTAGTATTGATACATGGATGATGTATACATCTGATCATTAGATACAAGACCTTTGTGATAGTGCAAAGTGGTGACATCTATGCATAGATATCGGCCGTGTCTGATCTTAAATGACTAGTTGACAATATTCTGGTGCGTTCTTGTGTCATTTGTGTACGTTAGTTTTGCAATTAGTTGCCTTGTTTGATTAATTGGTTTACCCAAACTACTTGATTAGACCCAAACATATAAAGGTCCAATTAACTTTGGGTAGTCCTTTTTCATTAGCAAAATGCTTCATGCCATTGAATACTCGCTGTCACTGATCAATATATGATCCAATGATAAAATTTACAGTAAAATCTGTTGGATTGTGAGGAAGCCTAACAGCATCACTAACAGTAAATAAAATGATAGAAGTGTTTAATGGCTGCTTCTTTTTGTAGAAACAATATTGAGTAACCATGGTCAAGGGTGCAGTAAAATAAAAGCACAGAACTATGCCCTCTTATAATTACGTGATATCTTACCTGATTCCAATGTCTACAGATTATGTTCAAATCTTTGTAGTAGAAGTCTGATCTCCAGAATTAGCTTTACAGATATGAAGTTCTTTGTCTTTTTGAAGCCAAGTTTCATTAGACTTTAGTCTCGAACTATTTACAGACATCTAAAGTCAGGATATATGCTTTTGGGATCATGAATGCTAATCAAAAGTTAATTCTCATTTGCAGGAGGTTTACTTGGTT
>CM041632.1:45462618-45503826 GCA_023333625.1 Bothriochloa decipiens
ACCTTCCATACTCTATCTCCCTCCCAATTGGGTCTGCGACTGGAGTCGCAACCAGGCTCATCAACCCCCCAATCTCTGGCAGTAGCAACACAGATCATGGAGCTCTTGCCCAGCCCAACCCACATGGTCACCTATATGTATGCAACCATCGCACACTCCTCGACCCAATTTACATCTCAGTGATGCTGAACAAGAAGGTATCAACAATGACATACAGTGTCAGTCGTATCAGTGAGCTCCTGTCACCCATCCGGACCATCCGACTGACTCGAAACCGCGATGAGGATCGCAGGAGGATGGAGCACTCGCTGCAGAAGGGGGACCTAGTGATTTGTCCTGAGGGTACCACATGCAGAGAGCCATACCTGCTCCGGTTCAGTCCGCTATTTGTCGAGCTCATCGACGAGGTATACCCAGTGGCACTGATGAACTGGTCCAATATGTTCTACGGAACGTCTACTGGCAGGTCCAAGTACCTAGACCACTTCTACTACTTCATGAACCCACATCCAGCGTACGTTGTCCAGTTCATGGAAAGGATGCTAACCCATATGGTGATCAACGGCAGGAGATGCGAGGGCTATGAGGTGGCAAACATGGTGCAGAGCGAGATTGGTAGGCCTCTTGGGTTTGAACCCACTAAATTAACTCGCAAGGACAAATACCTGATTCTAGCAGGAAATGAAGGGGTTGTGGATACAAAGCAGTAACACATGTCAATATTATATAGCATTGAGAATTATAGGTGCTTTAAGTTCTGTACATGAGCATAATATCAGTTGATCTCATAATATGTATCTGGAGTGCCATAGCTAGTTATCCTTTAGATAAATAAGAAACTAATATATATGTGTAAAGAAGCATATGTTTGTCTTAAGTAGTACTGCTGCCTCTATGTGTGTCCGTTGCCAAAATTTGAAATGCAGATTAAATGCATTATGGTACCAAGAAGACCATTACACCAAGGCCAACATTACTTCCATATGCTTACCGAATAACTGATCATTTAAGAATGTGAAGCAATGGAGTAAGTGCTAACACATTCCATATAGCAGCCACTTCTTTGATTATCAAGACAATCACTGGTAATAGACTGCAAACCAGAACTCAAATTAAACAAACCCAATTTTCTATGCGAACAAGTAGCTCGTAATAATTAATAAAGATTGCAAGATAGCTTGGGTTCCATATATTCATCTAAAACCACAATTTTCTAGGTCAATGAGTATACGAAATCAAATTCCATGAAAGTATATTTGCGTTCGAGGGATACAAAAACAATGTAGTCAATAATAGTGCCAGCACTATATTAGAAAAACTTAACAATAAAAGAATCAGACACAACCCAGCAAAATCAGCAAGAAGGGTTGGCATTAATATGAACTCAGGAAGAAAATTTTGATTATTTGGTAGTGCTGCATGGAATATAATTACAGAAACAGAACAGCATGTGAGTAAACCTCGTCTTCTAGGATACCAGCCCTATGTCATGGTATAAAAGACAAGAGCAAATCTCACTATAGGTTCCTGGTCCTTGCTCAGTTTGAGTAATTCTCTTTTGCTTAAAACCTGTCAATTGCATGTCCAAAGATTCAGTTTTGGGTTCAAAATAGATTCAAATTTCGAAGCCTAGAAGGGCATGAATATAATCAAGGTTGTACCTAAACAATTTCAGAAACCTGTGATCCAGTTTACTTTAAAAAATTATCATGCTTCTTTCTTCAGCCTGCAGAATTTTCAGATAGTTAATACCTTACAGAGCTAGTAAACTGCACATCAGCATTAGCATTTAGTAATCACCAAAAAAGAAAAAATAGATCAACAAAGAAACATAGGAGTAGATGAAAGCACAGGATACAAATACAAATGAAAATACAAATACACAGCTCTTGACAATTTACATATGGTTACTTCAGAAATGAAGACCCTAAAATCAGTAGCCTGGGCACTGACCAAATATGAGTAAAATCTGAACCGTTTCAGAAAATACAAACCTTTTGCAATCATGTCTACCACCCACTCATCAGCACATATGACATTGATGTTGTTATGGTGGGCCAAACTGCACGTGTCCGCGCTGCGGTGAGTGCGATCACCAGGTGCAGACCTGGCAACCGGAGTCTTAGCCGGTTATGATTAGTTTCGTTGAGTCTTAGGAGTCTTTAAAGGAGTTGGTTAGTTATTCCATATTATTAGCAATGAGTCAGTTTTGTAATTGCCAATAAAGGCCAACTTATCGTATCAATGAAGGATTAGCCTGGGATTGTGTCATAAGACACTCTTGGTTCCTCGAAGCTGTTGACGTTTTCATCTACTCGAGACTACGGCACCAGCTCGCCGTAATCCTCCTCGCTCTCGCGTGCTGCACTCACCTCCATACCTCCTCCGAGCAAGGTTCGACAACGTAACAGATGTCACCATGGGACTACAATTCTATAGTTACAATTCCTCTCAAATGTACAATAGCCAAATTAGCTCCCTACAAATGGACAACTTAAGCTCCAAGATAAGCTCTGTTGTTGACTTTGGATCTTAAGTTAGTTCCTTGATTCCTTCCATAAAAGATGGCTAGTGATGCATATCTGTTGAGTACAGAACCGTAGATTGTTAGGGAAGAATGACCTCACACACAGTTCCACTGAGTCTTTTTTTCTAGGTCCACTAAGTCTAGGTTACAAGTATTCAGAGTATGGACCAAAAGGGCTAAGGCCTACTTTGGGCCAGAACCCAGAAAGAGAAACAAAACAGAGTAGACTGTAAATATTACATAGACAACCCTAAAACTTTTGGAGACACAGATGCCCAACCTTTACCACTGCATACTTAATGGTTTCGAGCAAGAAGAACACCTTCAACAATAAATAAGGTAAGATTTTCAGCTGGCAGGTAAGTGACACACCTGGGATTTAAGAAGTCCAGTTAATGAAATAGTATTGAAGAAAACCAGTTTACGCCATGTAAGAACTACCAGAATGAATTTGGTGAAAGATGAGTTCAGATCTAGGCCCATGTTTCTCATTCTTACGAATCATATGATGGTCTGTCACCAGTTAAAGAATGTCATGAATCGTTCTACCATTCAAATTTCATCCTGCAATTGTATAACAGGAGGAAATGGAAACACATGAGTCACACTACCTTTCTCCATAAATGTAAGTGAGATGACCATGAAATGATAAAAGTAAATGAGAAGGTATACATAAGAAAATAATATGGCATAACTACTAGTCCTTTAAGTAGGTCTTACCTCAGTCAATTTATTTATGTTGCATAAGTAGTTTGTTTGGTTCTGGATAGGTTCTATCCGAACTCAAACCTCCAAAAACTGAGTGCTATCAGAGCGTAAACATCCAGAATCGATTTCTGCAACATTTGGCTAAAAATGGATGAACCATTTAAGAACAAAAGAATCATGCAACTCTACAAACATTGTCAACAGAATCATTTCCAGCGTCATCCATGTGCTGGACTAAGATCTGCAATACCTCATCTGCCAAACTAACTTGAGGACTGCTACTGTCAGCTGTGCTAAACCTATACATCTTATCTGCCAACTCTATCCAACTCATTCCTACTTCCTTACTGCTTCCTATACCCCTCAACAACATCCTTGTCACAGCATACTCACCCCATTTGCTATCTGCAGCACATATGTTTGCAAGCAGAATGTAAGTCTTCACCGCATCAGGGTTAATCTCAATTATTTTCCCTGCAGTTAGTCTTCCCAGCTCTAGATTCCTGTGTATCTTGCAAGCACCAAGCAATGCTCCCCAGATAGATTCATCAGGAGTGAGTGGCATTGTATCAATGAGGATAAAGGCTTCTCTCAGCCTCCCTGCACGGGCAAGCAGATTGATGACACAACCATAAATCTCGTTATTAGGCTGAATATTATACTCAAATAACATTGACCTGAAAAGGTTCCACCCTTCATCTACTAAACCAGCATGGCTGCAAGCACTGATCAGGCCCAAGAACACCACATGGTCTGGATGAACCCCAGCATGGACCATGGAATTAAACAGTTTGATGGCCTCCTTCACATAACCATTCATCCCACACCCACCAATCATTGATGTCCATGATAATATGTCCTTGCAAGTCATCATTTTGAATACCTTCTTAGCATTAAAAATGTTTCCACACTTGGAGTACATGTCGACAAGGGCATTGGAAACTTTTAGGTCATCACCATAGTTTCTCCGGAGTACAGCTCCATGGACCTGCTGGCCACATCTCAGAGCTGAAAGACCAGCACATGCTGATGTGATGCTAGTTAGAGTCAAGCAATTTGGATAGATATCCATGTTGACAAGAAGTTGCATGGCCATTAGAGGATCACGCCGGCTATATCCAGCAATAATGGTATTCCAGGTAACCAAGTTTCTTTCATGCATTTCATCAAAAAGCCTCCTTGCATCCAGTATGCTTGCACAAGTGCAGTACATGTCAACCAGAGAATTTGCAACAGCAAGGTTCGCTCCAAGAGCTTTCCTTATGGAAAGTACATGAATTTGCTGTCCAAAATATAAGTTACCTACTAAAGCACATGTGTGGATTGCAATAGAGCAGCTGAACGGACTCAGCTCAACATCATCCTGCACTGGAGAAACAACAGCTACTGGATCATGAAAACAAATAAGGTTTTTTCAAGACATTAAACATGCAAGCTACAACAAAAATTCCACAAGCAAGTCTGACAAGACACATTTCCTGATACATTAATGATCTACCTAAGGCCACAAGCCCACAATAATGCATTCACTATAGAGGAGCATGTTGATACTTTGATAGGTGAATACTTCAACAATCAGCATATGCTACTTGTACTAAGAATATTTAGCATCAAAGAAGAACTAGTCCAATATTGAGAACTAGCATTGTTTAAATCATATAAGGATCCTGCCCTTTCCGCTGAAGTTTACAAAGTATAGACGGTTCCTCTGCTATGTTCTTATAATCATAAAACAAAAACAAAAAAGCTATAAATTTTGTTTTATTCATGACATGATTAAAAACATGGTGAGATATTTCCTGTAAGAGAACATTCGTTCAAAGAAGAGCAATAGAGATATCAAATTTATACATCAAAAAACCTGAATCATGTTTTGGAACAACTGTAGCCCCGTGTTCTCCTGTCCCCAACGAGCATAACCGGCTATCATGGACGTCCACGACGCGGCCGTGCGCCCTTCCCCGAGCGCATCGAACAGACACCTAGCGTCCACGAGGCCGTCCACGCGGGACGCGTACGCGTCGATGAGTGCGTTCACGACATACGGCGTGTGGTCCACGCCCCTCCGCAAAGGGAGGGCATGGATCGACGCTACGCCGCCGCCGCCGCCGCCGCCGCCGGCACGACACGCGGTCAGGACGCTGGACAGCGTGAACTCGTTGGGGATAACGCCGGCTGCGGCCATGGACCGGAATAAGCCCAGCACCTCACGGTTGCGGCCGCTGGATGCGTAGCCGGAGAGCATGGCCGTCCACGCCACTACGTCCCGCTCGGGCATTTCGTCGAACAAGGCGCGGGCGTGGCGGAACGCGCTGCGCGCGCACAGGGATTTGTCGTTGCGTGTTTGTGCGACATGGGCTTCAGTGTACTGGGCATGGGCTTTCTTTTGCGGCCTTGCTTGCGGCAACTTCCGTCGTAGCAGGCTGGATGTTGGTAGTGGGCCTTATTGTCTTTTTGCTCAATCCTTTCTCACCAGTCATTCCACAGAACAATCCTTCCTCACCATAGCTTTATGGTCTTTTTGCTCAATTGTGTTTTTATGTTTGGCTCGTAAGCCAAACAAGCTGGCTCGAGCTAGTTAACAAGCCGAGCCGAGCCAAAATATTAACGTTTTTTTTCTCAAATACGTACGTGTGTGTCTTTGTATTAGAAAAAAACGAGCGTAACTTATAAGACGTCGTCTCCGGCTTTTCGAGAATGTTATGGGCTACATCTTGACAAGAAACATTCTACCCACACGTTGCACTCCATCTGCGACGGTACCCCTCAGCTAGCTCCCTAAGGCCTGCCGCTCCTGCGTTGATCCATTTGTCCGCCTCTGCTTTGAGCACGGAAGCAAATCCTGGATCGATGCCGGGGAGCTCCTGAAGCAGCGTGCGTTGCGCTCCTTCCACAGCTGCCAGGAAATGAGGGCGAATAAGCTGTTCATACCTTTGCGCTTCACGTTCGGTACCAGAGATCGTAGACGCCGTCGCAAGCCGATTGTTGTCCTCGAATGTGTAGGCAGCGTCAGGTTAATAGCCCTTAGCACCAGGAACCAAACTTCTCTGGAGAAAGGGCAGGTGGCCAGGATGTGGTCGATAGACTCCTCTGCCTGATCGCAGAGATAGCATCTGGGGTGCGAGGGGAGGCCATGGCGCTGCCGTCGATCCGCCGTCTAGTGCCTTCGTCGTAGCGCGAGCCACAGGAATATTCGTGCCTTGTGGGGTGCCCATGTCTTCCAAATGAGCTTATGTCCAGCGAAAGTATTGTACCCTGATGCAGCATATCATAGGCCGATTTTGCCGAGTATTCTCCGTTTGCAGTCCAGTGCCACATCGTTCTGTCCGGCTGGTCACTGAGATGTACCGCATCGACCGCATGCCACAGGTAGCCAAAACATTTACGTACCGAGCTATATAACAAGCCGAGTCGTAACTAGTTGACCAGGCCTAGTGCCATCCCAAAAGTAAGCTGGTCCCTACGCTCCTTATCGGCGTGATGATCTAACGAAGAGTTAATTATAGTTTTTTTACAATATAACGACAACTCGTCAGCCAAAATTCATATATATATATATATATATATATATATATATATATGCCTCCGTTTGGTCTAGAGTAGCACGGGTCAGAAACCAGCCAAACCACAGCAGTACAGCAGCACGGACCGGTCGAACGTGCCAGGCTTCTTAATAAAACTGTTCAGATAATGAGTGCGAGCTAAGTACGTTTTGCTCCTGCTCCAGACCAGCCATGGGCGAGTGCGAGTCTGGCGCACGCACAAGCGCGCAGCGACTCGGTCAAGTAGCCCATTGCAGCCGCTGGATCCCATTGCTCGGAGCCTCGGACGGTCAGGATGCTCTCACCTTTATATCCTCTGCTAATGCACGTAGCTTTCGGTGGCGCGGGCCTATAGTAGAGCAGATAGTAGGATTAATAACGCAAGTGATTAGAGTAAGCAGAGACGGGCGAGCATCGAGCACGTGGGGCCTCAGTGTAGCTGCGCTGCGCACGTTAGCGGGTCTTCACGTCGACTCCCTGGAGACCAAGCGTTTGACCAGCTGACCCCAGACTGGCGACCGCCTTTTGACTATTTGACCCCGTGTCGACAGGGCCCTGCCATGTCACCTGCCTCGCCGGATCCAGCTGACAAAAAGGCATCGTGGCGTTTCAAGTTGTAGGTCCAAGTAGTAATGGAGCTGTAGCAGAAATCACAAAACTGGCTCACGGGGATGAATCCGCACGCGTTGGGCGTTGCTGTTCTTTGCACAAAAATTATACAACTGTGTAAACTTTTCAAGCCCATTGTATTTGAAGTTATTGATGATGGGATTAACAGTGGAGTGACAAAATTCGCTATCTAGACCTTTGTGCTAAGGAGCACTCTGGCATACTAGCCCAACTAGGACCCCCCGATTTAACAAATTTACCATTTCGTTTATTCAACAGCTAAATTCATGGTTTTGTTAAAAAACACAGGTACTAGTTATATGCTCTTAAATGTTATTCAGCTAAATTCAGGTTTCCTTAGTTAGATGCTCTGAAATTTTATGGGTCTGTAAACGCAATTCACCTATAATTTGTTGAACACAACAAAACCCTTAGAATGCAAATGATTTATACTGGTGCGAAAAGTTTGTTTGGGTATAGACTGAAATGCGTGTAACTATTCTGAATTTGTCATCGCAGAGAGCGCAAGAAACTTTAGCATCAACTAACTTAAAACAAAAATGGATCTATGCGGAATTCCAAATCAAAAGTTTAATTTTAGCTAGGATATTTGGAAGTTAAAAAGTTGAACAAATCACATCCCGGAGACGCAAAGTGGGAAGGAGCATGGAAGCGAACTACAAAGGACAGGTAGGGGAGGCATCCATCCGCAACTTTACAAGCCTTTTGCATAGGCAAAGGTGACATCATGGCAGCAACATCACCTACACCTGGTTGTGGTTGGAGTCAGAGAAGCCATTAGGGACATCGTGGAGGAGGAGCTGAGGAAGCATGGCATGGAGCCCAAAATGGATGGCCTCGTTGCCTTGCGCGGCATCGCACCACGCCTAGCTAGGCCTTCAAGGCTGCTTGTCGAACCTGCCCCTTGAGCCCCGATACCGAGTCCCCACGTAGTGGCCTGTGGCATCAATCCTGTTCTCAGCTTAAATCCCCTACTAAGCTTGGTCCTGACATTGTCGTTTTCTGTGTTTCTAAAAAATTTAGGACAATTTTTGGATTAGAAATCAGGCTTCTAAGGAGGCCCTAAATTCAGTTACGGCACCTTTACTCCCTAGTACAGAAAAAGATCTGCTGAATAGATATTGATACAAATATTTTGAGATTTTTTGGAGTAAATATTCATTAAAAATCTACTTAGTCTAGAGTAAGTTGATAAATGTCTAGAGTAAGTAGATAAATCTCTAAACACTTCTTTTTCTTTTTAAAATAACAATGGGGTTTAAATCTCTGGTTCTTTTCTTTATGGTGCAGAAAGAGGTGAGATTAGGTGCCCTTTTCTTCATTTTGCATTTCTTATTAATTTTGTATGCCACTGTTCTGAAGATTACTTTTTATTTTTTCTTATCCTTAACAAAAAAAATGTTTCTTTGGTTAAAATTTCTTATTTACCTCTTGACTGTTGTAACATTTTTTGTGAAATAAGCAACCATTTTCATCAATTCATTTCTCCTTCGTTTTTTTCATAATGAAAAGTACTAGCAACATCCGAATAAAGGTTTTATGTGACATAAAAAATATATGTCAGCATTGTAGTTTATTTTAAAGTGGAAACTAGAACAAAATAAATCTTAGGGACCCTGAAAAATAAAAACTAAGAAAAAAAACATTGACAATATGGGCCTTCTTTTCACCTGCAACATTGAACAAAAAATAGATTATTGTGTGTTTGGGTTTATGCATTTCCTAGGCTACAATAATGATCCTATTTAATTGTTCAGATTATGGGATAGGGTTGTCCCTATTTATGCCGTTAACACACGAGTATATGTGGACCCAACATGCCATCCATAGACATATGTTCATCCTCTTTATGGTTATCTTCTTCCACCTTCCACAATGCGCGGGTCAAAAGCTAGAACTTTGCCCTTAATTGCTCCATCTATCGCCGACCATGGCCATTGCATCGAGTTTCACTTCTTGAAGCGGCCTCGACGATTGTGTTCACCTCCAACCTTGCACGTCACCACCTCACCTGTCTGTCCGCATCGTTCTCCACCACCATCAACAACCATGATCCTCCCTTTGCCACTAGCCCCCCTGCCATCTTCATGCTTGGCGCCATCTTCAATTTTTTAGGCTTGGTCGCTGTCTAGGGCTCAATTTTCGACCCTACCTTTGTTGCATGCCTCCACCTCTCGCTAAGTGACACGGGTCCTTGAGCCCACGCTAGATGGATGAACAACAACATCGATAGAGGATTGTGGTCAAAAAAAACATCGATAGAGGATAGCCCATCCCCTCGATTTCAAGGGATATGATGGGTGACCCGAAGCTAAGGGTGATGATATACGTTGGGCAATGACGGAAAAAAAAGTTTAGAGCAAATCATTCAATTAAATCATGTTAATTTGTTAGCTTCTCTGATCAATCACTTATCAATCAGATAATAACACTAGAAATAATCCGGTCATTAGTCTCAGGCAGCAGCATACGTATACAGTAGCTAGTCCAAAAATACGGATCGATCAGTAAAGTGGTTGTTCCCAGATGTCCTCCAAACTCCACCAGTTGTCTCCAGTTTCTCCCAGTCCGAATTCCGTGTCGTCATGGTTGGCACGAGCAAGAAGCTCTGACCAGCTCTCGTCGAACATGTCGACGCTCGTGGCGCTGGAGCATCCGTTGTTCTGGCATTGCTCGGTAGAAGTAGAGCATCCCGCCGCCATGGCGGAACAGCTGCTGGATTGGAAGTGCGACGGTGGCGACGCCTCCCGTGACGACCACGACGACCCGGTGACGCTCGACGCGCCCGGGGACGGAGCGCGCGCGCAGTTGCCCATGGGCGCCGCAGCGTTTCCGTACGCCGGTTGGGACGACGACAGCTCGCGCGATGAGCTCGCCGCCGAGTAGTAGTGAGAGACGTTATCAGCAGCGTTAGCGGCGACGGCTGTCTCTTCGGCGTGGATCCTCTCGACGAGGCGCGGCATCCAGAGGTTCCTCATGGCGTCGTGGAACCGTCGGCTGCCGACGTCGCAGCCCAGCTGCTTGGCGTGCTTCTGCACCCTGGTCCGCCAGTAGTTCTTGACCTCGTTGTCGGTGCGGCCCGGCAGGTGCGCGGCGATCTTGGACCAGCGGTTGCCCCAGCGCGCGTGGAGGTCGAGGATGAGCAGCTGCTCCCGCGGGGTGAAGTCCCCGCGGCGCACGCCGGGGCGGAGGTAGTTGAGCCACCGGAGGCGGCAGCTCTTGCCGGTCCGCCGCAGCCCTGCCGCGCGCGCCAGCTCGTTCCACCGCCCCTCGCCGTGCGCCGCCACGTACCCCGCCAACAGCGCGTCCTCGTCCACCGTCCACGGACCCCGCCGCAGCTCCGCGTCGTCGTCGCCGCTGGTGATCATCATCGTCGTCGCCGCCGCCGCCGCTGGCCAGTCACACGACGATGAGCCCTTCCACAGCGCGTCCATGTCGATCGAGGATCGGTTGACAGACGCTGTCCGAAGCGAGCTAGGCAGCTAGAGAGTGAAGTGAGCGAGTGTCGATGGGAGCTGCTGGACGCTGTGTGTGAACGTGCGGCGGAGGCTGTCGATGGGGAGAGGAACAGGGTGGGCGCGGGGTTATGTAGTGGGGCGCCGTGGTGGGGTGGTCAAAGCGAACGGGGAATGTGAATCTCAGCGATGTGGCCGCAATAACGATAGTTTTTAGCGCGGGATGGAGCGCACAGGAGGTGCATCTGCGCATGCGCGTGTTGTTGGATTTGCGTTGCTGCGTCAGTCGCCGATGGGGCGAGTTAATTAATCGCGTTAATTAGAAGGGCCAGCGTAGCGAGGTTTGAACGTTGACCCGGATGCGACGACCTTTCTTCGCTTTTGCATATCGCCAGCGCGGCTGCTTTGTGTGTATCTCTGTGGTTTGGTCGTCGGGGTGAGCGGCAGGGTCAGTCGGTTGTCAGCTAGCTAGTGCCGCGGAATCGATTCTAGCTACTCTGTTATGGATCAACTCACGTTGCTCACAGGAAGGACTTTGTTCCTTCCAACGTAACGTGTAATGTTCTCGTTCTTCGTGACACTAGAAACGTTCTCGCAACAGAGCATTTTTACCAACATACGTATATATACAGTACAACTATATTAGACGTCTGTGTATTACAAGATTAAAATTCCATCATCTTTAACCAACTATTAGGCCCTATTTCGGTCAAAGGATTTGGAATGAAGGAAATAGAAATCACTCTAATAGAACAAATACATGAATAATATAGGAATGGACGAATCGAAAAACATAAGAACTGTACGTGAAAAACTAAGGAAGTTTAAAGGAATCTTAAGGACAAATTCATGTTACTTCTTTGTTAAACCAGGTAATCACCAATTGTTGCTATCGATCCGTTGTTTTATCCTCGTTCCCTATGCACGGTCCTATGTTTTTTTTTTTTATGGAATCAGAGGCAAACGAGTTTTTTTTTTTCTCTAGTTTTCCTATGCGCTCTATTCTTACAAACCAAAGCTTTCTACAGGAAGTGAGTTCTTAGGAATTCGAATCCTACATTTTTCATGAGATTCACCTCCATTCCAAATGGGGCGTGAATTGTAAAGGAAAGGAATCCCATTTGAGGAAAGTTCAATTACTTACAAAAGAAAGGAAACCATAGTAGTACAAAACATAGCTAGTGCGGGGTCAGTCGGTTGTCAATGGAATCGATTCTACTATGTTATGGATCAACTCACTTGGACTTGGCTTCCTTGATTCCAACGTAACATAATGTTCTCCAATACAACATTTTTTGTGACACTACCAACGTTCACGCGACAGAGCATTTTTCGTGACTCCGTTTCGGGAGCGTACGTTCGTAGTAGAAAAGGGAAGGAATCCCATAATGGTGTTTTAAACAAAGGGAGGTTTCATTTTTTACCAAAGGAAAGAAAACCATATAGTAGTACAAAACATCTACTGTAACTCAAGGAAAATAATCTTTGCTCTCTCATGCTTCCCATGCCTGCTCATGTTCCATTACTGTATTTACAAATCGTGCAGTTCACTGCACTGCGTACCCCCCAGGCCCCGCCTCGCTCTCTCAGGATGGGGACACGGGTGCTGCCGCCATCCCCACCCCGAGAGCCCCTCCCACGAGATCCCACCCCCGGCCGCTGCCGGAGCTCGACGGCAAGGACGGCGGTGGCTGGGTCTCCTTCGCCTACTCCTACTCCTCCCTCGTCTCTCTCCCAATGGTGTACACGAGATGGTTGCTTGTGGTCGGCAGCCGGCGGCGGGATTTCGGGCCTCTGAGCCCAGATCTGGTGTCCCCTCGGCCTGATCCGCCCTGCCCGCGAGCTGATCCGTGGCGTGGTGGTGGGAGATGACTGTGATGGCACGGTGGTGAGCCGACGTGCTGGTGGTGTGCTCCGGCTGCCCAGATCTACAACACACAGAGAAGACGGTGGTGCGGCAGTTCGTCGACGACGCCGTGGTGGTGTGGATGGCCCAGGCTTGGCTTGGGGTGCCCCAATGGCGCCATGGTGGTGCTGGCTGGCGGAGGCCTAGTGTTGGCATGCCGGCGATGCCTTGGTGGCGCGGCTGGCAGCGCCAGGCCAGGGTGGAGGCCGTCGATCCGCCATCTCTGATGCTAGAGCTGGCGGTCCTTGAGCCGGATTTGCTCCGCTGGAGAAGATGGGCGTGCGAATGGCGACAGTTTGATGCGGAGGCTGTTGGAGGCCTTGTGCGATGTGGTTGATGCGGGCTGGCTCGGGAGGGGTTGGGACGCTATTGGGCTGGGTGACAGGAGCTTCTTTTGATCCCGTCCCTCTTCTCCCCGTCGGCTGCCTTTCCCCGTCCTCAGGCTGGTTCTTCCTTCTGCGAGCCGGCTCTATCTGTTCTGGCGGGAGGCGGACACGTCGGCTGGCTTCCCTGGCACTTCTCCTGGTCGACGTCACTTGGGGAGGTGGACATGCGGGGCTGCTATTGAACCATCGCCACATCTTGCCTCCCTGGAAGGGGTCAGTCTCTGGCGACGACAGTGTGGAGGCTCCATGAGGTCGAGGAGAAAGCTTGGATGATGACGTCTGCGGACGTCGTGCCCTCCTTGGAGGCATCCTTTTCTACCTCTCCTCCTACGTGCTGGATTTTGCAGATGAAAACCTTCCCTTGATGGGCTAGCTTGTGGACGTCATCCTGGCGTTGTTTCCTTTTTGAAGGCTTTGCTAGGCGATCCAGTTTCCACTTTGAACCTAGCTGTCGTGGCATTTCCCCAATGTTTTTGGTCCTCGGTGCTCCAAGGGAGATGATGCTCGGTTCTCCTTTTTTTTCTTTTCTAGTTTAGGTGTCTTAGTGGGGTCTTTTTCTTCGACCAGGTTGTTTGTTGCATAGTTGTTTTAGTTGGGTCGATGCGACCAAAGTTGAAGTGGTTGGTTAGTTGTTTTAGTTGGGTCGATGCGACCAAATTGCTAGTGGTGGTGTGAGTAGCGACAGTTGTACCAAAGTTGAGCAGGATGAGTGGGTACTCTTCTCAGTTGTATGGTTTTTCTAGCCAGTTTCAATTCAAAAAACTAGACCGACACTTGCCTTTTTTTTTTTCTTTCTTCGTCTAATAGAACATTTAAAATCGTGCAGTTATTTAAAAATCTACCGGACCTTAATTTGAGCCCGCATAGATGCGACAGTGCTTCTTTCTTTATTTAAGAAAATTTTATTTCTGAAATTTGAGGTTCTACGTCTTTGACCGGGCCCAAGACAGGAGTAATAAGGTGTATGTCGATGCAACAAACTGCCTTTGGAGACCAATAGCGAGTTGAATTGGGACGGAAGGACAATTTGTTTAGTGTTTGGTAGCAATGAACATCAACTGTTTTTTTATGAAAAGAATACAGAAGGACATGGAGTCGTTTTCCCCCTTAGCACTAGTGAGGAGTTGGGGTGGGGCAAGCAGCCGTGCCGCGGTGCTCGTGCAGTCGTGCTGGAGGCTAAAATAGCACTCAGTCTGAGTCATCACAAATCCGTGCACCATGCATATGACAGAGTCTCCCCATGGTGGGGGCAGGTACCTGCTTGCTTTTGTGTATCTCTTTTGAGCAATGCTGCTGCTGATGTTGAGTAGGCTTGTTGTTATATGATGCGCAGTGCCAACCATGTCTAGTTCGACGCAAACAGAATAGAAACAGACGAATCCTTTCAGCTAACAAGGCTTAAACTACACAGTTGTAAAGAGAAGATCTAGAAGCCAGCACCAATAAAATACCACATTCAACCACATGCAGGAATGAAGAAATTGACTTGTGTTATGCCGCTATACAGTTTGTCTCTTCAGCTATGTATATCTAGTAATAATATATTCTCTGTCCTTGTGTCTTTCTTGAGAGGCATTAGAAGCGAAACGTGCTTCATCACTTGGTCTAAACTTTCTTTTGAACACCGTACCCGGCCCCAAGATAGACATGATTAACGTAAACGCTCAACCCTGACCTGCTTTAACCAAAAAGCTAACTGCTTTTTCAATAGTGCGGCCACTGGTTCATGCATCTTGCTAAGCCGAGGTAGTTTGTTTAATCTTTTTCAGGGACAAAACACAGAACGAAGAGGAATTCCGAAAAAAAAGGCAGAAGACGAAACGCAAATGGCAGAGAAAGAGTATCGGATGTGACTGTCTCATCAATCATTCAGTCGGGAGTTCACTGGAAAACGATATTGAGAATAAGGGCTTGAAGGGGTATTCAAGGCTTATGGGTCTTCTACTTTTGTGCTAGAGCACACAAAAAAAGGTCCCTTTTCTCAGAAATGAAAAGGAACACAAGCAACGTGTTATCATTTGCCAAGAAAAAGAACTAGTAAGGCTTCACTTGGTACAACTTCGTTTTACTAGTAGCATTTTTTTTTCTTCAATTTCACTAGTTGAGAGCCCTTAAAAAAAATTCACTAGTTGAGGTAATGTTGTTTTAAAAAAATGTTTGCTAAAATAATTTTTATGGGAGAGAGAGCCGAGAGAAACTGATATTTCAGCTTCTTCACGGGTCTATAAACTTAGCAATAATTTTTATTTAAAAACATATCTAGCGTAAATCAACCTTTCGGTACAAATCAACTATGCAGAAACTAATTACATCCAGGCTTGGAAAGAACATGAAAAGCGAAAGATAACAGAGACATGCAGTTTGATTGGGCCCAACCCAACGCGTAGGAGATCTGGCCTACCTTAGCTCTGTTCTGCTGTCGTCGATCCGTAACGGTACGCGAATCCAAATCGACACGGTTAGTTGATTAATCAAATATATGTAACGATTAGCAGATCGATGACTTCCAACTAAAGTTGGATCTTCCATGATGCTAAGTTACTAGGAGCTACCGTACCTACAGAGATGAGATCCACCGAGAAGCAAAGATTGATCGAGAGCAGAGACGACTTGAGTTCAATTGGTCGTGATTGATTTGAGCAAGCGCATGCTCCTACTTTTACCCGTGGTTATTTGATCAACAATTAATAATGCTGGTCAACCCGTTTCAGTCATAACAGAAAGGTGCTTAGCAGCCTTCAGATCAGATGCGTGTACATACTGTGAGCGGGGAGAAGATGTATCCCTACGCCGTATCAGTTGTGTTTGCGTCTTTACCTACCTTCAGGCTTCAGCTAGAATAGTAGCCTGCTACGTGCTGTGCGCCTGTGCCGTCGCAAGCATGCCGACCGGTCGGTTTCACTATGCCATTTCAGTAGGCAACACCGCAACAGGAAGGTCATATATACTAGGAAAAACTAGCTTATGCTTTAAGCTTTAAAATCAGACATCTTGCACAACCCTAAATTTTAAAACCATTCAAATTACCTCCTTCATCTAGTTCAAAGGCGGTTTTATCATTTCTTCTTTATTAGTTAAAAAGTCTGACATACTCCATAAAGTTCTTTCCTTTTTTCTGAAAAAAACCCATAAGATTTTATGACCACATAGGATATCTCTAAGCTTTTAAAAAAGTTCCAATAAAAATCCTATCGGTACATTGGGATACGAAATTTTGAATAAATTATTTATTGAAGCTTTCAAAATTAGATTTAGCTTTAGAAAAATAAATAAATATTCAAAAATTCTCAAAATATTCGAATTGATGTCTAATCATGTTTTGGAAACTTTTCACAACAAAAGCATGAAGCACAATGAGCATGAATGTATCTCATATTTGGAGTTCTTTTTACAAATATTTTAGACATTGAATTGAATGTTTATGGAGTTCTTTTCCCATTTTTTTTATGTTTTTCCTAAGGATAAATATTTTTAAAGCCTCTAGAGATTTTTTCAAGATCTTTAAATATTTTTATGGTTTGTCATTTTTTTAGTCTACCTCTTAAGGGTTTTTAATGAAATTTTGAGAAACTTAGAGGCATTTGTTATGATTTAAAAATTTTATCAAAAATTTTAACTAAAAATTAAACCGCTTTCAAAACCATTTTAATCTTGGGCAGTGAGGTAATTTAGTTTTGATGGTTTAGTAAGATATCTAGGTTTAGAGTTTGTGGGCGGAAAACCAGACCAGGACAATATATTTTGGATGAGGAGTTGAAATGGACTTGTTCCTATGTAGAGTACTTGTATCTACGTGGCTCAGCGTTCTTATGGGCCTGGACCATGTCAACCAGCACGGGCCAGCTCTTCATGGGCCTAGGGAAACTATACTCTGTTCTACGTGCGGGTGGCCTAATATGGGTCTATTATTTGTTGTTTTATAATCAAGTTCTTGAATTACAATTCAAAAAAAGTTCTTGAATTGGGAATTTTTCTTTGAATTTTAGAGTTCATCTAAAATTTATGGTGAGGCTAAATGAGTCAGCTTAGCCCCCCTCCCCCACTGTAATCAAATTATGTATGTGAAGGTAAAATTAAGTCATTTTTCCTCTGTCCTTCTCAATCGATCAATCTTGTGGCATGTAAAAAATGAGCAAAAAGATAAACTGAACTTAATGGAAGAAGAAGAAGAAACAGAGAATTGTATGATGAGACTTTTTCAGATCATCCAAATGAAGTGCAGCACAGAAGGCCAACGGTAGTACGAAAGCATCCAAGCTAGCAAGCAATCCTTTCCACTAGTACAGTCACATCACACGCCTATTTGTCGTCTGTTTCCTCTTTGTAACAAACACCACTTTGACGCTGCTGCAACTGCAATGCAACCAAACCAACCGTATAGTACAAGTCTGTATGATGCCCCCTCCAATGCAATCGTCGCCGCCATCTTCCCTCCGGCCGGTTCCTCCACTAGACCACTAGATGTTTTGCCTTATTTTTCGCCACTCACACCCTGCCAAGATTTCCCTGACGCGCACCCCCGCAAGCACGTCGGGCATCAGCTTCACCCGTGGATGAGTTGCTTGTTGGGGCTAGTTGTGCTGAACACCGGCAGGCTGATGGCGTCGACGCGGCTGCTTGCGATTGCGACGGCACCAGCCTTGCCGCTGAAGCCAAGGCCCACGGCGGCGGCTGCGGCGGCGGCGGTCTCCTCGTCGCCTTTGTCGTTGTCAAGGTCCGGTCTGTTCATCTCCTTGCCCTTGCCCCAGAGCACCATGTATAGCCCGACAACGATGAGCCCCGACCCGGCAGCAATGTCAATTCTTTGACAATCAACCAATTCATGACCATAATTTTAGCACGCCATGATTTTGGTTTGGTAAGATTTGGATGTCAATCAAGCAAGCCCATTGTTATATAGTTTCAGAAGCCAGCACTAGACACCTGCCGAATGTGTGCTTAATGTTCTACAACTCATCGACCCCTTTTGAAGAGCCAAACAAAACGATCGGTCGACGAGCTGAACAAGGAAGCTCTTTTCTCGAAACAAAAGGGAAAACACACACAGCTGGCTCATCTCACAAGCAAGGCAGCACTGAAACGTATGCCCGATGAACTGTGATTAGTAGTAATAAGCCAAACAAACCAGCATGCAAGGGGGGAGGTGTGTGTGTTTGCGCACTGGAACCAACTAACGCACACCCAATGAACTGAAACTCCGATCCGGAATGACGATGAACATGCTGATGGAGCGCTGGTGTAGGTAACTATGCATGTTTGCTGTGTGTGTGCTACGGCTGCTACGGGCCCGGCCTATTATAATTACCTCTCAACAAAGTAGGCGATGGGGGAGATGACGGCGGCGGCGATGAGGTTGCGGTAGGCGATGAGGACGTAGGGGCTCATGCCGGCGTCCAGCGCCAGCTTGGACACCACATTCATGCCGGCGAAGCCCAGCTGCACGAGCACCATGGCAACGGGGGGCACGCAATTCTTGCCCATGCTGCTCTGATCTGGATGCTGCCGGCGATCACCTCCGGCGGCCGGAAACTTGCTCCCGATGATTCCAAGTGCACGGGCCGGCGGCCAGCGTTGTTCTTGAGAGGTGGAATTTTGGGGCGGTGGTAGTATTGATCACTGACAAGCTATAGAGAGAGAGGGGCTAGCTAGCTAAGTGGTTAGATGCTGCCCGGGGAGAGAAGCGGAGCGAGGGAATGCGCGTGTATATATAGCCACTAGCTCGGGTGGGGCGTGCGTGGTGGCCTGGCGCCCTGGCCAAAACGACGTTGGATGGTGGCGATTACTTGCTGCAGCGAAATCTGCAGGTGGTAACCGAAAAAAAATGAAGTGCAGTCAGGGGCATCCATCGGTGCATTGAACGCAAAGCGACGCACGCACAGCTAGCTCGGCTGCGTGCGTGCTGCTTAGCTCTAGCGTTGCTAATGCTAATGCTAGCTAGGCACGCCGCAGCTGGCCGCCTGGCATCCTGGTCCTGGCCCTCCATGCTTCATTGCTTGCTTGTCACAAATTAAGCTACGTGTGACCGATCTAGCTAGCTATCAACGCCCGTGCAAGCTGCAGCCCGGGATACAGATGGTTAGTAGAATAAATGACAATCGACGCGTATGAATGCAGTATTAGCAATCCAAACCTAGCTTAATAACAGAGAGGATCAATAGATTTGTGTTACTGTTGATTCCAGCATTATTGCTTTCTTCTGCGTATGTATGACATACCTATATATCTTGAGGTACGTGTGCTAGTTAGATTCAGGTTGCCAACTTGCTTTCTCCAATCAGACTCTACCGTACCCTCGCGTCGTCTCCCTCTCGCGGGGGGCAACCGAGGGCTCCCCGCCACCACCTTCAAGAACCCCTCTCCATCGCCGCCGGCCAGGTCGCTGCCACCGCTCCTCCTCGCCGGCGGCGGCGGCCAGCAGGGGGCTCAAAAAGGCTCCTTCCTACGCCTCCCTCGTCCTCCCCGTCTTCCCCGTGTTCCCCCCTCCTCGTCCACCTTCCAGCGCCGGCGGTCACCGGCGACGGCGCAGCCGGGTCCTGCCTCCCTTGACTGGATCTGGCCCCTCCACGGCTGGATCTCGCATCGGGAAGGCCCAGGTGGCCTGCGTCCTCGGCGGCCACCCTTGGGTTCCGGCCGGCGACGGCGGTCCAGCTCGTCCCCGTCGGGGCAAGCGGCAGGACGGTCGGTCCGGCCCTCCTCGGCTCGTCTAGGCCGAGGAGCGCGTGCGGCCTGCTCCACGGGCATGCGCCGTGGCGGCTCGTCCTCCCCACCAGGGTGGTGGGTCGATGGACGGGCCGGATTCGACCCGCGCCGCCCCGCCGGTGGAGATGCTGCAGACGACGGCGCCTGGCCGGCGGCGCCCTCCCTCCCCACCGGCGGTGGTGGGTTGTAGGGCAGCGGTGATGCCAGTTCCGGCCTGCGCCGCCCGGCCGTCGGCGCTCCGGCGTGCGACGGCGTTCTGGGCAGTGGTGCTCGTCCTCCCCACTGTGGTGGGTCGATGGACGAGCTGACACGCTTCCCTGTCGGCGGTTCTTCAACGCCCAGCGGCGACTGGACCAGCGGCCCCCGTCCTCCCCACCGACGGTGGTGGGTTAATGGACCCCGCTAGCGGTGCTTCGGCAGGCGACGGCGATGCGGGCGGCGGTGCTCGTCCTCCCCTGCGGTGGGTTGATGCACTGTCCAGTTCCGGCCCGGGCCACCTGCCGATGGCGCTCCTGCGGGCTACGGCGCGCTGTGGGCGACACAATCCAGGGTGAAAACCCCATCCCAGGCTCTATGCCTTGGGTCGACGACGGTAGCGGCCACGTCATCACCTTCCTGAAGGCGTCATTTTTCTGTCCGTCGGCGACGGCTACCGGGAGTTCGGGAACGAAAGTTCCAGTGGGTGGCATCGCAATGAAGTTGGCGTCCGTGGGCGTCATCTCTTTCATGAAGGCTCCGTTGAAGAACCCTACGAACTCCCGCGTAGCCAGTCCGACCCGTTTGTCCATGTCGCCAGCCGCTCCCCCGCCATGTGCTTGGCACTGGAGTAGTGCTTTCTCTTGCGTGAGCTGTGCTCCGCCGTCGCTCAGGTTCGTCATGCTCGGTTGAAGACGCTTCGGTGCTTGCGCCGTCGTCGTGGTTTGCTGTTACCGACCACCGATGTTGTGTTTGGCTCCACCTCATGCGGTCGCTGCAGAGCGTGTGATGCCCCCCGCGGTCGTTCCGGCGGGGTAGCGGCTCCTGAGTTTCGGCCTTGTGACGTTGCAACTCACCTCGCGGAGTTGCGTGGTGTGGCTTCGAGGGGGCCTTTCTCTCTTCTTGCTGTCGTGTAGTGTTTGTTTTCGTGTTCTTTTATGTTTGTGGCCACGATCTCGTGGGTGTGTTGCGTTGTATTTGCCAGTCTCAACCTTCTTCTACTTAATAAAAAAGATACATGAAGTCGTGTTCGAGAAAAGAACTTTTTCTCCAGGTCCGTTCATGTCCGTGGGGTTTTCTTGCTTCTTCGGCTCTCCGACTGCGCGCGCACCCGTGTCTGCTCTGCTCTGTTGCCCCTCAACAAACGCTCGTCATGCCCCTCCAAACAAACGCGCGTGTGCTGTGTCAGCCGAACCCTTTTGCCATCACCTCCTCCATCAGCTAGCTTGCGCGGTAACTGAAGCCGTTTCCAAAGGAGGCCATGCACGGCCATTCGTTGGTCTGTCCCGTGCTACCACCACCATGCTCGTTACGTTCCAGCTACCTCTTTTCTTTCCTTTTCTAGTAGAATACATACAGAGGACACTCAATCTCTGCATGCGAAACGTGCTGTGCGTTCAATTGCCACCATTTCGCAAATGCATCTCTGCCGATCGCGATCGACGTCATTAATAGCTGTCCTGGGCTGATAGAACTGCACTACTACTGATCATTCCGAAATGGAGGACAGCTAGCAGTTAGTCGTCCAATCGGCCCGTTTCTAGTTCTAGTTTCTGTTAGTACCTTCTCCATGGATTGACTTTGCAGTTGCAAACGTATATGCGAATTTCCTACAAGTAACGCGGTGGCGTATATGTATAGAAATGTATTCAAATCGTGTGTACGTCCAAACAAATTTGAGTTGGATTTTAATTGGACAACTTTTTGACCATATTTCACATAACTCAAGTGGCTAGTTAGCAGTACGCCAAGTTTTCGTTTTCTTGACCGGTAAGAGCATCTCCACCGGAACCCCTTTCGTTCCCTTTTCTCTTAAGATATTGATCTAGTTTAGAGGATTAAGAAATCTGGATTACGCTAGATATATAGGGGATATATGCTCCATCGGATCAAGAAAACCTCGTCCCTTTATTACATTGGTCCCACATATTATATCAGTGCCAAATCAATCTCCCTTCCTCTTTCCTTTCTTCTCTCTCCCTCGTTTCTTTCCATATATCCACAGCGGTGTGGAGCAGTCACGAGAGATGTTGATTATTTCAATTTTTATTAGAAATATACAGTACAAAGCAGATGTTCATAACACGCACGTACACTCATCTCTATGAACACACGTACGCAAACCCTACCCCTATGAGCACTTCGAAGGACCGAGCACCCGGCAGTTCTGGAGATTCTCGAAGTCACCACTGGCGCCTCGTCGTCGACGGGAACGTTGCTTACCACTTAATGCATAACTCTAGAAAATTCCTAAAATCCCAGAAAAGGTGCGAGCACTAGAATTAGAATCCTGGTGGGTAGCGTCCCACTAGACCGTCTAGTCAAGTTATCCATCATACACCAAAATCAACTTAATGGACCATATCGGGTTCTATTCTCTTACAATAGGAAATATGATTGGTTCTAAGTTACAAATTAACCCGTTTTAGTTTAGATAGGTAGAGTACGTACTAGGAAAAACATTGTTCCACGTCTCATTAGATTAGTATGTTTCTTTTCTAGTGGATTCAAATCGAGCCATAAGACAAGCATTTTAGAAGACCCAATTCAACCCCTCCACACTCTTGGGTTTGCCACATTCTCGTTCCTTCTGAATAGTTGTGGGGAGTAATGGAATTTGCAGCAATGACAACATGGAACACCATATGATTCCCGGAGGGATGCACCTGTTCTAGAACACGTGATGTGGCTTGCTGTAAGTGAAATCAAGCCCTAAGTGGATTTTGGTGATGATGACCATATAAATAAGCGAGTAATGACTTTTTAGAACAACTTGATATCAAATTATATGATCGTGGGTGCATGACAAGTGGAAGGAAACCCGTGAGAATTAAGCTTAGTTCAGTTGATTAGATTCCTTGTGGTGAAACTATAAACCTACCTAGGTTCAAGTCTTTTGACTTGACAGAGGTGTTTGTATTTTACAAGATTTATTTCAAGATTTAGTGACGCTATTCTTTCGGTGGTAAGTGAGATATGCCTACCGACAACGAGACAACTATGATGACTTTGTCAATCTCAAGATTCATTGATGGTCCAATTCAGTTGTTTGAAGGTGTTCACAGAAATAGGATGTTTGTGTGTGTGTGTGTTCGTACATACGGGTAAGTGTATGCTCATGCATATAAGATTTTGTGTCTATACACTAGGTCTCGTGAAAAATTAGAAGGAGACCTCAATTCTATAAGGATAGCTGAAATCTCGCTGAAATCCCAAAGGAGTAGTTTAAATTCATCTTATCTATGAATTTGAGTATAGGACAAGGTGTACTATAAATGGGGACATCGTCATTAGTAAACTAGGATGAACCACCAGTACAAAAAGTTAAATCAGTAACGCCCCTATTTTTAACAGAAGCAGCTGACATTGCACGCCGCCTCTACACTTGTGGGGCATCACTGTAGCTTTGTAACTGCCCCCGATGATATATATTTAGAATCTGTTCCATAAAGAAAACAGCCTCTGAAGATCGCGTACTTTCAGAGGCGGTTTCATTAAGTCATCCGCTTTTGAAGTTATATTTTTAGAGGCGGTTATTATAATAAAACCATTTACGAAGATACAGGTTTCTAGAGATAGTTCTCTTAATCCAACCGTCTCTGATGAATGGATCATGTAACACTCTGGTGTTAAGCATGCATAATCATTCGCATTCTTAAGCATAAGCATCATTATGCATAGCATTGATGAAAAGGTTGATTGTCATTTCATGTATCATGCTTGATTATTCGAATTTTGCTTGCCTTTCACATGAAGTGATATGTGGTATGAGTGTTTGGTGTTGGATGACCTCTAGGGTAACCTAGACATGTTTAGGACACCAAATGAACCTAGGTTTATGTTCATGGTTTGGGCTAATTAAGCTTTGTTGTCATGGTTGACCAAGGTGGACCATTAGAGTAGTTTTGTTTGACTGATTTGGAAGTGGTAGCTAGATTGCTTGCATGTGTGTGTGCCCTAAATGAAGTTTGTAGATAATTTTATAAGGAACAAAAGTTGTTTTTACCACTTTTCATGAAAATGCATGGAAGGTGTTCAAAAATGTTGAAAAAGGGCAAAATTGGAGGCTGGTTTTCTATTTTGGGAAATTTTAAAAGGTATTTTATTTGGATTTTTGTAATTCAAAATCTATGCAGAATCTGGTAAAACTTCTTTAAGATGAAATGTTCTACTCTTCAAAAGCTACATTTCATCTATTTTGAGTTTTTGCTAATTCGGCTTAATTTAAGAGTTATTAAGCAGCAAAGTTTGTTCTGAATTAGTGAAAATAGCTTTTCGGTGACGGTTGGTTCCTGGCCGTCAGGGAAATCCCTGACCAGGAAAACGCCGTGGCCGCCCGCGGCAGCATGCGTCGGCCGCGTGGCACTCGGGGTCTGCCGAGGCCGGGCTGTTTTGGCCGCGTGGGGCGTCGTCCGAACGCGGTCATCCCTCCACTCGCCCGAGCCCTCGCTCTCTCTCCCTCGGCCCCTCTCATTTTCTTCTCTGCTCGCCGCCGCGTCGCCCGAGCCCGCCTCGCCGCCGTTCCAAAATTCGCCACCATCCACCGTGCATTCTCTCGATTGACCCCGCAATCGAGTGCGCCCGAGCCCGCTCCACCTTCCTCCACCCTCGCCTCGGCCGGTTTCGTCGAGGTATACCCGAATCGCTCCGTTTTCTCCCCGGCCGCCATTGCCGCACCTCGGCTTCACCGTGGTCCCGCCGCTCTGGCCATCCTCCCTCGCCATTAGGGTGCAAATCAGACGCGTCGTGGTAGATAGCTGCTAGGACGATGCTCAATGGCCTCGATTAGGGTTTCATGGGGTCGGATTCCGTCGGGCCGCCGCTCGGAGTGCCGCCGCTCCGCCGCGCTCGAGCTCCGACCACCTCCAGCCGCTCCCTCCCATCTTGAGTACCCTCGATGGATGCGCGCTGCTCTCCTCTCTCTTCTCCGCCGGTTGGTGACGCCGGAGCGCCGCCGGGACGGCCGGCCGAGCCTCACCGCCGACGAGGACCTTTGGGGTAGAATTTAGGAAACCCTAAGGTTCTCGGTGTAAATCTGCCAGACACAGCGATTTACCGGTTAGGGCTTGGTTAGTTTCTGAAAATGTCAGGGTCCCCGGTGTAAAGTGGTTTTTCCTTTTTCTTTTTCAGAATAGATTTCAGATTTGGTTTAAAGCTTTAGAAATTCATAACTTGCTCATTTTTCATCCAAATGAGTTGGTTCAACTTGCAGTATTTTTCTTATGAGATGATCTATGCATGAAAAATATGAAATGTAGAATTTGTGAAACTTTTCTGTATAGCTTTATTTATCTCTATTAATTGTATTTATCTTAGAAAATGCATAACTAATTCTCTGTTGCTCAGAAAAATGTGAGACCAAGTTTGTTAGTCTTCTTATGTCATGCTCTATCTGTGAAAAATGTTATTAGGCTATGTCATATGTAAATTTTTCTATGTCTAGTTATGGTGCCTATTTGCATGTGAGGATAAATAATTCATAATAAATAATGTATAAGGAATTTGTGCATGAAACTTTTTGGAGAGTGTTTTTATGTCAATATAGAGCTAATTATGTTCTGAGATCTGTTGTTTGATATACTTTTATGTACAAAGTATTTTATGCCCCTGGAATTGGGCTGCCTTGTCATTTTTGTGCAGAATAAAGTACTTACTGTTTTGACTTGAAATTTTTATGGTAGTCTTTATTTGGTATGATTAAGCTTCTGTAATTTTTACAGAATTTTCTGAGTAGTCTAAAGTCATGTTGTAATTATACCCTGATTTCTTTCGTTTATAAATAATGCTTTAGGGTTATCATTTCATGTGTGTAAAAATGCTTTTTGTGCTATTCATGATATGTATGATCTTCTATTGGTTGTGGTTCAGTAGAGTGTAGGGTGCAAAATAATGGTTGTTTATAATTCCTTATAGTGTGCGAGTAAATTTTAATGCGAGGCCTTTTTGGAGATTTATCGGTAGAAGAGAATGCAGATGACATGTGCTTATCATACATGTTTTCAAATATCATATCATTCATCTTAAGTTGAGCATTCATTTATCATCACCATCAGCATTGTATTTATATGTATGCACGGTATTCATACGCACTATGCATCATACAGGATCGTCAGAGCTCGCGACGGTAGTTCCCGGAGCACCAGGAGAGGAAGGCCAACAGGAAGCTTTGGTTCGGGAAGCAGCAGCAGAAGAGGATCCCGAAGCTGATCTTCCGGAGTGTCCCGACCACCAGCCAAGCGCTTTCCTGAAAGGCAAGCCCCGGAGCATTCTCCCTGCGGTTTGCAAAATATCTAACTTGAGTCCTTTACTCGTTTGCTGCATTAAGTTATAGGCGTTGTTTTATACCGTTGCTGCATTACTTATATTCCTTGCCACTGTTTATACTTCAACCCTGTTAGGTTCAGGTATGATTATTTGCTTAGCCCTGCTTAACTAGATCGGTAGAAGTCGGGTGATTTTCTGTCATCCGCGAGTTATAGGTGGTAACTCGGATGGTTGAATACATTGTTATCTTGGATAACCATGTGGAGATAATAAATCGAGACCGGGCGGGATTGGAGTTGAGAATGAACTGGAGGTTCAATGTGGTTTATCCCGTCTGTGTCGAACTAGGACCCCGTCCGTTGTACGTCCTCAAGTCATATTGAATTTATGCCTCACATTTAGCTGGAAGGATAAGTCGTTCCGACCGCGAAGCCTAATTTTGATTTGGGCCGGGAGTCGACCTGCTGTACGCATCGCATTGGTGAAGATGGGGGACCACGGGTTACGCGGTTGTAAGGCCTGAATATAGCATGGTGCGCCCTGCTGGCAGCCGGACGGTGCCCGGATGTGATGGTACCTGTTGATCTCGCGTTTTTCCTGAATTGGATGTCGGTGACCTGTAGCTCGCCGTGGCTGGTGAGTGTGGTTTGTGTGAGGAGTACCCGCCAGCTGGTTAGTAATCGATTATAATCGCCATCGTTCCTGGACAGTGAACACTTGAATTGAGCAGCGGCATCGTAGTAAGAACTTGAACAAGAGGTGAGATGGTTGAGCTGATGAGGTGGAAAGATACTCAACCGAAATTGGTTACTTTCTGTTGAATAATTATTACCATGCTTGTTTAGTACAGGTGCTAATGTAGCATGATAAGGATAATCAGATTAAAATACATTGCTAGAAGGTTCTTATTAATTGTTTCTTAATGCAAGCTTTTTCGCATTTTAAATGAGTCAGCTATCCTACTTATACAGCCTTGCATACTCCTTGGAGTCTTTTATTTTAGTTTATGACGGGTAAGTCTAGCTGAGTACATCCTCGTACTCAGGGTTTTATTTCCCATGTTTTTGCAGATAGTGAGATGCTTTATGGTTATTGTCAGAACTGTTTCTATCCCGCCTTGGGAGATGACTAGACCTTGGGCATGGTCACTCTTCTCGACTTGATGCTTTTGCTGGATGTGGACTAAGGACCTGGCACTATATTTGAACTAAATGTGTGTGTGTGGTATTTGAACTTAAATCGCTTTCGCTTTTATTTGAATTTGAACTGGTTTGTAATAACTCTGTTTCGTACTCCGATGAGGTTTTAAACTATGTTTGAACTGTGTACTTGTGAATGGAATCGCTAAACTATTATTATCTTGGTCGTGCCGCAAAGGTTTGAAATCCTTCGAGATTTCACGGACTACCGGGTTTATTAGGTCTCAATCATATGATTTGCTGAATTAACGGCGGATTAGGTGCTTGTGCTCTAATAAATTGGTCGGTTCTGTTACAGATCATCAAGGGAAGTGGATGTTACAAAACCGCCCCTAAAAGGGCGGTGTCCTTATGTAAATCACCCTTAAAATTATCCCGCCAAATAACCCCTCTTCCTTCTCGGGTCAGCGCTGAACTCCCGCCAAATATCCCTCTGGTTCCTTCAGCTGAGCACTTGAAGGTCGCGAGAAGCAGCAAAAACTGCACGGGGAGGTTTCCCCTTTGAACCTTCGATTGGATTCGATGATTGAGAGGTGAGATTTTGGCATCCCTAAACACTTTTCAAACTTTACATTATATGCTTCTTTCACTACAACCAGGTAGATCTAGAGACATGCATGAAAGGTGTTCGATCTTTGTTCCCTACCAATATATACATCAATTAATTGTTACTGTAGTTATATGAGAACCCTATCTTGATGCAAATATACCTTTTGTTTTTGAAAGGCAACTATGGACGGTCATGGATGTATATGAAAAAAGATTTGATGCATCCTACTTAGCAGATGTTGATGGTTTTATTCAAGCCGCCAAAAGACACGCTCTGATCAAGCAGACAAATAATATCTATTATCCCTGTTGTGACTGTCGGAACCTTATAGTATGCCAGGATCCAAATATGATAAGATCACATTTGGTTCGGCGAGGTTTCATGGAGAACTAAGAGGTTTGGGACCATCATGGTGAGAGAAGTAGAGAGGCATGGAACACACGGGAGAGGTCAGACGCACCAGAATTTATGGAAGAAGACGATGGCGCCCATCAGAACCCAATGCACGTGGTACTACTTCAGCAGATGATGGAGGTGGTGGAGAAGGCTGTTGCGGGGAGGATATCATTTTTTTATGCAAGGGAGGATGATAATGGTCAAGACAACGATGTGGACAAAGAAGAAGAAGCAGAGGACTTCCTGGACGACATGTTGCGCCACGTTCAACAAGAATTACTTTTGAAAGGGCTAAGCAACTTGGAGACTATTGAGAAAGCAAGAAAAGAACGTCTATACCTAGAGGAAAAAAGATGTGAGAAAAGGGGGTTAGTGCTACGTTTTGTGCTGGACATACTGAGTGTACGTGTTGTATTAGTTAACAAACTCAGTGCTATATTAATGTATGGATTAGTTTATTTGAATCATTTGCAATGGGTCTGAAATTTTGTGGCAAAACGTGATTTCAAATATGACGGAAAATTTCAAAATTTGGTGAGGAAACGCGATTTCAAATATGGCGTGAAATTTTGCTTTCAAAATTATGAAACTGATTTTCAGAGGCAGTTTTATTATGTGGTATCTGAAAATACATTTCAGAGGTGGTTGCATTGCAACGTCCGCTCCTGGAGAAACCATTTTTCCAGGCGGTTGTCTTAATGAAACCACTCCTTAAAATCAAACTTTAGATATGGTTCACTTAAGACAACCGCCCCTGAAATGTCAATCTTCAGAAACGACTGTCGTAACCTAACCGCTCGTGAAAATCTATTTACAGAGGCGGCCGTCCTAACGAAGCCGTCACTGAGAATAGCGTTTCTAGGGGCGGGTTTCTTAAGAGAGCCGCCTCTGAATATGTATCTGCAGGGGTGGTTAAAGCCCGTCGCTGCAGCTGCTGAATCTTTATAGTCGCTTGGTTAGTGTTGGCCTAATTAGCCGCGGCTGAAAACAGGTTTAGCCGCTTCTATAGTAAATTTCTGTACTAGTGAACGTAGGTTTTTTTGCGACGAAAGAAAAATGATATTATATGATAGCTTGGTGCATCAAGATATTACAAACACTCTGTATTATAAGAAACTATCCATGCTGTGAAAAGCACAACTCAAAACCTAACCTGTTAGATAATTTGCAGTATGGATGGCTGCACAGGCAAACGCTTGGCAATGAAAGACGGTCTGAGAATAAATGCCCAACGAATGACGGCCAACATTCATGTAGGCGGAATTGATGATCTCCTTCTTCTTTCTGGTGTCTTCCTTCGTCTTCTTTTTAGGCCATTGAAGAATGAGAAAGATTGATCTGTATATTGTTCTCCCTAGTCCTTCATTGTGGTCAGATCTAAACACAACAAAATAGAGAAGAGATCGAAGAAAATTATTCCATGATAGTGACATCATCTCTGCCTTGAGTTCACCATCCGGAAATAAAAGTCTTCACGTCGTTATATCGATGAACAGTATCACACCAAAGTTGCGCCCTCATCTTCAATGGAGCCGTCATGAAGAAGACAATTTCATCTATCTCATTCACCTACGCCGGAGAGGAGGAGAAGAAGATAAATTACCAATACCAAAAAAAATTGGATAGAAACACTAATCCTAAGGACTCGATCAATTAAAAAAACTTATTAAAAAAATGGATTCCCACTCCTACTCCCTTTAGTCTCTGATGTGATGCCGAAGGAGGACGTGATGCCGAAGAAGAAGGGAGAAGGGAGAGAGTCCAACGACGGTGGACGACGGGAGAACAGCAGCGGCGACGGCCTAGGGCTGTAGTCGCCGAACAATTTACGTGCTGTTTGGATGCGTACTCTAGGATGAACATAGCTAGTGCTCTAAATATTATCCAAAACATATAATCACCAGCATAAATTAAGAATGTTTGAATAATTATAAGACTATCTAAAAGACAACACACGTTGTATGACTACTTGTTCAATTGACCGCATGAGACTGTACATGAAACAACAGCATCAATATATTTGCCTTAGTTCTCTATTTGAAGAGAAACGGCCAGTCCTCTTTTGTTTCTTCCAGTTGCCCACACTCTTACTACTAGCATATATATATATATTTTCATGCAGTATATTCACGAAAATACATTCTAAGCATTGACTGTTGCAGAAGCCTGGAATATAAACTGTTTAAGCTCAACGTCTATTTTTGTGAACACTGTCTACTACTCGAGGTTACAAGTTAGTGTGTCAGCCTAGTGAAGATCCACTTTGTTTCATTTTGCTTGAATCCGGCCTCGTAGCAAACTAGTAGCACAAAGCTATATAGGCTCGTCCCTTGTTGCTTACTGCAAGGTGCAAAGACTGGTCATCGATACATGAGCACCAAAAGAAATCAGAAATGCTGGCAGAAGAAAGGAGCTAGCGCTGTTGCCCGTCCTTCCGATCCCAGAAAACCGCTGGACTGGACTACTCGTACAAGCAATATGCATGCGAATGGAAGGCCTTCGTGGACGCCTTGAAGGCCGCCTGTGCCTGAGCTAGCTAGATGCCAAGCAATGCAAATGGAAGTCCGTCCTTCGTGGACGCCTTAAACTCGAAGCCTTCAGCTGGCTGAGCAGCTAGATGCCAATCACAGTATCACACCACAGACTCCACCCAGGCATTGGGCACTGGCAATGCGCCGCAACGCATGACGAAGCGCCCAAAACTGGCCAACGGCGCGAGAGCGCGGCTGACCGGGCGGCCGGCCGGGCCGGCCCAGGAGACGATGGATGTGCGCTCCAGCTCAGCCACCTTTACTCCGATCGATCCTTGCAGGCTGCTGGCGCGCTGCAAACCTACACGTACGCTTGTGCCGCACGCCTGCTCTAACGGAAAAGGACGATCGTATCGCAAGGATAAGGGCCCGGAGTTAGTGCCCCGAATTGCCGTGCGCTCATTCCCGTTCCGGCAAAGCATAGCATACCAGACGACTCATCCCATCTGACGACGCGGCGACGTGTATCCTCGTCTGCTCTAGCGGCGCACCCATCAACTTTGCCAAGCCCGTCACCAGCACACATAATCAGTCGGCAAATGCGGCAGCTATAATGATTACGATTAGCTAGGTTATGCTAGCTCATATGCTGGTTGGAGTGGAAAACCGGCCCTGTGACTGACATCGGCATCAACCAAAAGAGAGTGGGCAATGATCAGATGACGAAGCTGGCTACCTTGTCCGCATGTTGCCCGGCCCGTTCGGGAGTGACGCGACGGCCGGCCGGCGTCCGCGAATTGCAGCGGCGGCGGCCACCAGCAGATGAGGAGATGAAACCGATCGAATGCTGGGGAAACGTGGTGACGCGCGCTGATGACGACGACGGGACCGGCGAGGAAGAATCTCCCTGCTTTTCAGGAGGTGCCTTCTGCTCTCCATGCTGTCGTTTTCAGATGCGTTACTAGTACGGTTGCCCGTGGCGGCCGTGGCTCGACATCGGGGCAACTTTGCCGCCATCGTCAGATGATCTCAAGATTATTGTTTTGGCAACAGACCAGGAAGCGACAAGGACAAGCTTGTGTTTTGCCTCTTTTAGTTTTTAGAGATGTTACGAGAGTACTATACAAAGTGCAAAGTATGGCCTCCACGGCACGTGATCAGGTTATCTTATACAGTTATACTCCTGCTACTTGCTAGTATTTTTTCGAATACGCATAAGTTTGTGTATCTTTGTATTAGAAGAAGAGAATGTCGAGTACAAGAGTGGCCGCTTGCGGCCCAACCCAAAGATAGGATTCTTGAGAATTCTTGGAGATGCTTTAATAACTGGAAAACTGTTAGTAGAAAAGTTGCTTGTTTACATAGAATCAATTTACCCCTTGGTTTTCTTCCCCTACATTATTTTCTTTTCATTTGACTAATAGATATATATATATTAGGCAACGTATCAAGTGCAAACCAATCTCTCTGTATAAATCCTTCCTTCCACCCCTCCCACAAAGTTGGTTTGCACAAAGAGGTTAGTTTTCACTGAATATATTCCCTATATTATGTTTATACATTGCAACGAAGCATAAGTATTTTTGTTATCAGTTCTAAGAGGAAGTCTCCGCTCGCGTCGCCCCCCACGCGGGGCGACTCGGGCGACCCCGACGCCCTCTTGCTCCTCATCTCCTTCTCTTCCGTCGCGCCGCCTCCGGAGCCGACCGTTGGCATGGCCACACGCCCGGACATGATTGGGGCGGCGGGGCTCTCCCTCATTTCGCGTCGTGCGCTGCAGCAGGTGATGGTCCAACCTCAGCGACCGACGTGGAGGTCATCATGGTGGATGCCGCCACTGTAACAGCACCAACGGGTGCCCGTGCTGGCGCAAGAACAATGGTGAGGTCCTCCTCTTCTCCTCCTTCCTCTTGACGGCGACGGCGGTTCTGGCCGGAGGCTGCTGGCCCCGGACCTGGGCACCCAGATATGGTGCCTAGGAGGCCAGATCTAGCGCCTAGGTGACCGGATCTGGCTTGGCACCGGCGACGGGTGATGGGGACGGCCGGCGGCGGGTGTGGTGGCGGCTGGGCTTATGCATGCATTGGGGGGGGGTACTTCTTCTCTGTCGTCTCTCCCTTGACGGCCTTAGTTGCTGTGACATCTAGGGTTGTTGCGACGATGATGGTCAAGGGAGCGGAGGCGTCAGTGGAGGCGCTGGTTTTGAGCTTGGCTTCTGGATCCGGTGCCTCCATAGGCAGTGGGGTCGGTAGGGGTCGCCAAATTTGGGGACCAGTGTCCGGATCTGGCGGCCTAGGGCAAGGGGCGACACCCGAGACAGTGGATGCGCGTGCGATGGAGTGATGTTGGTTCTTCGGCATGTCGACTTGCCAATGGGGGTGGCTGACGCATCTTTGCAGCTGCGGTGTGCAGCCGACGCGTCAATGCTCCTCTAGCGAGTTGTCTGCAGGACGGCTGGCAGCGACAATGGTGGATCCAGAATCTGGGCCGACGTCTAAAGCTGGGGTTATCTTGGGCGAAAGCCTCTCGATAGCGATGCCTGCAAGCGCCGATCTTCTTTGCTGGGGGCGTCGTGTCTCTAGTTTTCCACGGGTGAGAACCCGGTCCGTATGAGATGAACGACGGCGGCGCATCAAATGTTGTAACCTTCCTGAAGGCATCATTGGAGTTCGTCTCGGCTCTGATGTGAGTGAGAAGCCATGGTCGGAAGTCGGAGCTGCGCTTGCGATTTGCTTGTGCTGGGCAACGATGACCTACTCGGCCTGTCGGGAACTCCGGTCTTTATCTGTTTTGGGTCATCGTTCTCTCTGTTGTATGGCGTAGGGTTGGTTTTCAGGCCCGATTTTTCTTATAAACTGGATCAATCCTCTTTTTTTTAAAATTAATATATATGTCGGAACAATCTGTTCATGGATCTTTAAAAAATATATTTTTAGAATCCGTTCAAATACGTTGTAGAATTAGACCTCTGTACCGTGATGGGACCTGCGCTATTCTGACACTTATAAGCACATGGGCTCGGGTGGATTGGACATTAAAACAATTATGACTATTTCATCTTTTTAGCAAACTTATTACTACTTTCTGTAATTCACCATATATATGCTACTATTTTTGGTCATGATGGACATAACTCTTATGCTCAAGAAAGCGTAGGAACAAAAAAAAGAAATCTAGTGCAACGATATGTAGGCTCTGGGAAGAGAATGGCGATAAATTCAAAAGAAAAAAAAGACGAGAATGACGATGGAATTTTGCAGGAGAGAAAATTTCCTACCTGTAAGGCAACATAGATATAGATTTGTATTTTTTATTTGATGAGATATAAAGGATTATCGGCCAATTTCCCTGATAAAAACGATCGAAGCGAGCTTGGCAAAGACCCAAAATCGGCGCCAAGCCCAGTACATAGGGACGCAGTTTAGGGCTGACCCACCAGTCAATTGTTTCCACACGCTGGCAATACGTTAAAGTTTCTCTTCTGGGTCATGGCCCAAATCTAGTTGAATTGTCTTCCATTGTCCTTCAACCAGAAAGTAATGGCCTAGCCCAGGTGAATCATGGGCTCTCAGTGTTGTCCATGTTGAGAATATTCTAATATTCCAAATGATCGATTAGTGTGTACTTAGCAACAGCTAAGTGCAGTTACCGGAACATGAGAGCGGTGCTCTCCTGCAGACACTGGAACTGCCTTTTCAAGGCCATGTATATATATGTAAACAGTGTACATTCATCAAAAAGTTTACAGGCCTTTCACTTTTACGGTGTCCTTTCTACTTCTACTGTTCCCATCCAAATTACAACACGTTATCAGCGTTCTACCGCTGGGCAAGAAGAAGGCTAGGAGCAGTGAAGGGCGCCGTTCGTGAAGGACGCCGCTCGTGGGTAGCGGAGTTCCTGGAGTCCGGCGATCGCAGGAAAGGAAAGCGAAGACAAGGTACCATGCCTCCAATGCCGTATGTTCCGTCGGCACAGCTTGTTCTTCGTCTTGTCTTCATGATCTTCTACCGGCACCATCGGCATCGGCTGCAACGACTTTGTCTCCACCGGCAACAGGGTCGGCTAATGCAGCTGTGACCCCGTTGGCCAATGGAACCGGCACAGCGGCGACTCCGTCTTCGTCGACTCCGCGGCCCTTCGCGACCATCACGGCGCGCAGGGCTGCACCGGCGCTCCGTCTCTTCTCCAGGGAGGCCGACGAGATCGTCGACCCGGCCCTACGAGCACCGCCTCCATCCACTCCTCCAGCCGTCGACATCACCGACCAGGTCGTGAGCCCGACCCTCAGGAGAACGTGGGTCTCCGTGTCGCACAGCCCGTCCGCGCGCGCGCAGGCAAGCCCTCGCGCGAACGGCCGTGTGCGGGCATTGGAGAACGGCCACGCCGGCCCAAGCGCGACTGGTGGTGGTGGCGCCGCTTCCTCCTCGGAGGGGCGCGCCCCCCGTCCGCTTGAGGTCGTCACCGGAGGGGGAGGGGGAGCCGCTCGCCGCCGGCTTGGCCATGGCGGCTGGGCTGGGGCTGGAGGCTCGGCCCCTCCTCGATCTGCGCCGGCGCTCCTTTCTGGTGGCATGATCGGGGGAGGCACGGATGACACTTGGGAGACGGCGGCGCGGCTTTTGGTGGCGGCGACGGCGCCAGCCCTGGCCGTGGCTGTAGGCAGCGGCGGTTAGGGTTTCAACCCTAACCGCCCTGTGTTTATTCGAGCCAGGGGCGGGGGGGGGCGGCGCAGGGGGTGGGGGTGGGGGTGGGGGGGCGCTCCTGGGCCGAATTGGCAGCCTAGGCCCAGGTTGCGGCCTGTACCCCCACCGCGGCTGCTGCTGGGCCGACTTCTGCCCTTTGGGCTAGATGTTTTTATTCATTTATCTCTGTGTTTTATTAAGAGTTTATTAATTCCACTCAAAAAAATAAGAGTTTATTAATTTCTAGCAGTTTTAGTCTTTGATCTTGCGTTAGACTATGTAAATTACTGCTAATCGTCAGTCTTAGTATCTATGTTCTTGTAAGATTAGACCTCTGATGTTTATGTACTTGTACAAATGTGTTTTCTTTACCGTTGTACTTATGCAATTTCAAATTCTAATACAGAATGCTAGTGTGTTTGTGTAATTTTTGTGCACTTTCATACTTATTTCGTTATTGCGATAATTTTTGTCACATACTCCATCTTAACGTTGTTATTATAATCAGTAGTTAACTATTACTGATGATTTGTGGCAATTAATTTATGCATATCTCTATGTTGTTATTTTGGGATTAAAAACATTATGTAATAGAACCCAAGGCCTGGTTGCACTTAATCTTTGGATTATTTTGCCTGTGGTTTTGATTTATTCACCTATTACAAAAGGTCTACATCATGTCTATTGGACTAGATGAATACCTATATAATGTTTTTCCCAAAATGAAGGATTAAGATGATGACAAATTATGGCTTACTCTATTGTAGAGATTACCATTGTTTTAATCATTGATTTGTGATATACTTGGTGTAGTAGAGACTTAAGCATTGGCTACGTTTAATTATAGAATGAATTATTAAGCCTTGAGACCGTGCTTATTAGGCAACAAATTCTTTGCCTACTATTATGATCTACTTTATGTTTTTTGGCATTTGAGATTATCTAACCATGTATATACAATTGATGAGAGTTATTATTTGAGGTTTACATGATAATATGTTCTCCTTTGTCTTGTTTTAAACCATGAAGAGTTATGTCATTTAAATTAATTTGTATTTATTACAACATTGCTTTACCATTATGATTTTAATTTACTATGAGTAAGTTTATTAAATCAAATGGTCCTACTTTGTAGGCAATGGCCACAACTAAGCCGGAGTTCGATGAACTCGCCTTAGATGGTCACAATTACCCAACTTGGGCGTCAAATATCAAGATTAACTTTGCTTCTTGTGGTCTTTGGCGCACATAAATGAACCCATTAAGGAGGAAGTGCTTGATGAGCAAAAGAAGTTCGGGGCACTAATGCTTTTTAAGATACTATGTCCATAAGGATCTCAAACAAGAGTACCTTATGGAGCGTTATGAATAGCAAAAGGAACTCTTATGTCCTGAGGCTAATCATGAGTGGAACCATTTGCATTTGCAGGACTTTAAGTCCATTGCTGACTATAATCATGTTGTTCATAACATATGCTCAAGGTCGAAGTTCTGTGAGAAAGAGCCAACAGATGCTGATAAGATAGGGAAGACTCTATCTACCATGCTCCCCGCTGACCGAGTCTTACAGCAGCCATATCGGGCTAGTAACTACACTGTTTATTTTCAACTTATTCATACATTGACTCAGGCTGAGAAACATGATGAGCTTCTTATGAAGAATCACCATAAGCACCCTGTTGGTGTAGCACCTCTTCCTGAAGTTCATAATGCATGAAATAAAGTTAAGAATGATAAAAGGTTCAAGGGATCTTGTTCTGATGATCCAAAGAACAAGCCCGGTAAGCGCAAGTTCAACAAAAAGGGAAAGGGTGATTCTAAGTCCAAAAATGATAATAAATGTCATAGGTGTGGCACTTACTCACACTTTGCTAAGGATTATCGTACTCCTAAGCACTTGGTTGCACTTTACCAAAAGTCCTTAAAGGAAGCAAACCAAAGCAAAGAGAAAGAACCAAGATATGAAGCTCACTTCAATCTTTCTTATGAGGCCACTAAGAAAGTAAGTTGTTCAAGCAAGGCTCCCGAGGAACCGAAGAACAATGATGATGACATAGAGAAGCTTATGTCAATAGAGGACATGCTTGTGGAGTTTGAATCCAATGACATGTTTTGAGATTTGCTTTGACAATCTCAATCCGTGGTTGATATCTGTTTAATGATTAAGTTAGCAAGTCAAAGTGTTGTAATATATTAAGTTGTGCAAACTCTATGTGATTTGAGTTGTGTAAACTTGTTAGTGATGGGAGTATTGTGAGGTACAATATGTATTGTAATGACATACTAAGTGTTTAGTATTTATGTATGTATCTCTATATGTTCAATAAGAATTTTAAATTGCAATCTTATTTGACTATATATGTCTCTCAAAGTCAATCCAATTTGGATTGTACTATACATACATAAAACTTATATTTCTTGTTGCATGTAAGATAATTTTTCAAAATGTTAATTCATTCCAAGTATGGTATGATAGACTAGGTCATCCTAGAATTACCAGCAATTCACTTGGTCATAATTTGCATAAAGCAAAGTTCCCATAATCTTTGAATTTTGTATGCACTGCATGTGCTTCAGGGAAATTGATTTTAAGGCCATAAACTCTTAAAATCAGAGCTGAACCACTAAAACTCCTCAAGCGAATTCAAGGAGATATTTGTGGGCCAATTCAACCCACATGTGGACCGGTCAACAGTTATTTCATGGTAATGATAGATGCATCTACTAGATGGTCTAATGTGTCTCTATTGTCGACACACAACCATGCTTTTGCTAGACCAATGTTGATGAATTGCAAGTTGCCTACTTCATGTTGGAGTCATGCAGTTCTGCATGCTGCTGAATTAATCCAACTACGACTAACTGTATATCACAAGAATTCCCCCTTGGAATTAGTACGTGGAAATCCTCCAAGTATTTCCCATTGGCATAAGTGTGGGCGCAATGTTTATGTAGCCATCTCACCACCTCAGTGAATAGCTATGGGGCCACACAATAAATTAGGAATCTATATGGGATTTTAATCTCCATCGATCATTAAGTATATAGAACCTCTCACCGAGGATCTATTTACGGCCCGGTTCACAGATTGTATTTAAGACAAGGATCATTTCCCGGTATTAGGGGGAGAATTGTACCAAATTGAATGCCCATAAATTATTTGGAATGCGGAAGGCATTTCATTTTCTGATCCACGTACTATGGAAACTGAACATCAAGTTTAGAGACTTTTAAATTTGTAAACCATTGCAAATAATCTGCCAGATGGGTTTACCAACCGTAAAGGTGTTGTTAAGTTTTCTATCCTGCAAGGAATATGCCAGAAAGAGTGGAGGTACCAAATAAAACCACTCAAATTGTCCCTCTTGGATGCAAGAGGGGGAGAGACAATTCCAAGATGCAAGATAAGAAACAAAAGAAAGTGGTAAACAAAGATCAACTTCATGTTGATGTAAACACCTTGATACTAATCAGTATCTTTGGAAAAATTTGATTTGATCCCTAGCCTAATTATGCGCATAAATATTGAGGCTGCGACATCGGAACACCTAGATCAATTGTTTTGGAAAGCCATTATGATCTATCAAGGGTTGATGAAATTGCCATTAATTATATAGAGATTGGAGAGTCTTATGATCGAAAAAGCTATAACTGTTGACATTTATTCTCTGAACAGATTGCTAAAATTCTTTGAAATGATCTAGATCCAAAATCCATGGTAGAGTGCAAAAGGCACTTGGACTGGAACAAGTGCAAGGATGCAATAGAAACAGAGACAGCCCCGTTTGCTAAAAGGGAAGTGTTTTTGGCCGTATTGCCAACACCTCCTGGTGTCCATGCATCTTGTTGGATATAAATGGGTTTTTGTCCAAAAACGGAATGAAAGCAATGAAGTGGTGAGATATAAAGCAAGGCTAGTAGCATAGGGCTTCACGCAAATGCCCGACGTTGATTTCAATGAAGCTTATTCTCTAGTTATGAGTGGCATAACTTTCCAATATATTTAATATCTTTGGTAGTGCAAAATCGTCTATCTATCAGTTGATGGATGTGGTGACTGCATATTTTATATTGGTCATTGGATTCTGAGATATACATGAAAGTTCCTGATGGAATCACTATATCCTGAGATAAATCTGAACATATTTTGTGTTAAGTTGCAAGTCATTATATGGCTTAAAATAATCGAGCCAAAATGTGCTACAATCGGTTAAGTGGATTCCTTAAAGGGATACACAAATAATGACGATTGCTCGTATGTCTTCATTAAGAAAACCTCAAAAGGTTTCTGCATTGTGTCTGTATACGTTGATGATATCAATATCATTGGTAACGAACATGACATTAATGAAGCACGTCATCATTTAAAGGTGGGTTTGAAATGAAAGATTTGGGTCAAACCAATTTTTTGCTTAGGCTTGCAACTTGAGCATTTTTATCTGGGATTTTTTGTATACTAAGCTACCTATATCCAAAAAAATGTTGGACAAATTCAACATGGATAAAGCTTACCCATGCTAGACCCCATGGTGGTTCGATCTTTGGATCCTTCAGACCAAGGGAGGAAGGTGAAAAGATTTTGGGACCATAGGTTCCATATCTAAGTGCCATTGGAGCACTCATGTACCTTGCTAATAGTATATGGCCGGATATTGATTTTGCAATAAATTTATTAGCAATGCATAGTGCGACTCCTACCAAGCATCATTCGGTTGGAGTTAAGACAATTTTAGATATCTAAATGGCACTAGAGATCTTGGATTACTCTATAAGAAAAATCAAGATCAAAATTTGCTAGGTTATATACAAATGCTGGCTATTTATCTGATCCCCATAAATGACAAATCTCAAAACTGGTTTTATATTTTTAAAATGGTGGAATTGCTATCTTCTTGGAAATCATCCAAGTAGACTTTAGTGTCTACTTCCACCAACCATTCTGAGACTATTGCAAGCATCACGTGAGTGTGTATATCTTTGCAGAATGGTAGACCACATATTGAAATCATGTGGAATTGGTGTACTTGATACACCAACAATTATCTTTGAAGATAATGCTACTTGTGTTGTGCAAATGGAGTCAGGTTACATCGAGAGTAACTTGATGAAACATATTACTCCCAAATTATTTTATACCAATGAATTACAAAAGGATGGGGAAATTAAGATTCTGCAAACTAAGTCATGTGATAATCTTAGGATCTACTCATAAAGTCACTACCATATTCTATGTTTCACGAATATGTTAAAGGAATTGGTAAGTGTAAGACTTAGAGACTTGCAGAAATCAGGGGGAGTATCTCTTGATAAATAATCCATTTCACATCATATGTACTCTTTTCTTTTATGAGTTTTACTTTAAAAGGTTTCTCATATAAAGTTTTTAACGAGGCAATATCAGCATTATATATGTCATATCATCTAGTTTTTCTCCACTGGGGGTTTTTTGAAGATGATATACTAAGACATCGTTATATGATTATCATGTTGTTTCTCCTAAATTTTTTTCATTGGGTTTTTAAGGAGTTTTATCCAGATATATCAATGTATTACTAAGTTTTTTCCATAGGGCTCTCGAAGGATTAATAATAATAAGTAATT